>CM062808.1:864790692-865990692 GCA_031772625.1 Pinus tabuliformis
CCCCATTAACACAAGTAAATCGATGTGGAGCAAGTAATTTTCAGGTTCCTTACGTACTAGACTAAAACGATATGAATGATGCCCCCATTAACACAAGTAAATCCGTGTGGAGTAAGTAAATTTTCAGGTTCCTTATGTACTAAACAAAAAAAATATATGAATGAATAATTATATTGAATGAATAGTTACTAGTGAGAACAATAGTAGTAACTCATTTTATTCATTTATTTAGAGAAACAATATTAGTTTACAATATATTCATACATCTATCCTAATTGGACAGATTGCTTCTATTTATGTCTTAAAGAAATTATTGTAAAAATAGGGTACAATGAATCATATCATTCTCTCAAATCATTTTCCTTAAAAAACGATGACAAGCGTTGTCCATTAATTTGAATTTTCAGAACCAAGTGAACTAATTTCTCTAATGTACAATTCATTTTTGGAATTTATTAAAGGCAAACATGAGGTTGTGTTCAAATGCACTCAATTAATTTAACTATGAACCAAATATTGATTGATTATTCACCCATACAAAATGCAACATATGCATGAATAAATTTTATGATTGTGTGACCGCATGTGATATAATATTGCGGTCAAAACCCAATATAATAAAAAAATTCCTTAAGTTGAACATAAATTATAAAATCAAAGATGAAATCAATCACAAAATAATGTATGGGTACTTTAGTGTTTCATTGAGTGGTCCATTGACACTTTAAAATTATTTTTGCCACATTTTCTTATAATCTTATCTTTTTTTTTTTTTTTTTTACTTTGTTATTTGATTGTGCAACATTTGATGTACTTATTATTCATTTCATATGACAATAAGACCCACAAAGTTGACTGCATGCTCCAATGACATTACAAACTTTTTGTCTCATTTTCTCTGTAATCTTTATCTTTTTTTCCTTTGTTATTTTACTGTTTAACATTTGATGTATTCGTCATTCAGTCCATATGACAATAAGACCAAAGTAGTAACTACACATTGTGTGTGAAGAAGCCACCGAGAATAGAAGTTTTATGAAATTGTTGTAAAGAAAATAACTTCAAGGTGAAGTAGGACATGGGAAAGGATAGAGGATGGGTGATAGTACCCACCTACCATAGATAGTAGGGTACATGAGAATACCACACAAAAATGACCTTGAATGTAAGCAATGTTGTAGGGGTTGAGATTGTGCAGAAGAATGACAATATGATGTGGGTTTAATGAAATTATGAATGATGATATATGTTAACATGGTTTGGGTACCAAACATTAAATCTTTTAGAGTTGTATAGAAAATGTTAAGTCCTATACAATAAACTACGTTGAACTATTTACTTGATTTCAATACACACAGACACACACACATATATCCAAAATGCCACTATGAGCTTCGTCGTCCTCTCGATGTGTTGCCTCTATTCTTCTTTCAACAATCATACTTTGTCATAAAAATAATAAGGCTAGCAAATTGATACCCCAAGTTGGCACTATTACACCTAACAAAGGGTAGTGAAGCACATTGAACACTGAATGACCCATTCAATAACTTTGTGCATGCTCTTGGTACTCTTTCCTCGATTATCCTCGAGTGCTCTTTCAATGTTCCTTCCCTGGAGGGTGCATTCATTTTTCCATTTTCATTTGAATTGCGAGTTTGCAACCCATCATCCACATAGGGAAAGTTATCATATGTAGTGTGACGTTAGCATGTCATTGGCATTTAATCAGCAGCAGAAGCAAAAGTAGGGACAATTGATCTAGTTTTTGAATCTTTTGATTGAGATCAAGATGGAAACCTAATATCATAGGAGGGGATTGAAGTATAGATTTAAATATCATCACAATAACATTCTTCTAGTTTCTGTTCATTTAGATATATAAGGTGTCAAGGCGAGAGCTCTAGCTTAATCCAACGAGTTTATTTGTCCTTGCTAATTAAGTGATTTATCAAAGTCTTCTCACTACTCCACGTCTTTAGTTGGAAGATATTCTTCGTTATCATCCTATCAAGAAAATTTTGTTTGCCTCAAATTTTCACTATTAGATTTAGCTTCGGCTGCAAATGGCAGGATGACTAATGTTATTTCTTTCACATATTGGAAAATCTCCACTTACCTTTATTGTTAGCATTTTCTTATTCCAAGTAACCTGTAATGTGCATCTTCTTTGATTTCTAATAAATAACATGAATAAATGTAACTTATTTATCATTTGATAACAAATTTGTAGCTTTCATAGAAAAATATTTATTTAATAAATTCTATATTTATTATTTAATAAATTCTATATTTATTATTTAATAAATTCTATATTTATTATTTAATAAATTGTATTGAGATGTTATATTGTTTTAATGTAGCAATTTTAAAATTTTTATAGTATTTTAGTGTAACCATCTAAAATAATAAATGGAAACTTAAACATGGCATATATAGAATCTTCCATATATGTGTACATATACGAAAGCTTCCATCTATGCACATAATTGTATATGTGTGCATATGCCACATTTATGGAAGCTTTTGGCTATGAATATGTGATGAGCCCCAAAAATGGATAATTATATGGGCTCATTCAACCTCCTAATTCGACTTAATCCACCATTCTCATTAGTTTATTACATGTTTTCTATTTTCTTTATGCTAATAGAGTGAATTGGGTTAGTCATTATGACAACAAGTCTAATGGGTGCTTTGTACAGATTTTTAGTCAATTTTGAGACAGAATCAAAGGTTTTAATGAGCAGTTGGCAGCCAAATTCGTGGAAGAACAAGGGAGAGGATTTGTAGGAAAGTGTCCCCTTCATTTATGGGCCCTTACCTCGAATTCTCCGCCATCAGCTCAGAGTTCAAGGGCCACCAAATCAATTATCACAAGGGTAGCCGAGCAAGTGCTAGTAAAATTGTTGTTAACTACAAGTTTTGGCAGGCGAGTTCCTAAAGTTTAGGAGGGCTGTTGGGGTCCGCAATTTGTATAAATAAGAGGGCTTAGGGCCTCATTTCAGTTAGTCACTTTTTAGGCAGAAGTTAGCTAGTTTGTAGTTCGATTTTAGTCATTTTTTAGGCAGTAGGTTAGCTCTGCATTTTAGCACATTTTCAAGTTTTCCTTGTGGGCAGTTTTTGGAATGTAACTATTCTCTTGATCAATAAAGATGAATCCAGCTTTGCACCAGCTCTAAATCTCTCTTAGGAGGCTGTAGCTGTTAGGGTTGGGCCCATCTCAAGTGCCTAGTACCTCCTTTGTTTACCTTTATGTGTTTTTGCTGCATTCTCAAAATAAAATCTACTATTTAGATTTAAATCTTGTTTTTTTGTTCAGGTTACTTTTGATGATTAAAAAGGATTTTGATGTTCAAATTGAGTTGATAGGTTGTTAACAGGGAAAAGCTTCAAAAAAGGGCCATCAAACACCTCTGATTTCACCTCTCGCTCATTGGGATCAAGAGCTGGGATCAAGGTTACCTTGCTGCCCACAAAAGCACTGACTTTGCTTTGCCATACAATCACTAGTGTTTGATTTTCATTTGTAGAAGATGGTTACATGTTCATATTTGTGCTTGCTAAGTTGCATAAGTTAGTATACATGGTTGCATTACAGTTCAAACTCCTGTTCATTCTCTTTACTATTAGCTAGATCAGATTAGGTCAACGTAACTAGGTTTTTGATTTTACAAATCTTCGTTGGTTCAGTTGGAAAAACAACTTACAAAGCACTTGTACCACTTCTCTACCTTCCCATACTCCATCAAAGAGGATAAATGGAGTAAAGAGGGGTGTGCGAGTAACCCAGTATTTGAATACAACTCATCTATTCTTGGAAATCTGTTTTGTATTGTTAAAGAGGAGTGTGCTTAGAACCATTTCTCCCCTCATCAATTTCTTTAAAAAAAGTTCAATGGTTCAAGTTTGGACGCGAACGGCTCATGACCAAAGACCAACTATTGCACGCATGCCACAGTTAATGAGTTTACATGTGAAAACCTCACATATAATGAAGCGGAGAATGGGCTTATCGGTTACCTGCAACACTGAGTGTGGAGACGAAAGCAGTGGTGATGGTCCTACTACGGAGGTGAGGTGGCCATGAATGATTCGCCCCATCCAACGGATCCTTGAATACTGCTTCCCATTGCAACCACGAACTCTTTTGCATAGTATTCATTCAAATCTCAAATATTACATAATTTGCTGGTAGTTATGGCTGAGAGACAAAAAATCTTAGGTGAAAGGGTTTATGTTCCTCCTCTTGGTTTTGGTCCTGGACGATAATGTTTAGACAATGACAACTTCATACTCCTGGTGGATAACGTCTTGTAGTTTAGACAACGATAGCTAGTGGATAACGTCTTGCAATTTACACAATGAGGGATGGAGGCCTACAATGCAGAGTGTTTATACACTGATAAGAAAAGGGTTTATACAGAGCTAATCCATGTGTATGATGAGTCCGGTGTTTGTTTCCCCATAATGATACTACTTGTTCAAAGATATGCTCTTATATATTACTTGGTAAACATTAAATGTTTGTTAGCAAATTTGACCTTTACCCTAAGTTTTAGTAGGTCTTGCCTAGATATGAGGCCAAATAAAACCACTAAGTAGTGCATTGATTTACATGGGTTGAAATAACGGTTGGATGAATACTTTATAAAATATAAATAGAAAACATTAATTTGCATGGGTTGAAATAATGGTTGGATTGGTTTGCATTAGTTGAAATTGGTTGAATAACAGTTGGATCAATAATTTATAAAATATAAATCGAAAAATTTAATTTAAATTAAATTGACTAACTTGGTTTCTGTGCAGGGGATAATGAAAAGCCCAAAGACTATTGCAATAGTTCTTGCAACCCGAAAGGGCAGGGACTATTAATGCAATTTAACTGACAATTAAACCATGAGGTGAAAATATTGGTAAATAACGACCTTTCAAAAGGTATATGTTAATAAAAATGACACAAAAGATACAATTTCATATTAAGTTTCACATCACAAAAATTTAAATTTTCTTTAAATTATGTTTCAATTAATCAATAAAACACAATATCAAATGTAATATTACTATTTTACATTACAATAATATTAAATAATTTAAATTTTCCTTAAATTATGTTTCAATTACTCAATAAAGCATAATGTTACTATTTTACATTACAATAATATTAAATAAACAATTTTCCTCCTTCTTACTAAATAAAAAAGAAAAGTATGCTATTTCACATAACCAATTTTTTTTTTTTTTTTTTAATATGAACCTTTAAGATATATATATTTTTCGTTTTTCTCATATTAAAAAAATTTATTTATGAATATTTTTTAATTAAATATTAAATATTTATTTTTAAATATTATTAAAAAATATATATTAAAAAAATTAATGTGGTTTATTAGACCTTAACAAAAGAGAGTTTAATTGATATTCCTCAAAATCTTGTTTCTATGATCAAGATCTTCACTATAGTTGGGCTAATAACATTAAAAAAAAATATTAATAACATATAGAATAACATATTATATATATATATATATATATATATATATATATATATATAATCAAACCTAATTTCTCTATATACATTCCATAAGTATGTTGATAATATTAGTACAAAAGTATATATATTATCATTTACCAAAAACAATCCCATATGTGTTGATAATTTTAACAAAGATATATATATATATATATATATATTATATTTATATATATATATATATATATATATATATATATATATATATATATATATATATTATTTGCACCTCGAGACATTTGATTCGTCCTAGTGCTTGATAGATTCAAGGTCAAGGTAGATCTAGGTTGGTTTCAATGGTGTTCAACCACACAAAATTTTTGAACATATAATTATTCTGATCATTTTAAATATGCTAAATATATCTTAGAATAATCTCGTCATTTTAATTTTAAATTTACTCAGTTAGCTTAGTTTTTTTTTATGATTGAGATTGTTAATAACTTGAATGATGAAAAATGACGAAATAAAATTTTTGAATGTAAAATGACAATGTACCAATGTTGAGTGATAGAAAATGTGAATAATGAGAATCTAATCAATTACAAATAATCTTCATTGTAATCCTTTTCAAACTATTTTCTTCTACTATTCTTATCATCCCACTTATTGGTTTTGTCATCCTTTCATATCAATCATATGAAAAAAGTAGTTGAAATCATAGACCATTCAAATCTTTAACTCAAGTTATTTTAGTAAATTTCACACTTTATCTCTTGCTCTCCAATAATAATAGTATCTTTCTCTAATGTCAATCATTGTGACTTATGGAATGTTAAAACCCAAGTAAGTTTCAATGGTAGCTTTTTTCTATTATCTTATTTCAATGCAAAGTGACTAATAACAATGTTCAGTGATGGAAAATGAGAAGAATAAGAATACAATCAATAAAAATAGTTTATAGTTTCAGGAAGCAAACATTTAAGGTGAGTGAAAATTTTATTTAAGATGAAAATTCAAGTATTTTATTTATGGTTGAATTAACGTAACAAAGAAATCAATACACATCGTCAATATTTTTTGTGTTCACACTAACATCAATGCAGATTATTAATATAATTACTTTGAAGTAATTTACATCATACATCTAGTTACATCAAATAAAAAATCAACATCTATACTGAAATCAGTGTATCTAGTGCAAGCAATCAAATAGGATTAGAAATCAAGATATACATTAAAATCAATGCATCTAGTGCAGGCAATCAAATAGGATTAGAAATCAACATCTACATTGAAATCAATGTGTGTAGTGCAAGCAATCAAATACGATTAGAAATCAACATCTACACGAAAATCAACACATCTGGTGCAAGAAACCAACTAGGATTAGAAATCAACAACTACACTAAAATCAATGCCTCCGATGCAGTCATTAAATAGGAGCAACAATAAACATATACACTCAAATCAATAGATCTATTTCATTGAAAAACCAAAATATTCATGACTTTCTAAATCGAACTTCTTTTACCTTTTTTAAAAGTCTTACTTCCTCTTTCTCTATGGTTAATAATGTTCAGTATTATATATTACTATATAATATATTTATTTGTCTTTGTGAGTCTCTTTCTTCTTCCCTCCTTCCCTCCCATCCATAGTAGTGTCTATATCCCTCCTTATATCCTTCGCTCCCCCTACCCCTCTCCCCTATCATTCTCTCTCTCTTTTCCTCTCTCTCTCCCACTAGCTCTCTCTTCTTCAATCTCTCTGCCCCTCTAATCTATATTTATATTTCCTTCCATATCCCCTTCTTTGTCTCTCTATCTCATCCCGTAAAAACAAACACACACTCTTTCCATATATATCTATCTCTCCATCCCTCCACCCTTACATCCATATCTCTATTTCCATTCATCTCTCCTTTTTCTCTCTATCTCACCCCCAAACATACACTCTTTCTCTCCATCTATATATATATATATATATATATATATATATATCCCTCTTCCTTTACCTCGATCTCCCTTCCCTTTCTCTCTCTCAACCCCTTCTCTCCCTATGTATCTCCTTTTTTCTCACTCTTCCCTCCCTCTCTCCTCTCTCCCTCAGTCTCTCTCCATCTCTCCTTTGTCACCCCCACTCTCTCCACCTTTCTCTCTTTATGGATTATGGTGCTCAGTCAATCAAGATGATTAGGATGAGTGTGTTCCAATAGTTCTATGGGTAGTTATTTTGATTTTCTTTGGATGATCATTACACTAGAAAGATTATTATGGTTGGCTGACTATGTAGAAAAAAATTTACTATTCTTTACATATCAGGATAATTCATACTTAGTTTTCTTTTAAGTTGTTGGCCATCTTTCTAAATGCTTTTATTTCATCAGAATGTGTCAGTTGATAGGTAAATCTACTTCATTGTCCATTTATACACTCCATTTTTGTAGTGTCATTGTTTCTCATTAATAGTATTAATAATTTTTTATGGATTGGCACTTCCATAGATTTTTAGTATTTATTGCAGTATAATCATGTCTAGTTCAGGGCATTGATTACTTGGTATAGAATTTTTTGACATATTTAACATTCCAGTACCAATTCTCCTGGGTTGTGACAAGTAAGAGAGGGAGGATATGATGTTTAATACAATGTGTTGTTAAAATTTTGGTTTGGATGGTCTATAATTGCAAGTTTCGGTTTTAGATGATTTTAAATGAAAAGGAGGAATATAGAAAATTTAGTGATTGTTATTATAAGAAAAGTATATTAAAATACAATGATATTATAAATTATTTTACATTAATTACATTTTTGTTATTCATATTTTTCATCAATTAACATTGAACTATTTTATTCCCATTCAACCTTTTTTTCATGCAATTGTTGAATTGTACTTCTAAATAATACTTTGCATAAATTTAAAAAAATGACATTGAATTATCAGCAAGTCAAAATAATTGGATTAGCATCAGCAGCACAAAGGTGTGGGTTCATTACATCGGTGACAACTTTCTCCATTATTTGATTGGGAAGAGGTAGAGGCATATTTTTTGCTATACATGTCTAGTCTACAGGCTCTTTACAGTAATGTTAATCTAAATGATGAAATTGAATTGAGTATATTATTGTAAACAACATATTCTAGAAGATCCTTCAGCTCAACTAGCTCATTTCTCACCTCATGGTCTTTACTGTCTTCCGCAATTAAATCTCCATTTTCTTCAATTGATTCAACATCCATTGGATTTCTAGTTTTGGAAAGCCCCCTTGAGTTACATATCCCTCAATATCAATTCCAACATGGTCCAATTCTTTCTCAAAATTAATTACAAATATTATATTTATCCTTTTGTACGTATCAAACTTCTCTACAACAGGTGAGGACAAAGTAGAAACTTATAATGAAAAAAAACAATTAGTTGAAGAAGACAATGGAAACAAGCTTGTTTTGTAATGTCTCAATATTGATGGAATCAAGAATCATTTGAGCCAGGTTCATGGTTTCTCATATCTATGATGCAATCATTAGTCTAAGGTGCAAAATCAATAGTTAGAAACAATGCTTTTTACTTGAGATGAAGATGGAAACCACTTTTGATGATTTGCCACCCAAACTTCTAGATTTTTATTGTATTATAATTGAAGATGAGTATGTTATTCATATTGGTAATTCACGTTTTGTATATTAAATAAATGAGAAAAGTTAATAGCCTTTTACTTACAGATTAAATACTCTTTTGCTCTAATTAAATTGTTCTCATAAATATTTTAAGTGGAAACTCCACCAATTATCAATATTGTATGTTAATAGTCTGTTAGGATCAAATCAACCATGTATTATGAAATTACATCAAGTTTTTAAAAAACAAAACTAAGCCCAACTTATTATGAAAACATTTAGGGGGTATAGTAGAGCCATATTTTCCTTTATTTAAAGTAACATTTCTCATGATTCATCCATTCCTAAGATTGTACTACTACTACTCTGTTGTGAAAGGATTGGGTATAAAAATTTGTGGGGTTGACTCACTTGTCTTAGCTAAGATGGAACTCCATGTAGCATGGTGAAAGCTCATAACTTTACCAAATAAATGTAGTCATATTCAATACCAAATTTAACTTTACTGCACTTTTCAAGGGTAGGGAGAAATTCATCAATGGAGGAACATGATGAATGTGAACACATTTTCTTTCATAACTTTTAAGTGCCAAATTTATCTTTAACTTCTCCAGGCCTATATTTTATGAGTCAAAAACATCTTCAAGAGTATCCTCCAACTCAATTGGCTCAATCCTCACCTCATGGTCTCTACTATCTTCCCCAATTCTATCTCCATTTTATTCAATCGGTTCAACATCCATTGAATTCAACTTTTGGAAAACCCCCTTGAGTTACATATCCCTCAATGTCAATTCCAAGATGGTCCGCTTCTTTCTCAAAATTATTACAAATACTATTTTTGTCCTTTTGTACGTATCAAAATTCTCTATAACAAGTGATGATAGAGTTGAAAATTGTAATGAAGAAAACAACAATTAGTTGAAGAAGACAAGGGAAACTGACCCATTGTGTAATGCTTCAATATTGATGGAATCAAGAAGTATTTGATTCAAGTTCATGGTTTCTCATATCGTCGATGCAATCATTAGTCTAAGGTGCATAATCAATAGTAAGAAACGATTATTTTTACTTGAGATGAACTTGGAAACCACTTTTGATGATTTTTCACTCAAACTTCTATCTTTTTATTGTATTGAAATTGAAGTTGGTTGTGATATTTATATTGGTAATCTAGGTTTTGTAGATTAAAATAAATGAGAGTAGTTGATAACATTTTTCGTATGGATGAAATACTCTTTCACTCTCATTAAATTGTTCTCACAAATATTTTAAGTGGACACTCCACCAATTATCAATATTGTATCTTAATATTCTACTAGGATCATACCAACCATGTATTATGAAATTAAATCAAGTTTTTTACCAAGCATAACTGAACCGAACTTATTATGAAAAAATTTAGGGGTTATGGTAGAGACATAGTTTCCTTTATGCAAGAGTAACCTTTCTCATGATTCATCCATTCCCAAGATTGTATTGCGACTACTCTATTTTGAAAGGATTGGACATAGGAATTTGTGGGGTTGACTCCCTTGTCTTAGCTAAGATGGATCTCCATGCAGCATGTTGAGAGCTCATAAATTTTCCAAAGAATGTGGATTGAACAATGTGAAGAAAAAATTGAAATTTATTTACTTCAATCATAGATGGTACAAAAATTCACATGTAGGCTCATGTTTTGTTTTTGTTTTTTTCATGTATCAGAAATTTTGTTCAAATAACTTAACGAAAATTATGAAATTTAAATATCACACCAATCCTTATCATCCATTGTACCTTGACATACAATGATATATAAATACACACATTAAGAATCAAACTTTATGGAGGTGCAATGTAAAATACTACAGAATTTTGATCGAGTGAGACAATTCAATATTGAAAAATGATAAAAAAATGACTAGGAGAGGAGAAATAAATATGCACCAAACTTGTGTGGAAGGAAACAATTTCATCATCAAATGTACACTTTGCAGTCTTTTTCTACTTTTTGGAAATAAATTCTGCTTTCTCAGGCAAAAAAATCCTTTTCTTTTTATTTATAGTCCCTTGCCTAGTGAAATACATAGCCAATTCTTGCAAAATATCATGATTAATAAAGGAAATCTCATGGTCGCTACCAATATAACTCACCATGGCACCTTTGAATAGTGAATTAAGGTTGGTATGTGAGCTAAAAGAAATATTTAATCAATGCTCAAAGACATATCCACTTCTCTCCTATCAAAGAGTGTAAAGTTACAGTGTAAAGTTATTATGTCAGTGACTAACTTTATTGACATATCTATTTCATAGCTTTGATTTAAACTAGTTCATCCAATGCTAAATTTTGAATGTCATTTTGGAAAAAAGATTTCTATAAACCTCATCTTTCCCACACTAGTCCAAATGCCCAAAAGAAGTTAAGAAAGGACAAGCAAAGGCAAATCCAATCACCTTAAGAGGAAGTGGTAAGATATTATAAGCTTTTAGTGAGACAATTCAAAATTGAAAAAGAGCATATTTTTGATGAAATATTTGCTATTGGAACTTGAAAGAGCATCTTTGAAGATTGAGAGGAAATCTATATTGAAAAAGTTATATAAGATGTAAATTTTGCATAATGTAACTGATTTATCTTTATCTATTGGCTTTGAATGGATTTTTGTTTACTAATTTGTATATTCACTAATGTTCTATATGTCACAATTGTTCTCAAATTTATGCCTTACCGCATTTCCTTTGCAACATCTGATGCAACTGCTCCTTAGTTAACATTGATATGAAATTGATAATTGAAAAAGGCGTAATATAATATGCATAAAATGTAAAGGAAAATAAATCTGTCCCTATTCTATAAGAGGAATTTTGTAAAATATTGGCCACAGAGGTTCTTGATATGTTCATCGAGATGGGTTAGATGGAAATGTTATGTTCTTTGGTGGGCAATGCATGACCCTATCACATTTGCAATTACGCTCTCTTGAGAAATTTCATGTAAATTTAATGAATTTTCCATGCCAATGGACTATATTGATATTTTCATTTTGGGCTTAAATGACCTTTTTTTTAATATTATCCTTTAAAATCCTCTAATTCCTCAGGGAAGAGTATAAAATTATTTTCCATACAAAAATATTTTCCATCCAAATAAATTTGTTATTGGTTTTAAGATTTCTCTAATTCCTTAGAGAAGGATATCAAATTATTTTCCATATAAATGAACACTAAAATAAAGAATTATTTATGAAATTTAATTTGGAAATTATCTCAAATTATTTCAAAAGAAAATTTTCATAATATATTTTATTTTCATTATTTTAATCATTGTTTCTTTTATTAGCCAATTTTTAATCTACTCTGACAAATAAAATAAATAATAACAAATTTTCCCCACACCATGATAATTTAAAAATACAATATTATGTTGGAAATAATACTGAGAGGGGGGGTGAATCAGTATTATCAGATCAGATAAAACTTTTCAATTTCATACTCAGAAACATATACGCGACTTCAGTTAAGTGAACCCGCGTGTACACGCGACTGTGTCTAATGAAACTAGCGTATATCCAGAGATCTTATGATTCAGTTAATCTTATCTTCAGTAAATGCATCAGAACATTATTAAGCATATTAACAGTAAACAGGTGCAGTATAACAGAACAGATCATCACACAAATGCCACACACATGAACACCATGATATAAGGTGGAAACCCAATGTGGGTGAAAACCACCTGCTGCAATTTGTCTCTTTCTTCTTTAATGAGAACTTCTTTTACAATGTACTGGTGCAGTCCTTTACCAGCACGCAGGCTACAACCTGCAGAGGGCTACAACCCTCTTAGCTCTTGTACTAGCCGATCCATTTACTAGTACGTAGGTGCCTACCTACAGAATGCTTCTTTACTCGTTTTCCAGCTGCTAGTGGAAGGGAGCTACAACCCCCTGGCTCTTGTACTGGCTGATATGTTTACCAGTACGTAGGTGCCGGCCTACGATCTACCCGGGACCACGTTTCATACATTTTCATACTAGATCCATAAGACAATCATCATTGTAGTACAACCTGCATCATCAATCACTGAAACACCCAATTCTGAATCACTGTCACCCTGTCAACAATAACCAGACAATCATAGCAACAACCAGATCCAGCTCCATATTCAAATATCATACTTCACATTGTATACGCTACTTGGATGACCCCAACCTGCGTGTATACGCCCTTTTACCAAAACCAACTCGCGTACAGATCTATAAATTCAACCTTAAAACTCTGCAGCTATATCAGACATCAAAACATACCCAGATCATAATAATAAACATGCGTCAGTAGATCTAGTCTATCCAGAGTCAAACCATATGAAGATAATCATTCCAAGCCTTGAGATCTCGTTCCATCATTCATCATCCTCCACATGGGTGAAACCTTGGTTCAGATCACCAACCCATAACCAGCACTTGGATCACACACTTTCTCAGATCTTCATCACTCACACTTACACACTTTGGCCTAGTGATCTTCTCCTTATATAGCCTTAGGCCTTGCTCAATACCAAGAGCCAAAACCATAGTAACACAATACCATCAACCTCAAAACTAGGGATCAACACGTCCATCGAGACGCCATGGTCCAAAACCATAGGCACAACTTCCAAGGACTAACTGCCACTGACCAAAGGTACGTTTTCACATGTACGCGCTTTTACTGAAGCCAACCTGCGTGTACACGCTGATTCTCCTTGCTGAACCTGCGTATATCTCTTTCTTGTCCTGCTGTACTGAGATCTGTCCACTAGTTAAGTTGTCATCACCTGTACCAGTCTCTGAGCACCTGTACCAACCTCTGAGTGAGTTGCCATCAAGGACAACACTTGAATCATAATGCCAACAATCTCCCCCTTTGGACTTGATGGCAACCACCACACCAAGTCACTCTCCCCCTTTGACATCAAGGGCAAAGGGTGGACCAAGGTATACCTTCTGCTGTTCATACTGCTGTCCATACTCCCCCTGAGTACATGCTGAAATCTCCAAATGTGCTCCCCCTTTGTGTATGCCAAAGTGTACCAATCTATCCATCCTGCTCTTGCTGAATTGTGCTGTTCATGCTCCCCTTGACTGTAGGCAAGATCTGCAAAAGATGTTCTTCAAGAAGAACAAAGACTTATACATCATAGAAGACCTTCCTATCACCAAAAGACTCAACATACATTCATCACCCAACCTAGTGGGGATATACCAATATTGACTCATCCACCTAACCATGTGAAGATACATGATAATACATGAACATTTCATTATTCATCCCAGGCATAGTGGGGAAACCAACATAGGCCGTTACATGACCTTGACATCATAAAAGAGATACATGACATAGTGATGAAATATCTAGACCAAGACTTATGAAAGCCACCAACAGCATCATGATCTGTACCATAAGCATCAGCCCGCAATACCATTCCTAAACAGTAAGATGTATCATTTAGCTTCATAGATTTTATCAACACCTTCTAACCATAATGCCAACAATGCATTATTTGAAGAATATTCTCCCCCTGAGTGCAAGCCAACCATGTCTGAACCATTTCCTGAGTCTGTTCTGCTCCCCCTGAGCCTGAGCCAACCATGACTGAACCTGGGTCTGTTCTGTTGCCCTTTCTCCATATACGCGACTTTGCAGCCTGTAACTCGCGTATATACGCGACTTGTCTTCATGAAACTTGCGTATGAGAATCAGAACACTGAAGTTCTATACCTTCAGCTCCCCCTGAGTCTGTTATGTCTGTGCTGTGCTGAGTACCCTGTGCTGTGCCACATCTTTCTGACTGAACTTCCTTCTTCTTCCATATCTTCACGCATGTTGATGATTTCTTCTTATCATGAGCTTTGTTCCTGCAATCTCTTGCTTTATGTCCAAACTTGTTACATGCATAGCATCTTACATGTTTCATATTCCTCTTGTAGCAATCAGCAGCTTTGTGGCCAAACATATTGCAAGAAAAGCAATATCCATTAAAGTATCTTGAATGTGATGATCTTTCTGCATGATGGTCTTGAAACCTTCTTCTTCTACATATGGCTGCAACATGTCCAAGATTATGACATACAAAACATTCAACATTATTCAGTGGAGGAAATAATCGTCTATCACGTCCATAGTTAGGAGTAGAGAATCTTCCTTGAGAAATTTCTTTCCTTGGTTGTTCCTTTTTGGGCATTTCAGATTTCTCATTAGAGTTTCTTGCCTCACCTTGTGAACTAGATTCACCTTCAACATATTCATGAAAACCAAGACCAGTCTTGATAGCAGGAGATCTTTGACTACTAAGAATATCATCCAAGACTTTAGAGCTATCTTGAAATCGTAAAAGCTTATCCTTTTCTTCTAATTTGCTTTTCAAGATATTTACCTCAACTTGATGTTGTTTTTCTTTTTCAAGAAATTGCTTCTTCAAGGTCTCTTCAGCTTTCCTTCCTTCATCCAACTGATGCCTTAGTTTGAGGATCTCGTTTTCTTGCTCTTTATTCAGTGCTAGCAGCATTTCTCGAACTCTGGAGGCACATTCCAACTGTTCTTCTAATCTGATGATTTCTTCTTTGAGGGCATTCTCCCTTTTGCTAGGTAGATCTTGTTGATCTATGATTTGATCTGACGCTTCATTTGCTTGTCCATCTTCAATCTGAGGTGCTTCAGGATCTGAATACTTGTTTCCACACAACGACAGGTTGTCATTGTTCTTTTGAGCTGTCTTCTTCTTCTGACGTGCTTTCTTCCCCATTGTTCTACGAATCTCCTTCAAGCGATCAAGCTTCTCTGAAGGACCTGCTCTGATACCAATTGTTGGAAATAATACTGAGAGGGGGGGTGAATCAGTATTATCAGATCAGATAAAACTTTTCAATTTCATACTCAGAAACATATACGCGACTTCAGTTAAGTGAACCCGCGTGTACACGCGACTGTGTCTAATGAAACTAGCGTATATCCAGAGATCTTATGATTCAGTTAATCTTATCTTCAGTAAATGCATCAGAACATTATTAAGCATATTAACAGTAAACAGGTGCAGTATAACAGAACAGATCATCACACAAATGCCACACACATGAACACCATGATATAAGGTGGAAACCCAATGTGGGTGAAAACCACCTGCTGCAATTTGTCTCTTTCTTCTTTAATGAGAACTTCTTTTACAATGTACTGGTGCAGTCCTTTACCAGCACGCAGGCTACAACCTGCAGAGGGCTACAACCCTCTTAGCTCTTGTACTAGCCGATCCATTTACTAGTACGTAGGTGCCTACCTACAGAATGCTTCTTTACTCGTTTTCCAGCTGCTAGTGGAAGGGAGCTACACCCCCCTGGCTCTTGTACTGGCTGATATGTTTACCAGTACGTAGGTGCCGGCCTACGATCTACCCGGGACCACGTTTCATACATTTTCATACTAGATCCATAAGACAATCATCATTGTAGTACAACCTGCATCATCAATCACTGAAACACCCAATTCTGAATCACTGTCACCCTGTCAACAATAACCAGACAATCATAGCAACAACCAGATCCAGCTCCATATTCAAATATCATACTTCACATTGTATACGCTACTTGGATGACCCCAACCTGCGTGTATACGCCCTTTTACCAAAACCAACTCGCGTACAGATCTATAAATTCAACCTTAAAACTCTGCAGCTATATCAGACATCAAAACATACCCAGATCATAATAATAAACATGCGTCAGTAGATCTAGTCTATCCAGAGTCAAACCATATGAAGATAATCATTCCAAGCCTTGAGATCTCGTTCCATCATTCATCATCCTCCACATGGGTGAAACCTTGGTTCAGATCACCAACCCATAACCAGCACTTGGATCACACACTTTCTCAGATCTTCATCACTCACACTTACACACTTTGGCCTAGTGATCTTCTCCTTATATAGCCTTAGGCCTTGCTCAATACCAAGAGCCAAAACCATAGTAACACAATACCATCAACCTCAAAACTAGGGATCAACACGTCCGTCGAGACGCCATGGTCCAAAACCATAGGCACAACTTCCAAGGACTAACTGCCACTGACCAAAGGTACGTTTTCACATGTACGCGCTTTTACTGAAGCCAACCTACGTGTACACGCTGATTCTCCTTGCTGAACCTGCGTATATCTCTTTCTTGTCCTGCTGTACTGAGATCTGTCCACTAGTTAAGTTGTCATCACCTGTACCAGTCTCTGAGCACCTGTACCAACCTCTGAGTGAGTTGCCATCAAGGACAACACTTGAATCATAATGCCAACATATTATCGTTTTTATAAAATAGAGTCTTATTGTTTTGAATGTGATTCATGCATGTATTATTTATTTATTGAAATTTCATCTTAGGGCTAGAATTGAAGATCAAAAACTTAGGCTGTGGTGAATGGTCCTTCCTACATATATTTTTTCTACCTACTCCATTGGCTTGGATTTATGAATAGTACCCTCATGTCCTCTTCATGCATACTTAATATGAAGACATTACAATGAACATCATGGATACCAAATTACTTAGTGATTATCATTGATCAAAATTGATTCAATATAGGTTTGATTCCTTATTATGATAAATTCAATATCCAATGAGTAGTATTCAATTGAAACAGTCATTTTTGTTGAAAAAAAAAGGTTATTTTTGTTTTATTTTGCACATGGTGTTTTGCATTATCATAATGCAGAGTTGTACCAATCATTAGAACTAAAGTTCTTATTGTAAAGGAGTATAGGAAGTTGTATTTATTTTATCCAAAAATGAGTTGGAGGTTTTAAATAGTTTTTTTTCTTCATTGGACATTATCTATAAAATAACGCTATATTTTGATTGTCTTTAAAAACCTCATTGCATTTCTTTAAATAATTGGACCAATCACTGTATAAAAAATAACATTTTCATAGTATTGGAGCAATGACATCCAAGAGATGAAAGACTAAATAGTCTTATTGAATTGTCCCTATATAATTCCTACAAAAATTACAAGTAAATAGTCCAATTAAATTTTATAAGAAAATAACCCTATTAAATTTTATCCATATGACTTCCATCTAAACTATAACATCAATACCATGTGTGTGTACTTGTTCATATATATATAGAGTTGTTGCATGAAGATAAGTTTTTTTTTTTGGGTTAAAAACCTACATAACCTAATATAATAAGAGATGTAATGTATGCATACAATTTTAAATTGTTTTTCTGAAAAACAATTTATTTAACTCGTTAATATTGAAAAGCTAAAATGAAATTCACTTTTCGAATTGAAATATAACATTTCCAAATTAAAATGTAACTTTTCTCTCTAAATTGAAATATAACTTTTCTGTTAAACTGTGATCCATTTGGGCTTAGATTCAAAACTTTTTCCATGAAATTCGTCAACGTAGGAGATCTGCGATACCATGCTTAAGCCTTTGAAGTTTTACATCTAACAATGATATTCCTAGTGATTCCTTTACAGAGCCAATTGTTATTCACAGTGGTTTCAATGGATGTTAATAGTGTTGGCCGAGAGCATACGACAATCACTATGTCCACTTTACTTTTGTATGAATTTTATTAATGGGTATTGGATTTACGGATAACCATGATTTCAAATTCGAAGAAGGTTATGATCATCTCAGATACTAAGATTGTCATTCAGGAATTATCCAGCGGTTGGACATTATTTATGTATATGTATTGAATAAGATACACATGTCTACATGGTTTGGATGCTCTCTGTTTAATATTTGTTTAAAGTTTTCCAGTGTTCGAATCTTGTGGAGATAATCATTTGTTTATTAGAACAAATGATCGTGGAATAATTGGATCGCATGAAAATTCAAAGAGAAATAAATACAATATAAGAAAACTTTTCATAGAAGAATACTTTGCAGAAAGTTTTGCAGTTTTTTTTTATCAGACACACTGTAAGACATCATCACATAACTGAAGCTGAAATTTTTTCAGCCACGGAGAACTAATAAGATGTTTGAAGGAGATGGCCATCAAAATCTAGCATAAAAGTTTTACATGATTAAAAAATATAATTTGTTTTAAACGAATAGATTAATATTTTTTTAAACGGAACATGGGAGTCAGTTCTCAAAATTGAACCCATCAGGCCTTCCTTGAGCTTCTCGCCCATCCCAAAGGGATAAAAAGAATTGCATTTCAAAAAAAGATAAAATATCAAAATTTTTAATTAATATTTTTAATAACCAATCAATATATATTTTATCTTTGTACTCATAATAAATAATAGCAGGGCAATAATGTTCGTATTTTTTTCTTACTGAATTAAAAAATCATTCTTTAATTCGATCCCACCTACCCAATGCCCCCATTAACACAAGTAAATCGATGTGGAGCAAGTAATTTTCAGGTTCCTTACGTACTAGACTAAAACGATATGTATGATGCCCCCATTAACACAAGTAAATCCATGTGGAGTAAGTAATTTTCAGGTTCCTTATGTACTAGACTAAAAAGATATGAATGAATAGTTACTAGTGAGAACAATAGTAGTAACTCAGATATGAATAAATGGTTACTAGGGAGGATAAGAATAGTAACTCATTTTATTCATTTATTTAGAGAACAATATTAGTTTACAAATCTATCATAATTGGACAGATTGTTTCTATTTGTGTCTTAAAGGAAATTATTGTAAAAATAGGGTACAACGAATCATATAATTCCTCTCAAATCATTTTCCTTAAAAAACGATGACAAGCCTTGTCCATTAATTTTAATTTTGAGAAGCAAGTGAACTGATTTCTCTAATGTACAATTCATTTTTGGAATTTATTAAAGGCAAACATGAGGTTGTGTGCAAATGCACTCAATTAATTTAACTAGGAACCAAATCTTGATTGATTATTCACCCATATAAAATGCAACATATGCATGAATAACAATTTTATGATTGTGTGACTGCATGTGATATAATATTGCGGTCAAACCCCAATATAACAAAAAAATTCCTTACATGGAATATAAATTATAAAATCAAAGATGAAATCAATTACAAAATAATGTATGGGTACTTTAGTGTTTGGTTGAGTGGTCCATTGACACTTAAAATATTTTTGCCACATTTTCTCTATAATCTTTATCTTTTTTTTTACTTTGTTATTTGACTGTGCAACATTTGACGTACTTATTATTCATTTCATATGACAATGAGACCAAAGCAGTAACTACGTGGTCCAATGACACTTACAAACTTTTTGTCTCATTTTCTCTGTAATCTTTATCTTTTTTTGGACTTTGTTATTTGGCTATGCAACACTGATGTATTCGTCATTCATTCCATATGACAATAAGACCAAAGTTGTAACTACATTGTGTGTGAAGAAGCCACCTAGAATAGAAGTTTTATGAATTGTTGTAAAGAAATAACTTCAAGGTGAAGTAGGACATGGGAAAGGATAGAGGATGGGTGATAGTACCCACCTACCATAGATAGTAGGGTACATGAGAATACCATAGAAAAATACCTTGAATGTAAGCAATGTTGTAGGGGTTGAGATTGTGCAGAAGAATGACAATATGATGTGGGTTTAATGAAATTATGAATGATGATATATGTTAACATGGTTTGGGTACCAAACATTAAATCTTTTAGAGTTGTATGGAAAATGTTAAGTCTTATACAATAAACTACGTTGAACTATTTACTTGATTTCAATACACACACACACACATATATCCAAAACTTCACTATGAGCTTCGTCGTCCTCTCGATGTGTTGCCTCTATTCTTCTTTCAACAATCATACTTTGTCATAAAAATAATAAGGCTAGCAAATTGATACCCCAAGTTGGCACTATTACACCTAACAAAGGGTAGTGAAGCACATTGAATACTGAATGACCCATTCAATAACTTTGTGCATGCTCTTGGTACTCTTTCCTCGATTATCCTCGAGTGCTCTTTCAATGTTCTTTCCTTGGAGGGTGCATTCATTTTTCCATTTTCATTTGAATTGCCAGTTTGCAACCCATCATCCACATAGGGAAAGTTATCATATGTAGTCTGACGCGAGCATGTCATTGGCATTTAATCAGCACTAGAAGCAAAGGTAGGGACGATTGATCTAGTTTTTGAATCGATTGATTGAGATCGAGATGGAAACCTAATATCATAGGAGGGGAGTGAAGTATAGATTTAAATATCATCACAATAGCATTCTTCTAGTTTATGTTCATTTAGATACATAAGGTGTCAAGGCGAGAGCTCTAGCTTAATCCAACGAGTTTATTTGTCCTTGCTGATTCAGTGTTCTGTACTCCTGCATATAGCACGTCTTTAGTTGGAAGATATTCTTCGTTAATCTCCTATCAAGAAAATTTTGTTTGCCTCAAATTTTCACTATTAGATTTAGCTTGGGCTGCAAATGGCACTATGACTAATGTTATTTCTTTCACATATTGGAAAATCCCCACTTACTTTATTGTTAGCATTTCCTTATTCCAAGTAATGTGTAATGTGCATCTCCTTTGGTTTCTAATAAATAACATGAATAAATGTAACTTATTTATGATTTAATAACAAATTTGTAGCTTTCATAGAAAAATATTTATTTAATAAATTCTATATTTATTATTTAATAAATTGTATTGAGATGTTATATTGTTTTAATGTAGCAATTTTAAATTTTTTATAGTATTTTAGTGTAACCATCTAAAAATAATAAATTTAAAAATGATTTTTTATAAACATTTTATTTAATATACACGTGTTTTTTTTTTTTTTTTTGCCATAACCTTGCATCTTTGAAAAGCATCTTTGAAAAGTTACATGAATATATGCCGTTTCAAATGAAATTGAGCACATGGCGACCGACATGTTCTTGACCTTCGTGTACGTCGTTGGGCAGTTTTCGTTGATTTTCAATATTAATACAACAAATCCGCAACCAATTTTTCCACACAAAATTTCTGGATTTGAGCGATCATAATACAGCAGAGGCAGAGGAAGGGCGTTTCTGTTAACTTGGTACCTAGGTTAATTTAAAGTTTGGGTTTTTGCTTGACACACATTGTATTACTAAAAACAAACAAAGAAAACAGAAGAAATGGCCGCGGAATCAAACTCCTACCAACCCCACGAATTTTACTTTGTTGCATACCCATTTTTGGAGTTGGCTGAGTCGAAAGACACCGAGAGAGAGTTTGCACAGTATCGTAAAAAACGGTCTGAGATAATTGACACCATAAGAGCCAAAACGGTAATAATGGCTTATTCTCTGTAATTTTCTGTTATTAATATATTCGACTATAACAATATGGGCTCTTTTGCGATGGTTTCTTTGTTACAGGTAGAGCGGAAAGAAGTTTTGGAGAAAATAAAGCCTCTGTTTGATGAAGAAAAAGCGTACAAGGAACGTTGCAACGAAATAAGTAAAAGGTTATCCGAATTGAATTTCAATTTCAAGAATGTAAGAGTGCCGAAAGATGCCGGCGATAACCATAATATTCCCTCATCTGAAGAAGAGATTGATCGAGCGGTATGGCGGCTTGTTGTTTGCTGCGCAATATCACCTTGAAGTTTGATTCTACTACAAAATTAAATTGTTACTGACAGCTATCTTCTTTTGTTTTTTATGCAGGTGGCTAAACTAGAGGTACAATTTAAGGGAGGGCGCAATACGCGAGTAGAAGAGAACCACCTGCTGAAACAGATAAAAGATCTGGAGAAATCAAGAGGACAAGTTTTGAGCGTTGAAGATTGGAATCTGAAGAGGAAATTGAAAGATATTTGGAATGAGAAGAAAGCGTTGCGTGACATTGATTCAGAAATCCGATATCTGGAGAAAGATCTCCAACATTATAAATCTTCCATGAAGCACCTTTCTCCATCTCTCGATCAACTACGTACTCGCCGATATCAAAACGTAAGTTTCAAACTATATCAATAGAATTTAATATTACAATTTAATTGAGTAGAAGTCATTAATTTCTATTCCAATGGCTTCCTTTCCTGCAGAATGTGCTCTCTTTGCAACTGCGGGCCGTAAGGGATGATGCGATATTTGATTTCTACAGGAACAATCACAACGTTTCTGACCTGGAGAACAGGTCAAGACTTGAGGTATATAATATTTTTATTTTTGGTTTCTTCTAGGGTTTCTAACTTCTTAATATACCAGAGAAATTAACGGACTGCATATTCATTCAATTGCAGGTTGATAAGTTCATGGAAATGTGGAATGAAAATAAAGAGTTTAGGGAAGAATATGAACGAAGAAAGTTGATGGCTCGCAATCAACAAAATTGCTCTGATGCCAATGTTACAGATAGCAACAAATCCCAAGAGTAGTCTTACTAATTTTTCAATTACATATTTTTTGGAATCATTTCCAGATCAGTTTTTCCATTTATTTAAGGACGTCGTAATAGGTAATTTAGGAATTGCTGTTCAACTTTTTGAACACTATTTAAAACATAACCACATATGTTTTGCAATGTTTCTTAAAATATGAAGATATAATTATCTTGTTGCTCTATAAAATGCTGGATATATTTAATATAGAAAATTTAATAAATATAAATAAATTATATATATTTATAATTAAGCGAACCTTGCTGCATAACCATAGTTTTCAATCGTAACTGTGAGAAGACTCATGATATAGTTAGTATTACTGTAGGTTGAATATTTCGTAAGTTATGTAAAATGCAGAAGATAATTCCTATACTAGTTAATGAAAAAATAATAAGCAGAAACTAATTAAACAAGATTGTAATAATAAATATTAGAGAAATACACGGATTATTCTAGTTAATGAAAAAAAGAATATACAGAAATCAACTAATGGATTTGTAACAGTGAATATAATATAGGTAAACAATTATTTGATGAAGAATAAACAGAAAACAACTCAACAAAATTGTAATAATAAATAATATAGGGATACACAATTACTTCATAATGGTAATGATTACATGTCGAATTTTTGTTTTTATTAAAGAAAAGCTTTTTCTTTAAACCACATTCAATGTGTCAGCTGTTAAATTGGGTGCTTGATGTTTTATATGGCTACATATTTGGTGCCATGGAATTATTTTCTAGAATTAAATATAGAATTTGAAGAATTATCACATTGAATAATGCATGCAACAATTTAGAACCATTTTGTTTTAAACTAACATCCATAACAAGCACCATAGCGCCTTAGACCATATTACACCCTCTGTTAAATAAAACAACTTGCACACCTGTATCATTAACTTAGTTTAGGTATAGTAGGTTTCATGCTAAACCTAAAATATGAAAACTACGTTGATCCCACTTACTTTCCCAATGGAGGAACTAGGATATTAGTAAGAACTACAAAAAAAATTGAACTTGGAAATGTTTTGCATATAACTAATGTTCACAAAAATCAAAATCAAGAGTGGAACAAACTAATTCATAGATATGATTTATTTTTTCTTCAATGCTTGTAATCCATTATCATTTATGTGGCTACATATTTGGTGCCATGGAATTATTTTCTAGAATTAAATATAGAATTTGAAGAATTCTCACATTGAATAATGCACGGAACAATTTAGGACCGTTTTGTTTTACACTAACATCCATAACAAGCACCATAGTGCCTTAGACCATATTACACTCTCTGTTACATAAAAAAATTTCACACCTGTACCATTAACTTAGTTTAGTTATAGTAGGTTTCATGCTAAACCTAAAATATGAAAACTATGATGATCCCACTTACTTTCCCAATGGGGAATATAATCGAGAATTTAACATGACCAACAATGTTGATAGGAAAGTGATGCTCTTGTTATTCTCCCTTTCGTCTTCCTTTCATTTAGCCAAAATGCTTAACCTTGTTGTCCCTGATTGATATTAGGAGTCAAAGGAGCTGAAGACCATATGTTGTTTCTAGTATAGAAATGGATTAATCAAAGTAGTAGTCTAACAAGCATAGTTATCTTAGGAAAAATATCAATGAATCTCATCCATTTGAGGGAACTCATGAGTAGAATGGTATTCCTCATAATTTTTACAAGGAAGTCAATTCTACTTCTTTTGCTTTATACCCCCATCATTGTGTTGGGTTTGATGTGCTCCTTGCTCACTATTCAAATATTTCTTTTGTTTATTTTTCTTCTTTTCACCTCTACATGGTTGAAGATTCTCTGAGGGAATATATTGAATTAAATTCACAATAGAGGTTTGGGTAATCTAAATTCACCACAGAGATTGAGATTTTATATGATCAATATTCAATTGGTCATCTATGTAACTAGTTGACCTACATTTATTGAGGACACAAAGAAAACTACATCATTGACATGGGATCTTAGTTTCAACATTATTAGATTAGTTATGGACATGCATGAGCGCTTACTCTTTAGTTCAATCTCCTACCTTGAGGTTCTTTTGCGATCATCTAAACTTCCTGCATAATTGATGTTTGTATAACCTGAAAGTGAACAATTTTCGTAATGTGTATAGAACAAATCACAGTCTATGGTCCCTGCAATATACTTTGAGATCCATTTTGCAACTTTATAATGAGAAATATTTGGTGATTGCATAAACATGGAGATAAAACTTGCTCCAAAAATGATATCAGGTCTAGTTGTAGTGAGATCCAACAAACTACCAACTAGACTTTTATACAATGTGGGATCAACTGGTGGTGCTACATATTCATTTCTCAGCTTGTTGCCTTGAGAAATTGGTGTATCAACTGGTTTACAATTGGTCATTCTGAAGTTTTGATTAATGTCAGTGGCATATTTTTGTTGACCAACCAAAATTCTATTAGAACATTGTTGAATTTCAATGCCTAAGAAATATTTCATGACCCTTAGATCAATCGTATCAAAATTTGTTTGCATTGCTGCCTTGAAATCTTCTAACATCATATTTCTTGTATAAAGGAGATCATCTACATAAAGGCATACAATGATAATGCTAGCTTTATGAGTTTTGGTATGGGCTCATGGTTTCTTCTACAAAAAACCACTTTTTATGAGATAGGTGCTAATGTGCCTATACCAAGCTCTTGGAGCTTGTTTCATTCCACACAAGGCTTTTTTAAATCTATATACTTTATGCTCCTGTCCTGGAACTTCAAAACCAAGAGGTTGCTCTACATAATTATTTTTGCAATATACAATTTAAGAAACCATATTTTAGATCAAGTTGATAGATTTTCCATTTGTTTTGATTTGTTGTGGATAAAATACTTCTCACATTGTCTAACCTTGCTATTGGAGCAAAGGTTTCACTATTGTCGACACCAAACTATTGTGAGAGTCATTTGGCAACCAACCTTGCCGTATGTTTCTTAATTTCTCCTTTTTCATTCAGCTTGGACTTATATACCTATTTTACACCAATCTTGGCTCCATCTCTTGGGATATTAACTTATTCCCAAGTTTGGTTCTTCTCTATAGAAATAATTTCTTAGTTCATTGCATCAACCACATGTTTTTCTTTAACTTCTTCTTCTAAATTCGTTGGTTGAGATGAAAGAAATGAAAACATATTATGTTGGTCAAACTTATGCTCCTCCTCATATATTTCTCAGTTGATTTTTTTTATAATCTTTTGGAAATGTTGAACCACTTGTGGATTCTCTTTTTTTCTGAAGCAAGAGACAATCCTTCTATATCATTAAGCCAATTTTTTTTTACATAGTTTACAGTCGTCCACCCGGCACTGTGGACTCAGAAAAAGAGTGCTAATTGCCTAAGGCATGTTCCCCCAACTCACTACATATAACCTTTGAAACCCTTGGAATACAAACCGTGTTTGTGCTGAAAGAATGGCCGGACTTTTGAGAATCCTAACGATTAGCCTCGTAATCCTTCACCAGACCTACCTCTTTAATCGTGACCATCCATTCCACTTTCTCAATCTGACAGCGAAGGAGGATATCGCCTCGAGAAGGCGCACAGTGCTTGATCCCCCGGCCCCACCAAACTGCACGATAATTCCTTATCGTTGACCCATACCTTGAAATCCAATGGATGAGAGTGATATCACGCGGTTCAAGGGTGCCAAACTTTAGTGTGCGATGAGGGTGGTTTACGATCCCGGCCCCCCGCCACGTGTTGGAAGCTGTATGGGATCACTTCCAAATCGCAAAAATCGCTTCTTGCTTGAGAGGGGTGCGATCAAACAAAAACCACTCGGTAAGTGGTTTTGCCTCCTGAAGAGGGAAATAAGGGGTAATACAGCTGCCAGAAAAGACAAGATTCCCGTCCATCACCTTCTTGCCAGTATTCCTAAACGCGAAACTAAAATTAGTGTTGATTCTTCCCTCTAGGCAGCCTTCCGCTAAATTGAGAAATCCGTCCAACAAACACCAAAGATTTCTGAAGTTGAAATTACCCGTGTTGCTGAGGCCGACCGAGGACTGCCTCTCACCAAAGACCTATCTGACAAAAATTAGTGAAATATATAGAGAACAAATCATAGAGACCTTGCCTCTATAGCTTTGTTTCGATACACTTCTCTATCCTCTTCCGCTTCGTTGTGATAGAGTATTTTTAGACTGCCCTGAGGCACTACTTGCCACCCCATTGAATCTATGCGTTCATTATAGTTCACACCTTGTTTTGCGAGTATATCCACTAGTTTGTTGGCCTTTCTATGCACGTGGTTGAATCTTACGATGCGTAGTCCGTGTAGGTGACCCTGTATTCTTTGGAATACCTGGATTAACCTCCAGTGATTTGAGACTTTCTCCGGCCCTGTTCCACAACTGATTCTCTAGACCGAGTTAATGACTAATTCAGAGTCAGCTTCTATAATCACATTTAGTCAGTTGTCGTGCTTTAGAAATTCTAAACATTGCTCCAAAGCCATTAATTCCGCCATGTTGTTGGTGGCTTTTCCTAAATGGCAATGGAAGAGGAAGAGAATGCTTCCATCTTCATCTTGTAGAACCCCTCCATAACCCGCAGTTCCTGGGCTGCCTTTTGAGGCTCCATCTATGTCGTATTTCAAAAAACCTTTCAGGGGAGGATGCCAGAACTCCTTCTCAGTTTCCCTTAGGATAACTTTCCTGTCCAGGCCTTGTGGAATGAGCCCTTGCATGCCCAAATGCCTAAGAACTCTCTTTTTAGCCTCTAAGGGAGGATAATTAGGGAGATTCCTCACTATGGTGCCAACCGTCTCCTTAAGTTGTTTTAAGATATGATCAAACAAGCGAAGAGAGGGATTCTTTTCATTTTTGAAGATTCTCTTGTTCCTTTCTTTCTACACATTCCATATAATGAAGCTTGGCATAAGAGCCCAAGCAGATTTAAGAACTTCATTTTCTGAAAAATTTCTTCTCCAACTGCTTAGGGTGTTAATGATACTCGCTTTGTCCCTATCGGTCTTTTGGAAAATGGTGGAAAATGTATCCCATAACCTGGATGTGAAAGTGTAGCTATTGAGAAGATGTTCCATTGTCTCCTCTTGGGTTTCACAGAGCTGGAATCTGGAAGGCCCTAGTCTACCTCTTTTCCGGATATTGTCCCAAGTCAAGATTTTCTTGTGATGCACTAGCCACATGAAGAGTTTGATCTTCATTAAACTTTGGCGTCTCCATAGGTTCTGCCAGATCCTATCCGGAGCATGGGACTCCAGCTCAAGGAGAATACCTTTTTCTTCCTTAATAATAAAGATGCCTTCTTTATTTTTGCCCCATCTTAGTTGGTCTTGCCCCCCAGTTACTAAAATCATCCTTTGTTCCAATGTTCTCATGAGAGCCTCTGCTTTTGTTTTCAGGGGTCTGTCATCCACACATTCTATATTTCTCCAAGCTCTCCATTTTCCTAAATTGTAAGTGTGATCCCAAAGATATTTTACCTTTATTAATCCTTGGGTATCTGTCTCATGCTTAAGGCCCAAAAAGTCCTATTTTAATAGTGTTGGTTCTTGTTGTCATTTATCCTCTCAGAATAGGGCCAGATCTCCCACTTTGATTTCCCAAAAATTGTTTCTTTGTACTAAGCTTTTGTTCTCCCAGGCCTTGTTCTAGATGGATGAGCCCCTTATATTTCTAGACATCCTTATGAGATCAGTATGTTTCCAAGAGCTAGCATATTTTTCTTTCCAAATACTTGCCCATTGAGCCTCTGGATCTTTGACCCAACACCACCATAGTTTGGCCCCTAGAACGTTGCTGAGAATCTCCTGATCATCCAAGCCTAGGCCACTTAGGTTCTTGGGTTTAAAAATCTTTTCCCATGTGACTAAGGCCCATTTCTTTCTTGTCTCCTCCTTGCCCCAAAGAAAGAATTTGGATGTTTTTGAATTGTTGCAAGACTCCTTTTGGTGCTAGGAGAGCTGATAGCATGAAAACTAGGATTTATTGGAGCACCGTCTTTGTAACCACCAATCTACCAACCAGATTTAAAGATTTGATGGTCCATTTCCTAACTTTATCTTGCATTTTATTGATCAACGGTTCCCAAATGCTCTTATGCAAAGGTTTTGTATTTAGAGGCACTCCTAAATACCTAGAAGGGAGGGAATCCCTTTGAAAGCCTAGAATTCTAGAGATGTTTCTCTGAATAGCAATATTGGTATTAAAGAAAAATATTTTTGATTTGGAAAGATTAACTTCCATACCTGTAGCCATGGCAAAGTCATTCAGTATTTGTTTGTACACTAGAGCCTCCTTGACCGTGGGGATACCCTGTGACAAGGTGTCATTTACAAATTGTTGATGAGTCAATACGTGTCCATTCTCCTTTAGTTCAAGGCCTTGGATTTTACCTGTTACTCTAGCATGCTTGATAGATCGACCAAGTCCTTCCATCATGAGGATGAAGAGAAAGGGAGAGAGTGGATCTCCCTATCAGAGGCCTCTTGAAGGAAGAAAAATCTCAGAGGGAGATCCATTAACCAGAATTGAAAAGCTGGATGAAGTCACGAGGGCCATGACCCATCTGACCCAATTATGATCAAAACCAAACGCAATAAGCACTTTCCTGATGTAGGTCCAGTTCACTTTGTCATATGCTTTGGCTATGTCCAGTTGCATGATCATTCCAACTTTTCTCTTGCTAGTTAATGATTGAACCACCTCATGAGCTTGAATGATGTTATCTAGAATCTGTTTACCTTCTACATAACCGGATTGTTCCCCCGATACTAGAGTAGGAAGCAGAGATTTGAGTCTGTTGGCCACTACCTTGGATATTATCTTGTAGACCACATTGGCTAAAGCAATGGGTCTATACCTTTCTGTGTTTGAGCATTGTCCTGTTTAGGTATTAAGGAGATGAAGGAGGTATTGAGCACCTTCAAAATAGTTCTGTTCAACCTGGAATCGTCCACAAAGCTCAAAATATCCTGTTTTACAATATTCCAGTAGGCTTTAAAGAAATCCACATTGAAGCCATTCGGGCCTGGTGCTTTTCCATTCTGCATATATTTGAGTACCTCACTAACCTCCTTTTCAGTCACTGGTCTGTTAAGGTTGAAATTGTCCTCTCTAGACACCAGCTTAGGTATATGTCTGGTCAAGTCCCTAATGAAATGTTCTCTTTCTGGATTGTTTTCATAAGCTATGCCTTGGAAGTGCTGAACTAACATAGCTTCTATATCCTCATGGGATTGTTGAACCTGCCCATCCTCATTCTTGATCGAAGATATCTTGTTGTGAGCTCTGTTTTCCATAGTGGATCTGTGGAAAAATCTGGTATTACATTCTCCTTCTTTTAGCCATTGAACTCTAGACTTTTGTTTCCAAAATATTTCCTCTTGTTTACACAAGTTTTCCCATTCTTGATGATGTTTCTCGACTTGATCACTTTTTTCTTTATCAAAGCCTTCCTTGATCATGGCTTGGTTGAGTTCCTGCATTTTATTTTCAACAGATTTCTTTCCAACAAAAATGTTGCCAAAATCATTCTTGTTCCAATCTTTAAGTCTCATCTTGATGTGCTTTAATCTTTTGTGTAGAAGGAACATTCTTGTTCCGTGAATCTTCAAATCTTTTGCCCACCATTTTTCAATATTGCTCATGAAATCTGGGTGTGAAAGCCAAATATTTTCAAATCTGAAAGGTCTATTCCAGGGAGTACCTATGCCGTGAATCTCCATTTGAACCGGCCAGTGATCTGAGCCTCCAAAGGGAAGAACCCTTGCTATTATTTCCTTATCTATTAGCATTGATCCAGGTGGATGTTGGTGGCCAACCACCTATCCCATTTGGAACCCCACAATTGTCTCTTTCAGTCTTTTCATTTTCCTAAATTGTAGCACAGTTTACTATTTTTAGCAGTTTTTCAGGTCCTAAACTTTCGGAGCCATTTTGAGGCCCTAAACGATGTTTTTTGGAAAATCAACCGCTAGCAATATTTCTATCAAAAAATTGCCTTTTCCGTCATAGTCCTCGGAGATATCTTTCCAATGGGCTATCATGCGCGTCAAACGGAGATAATATGACCAATTCGCGACCCCGGGAAGTTGATGTACCAACTTACCCAAAAACGGGGCCCACAATTTAGTGTTTCATCTTCTAGGGTTAGGTTTTGGAATGTGAAGGGTTTTCCATTGTTTCTTAACAATAAATAGGCCTTTGAGCCTCATTGTAACACAATTCAAAATGCATGTAGCCACACATATCTACTCAGAGATAAGCTGCCATTGCCCTAGCTGGTTTATTTCATATTTCTGGTTGTAAGTGTATTTCCATATTTTCCATTAATGAAATGAAGTATTATTTCCGCTGCATATATGTCTTTATGATTATCTCTGTATTTTATTGCGTTCCTGTTTAAATCCGGATCAATGGTATCAGAGTAGTCTGCTTTTTCTCTGTTTTTCTTTGCATGTCCCCAACGAGGTCGGGATATAAGGAGTGAGGGCTTGAACTCGTTGAACCTTTGCAAGGCTAGCCTCACAAATCTCGACGACCTCCCATGGTGGATGAGAAGAAAGATGAAGGGCAGGAGATCCTATCAAAATCTTGCTCGAAGAAGTGCTCGAGCGGTGAAGGAATGCGATGATGGATAGTTTAGAGCAGATCCTTCAGCGGCTACCTAGAGGCAACGCATCAGCTTCCAACAGCTACTCTGGAAACGCCACACCGTTTAAGGTACAAGTTAATTTTGAAATCCCCATCTTCGAGGGTCAAATAGACGCAGATGCCGTAGATAAATGGTTAAATATGATAGATGGGTATTTTTATGTTCATGAATTTTCAAGTCGGGAAAAGATTGTTTTCGCTCTTCTCAAAGCAGCCCCCCACGTCAAGGACTAGTGGGAAACCTACCGTGAGCAGAAGGATGAAAGTACAGGCTCACTATTTTCAGTCGCACCCACTTGGAATGACTTTCGGGATGCCATCAAGGAGCAATACTACCCTGTCAAAAGCTATGAGGACAAATACATCAAATGGAACACACTCCGGTAGGGACGAGACCAAGATGTGCCAGAGTTCACAAACATTTTCCATACCCTTCACACACAATTGGGTATCAAATATTCTGAGTTGCATCTGGTACTCAAATACTACGGCTGCCTACATAGATACATCCAGGAAGAGATGGAGTTCTTGAACATCTCCTCACTCGGTATAGCATACCGATACGCTGTCAAAATCGAGCAAAAGTTCAAACAGAAGAAGCGAGACTTTGGACTTGCGAATCCGAAGCCCAAAGGACAAAGCCAAGGCGGGGTGACCCAAGAAAACCGCTCGAAGCCGCAAGAAAAGAACAACACCATGAAGCTGAAGAAGGACACAGGAAAGTGGTCTGAGTTCCACAAGAGTCCTACTCATAACACAAGTGAGTGTCGGACCAAGCAGTCGCTGGTGGCCGAGTTGAAGTCTTTCGAATCAGATGCATGTTCCGACCCTGAGCCAGAACCTGACAAGGAGAATGGAAAAGGGAAGCAGATCATTGTTGCGGAGCCCAGTGCCACCGTTTCCACCGCCAAGATCCAGAAAAATGAGCCCAAAGATCCAGAGGAGGGGGAATGTCTTTTCCACTCATAGATGTGGGTGAAGGGTTTGGCGCTGCAATTCATTGTCGACAGTGGCAGCCAAAAGAACCTCATTTCAGTAGAGGTCGTGAAGCGATTGGGCCTATCGACTACACCACACCCGCGGCTGTATAGTATCGGGTGGCTTAACGAAGGACGAGATCTCAAAGTTCGCCAACAGTGTCGCCTTCCCTATACCATCAAGCCCTTCATAGATGAGGTACTGTGTGATGTTACACCTCTGGATGTTTGTGATGTACTATTAGGCTAGCCGTACTTGTGGAGGCGACATGCTATGTATGAGTCAAGGCCTCGCACTATCATTATTTCTTTGGATAATTCATTATACAGGATACCGGAGGTAGCCCCACCTACCGCCACCTCTTTGATCACTGCCAAGAAAGGCAGCAAGCTCATCTCCTAGACTAGGAAATTCATTTTCTGTTTGATTCACTCCTAAAGTAAGGGGAATATCGTTGCTACATCCATGACCCCTGCGAAGGGTTACTCCACGCAGCAGCAGCAAAGGGACACAGTCATGAAAAAACATAGGAACAACTTCTCCTCACCCACAGGGGTACCACATAAGTCTCAGGTGGGCAACAAAGTTTGGTTGCATCGACAAAAAGAACGCCTTACCAAAACCCATCAGAAGCTCAGACCACTCTGACATGGTCCTTACGCCAGTACCAAGGCTATGGGAAACAATGCTTTGAAGCACAACATTCCTCCATCCGTTCGCTTGCACCAAGTGATCAATGTGGACTGTCATCGACCATGCTTCCCACCATTTCTGGACACATTAGAGATTGCAGAACAGCTCACTAGAGATCCAGCTCAGCAGAAGCTTCCTCATCTCAGGGAGGAACTCAACGCAATGGGGACCATTGCTTCCTAAGGGGGGAGGAATGATCCGGGTGGATGTTGGTGGCCACCCACCACAGTTTACTATTTTTAGCAGTTTTTCGGGTGGTAAACTTCCGGAGCCGTTTTGAGGCGCTCCTGAGTTAGAGGAAGATGAGAAGGTCACAACTACGGGATTGGCACGAGGTAGGCCCATTGACTTGGGGTCCAATTCCGATGATGAAATGATGTTTGGAGCCCTTGGGATCGTGGCAAGAGGACCCATAGGTTTGGGGTCTCATTCCAGCAATGAATCAAGGATTTCAACAGACATAACGAAAAGGGCACTCTCCGTAGTAGGACTCCAAGAACTTGAGGAGATCAACCACTGCATCCAAGCAGAGAATGCCTAGCTAAGGAGGATTCTATAGGAGGCAAGGGAAGAAAAAAAAAGATTACCATGTAACCAGTTGCAAGCCAAGGATGAGGCCTTAGAAAAGCTGCAGCATCGCTATGTGGAGGTAAAAAGCGACTCTCTGATTTCATATGAATTTCATGATGATGAATTCACTGCTTTTGAAAAACATACTACAGGGATTGGAGCCAAACTATTGAAGAGGATGGGGTATTATGGAAAGGGCCTCAACATCAAAGGCCAAGGCATCGTAAACCTCATTTAAGTTGAGGAATTTCTGCGTAGTGTAGGACTTAGATACGCCAGAAAGGAAATGGGAGAAATCTCCAATACAGCTAGTAACCAGCCAACGATAGACGATGAAATTCCTTCCTCCCAATCTAGTGATAGTGAGGGCACCATGAACACTTATCGCAAGAACACCAGGGGAAAGCGCCCCAAGGCAGACTTGAAAGTTTGGAGGAAAAATAATCAATGTAGTCATTGCAACAAAGAGAGACACCAACAAACCACGTGTCCAATGCTCCATGCTCTAGAAACATAGCTAGAGGAGCTGAAAGGTGAACATGTTCAACAAATGAATCCACCCCATTCATGGTGGTTCGCTTTGTTAAGTTGGTTTTTTAAGAGGTAGTAGCTTGTTATGGCCACAATTGTAAATCATACATTGCAAGTAAATGTAAAAGTGATGGTGTGTTTCCCATCACTTCAGAACGCAACGATGATATTTTGGCCTTTCCTTATTAGTAGTTGAGGTATTGATTACTTTTTATGTAATCCTTGGCCAATGAGTGTGTGTTATAAACTCTTAGCAAGGAAGGGTTGTTGAGTCATGTGTGGTGTGCATGATTGCAAAAGATGTACCAATTTCACATGAAAGTGATTGAAAGTGTGGATTGAAAAGGACACAAACAATGTGCTAAGTGTAAATTATTTTGGAGTCCAAAAGCTCTTTAGTGGGGAGGATTGATCCAGATGGATCTCTAGACACCAGGGGCATGAAAAGGGCTCAAAATTCAAAGTGGTAGAATTTCGATTAACTTGACATCCAATCTAAGTGCTCATCGTCCTGATTCCAACGGTGTGAATGACACCCCAATTCGAGTCCGTATGAAGAAGATAGAAGCAGTCAAAGTTGTGGCTTCACTTACCCATGTGGCAGGCATAAAGAGGGTGCAATTTGGCAAGAATTTGGCACCATATTTCGGTGAGTTTTCTGGGTCTGTTAATTTGTCTAATATCCCTAAGGTTCTACACTAAATTGGGTGAAACCATATTTTTATTTAAAATTTAAAAAATAAAAAAATATAACAAAAAATATATTAAAAAAAGGGGCGGGCGACCTTGACCCCGCCGCCCCTGGAACCACCATAACTAAAAACAAAATTAGCTTGGGGTGGGTGGCCATGACCCCGCCACCCCCTGAGTCTACACAATGGCCCATATCAAATATATGGTGGGGGGCACAGGATGTCAACCTCACCGCCCCACGGGATGTCAACCCTGCCGCCCCTCCACCTCACCTCTCTACATAACAAATGGAAGAGAAGGAGGCGTGGGCCACCATAACAGTGGACACACTACCCAATGGTTATAACGCAACGGATATGTGCTAAAAATAAGGCGAGGTGGGATTTGATCCCCCAACCCCTCCTCAACTGTTGGGTGCAGGGTCCCCCAAGGAAATTTTTGGGGTTTAGAGCCCAGATTTTGGTCACAAATTGTAACTTCGATGTAAAAACTCCACATTTTGTGGGTGTGGAGTGCATAGCTTGTAAATGAGTCATAGGGTTGTCCACCCTTATTTTTGTAATGTAATGTTGACTGTAGAGATCTACTCATGGTCTGCGGACCATGGGATTGTATAAACAGAGTGAGGCTCTAAATGTGAACCAATAATGGAATCTAAGAACCAATAGATGATGGAATAGATGCATAGCAGAAGATCTGAAGTGTAAAGTCTAGTTTGGGTCATATAGTAGGAGAAGGCTCTGTCGTTGAGTGCACAGAGGCCTAGTAGTCTGCAGTTGAGTGCGTGGACCCCTGCAACTGAGTGTGTAGGGGGAGTCGAGTCTGTAACAATTGGAAGCATTAATAAAGAGAAGTTTTATATCATTCCTATGTATTTATTTCCAATTTTCTGCATTGAATGTATTGAGTATGAATTGCACTTCTACTGTTTATATGAAGCGCGAACATATCCGACTATGATAATTAAGTGAATGTGAGATAAAGTATCCATTTACGCGAAGTTAACTAAGATCTTTAAGAATATAATTAAGATTCGTGGTGTAATTTGGGGAAATAGCACAAATCACTATCATAGTAGCACGAAAGCACCTCAGCCCCTGGTTAGGACTACATGAAAGCGATTATAACATATCGCGAAGTCCTCGCAGGTCAACATAGTGCACGAAGTGACCTGTGCTAAGGTAGGCACAGTTGGACTAAATCGGCACCTCATACATCTCAAGGGTGCAAAAGCTTGGTTACAGCATCCCCCCATACTACTTTGGGTGAGACTTCAATCCATGCTCCACGGGCTGATGTCAAAAGGGCCAGTAGTGTAGAGATTTGTTTAGCTAATTAACTCTAAACTTGGGTTAGGCCCCCTCAAGCCAACAAATGGTTCCTTTGCCGAACTGCAATCTGCATAGAGATGTCTGATGTCATATCATTGGAATCCAACTAAAAAGGAAATTGAAGGTTGTTTGGATAGAAGAATTCACGAGTTCGTAGTGCAGGAGAACAGGAAATAGTGACTGACAAAAGAAGAGTGGCTAGACTGCTACTTATACGCAGAGATCCATGAAATCTTCTTCGCGTCTTTCCCTACTAAGCTGTACGAGTGGATCACGAAGCTAGCAGATAGCTAAGGAAGGTGGAAACTCGACAATCCTATTGTGTGGACCCCAAAGTTAGTGCGAAGGTTGGAAGTATCAGAGGATAAGATCGCACACGCCATTGATCATTGGCTTGATTGGATTATAAGAGGATTCATTACTAAGTTCACAGTTGACACCTAAGTTAGCTATAGCAAGGCAGAGCGACACCTTCTCAAAGGACCACGAGGTAAGTATGTAAAGTATTTGAATACTTGGACTAAAATGCTTTTGCGCAAAAAGAGGGTTATGCAGTTACCTTGATGCTCAGTGCTACGCGAAGTGGAAAATCTTACACAAACGAAGGAAATAAGGGACCAGAAGCTAGACCCTTGATTTCACCTCTGCAAGGGGGCATGGAAGAACTTGCGAAGGTCTCGCCATGAAGTGTGATCCATCTGATAAGGAAAATAATTCCACGAATACCACCCCTGCCTACACCGCCACTAGCTTCATCACCATCACTTCCATCTTCACCTGTACCACCTCCGCCACCACGGCGATTCAATATGGAAAACATAGTGAAGTTGCCTGTGTTCAAGGGATTGGGAAATGAGGAGCCATACCAATTCTGGTTCGTTGTAAGAGCCGTATGGGAAGCACAAGGAGTTACAGATGACAATATGAAGAAAGCGACACTAATTAGTGCCTTGCATGGCCACGCGCTGACTTGGTATATTAAGCACTCCAATGATAATCCAAATGATGAAATCATGGATATCCAAGCAGTGCTAAATAGAGAATTTAGCAGGTCGAAGTTTGAAGCATAGTCAATCATTCGATTCAATGAGATCACGATGCTACCAGGCGAGACTCCTTGGGAGTTGGACCAGAGGCTGAAATGCATGATTCACGAAGCTAATATGAATCTGACAGATGGACAACATCACGAATGATTTGTAGCATTGCTAATGCCACATATGAGGAGTGTGTTATCACAATAGAAGTTGACAAATCAGGTATGAGACCCCAATGCAGGATCCCAACTTGGGAATTGAACAAATCCACATGCAGCTAAAGAATTTATGCTTGGAGATGCAGAGTCTAAAACATGACAGGATAGCTCAACCAAAAGTGTGTGAACAGGTGTGGTGTGTAAAATGAAAGGGTGAGGGACATGACAAGGACCACTGCCTAGTTTTCACAAATTACCTCGCAGGTGGAGGGTCGATGCCCTTATGACTAGAAGTGCAAGAAGGACCTAGCACGACACCCACTTTGTGGTGCACGATTTGTAAAATAGTAGGAAAACATGCCACAAACAATTGCCATTTGTTACAGAGGTATACACAAAATTCACAACAATTGTTCTGCAACTTTTTTAGATCGATACGACAAAAAGAGCGCACTTGTAGAAGCTATGAGTTAATGATGGATAGAACTCCCACCTATAGAGTTTAGGCCAAAACGTGGCCCCTTGATCAAAATGAAAGAATGGCGTGAATAGGATTTCAGGGGCATGGACGAGGCCGAGGTGGAGGAGGACCTAGAAGAGGTCGCAGACAATTGATATGCTACAATTGCGGAGGGCCAGGATATTATGCCCGTGATTGCACAAATCCAATGCACCCGTCATGTTTGTATTGCAACTTGTTTGATCACGAGACTAAAGATTGTCCTACCCTGATATCTAGGATACGTGACAAAGGAGCGCTACCACGTCCCTTGACTCAGAACCTCTAGATGATGAGGTTTGAGCCGTGTGAGGAAGATCCGAATGTAAATATTGTGCTTTGAAGTGGAATCACGATGGGAAATGACAAAGGAAAACAACCAGAGGATAATACTTGGGTTCGAAAAGCTCTGGCAAAGGAAACAGAGTTTGATTTGGAGCACACCCAGGAAACCTTCATGGAAGATAAGAAGAGCTTCGCTAAGGCCTCCACTTCAGGAAGCAAAGATAAATTGGAGCTGGAGATGGACCCATCCATGTTCGCAACGTTCTTGGTAACATGTATGAAGTTACTGCGCGATAGTAAGGTAGTAAAATGGTTACAGGAACTCATTAATAGATGCGTTGGGACCGCGTCAGGAGAACCACACGTAGTCAGGAAGATCGAAAAACATAAGACAAGAACGGGAAAAGAAATGAGCCTAACCGTGTAGATCGGAGAATATGGGATGGATCAAGTTATCCTAGATTTAGGATCGGATGCGAATGTTCTGCCGAAGCAGACATGGGAGTGAATGGGGAAACCTACACTGCAGTGGTCTCCTATTCAACTGTGAATGGTGAACCAACAGAAAATAATACCCATGGGGTGATTGTAGGGAATAACCATGGACATTGGGGGAACGAGCATGCTAGCAGACTTTGAAGTGATAGAGATTGTTGATGACAACAATCCCTAGCCCGTGCTTTTAGGAATTGATTGGGCCATTAACATGAATGGGGTGATTAATTTGAAAAAGCAGAAAATGATTTTTGAAAAGAAGTCACTACGCATAGTTATACCCCTAGACCCTACTGAGGGATTACATTATACCGAGCCGGTGCGTGACTATGAAAGTGATGATGACTTGGATTGCATCTACAAGATAACAACGCAAAACTAGGACAGGGTGAATCCCACTGTGGATGGATGGCTTGCATGGGAGTGCGAAATCTCATGTACTTTGGATTTAGATGAGGAAACAGAGTGATGGAAAAATCGGTTACAGGAGGTAACTACACTGAATTGTAACATGATGATAAGGTCGTTGCGCTGTGTATTGACAGAAGTAAGAGACTTGCCTACTTATGATGGTATAAGTGCGGTAGAAACCTTCTTGAATAAATTTGAAAGGGAGGTATCGGAAAAGAAAAGCTTCTAGGCCTTGGATTGGGTACTTCACGTTATACCTGTGAGGTGGTGGGGTATGCATAAAAGGAGTTTTGAAGACTGGCGCAAATGTAGGAGAATGATGCGCACACGATTTCAGAAGCCTAGGGTGCGATTAATAGACAAGTACAAATAACGAGATAGTCCACGTGTACATCTGGCCAGGTGGGTGCAGACATATGGAAAACAACCTACGCAGATGCATATGAGCTCCACGCTCAGAGGTACGGTCAATAAGCATGTGTTGTGGGGAAAATGTGCAAATGGCTCTTCATGTTGGAAAGATGGTATGTAGGAAGAACAATCGTGCAAAAGGTTATTCACGCGGAAGAATTCAGAAAAGTCTGCAATGCGTTAAACAAGGTACGAAATGCACAGTGAAGTGATTGGGACCTACATGTACCCGTAGTATTATGGGCTGATAAGGCGACATGCAAGAAACTGACGAGACAGACACCTTTTAGGGTTGTCTATGGAATGGAAGCTGTAATGCTTATGGAGTACATCATGCCTAGTCTGTGCATAGCGGCACTCATAGGTATGATGGAGCGTTGAGCCCTGGAGGAGAGGCTCGTGCAGTTGGAGGAGCTCGAAGGAGAACAAATTTTGGCTGGATTCCACCAGCAGGTGCAAAAGCAGCTCGAAAAGGCTTCTCACAATTAACATATTAAGTTACACACCTTCAAGGTGAATGATTTGGTGCTGCTATATGATAGTAAGTTTGATCAATTCCCAGGGAAGATCAGAATGCATTGGTTGGGACCATATTTTATTGAGGAGATCACAGATGGTGGTGTGGTGCAGTTGGTGAAATTAAATGGCGAAATCTTCCTGGGAAAAGTCAATGGTACTCGTTTGAAGGCATACACAGGTGGCTAGGCCATTTGACTAGCTGTAGAAAGCACGGTATTAGCGCTCCAAGCAACTGAAAGGAGGCACGGGACTATAAACTACTTTTCCCAGGAGTTGTGCGATGTCAATACTACACGTAGTAGTGAAGTGTCACAGGGTCCGTGATAGTGCGAGGGTAGCTACACTGCCATGCGGGTTGGCTGGAAAGTGACCGTTACAATCACTATTCACAATGTGATGCTTGGCTTGAGACCAAATGGAGTGGGCATCAGTCATTTAAGGAGAACTTTATGGATCAGATTCTTGAAAATTTGCCGCCAAGTGAGAATTAGTGGACCAAATGTGGGGGGAATGGTCGAATTCGAATTCAAAAGGCACTATAAATTGCAAAGGGCTATCCAAAAAACAACACTTTCCATTTGAGAATTGAGTTGTTGTGTGCCCTGAGATTCATGAACCCAGATTTGTTTGATCTTTTGAAGTTGAATTCATTGCTTGAGAACTTACCCGAACCATTGAGAGAATTGTGGAATAGCACTATGGCTGCGCTTAAGGAAGCCATGGATACTGGAGTAATGACTGCTGAGGAGGCCGCAGAAGCCATGATGGTAGGAGAAGCCCAAGAAAGTGCTGGGATAGTTGCAGAAATCCCTAAATCATTGCGCATGCCGATACCCAAGAAAGACAAGTAGCCTATGGTACTGGTGCATGTGTCCCCTAGGAATCCATTAAGGACTAAGCTTACCATGGAAGAAAATGGGAAGGCGATCAATTTGGAGGCCAATGAGGAGGAAGACTTTGAAGAAATCCTGGTATAGGAGGAGGAGGATGTAGAAATGCAGGTGGAAACCTAGGGTGCGAACCCTCTTACGAGGCTGCCCACATATGTTCCTCTATGGAAGGGAAAAGCAAGGGTGCCCAAAGACATAGATGAGAGAAAAATATCTCTCTAGACTCCGCTGCTCCCTGATAACATCATTTTAGATGGAGTGCACTTGGGGTGAGTGCCTGTGCTAAAATTTGAAGAATGGGATCTCACGGACCACGAGAAGTTCCCACATTTGGCAACAGCGCGACTCATGTGCTAGAAGAGAGACACGTCGATGGGAGCCATAGAGTTGGAGCCGCGTAAGTGGCTGAGAGGTGTAGAAAAGGCAGGACTATTAAACCTGCTCTAGGTGCCACATTACCATCGCATCCCACTGACTATTTTAATGATTAGGCAGCTGCTCTGCCTGGTGCATGATGGGTGCTTTTGGCTGGAGGAGCCCATCCCCATCACGGACCACTTGATTGACAGAATTACCCGGTTCCCTTGCAAAGGGGAGGACCCAATGGACATCTTGGAGGTAAAAGTGATGATTTGGACATCGTGGAGGCCATGAAGAAGAAGTTCAAGTTGGAGAAGAAGAAGAGAGGGTAAGCAATTTCCAACATTAGCAATGTTGCCGTCAAAGTTGCGATGCAGATATTGGTTGGAAAGGTTATGCAGAAGTGTCACATAGATGAATTGTCGGCACCGATGGTTGCACTTGCCACACAATGCGCAGAAGGGGTCCAGTTTAACTCGGCCGACTACTTGTACAGAGAATTCATTGAGAATTTCTGCGAGGCACAGGAGTAGGGAAAGAATTTCCATTATCCGTGGCTGTTGTTGTCCATCGTGCTAGTGGCATGGAAATTGCTCAAGGACAACTAGTTCCCCACAATTGCGCAAGATATTCTGGAGGCAACGAAGTAGGCTTCACTGTGGGCAACTAAAGATGTGTAGAGAATCAGGGATAGTAAGATATTCTGGGTGTTCATGGAGATGAACATCAGAATGGGGATTAACCGCAAGCCACGGTTAGCGACCACTATTTATAAAAGTTTGCAGAGCTTCATGGAGTTCAAAGTAGACTTCCACCATTTGTACATCAGGGCATGCAAGGACCCCGCGAAGACATGGAATGAGCTCCCTTATCTAACGATGGATGATGCCATCTTTGCCATGCTTGAGTCATGGCTGCCGGAGTGGCATGCTCTAGCCAGCTCCACAGTGGATGTAAAGAATTCCATCACGTAGATGAAAAAGGGTGAGACAAAACTACATATGGCATAGTTGGTAGTAAAGAAAAAGAATGAAGTAGCAGAAACCAAGGCATAGGAGGCGTGCAACGCTGTGAAGGCAACATAAGAGTAGTAGAGAAGGAGCATGAAGGCTAGAAGTCACCTTTGCCCGAACAAGAAACAGATCCAAAGGAAGGTGGCGCGAACCCATAGACATCATCCACATATTTGAAATGATAGCGACCAAGAGAGCAAATGGGGCCGTGGAAGAAGTCGAAGGCCTCAAAGGCTTCTTTCGACCCGATCACCCTCACTGAGGTTGATCTACATGACAATGGGGAGACGGTGAGGGATGTCACTGCGGAGGCCCTCTAGTAGTGTGTGGAGGAACACCAAACAATATTGGGGGCTCTTTGAGTGCAGATATAGGAGTTGCAGTTGTGCACTCCACACACTGGTACTGTGTCAACTAACCTCTCACTAGGCATAGTCGCAGCAGAGGTAATGCTGCGTGCTTAGGTGACTAACACTATAGTGTTACCAAAGGAAGCACTCGTGACAGAAAATGAGGCCAATAGCATAATGGTTAGTGGGCTAAAGGGATTCAGGATAAATATGGCTGCACTCCCTCAGGAGACACTCTATGTTTTGTAGGATGGAGTTACTACAGAACTACATGCCAAGGAAGGTCATGCGCTTGAGGTAATGAGCGAGCAACGCATTAACATTGAACAGTTGAGCTTGCAATGTAATGAAGTAGTGGTGCAGAACTGATAGCTAGTGCAGGTGGTCAAGGAAGCCTGCCAGATGGTCCCAGAGGTGGCCATCCAAGCAGAGGAACCAACGGAGGAATGCATCCAGAAACTAGTAGCAAGGGTGCGCGAGGCAAAGGAAGAGATGGCCAAGGTTTAGTTGGAGCTGAACCTTCAGATCGCCAAACTGCAGTTGAAGGTGTAGCCTTCAACTTCGCCTGAGATTAAGGAATAACGCACTGGCACCATTACAACAGCCATAGCGGAGGTCAACAATGCAGTGAAAGACTGCACCAAGCTATTTGAGGAGTCATTTGAGGTTCTCGCTACTTTGCAGGAGGACCCAAATATATAGTGCCTAGAAACAAAGGCGCGCAAGCTATAATAGCAATATGATAAAGTAAAAGGGACCACACAGATGGTTACCCTTACACAAAGGCTTGTGCAGATGCAGCAGGTGAAAGCGCTCAAGGAGCAGGTGGATGTTGCTCAATGCAAGGAAGCTATTTTGAAGGTGCATGTACAATCATGGATTGATGAGGCTTTTGTCATTACAGCCTCTATTGAAGAAAATCTCGCACAGAAGCAGGGAACACTGGAATAGATCTAGGAAATTAGTTTAGCTACATTGGTTTTTGAACAATGTGTCCAGAAAGCACAGCAGGCAACCACTTAATGCATTTCCGATCTTCCAGTACTCCAGGCAGAGTTGGGAGGTCTTCACGCAAAGATCTCCACATAGATAGAGTGACTCGAGGGTGAGTCACGATGTTTGCGTTTGGGTCCTATTGTGTGTGAGATCCCCCAAAGAAAGTTTTGGGGCTTAGAGCCCAGATTTTGGTCACAAATTGTGACTTCGATGTAAAGACTCTACATTTTGTGGGCACAAAGCGTGTAGCTTGTAAATGAGTCATATGGTTGTCTGCCCTTAATTTTTTAATGTAATGTTGGCTGTAGAGATCTACCCATGGTCCGTGGACCATGGGATTGTATAAATAGAGTGAGGCTCTAAGTGTAAATCAATAATGGAATCTAAGAACCAATAGATGATGGAATAGAAGCATACCGAAAGATCTGATGTGTAAAGTCTAGTTTGGGTTGTAGAGTAGGAGAAGGATCTACAGCTGAGTGCACAAAGGCCTAGTAGTCCGTAGCTAAGTGCACGAACCCCTGCAGCTGAGTGTGCAGGGCGAGTCGAGTCTGTAACAATTGGAAGCATTGAAAAAGAGAAGTTTTATACCATTCCTGTGTATTTATTTCCTGTTTTCTACATTGAATGTATTGTGTATGAATTGCATTTCTACTATTTATATGACGTGCAAACATATGTGACTGTGATAATTAAGTGAATGTGAGATAAAGTATCTCTTTTACATGAAGTTAACTAAGATCTTTACGAAGATAAGTAAGATTTCTGGTGTAATTTGGGGAAATAGCACAGATCGATACCATAGTACTGTGAAAGCACCTCAACCTCTAGTTAGGGCTGCGCGAAAGTGATTATAACAGATCGCGAAGGCCTCGCAGATCAACATAGTGTGTGAAGTGACCTGTGCGAAGGTAGACACAGTTGGACTAAATAGGCACCTCAAACATCTCAAGGGTGCGGAAACTTGGTTCCATCATCCGCCCATACTACTTCAGGTGAGACTTCAGTCCGCGCTCCAAGGGCTAATGTCGAAAGGGCTAGTAGTGTAAGAATTTGTTTGGCTAATTAACTTTGAACCTGGGTCAGCCCCCCTCAAGCCAACATCAAATATTTTTTTATTTTAACCAATGCACCCAACCACCTCATTGGGTAGTCCTCCCATCAAAAAGTATTTCAACCTTGTTGCATAGTGCACTGGGGGGGAGGCCAGGAGAAGGCACACATTTCTATACAGGTGTAACCATGAAGCAGTGCAGAGAAGGGTCTAGAACCATGATCTGAGCAATTTCTCTAGGGGTCATATTTGATGCCATGAACTCAACGGTGCTATCCGTTTCTCCATCATAGATCTGCAATTTTAAGGATTCTTCAATTTTGGAGGTATAAAGTCGTCATTTTGACTTTTGATGTACTTTTATTATTTTTCCATCTAATGAAAATAGAGGCTCCCCACTAATTCGAGCAGGGCCCAAAGACGTAGTCCCTCTTGGACGAACTCCGATATCAATCCTATGTCCTCTATGTGTGACTTTCTATTCTTCTCTTCCTCTTCTTTATGCACTTGTAATTTCATGTTTAAATGCAAGCTTAATATGTAATTCTTTAATGCATCACAAGGAAAATATTTTTTGGGATCAAGTTCATATACAAAAATCATCTTTCGTATATGCATGCTTCCAAATATACGTGCATACAAAATATACACATATATGGAAATCATCTTCTATATATGCACAACTTCTATATATGTACATATATATGGAAGCATGCATACATGAAGTATGGCTTCAATATATATATATAGAAACCATATTCCATTTGAGGACCTTTGTATATGCATATAAATATGCAAGTACATATATAGAAGCCCACTTCCATAAATACAACTACATTTCTGCACATGCATGATTTCCATATATGCACACTTCCATATCTATTTACATATATAGAAGTTACACTTGTTCAGAAGCCATATTATGTATATGCATGATTCACTATATATGTGCATATATAGAAGCTATGCATATACAAAAGTCGTCTTCAGTATATGCACAATTTCTAAATATGCACACATATATGGAAGTGATGGTTTCTGTATGTAGCTTTTGTATATGTACATATATGGAAGTGTTCATATATAGAAGATGTCTTCCATATATGTGCTACTTCTGTATATGGATATATATGGGGAAACATGCACATATGAAAGACGACTTAAATATCTCTATAGAAATCATATTCCATGTGTGAACTTTTTCATATCAAAGTACATATATAGAAGTCGACTTTCATAAATACACTTTCATATGTGTGATTTCTATATACGCACACTTCCATATCTATGTGTATATATAGAAGTTGTGCATATACAAAATCCATCTTCTGTATATTCACACTTCCATATATACGTGCATAGAGAAAAGTTGCACATAAGTAAATCCATCCTCTCTATATGTACAACTTCTATATATATACATATATATGGAAGAAATGGGTTCTATATGCAACTTTTGTATATGCACGTATATATGAAAGCGTGCATATACAGAAGATATATGTACATATATGCACAAATTATGTATATGCACATCCATATGGAACTCATCTTCTATAAATGTGCAACTTCTATGTATAAGGAAGACGAGTTCCATTTATATGTGCATATACAGAAGTTCCACATATACGAAATTCATCTTTTGTATATGCACACTTCCATATATATGTGCATACATAATATGCACATACACATTAGGCAACCTCTATATATGCACATAAATATGGAACCATTGACATACAAAATGTGGCTTCAGTATCTATATGAAAACAATATTCCAAGTGTGGACCTCTCTATATGCATATATATATGCAAGTACAAAAGTTGTGCACATATAGAAGTCACACATATATGGAATCCATCTTCCATATATGCACACTTCCATATATACGTGCATATACAAAAGTTGCACATATACAGAACCCATTTTTTTTATATGCATATATATATGGAAGTGATGGCTTTTGTATGCAACTTATGTATGTACATATATATGGAAGCTTCCATATATGGAAGATGACTTCTGTATATGTGCAACTTTTGTATATGCACATATATATATGGAACTCATCTTCTGTATATGCGCAACTTCTGTATAGAGAAGATAATGTAATTGTATCATTAAAAAAAGAAAAAAATTGATCATGGTTTCTCTAACTTAATATGTACAAGGAGTTTAATTTCCTAGAAGGAGTTGCATCCACTGTTGAAACACCCCATGCATAGTAGTCTTTTTGTAGTCTTTTTATCTTGTGTGACACTATTAGTGTATAAAGGAAACAATTTCCTAAAAAATGGATAATAATAAGCATTAGAATGGCACATAGAAGTATATTCATATTGAAGCCTTCGTATAAGCATCTATTTATTCCAATGTGCTACCATGGCGATGGAATGGGGCAGTGTTCATCATGGCGGTAAGGGGAGAGGATTCACTCCCAACTCTCCGTGGTGTTGACCACATGGTTCTCTTTGTCCCTATCATCCCTGATCATATTAGACACATGGTAGTTATCTTCGAAGTAGGGGAGAGATGAGTAATTGGAAAAAATCTCAGGGCTATTTGCAATCTTCTAAGAAGGAATCTCTAGGACCTACAACTAGCTTACTTGTGTTGAATGTCAAGGGGCCAAATCTAATGCTTATGCCAGTTTCATAAGAACACTTCTTTGATGCCTCTTAGGAAACATTAGTATCAATTTTCCTCCCAACGTGATCTTCGCTACTTCTTCTAGCACTTCAAACAGGTTTATATAGCAACAACAAGAAGACTTACTCTCACATCAAATCTACTCTCCCTCCCTCTCCTTCCGTCATCTTGAGGGGACATGCGAGATAGTGGCATGTGAGGCCAGGAGTATTTTGTTGCAAGGGAACAAAGTTCTAAGAGGCCTCTAACCATCGATGCTAAGCTTGTTAATCGACAACCCTCTCCCCACAACCATTACACCTATGGATGCTTTGCCATGGATAAATGGAAACTTAAACATCGCATATATAGAAGCTTCCATATATGTGTACATATACGAAAGCTTCCATCTATGCACATAATTGTATATGTGTGCATATGCCACATTTATGGAAGCTTTTGGCTATGAATATGGTTATATATGAGCACATATACGTGTGCATATACAACTAGCATATACACAAAAGCTTCCATATATGTGTGTATATAAAGAGGTTTTCATATATGTGCACATATATGAAAACTACACATATATAACTATGCAGATAGATAGAAGATTTCGTATACACATTATGGGCAAATTCAACTATGCACATAGATAGAAGATTTCATATATACACATATATTATGTGCACACATGCAGACATATACAACTATGCACATAGGCAGAAGCTTCCATATATGCACATAGTTGTATTTTTGTAGCTTCCATATATGTGCACATATATGGAATCTTCAAAATGCTTTTGTATATGCAAACATACGGAATATTTCTTACATGTAGACATATACGAAAGCTTATGTATATGTGCATAGTTATATATGTGAATATAAATGGAAGCTTTCATATATACGCACATATATTGAAACTTCTATATATGTGCATAGTTCCATATGTTCAACTTTCGTATATATGAAAATATATGTGCATATATGGAAGCTTCCATATATTTTCACATATACAAAAGGTTATGTATATGTGCATAGTTGTATACATGTAGATTTTGTATATATGCACATATACAAAAGCTTCCAGATATGCACACATATATGGAAGCTTCCATATATTTTCTATCTAGTCTACAAAAAATCTAATGATCTAACATCCTTCCTCTCAATTAGTTATTGGGTCTTACGAAGGATTTTACAAGGGAATTGGGGCCATGTTCCAAAAATATTGGTGATGTTTCCAACAACTAAAAAATTAACAAAGGTAGTAAAATGGTTTTAATGATAAATACTAGGGCCATGTGTAGAAGAAATTGGCGACACTTCCAACAACCATTTAAAATTTCCTCTAGGGGAAAGTGCTCCCACACATGTGACCTATAAGGAAATACGCCCTATAATTTGGCCACTAAGCTACCTATGCCTAGTGGGAATGAGTGAATCTCAACTTCTAGTCAACAACTTTGGACCTAGATCCTCTATCGAGCATTGAGAGATACAAGGGGGCATATGATAATCTATTATCTAGACCTTACCACCTTCATTGGTTTCTTCTCATTATCGAATTTTTGCACTGGGTTATGTAGATTTATAATAATTTATAAGGCCTAACCAACATGTGATTCACTTAGGTCAAAATTAAACTCCTTTCCATTAGTGATACATCCCCCCAACTTGATTACTTAACTTCCACCACCTCACCTTTTGGATCACTAGATCTATTAGATCAAGATCCTTGAAGCTTGTGTTATGCTAGGTATGCATTATCTTTGTCATATGCTCATCTCTCCTTAAACGTATCCTCATAACTCCCCCTTCTTGATCCAATGCGTCTTACATTAATCAGATGAAATATAGATGTATTACAATTCCTAGCTCAATCTGAGCTCAACTTGCAAGTGAATAACCTATCTCTCTGCTCACTTAGAAGCTCTAACCCAAACTTAGTCAATTTCTACCTCTGCTTGAGCCCGTATTTCCTTGTGAAATTCCTAAGGAAATAGGCTCCTATTATTTAAGAATTTCATCCAAAATGCGCGTAGAACTTTAGCCTTTGTATAGGTGCATCTTCTATATATGCACATATACGGAAGTTACACATATACAGAGGTTGCTCATATACAATGGTTGAAGTCGAGCATAAATTATGTATATGCACATCTTCCATATATGCAAAAATTTGCATATGTTCACATAAAATATATGCGCATATGCAGAAGTTGTGCATATATGGATGTTTTTGTATGTTATATTACAGAACTTGTGCACTAGTTTTCATATGCGCAACTTCGTATATATTCATATTATACAAAAGTTTCTCATATATTGAATATATGCGCATATACGGAAGTTTCACATATATAGAATATAATACATATACAAAAGTTGTGCATATTCAGAGGATATGTGCATATCTAGAAGATATACGCATATACAAAAGGTATGTGCATATATAGAAGTAGTGCATATGCAGAGAATATGCGCATATACAAAATTTGTGTAAAACTTCAACCTTTGTATAAGCACATCTTCTGTATATGCAAAAACAAATATGTGCAAATATGGACGTTGTGCTTATACAAAAATTGCACATATACAGAGGTTGGGCATATACAGTGGTTAAAGTTGCACAAAAATTATGTATATGTGCATTTACTATATATGCGCATTTACTGTATATGAAAAACTTCTATATATGCACATATCTTTCGTATATGTGATTTTTCTGTATATGTTCATATTTAGAAGTTGCACATAGCTGGTAGATGCACATATATGGAATTTGCACATATACGAAAGATATGTGCATATACAGAAGTTGCGTATATACAAAAGATATGTGCATATATGGAAGTTGTGCATATACAAAAGATATATGCATATATGGAAGTTGTGCAAAACTTCAGCCTCTATATAGATGCAACTTCTTTATATATACATATTTGGACAAGTGTCGCTTCATCCTTGATTTTACGCATACACATCATAAACGATAAATCTAATATCATGAGAGTAATTTATACAATTGAGGCTTTTAGAGATACTTCCATATTTCACATTGTAGCTCCAAACATCCTCATGAGTTCAAGGAGCTTTGGATTTTGGATTTGGTTTACACTGCATTTCCAGGTAAATTTTTGAAGTGTTGTTTTTTGTTGCTTTTCTCTATTGCTTTTGTCACTTTTCTCTATTGCTTTTGTCACTTTTGTGTTTTTGAGTATTGCTTTGCCAAATTATTCTTTGAGTTACTGGAGTTTCTATTATTATTATAGTGTACAAGTCTCATTTCAGTATTTGAGTTATTTTTACAAGTGTCACATCACTTTCTAATATTTTCACCTACCATCAATTATTGTTGCTGGGCTTATTTATGCATGCATATTCTTCTTTTTGCATTATCTTTAGTCCACATAAAGGGTCATATTTAGTGTAGCTTAAAGCCTCTAGCTCTAGTAGGTACAAGTGCCTAGGATCCATCCCTAGTCACTTCATCAAATACTTAATGTTTTATCTAGCCTCTCGACTTATTTCTTTTACTTTCAATAGAATAAGTCGAGATATTTGTTTCTTTTAACAATTATGTACTTAGTAGTAACTAGTACTTCTATTATGATATATCAAGATATTTGTGAGATATTAGTAGTGCGACATGACTTAGTCTAAACAATGTTCTTTGGTCTAACAAGATGATATTGTGAGAGAATAAGAACATCAATTAACCAAAAAAAACAAAACAAAACAAAAACAAATATATGTATAAATAATACAACTTATATTGGTTGAGTCATTTTTTTGATATAAAATATATGGTTTATAAATGTGATTTAAAAAAGGTGTATCTTTTCATTTTTAACAATAAGTTATATTATTGTTTTAATATTATATATATATATATATATATATATATATATAGTAATTTATTATTATTTTAATAATTAGTTTACTTATCTAATTAAATTTTTTTGGTCTAATTTAGATATGATTATGACTTGTGCATATATCTATTTTGTAGCTAAAGCTAGGATGACATCAATATATATAATCTTAACTAAATCATTGGAGAATATTGAAAATAGTCAAGCTATCCATAATATTAAAAATATTAATACATAAAAGTTTATCCAAATGTGTGATGCACTAAATATATTTAAAAAATAAAAATAGTTCACAAAGCTTGAAGCCAATATAACAATATCCATTGACAAAAATCCGTTGCAACAATATTTATTAAGAAATTTATAATTTATCATATCACTAGTGAACATTTCAACATGAATAAAAGATATAATAACCATTGTAACCAACCACCAAAAATAACTCTAATTAATAATTTATAACAATAATTTATCAAAAAAATATTATATATTTAATTAAAAATATTATTTTGAAAATATAACTTTAAACACTCTTCTAAAGCGTGTCTTTGACTCTCTTGAATGCCCATTTAATAAAATGCAGATAGCCATTAATTTTAGTTAATAATTGTTTTGAACTTTGTAGGATATTTTAATATTTCATCAACATTATCATTATAATTCGAAGGAATATATTAATATAATATTATATTTATATATATAGAGATAAGAAAAATTTATCTTTGAATTAATAATTTAAGAATAATGGAAATTATTAATTTAAATATATTATTTTTGAGCCAAAGGGCTCATTCTAAAGTGTAGTGTGACAGTGATGTGTAATTTTGTCCGGGACCAAGTTGGAGTTGACATATTTCCCTTAAAACTTTCATAATTTTAATTTAGTTATGAATAATTATTAAATAGATGATAGGAATCTATTTTAGATGGAATATTCTATAATATTTTTAGTTAGTAATAGTCTAATCAACGTTTGAGATTTATCTCAAAATTAATTATGTCTTTGCTACCTTGTAAATTAAATCATTAATTTAAAAATCGTCATATGAACAAGTGTTATATGTAATTAATTATAGTTTTTTAGACATATGGTATTGATAACCATGGTATTAGCCCATAATATATAATATTGTTACATGCTTATATATGTTTAATTCATATATTAATTTATTTGATAACTATTTATAGTAAGAAAGTTAGAATTCACTAATTTTTGTGCCAATGTGTTTTGCACCCAATAAATCTATATTTATAAAAATTAATCCCATATATATATATATATATATATATATATATATATATATATATATATATATATAATGCAATATTTTTATTAATAATTTTAATCATTAACTAAAAATTAAAATATAAAATATAAAATAATATAACACTATCACTATTAAAAAAACAAAATAACTTTAAATAAAGGAAAAAGAAGCCCAATATATAGATTTAATGTTACCAATAAAATTGAAGAGCAGCGTATAAATTTAATGTTACCAATGATATTTATTAAATTTGTAAAATTCAATATAAATATTGAAATATAAATTTCTGTATAATCTTTTTTAAATATATTTCCCTTCTTATTTTTAAATTGGGAGATCATGTTTCATAAATGCTTAAATAATTAGAGATAAATCATTAATGGTATGTGTATCTAAATAATGATAAGATTAACTTTGTTGTTGTTTTTTTCTATTAGTATGGTTATTATTTATAATAGAAATATGTTAGATTTTGATTCCTAAATGTATCTTTTAAATGTCTTTCATGATGCATATGTTTGCGTGTGGTTATTATATATATATATATATATATATATATATATATATATATATATATATATATATATATATATGATATAGACAGTGGGTGCTTTGTTAAGGCACTCTTTGATGTGAAGTCAAGGGTTGAATTCCCGCCCCGATCTAGGTGATATATTATACATGATGAAAATGGTGATATATATATATATATATATATATATATATATATATATATATATATATATATATATATATATATATATATATATATATATATATATATATATATATATAGACAATGGGTGCTTTGTTAAGACACTCTTTGATGTGAAGTCAAGGGTTGAATTCCCCAGATCTAAGTGATATATTATACATGATGAAAATGGTGATATATTGAATACGATGAAGATGGAGTCCCGCAAAACTTATAATTATCTATTCAAAAAAACTCAATAGTTATATTGTTTAGTTTGATTAAAAATTATCAAACTAAAAATTATTTTGTTTAAAGAAAAATTTAAAAAACATTTAGTTATATATATATATATATATATATATATATATATATATAATATTCAATGGAAATTATTCACAAAAACCACCTCAGTCATACTTAAAACTAGACAACATTAGATAAACATCAAACTTCAAAATTTGATTAGTTTCCATCTGAATGGAGTTGTTCTAGGTGATCTTCTGGTTATGTTCTTTCTTTTCCATTTTGGAAATGCTAATTAAATTTTATATCAAAATCTAAATTCACAAAAGCCAGATCAGTCATACTTAAAACTAGACAACATTAGATAAACATCAAACCTCAAAATTTGATTAGTTTCCATCTGAATAGAGTTGTTCTAGGTGATCTTGTGGTTATGTTCTTTCTTGTCCATTTTGGAAATGCTAAGTAAACTATATATCAAAATCTAAAAAACTAAAGTCATGTGGTAACTACTATTTTGAAAATGCTAAATGAAATATATATCAAAATTCTTCAAAAACTAAATCCATGTTGAACTCTTTAAAAGATAAAAAACTTATAAAATAACGGAACCATTGCAGTGTATTCGAAAGGTATAAAAGTCTTTGCCATAACTTTCACAAAAATATCGAGTGTTAATAATTTTCTCAAACCAGATTTCAAATTCGTAATTCATGCTCACATCCTCATTATTAGTCCCTGCCATCTGGTAATGGCCAGGGACTATAGGAATCAGATTTGTTTGATTTAGCATTAATTCGAAGTACTGTTTCGGCGAATGCGTTGGTTAGATCAAGGTTTAGATCAAGGTTTTAAAATTATGTGTGCCCTCCGTGCCAGGATGACCAAGGTGCTCTGGACTACCATCTTATTTGGCCTCTTCCCGAGGCGGAAGAGGCCAGAGCTTAGGCTAAGGGAAATAGGCGTGTATATTATGCTGACCGTCAGAGGAATTCGGGTATTAATGTTAGCATTTCTTAACATTAGTTTGGAGTGTTTGGAATTTTAATTGAGTATTTGCAGGCATATGTTCTTCATGTAGGGGTAGCTGTCCGTGCATGGAGCTTAATCTGGATCAGGTAGGGTATAACCTTGCGGGCAGTTTCACCTTGCTCTCCCGATGGTCTTCGTGTAGGTAAAGTTATCCGGCGTTGCTTATGGTGTTTGCCACAGCCACGATTTTCTGGTCAGCCTTTGTTTTGCTGATCGTATCTTCCACACCCGCAGGCTTCTGGAGAGCCTCAATTTTGCTTGTATCATCTCCCACAGCCCCAGGCTTCAGGCAGGCCTCAATTTATCTTGTAATATCTGCCACAGCCCTGGCCTTCTGATCAGCCTAGGTTTTGCTCATTCTATCCCCCATAGCCTCGAGCTTCGGAACAACCTCAACTTTCCGTGTAGTATTCCCTGCAACCCAAGGCTTCTGGTCATCCTCGCTTTTGCTTGTAGTATCTGCCACAGCCCGCATTTTCTGGTCAACCTCTATTTTGTTCGTTGTATCTCCGACAACCCCAGGTTTTTGGGCAACCTCAGTTCTACTACTTGTATCTACTGTAGCCCCAGGTTTCCGGTCAGCCTCGCTTTTGCTTGTAGTATCTACAGGCTTGTGGGCAACCTCCATTTTGCTTGTAGCATCTCCCGCAGCCCCAGGCTTCTGGTCAGTCTCTCTTCTGTTTGTAATATCTGCTACAATCGCGAGCTTGTTCTGGTCAGCCTCGATTTTGCTCATCATATCTCCCATAGCCCGAGGCTTCTGGGCAGAATCAACTTTGCTTGTATCGTCTCCGGCAGCCCGGGGCTTCTGGTCAGCCTCGCTTTTGCCTGTATCTGCTACAGCTTCGAACTTTTGGTCAGCCTCGGTTTTGCTCGTCGTGTCTCTCACAAGTCTAGGATTCAGGGCAGCCTCCATTTTTCTTGTAGTATCTCCTGCAACCCCAGGCTTCTTCTCAGCCTCACTTTTGGTAGTGATATCTGCCACAGCCCCGGTCCTCTTGTCAACTTACGTGAAGAACACAGGTCTTTAGGGATTGAATTTATCAAATTATTTTCTCTTTTCTGAACAATTTGAAAATTTCGCTTGAATTTATCATATTACCTTCTCTTTTCTGAACAATTTGAGTTTATCATATTATTTTCTCTTTTCTGAACAATTTGAAAATTTCTCTGTAATTATGAACTCAAAAGGTGGCATAAAAAAGGAAAAAAAGGGAATTGATAACCAACCTGATCAATTGCAGAGGGCTTTTTCCTATGGTGAAAAGTAGAAACCAGTATTACAGAAGCAAGAAGTCATAGCTGCTACCCCTCCATGGGCTTCTTATTCTTCTTACTCTTTGGTTCAGAGCTTGAATCAGAATATCCTTCAGTCACCCTAGTATACTTTAGCATTTACAGATCTCTTTCGTTATCCTATTATTCGGGTTACTCACCGTACAGAGCAGATATTATCCGGGTTCCTCACCATACAGAGAATATTGAAGTAGATTGAAGGCCATGAAATTGAGAGAAGGTTCAAGATCCATACCCAGGCGGGGAAAGGAACAGGGGTATAGGCAGTTCACTTAGTGAACTGAGCTTAACTGGATTCAGTATATTATGCATATTAAGCCATATATTAAGCAATCTAAGTCAAGCCCATCTAAGCCAGCCTTAACCAGTGATCCATACACAGTAGATCCATAGCTTCTATACCCGGGTGACGTAGTGGCATATGCAGTAGCTCCAAATCGATACCCCAATGCACCCCTTCGTATGGTTCCAGGTCCAAACGCGGAGGTAGTTCCAGTCCTTGTCGAAGCGAAGTAGTTACTAGGTGATCCAAGACCAGAGATAAAAGACGCAGCCTCAGATATGCCATAAGTACAGAGACAGCTGAAACATGATAATTGAATAGGAGAATAAGGAACTACTCCTTCGTTACAATCACTGACTTAGGAAAGGAGTCATCGACAACGGTAGGAGTCAGAAAGCCACCCAAGCCCAGAAGACTGCTTAAAAACGTGAGTGTAAGGTTCTGAAAGAACTAGCTCGACTGAAAGAAGAGGTTCTGAAATATACTCGACCGTAGGGAGAGGGGGCTTTGGCGATACGGCTTTGTTGTGAGTCGTATCTTTGCAGATTTCGGACAAGTAGCTAAAAATCATAAATAAATCCTTTCCTTGGGTTGGGAAGTCAGGTTTATGTTGACGTGCCTTTGGACTTTCAGACAAGACCCAAAGCGTTGTTGCCCAAAACAACCTTCCTCCACCATTAAGGAAGATTGGAGCAGGCTAAACGGGAGCATTGGAGAGGGCTCAAACAACATTAATATCTAATGGATCAACTCGTGCTTATGCGGGTGTCAAGCTCTCTTCTTCAATGGGGGTAACTACAGAGTTTAGTGCCACGAAATCCTTCACAAGCTCACAAATCTCAGCTCAGAAGCATATACCATTTGGTATGCATGCAGGTTGTCGTTCAACGTGAGCGATACGTGGCTGTGTCTATCATGAAAAAAAAATCATGTGGGTGCCCCTACACTTGACGTGGTGTCTTTGGCCTTGCGTGATGTGGCCGGATTCAAGAAGTGTCGTGTAATATAGTTCGGTGGCTGGATGTAAGAACTAGCGTGCAATATGGTTCTGTGGGTTAGCCACTAAATTATAATACTTCATTGTTGTTCACATCTAAAATAATTAAGTCTTACCATTATTTTTTTAATTCGTCATTAATAAGATTAAATGTCATTATAATCTAGAAATAACAATTTATTTATACAGTGAATTCAACGCATTTCATTTTTGAAATGACAGACACTGGTTTGGAACTATTTTCATGTGTATCATTTTTGGTCAGTCCTGAGCTTCACGCATTGACTTTAGTTGTAAATATTTTCCACGAATTTATTGTTACTCGTAAAGATTTCCACGAATTGATTTTCCGTGGAGATATTCAGAAGACTAATAAATTCAGACAACCGAGTTTCACACTGAAACTACTTTATCATCTACAATTTTTTTTACTTATAAATATGAAAAGGGTGATGTCCATTTTCATGAAAAGGTAAAGGGCATGCTGTGTTTCTTCCGCAGAAGAGATGACAATGTCCTTATGTAATATCTCATATCCATAAGCAAATGTGTGAGGCCAGTGTCACCTCTTTTTGGATGAAACCTCGTGTTCCTACATATGTATCATTAGTTGATTTTTTTTTTTTTTTTTTTTTTTTTTTTTCTGACAATGGCCTTCTATATGTATGAGGCCTTCTGTAAGTAGATGTATGAGGCCTTTATGTATTATTAGTTTTTTTTCTGAGAATGGCCTTATATAATACCTGAGATCAATAACTAGATGTACGAGGGAGTGTCATTTCTCTGTGTTTGAAACCTCCTGTACCTACATATATCATTAGTTTTTCTTTCTTTTTTTCTAATAATGAGGGGGCACCCATGCTTACAGCCCTGCACATTTTCAATTATTTAGATTCACATAAAATTGAGTTTATGTGGGCAAGTAATTGATTTCTTAGTTTATCTTCTTTGATATTCTTGCTATTAACTATTAATTTGATTGAATAAGCTTAAGTCTGAAACTCTTTTACTAATGATTTGAATTGGCCATGATATGAATTGGCTATGATAAAAAAAAATTGCCTCGCCAAATAGTTAAGCAGACTATTGATAAGTTCGTTCTACTTTATCTAGTCAGATCCTAGACTGGGTTTTTAAATATGATAGGAAAATCTCAACTATAGACCCAATGGGCCTGTCCTTGAAACTTGTATGAATCCTATGTGTTTTCTTACAGTGGAGTAACTCAATGGATGGGGAAAAGGAAAAGTATATCAAAGAGGAATGGGGAGTGTATGTCAAAAAGATGGTGTGATCGGGTGATCTCTCTCAACAAAACAACAAAAAGGCAAATAAAGGACCATCAGATATCACGCTGCGAGTTTCTTCCTTCCCTTCGTTAAGTATTATGTTCAATACCTTGAATGCAGTATTTGGATGTTGAATATTTCCTGCTGCAGGACTTTAATTTTTGCCCTTTGGGGTCTATTATTATAGTGTACAAGTCTCCTTTTAGTATTTGAGTTATTTTTACAAGTGTCACATCACCTTCTAATCTTTTCACCTACCATCAATTATTGTTGCTGGGCTTATTTATGCATGCATGTTCTTCTTTTTGCATTATCTTTAGTCCACATAGAGGGTCATCTTTAGTGTAGCTTAAAGCCTCTAACCCTAGTAGGTACAAGTGCCTAGGATCCATCCATAGTCATTTAGAAGTTGCACATATCTGGTAGATGCACATATATGGAATTTGGACATATACAAAAGATATGTGCATATAAGGAATTTGCATATATACAAAAGATATGTGCATATATGGAATTTGTGCATATACAAAAGATTTGTGGATATATGGAAGTTGTGCAAAACTTCAGCCTCTATATAGATGCAATTTCTTTATATATACATATTTGGACAAGTGTCGCTTCATCCTTGATTTTACGCATGCACATCATAAACGATAACTCTAATATCATGCGAGTAATTCTATACAATGGAGGCTTTTAGAGATACTTCCACATTTCACATTATAGCTCTAAACATCCTCATGAGTTCAAGGAGCTTTGGATTTTGGATTTGGTTTGCACTGCATTTCCAGGTAAATTTTTGAAGTGTTGTTTTTTGTTGCTTTTCTCTATTGCTTTTGTCACTTTTGTGTTTTTGACTATTTCTTTGCCAAATTATCCTTTGAGTTACTGGAGTTTCTATTATTATTATAGTGTACAAGTCTCCTTTTAGTATTTGAGTTATTTTTACAAGTGTCACATCACCTTCTAATCTTTTCACCTGCCATCAATTATTGTTGCTGGGCTTATTTATGCATGCATGTTCTTCTTTTTGCATTATCTTTAGTCCACATAGAGGGTCATCTTTAGTGTAGATTAAAGCCTCTAGCCCTAGTAGGTACAAGTGCCTAGGATCCATCCATAGTCACCTCATCAAATACTTAATGTTTTATCTAGCCTCTCGACTTATGTCTTTTACTTTCAATAGAATAAGTCGAGATATTTGTTTCTTTTAACAATTATGTACTTAGTAGTAACTGGTACTTCTATTATGATATATCAAGATATTTGTGAGATATTAGTAGTGCGACATGACTTAGTCTAAACAATGTTCTTTGGTCTAACAAGATGATATTGCGAGAGAATAAGAACATCGATTAACAGAAAAGAAAAACAAAACAAAAACAAATATATGTATGAATAATACAACTTATATTGGTTGAGTCATTTTTTTCATATAAGATATATGGTTTATAAATGTGATTTAAAAAAGGCGTATCTTTTCATTTTTAACAATAAGTTATATTATTTTTTTAATATATATATATATATATATATATATATATATATATATATATATATATATATATATATATATATATATCTAATTAGATTTTTTTGGTCTAATTTAGATATGATTATGACTTGTGCATATATCTATTTTGTAGCTAAAGCTAGGATGACATCAATATATATAATCTTAACTAAATCATTGGAGAATATTGAAAAGAGTCAAGCTATCCATAATATTAAAAATATTAATACATATAAATTTAACCAAATGTGTAGTGCACTAAATATATTTAAAAAATAAAAAGAGTTCACAAAGCTTGAAGTCAATATAACAATATCCATTGACAAAAAGCCATTGCAACAATATTTATTAAGAAATTTATAATTTATCATATCACTAGTGAATATTTCAACATGAATAAAAAAATATAATAACCATTGTAACCAACCACCAAAAATAACTATTATTAATAATTTATAACAATAATTTATCAAATATATATATATATATATATATATATATATTATATATATAATTAAAAATATTATTCTGAAAATATAACTTTAAACACACTTCTAGAGCGTGCCTTTGACTCTCTTGAATGCCCATTTAATAAAATGCAGTTGTTTTGAACTTAATATTATATTTATATATAGAGGTTTATCTTTGAATTAATAATTTAAGAATAATGCAAATTATTAATTTAAATATATTATTTTTGAGTCAAAGGGTTTATTCTAAAGTGCAGTGTGATAGTGATGTGTAATTTTGTTGAGGACCAAGTTGGAGTTGACATATTTCTCTTAAAACTTTCATTATTTTAATTTAGTTATGAATAATTATTAAATAGATTATAGGAATATATTTTAGATGGAATATTCTATAATATTTTTAGTTAGTAATAGTCTAATCAACATTTGAGATTTATCTCAAAATTAATTAGGTCTTTACTACCTTGTTAATTAAATCATTAATTTAAAAAATGTCATATGAACGAGTGTTATATGTAATTAATTATAGTCTTTTAGACATATGGTATTGATAACCATGGTATTAGCCCATAATATATAATATTGTTACATGCTTATATATGTTTAATTCATATCTTAATTTATTTGATAATTATTTATAGTAAGAAAGTTACAATTCACTAATTTTTGTGCCAATGTGTTTTGCACCCAATAAATTTATATTTATAAAAATTTACCCCCATATATATATATATATATATATATATATATATATATATATATATAAATATAATAAATAATGCAATATTTTTTTAATAATTTTAATGATTAACTAAAAATTAAAATATAAAATAATATAACACTATCACTATTAAAAAAACATAATAACTTTAAATAAAGGAAAAAGAAGCCCAATATATAGATTTAATGTTACCAATAACATTGAACGTATAAATTTAATGTTACCAATGATATTTATTAAATTTGTAAAATTCAATATAAATATTGAAATATAAATTTGTGTATAATCTTTTTTTAAATATATTTCCTTTCTTATTTTTAAATTGGGAGATCATATTTCATACATGCTTAAATAATTATAGATAAATGTTTAATGGTATGTATATCTAAATAATGATAAAATTAACTTTCTTGTTGTTTTTTTATATTAGCATGGTTATTATTTAAAATAGAAATATGTTAAATTTTCATTTTCCTAAATCTATTTTTTAAATGTCTTTAATGAATATGTTTGTGTGTGGTTATTTTTAAAATTAATATATATATATATATATATATATATATTTTAATAGACAGTGGGTGCTTTGTTAAGACACCTTTTGATGTGAAGTCAAGGGTTGATCTAGGTGATATATTATACATGATGAAAATAGTGATATATATATATATATATATATATATATATATATATATATATATACACACACACACAATGGGTGCTTTGTTAAGGTACTCTTTAATGTGAAGTTAAGGGTTGAATTCCCCATATCTAAGTGATATATTATACATGATGAAAATGGCGATATATTGAATACGATGAAGATGGAGTCCCCCAAACTTATAATTATCTATTCAAAAAAATTCAATAATTATATTGTTTAGTTTGTTAAAAATTATCAAACTAAAAATTATTTTGTTTAAAGCAAAACTTAAAAAACATTTAATTTATATATATATATATATATTAAAAATTCAACGGAAATTATTCAAAAAAACCACTTCAGTCATACTTAAAACTAGACAACATTAGATAAACATCAAACTTCAAAATTTGATTAGTTTCCATCTGAATGGAGTTGTTCTAGGTGATCTTGTGGTTATGTTCTTTCTGGTCCATTTTGGAAATGCTAAGTAAACTATATATCAAAATCTAAAAAACTAAAGTCATGTGGTAACTACTATTTTGAAAATGCTAAATGAAATATATATCAAAATTCTTCGAAAACTAAATCCATGTTCAACTGTTTAAAAGATAAAAAACTTATAAAATAACAGAACCATTGCAGTGTATTCTAAAGGTATAAAAGTCTTTGCCATAACTTTCACAAAAATATCGAGTGTTAATAATTTTCTCAAACCAGATTTCAAATTCGTAATTCATGTTTACATCCTCATTATTCGGTGATGTAATTACGTGAAGCCCAATGTCAGAACTAGCGAAAGAAAGAAAAGGTTGTATATATGGCTTGAATCTAAAATATATGGAAACATTCGTTGATGTAATTAACTTGAGCCCAATGTGAAAACTCGCGACAGAAAGAAAAGGTTGTATATATTAGATTGAATCTAAAATATATAGAAACATTTGCAGTGCCTAAGAATTAAGTATCACCTGAAGATCCCAACCGCCTATACTATGGAAGCCATTAAACTATAATATAACATACAACTATTTAACATAAATCCATCCTGATTAATAATTGTAACAAGCCATGAAGCTATACTACAACATACAACCATTTAACATAAATCCGGATTAATAAGTGTATCAAGAACCATTTAACATAAATCCGGATTAATAAGTGTATCAAGAAAGGAGAAAAGGAATTATTATATAACATATAAATGTTTAATTAAAAAGTTTATTCTTTAATCGAATAAGCTTTTCGAAATTGATATAAACTTAACACACACAATGTATTTTAATTTTAAATTTGTGCAAAAGCGTAACATATAATTCTTCAATCAAGAAGCTTATTGAAATTAATATCATTATATTTAAATTTTTGAAACAACGTCTGAAGAAAACACGAAAACTTGATAGTTTCCTTTTCTCTTATAGTAATATATCAATCAACTCACCATGACTTCAGAGTAAATGTGAAAAATGTTTCGACCAAGAAGAAAAGTTGTTGTTTAAGTTTACAAATCGTCTGCTCTAAATGCTTCAAGCAAGATTTTTTACTTTCACCAACATGCTCAAGATGAGATTCCAGGCCTGGAAAGACATTAAAGACTTAATAATGGCTAGAATAAATGAAGCAGTGGAGATACAGTTTTTAATATTTGCCTCAATAGATAGGGCAAGCTTGGCCATACTCTCTAAAGCCTACCTTGTTTACTTGAGCTATAAGTAAGTGTGTTAATTTCTTGGGGTAGGATGCATGACAAGTATGTTAATTTTTCTTGGGGCAGGATGCATGACAAGTATGTTAATTTTTCCTAGAGGAATCTCACATCTATAATGCCATGTGACACATTCTAAGTTCTAACTGTTAAGTGTGAAGCCAAATTTATGCAGTATTCTAAATCCTTCTAGATTAGATTTTTCTAGATCTCCAGGATTTTAGATCCTCCTACACTGCCAGTGGTTTCTAGATCATTCTAGATCTCCATCCAAATCACACACAGGGTTCTAGATCCTTCTTCTGCCTCTATAAATTTGTAATTTCTCTCGCCAAGGAAAGCAAGCCAAGGCCCAAGCATGTTATGTAATGCAAAGTGATTTCTGTTCTCCAGTGATTATTTTATCTATTCTGATGTTTCTTACTAAGTAATCTTGTTGTTTCTCCATTTGCTTGTCTCGGTGAATTATTCTTTGCTTTCGCCGTCTAAGTCTCTGAGTATAAATCCGTTGTGTGTTATGTATGCTCTGATCTAACAACTAGTATCAGAGCTAAGGTCGAATATCCACCATGCAAGCTGCTTAGTGCCATCGCCTTGCTCTGGCAGCGTTCGTTAAAACGTTGGTTGTTACCCCTAGAGCTGTTGAAGGATCTATCAAGGAAATAGCTGAGGAACGCTAGAACTAAAAGGCAGTTACTGCAAGAAAAACAAGGTCATGGACCTATGTTGAAACGTGTTGCTAGAGTTTGAAAAAGTGGAGATTTGTGGAGATTGGAGTTGAAACGTGGTGTTCGTAAGTTTTTTTTACATCAAGCTTGCATGTATACGTGAAGTTTTTTCTCAAAAAAACATATGTATGTGTGAAATGTGAAAAGGTTAAAACATTATATATGTTTTTATATTTATTATGAAACGTATATAATTATATGTTGGAATTTTCAAAAGTATATTTTAAAAGGACCAGGAATTTTGAAAAAGGTTTTCTAAAAGGAGGAAGGTCATTATTACTAAATTTTAAAGAGTAATAATTAAAGTTTTATTTTTAAATGGAGTTTTTGTGTTTTGTGGCGTGAATTTGATTGAAAATGGAGACAACAGTTACAAATATGGAGAAGTTGAGCAGGGCTAATTTTGCCCTATGGAAATCACAGATTGAGGATATACTAATTTTAAAGGATCAATATTTGCCGATTGATGGCACAACAGAGAAACCCTCATCGATGACAAATGAAGACTGGAATAAGTTAGATAGAAAGGCGATTGCAACAATCCACCAATATTTAGCAAAGAATGTTTATTTCAATGTGTTCAAAGAAAAGACGGCTGAAGGATTATGGAAGAAGCTCCATGATCTATATGAGAAAAACGCAGCATCAAGCAAAGTGTTCTTGATGAAGAAGCTTTATAATCTCAAAATGAAGGAGGGTGCTTTAGTTGTTGAACACTTGAATGCATTTAATATTATTACTAATCAACTTGCCTCTCTTAAAATAATTTTAGATGATGAAATTAGAGCTATTTTGCTAATGTGTTCTATGTCAGACAGCTGGGAAAATTTAATTGTAGCTATGAGCACTTCAGCAATGACAGGGACCCTGAAGTTTGACGATGTTAGCATCAGTTTAATGAATGAGTAGCTATGACGCAAGTCAATTGCAGAAAACCAGGGAGGAGAGGCTCTAGCTCTAGCTGATCGTGGTAGGAGAATGGATCAAGGCTGGCAAGGGCGATCAAGATCAAGAGGTTGATCAAAATCAAGGAGAGGAAGGATCATCTACTTTCATTGTGGAAAACCCAGACACATGAAGAAAGAATGTTGATTCTGAAAGAAAGGACAAAAGGATCAGAGACTGTCTAGTACAAATCACAAGTGATCCAACACAAATGAAGGTGAGACTATTGCTGTAGTCATAGATGGTGATGTGTTGTTTACTGTTTCAGTAGAGGATGCATGTGTATATACATCTAGTGATGGATTTGATTGGATCCTTGACTCTAGGGAATCTCACCATGTAACCCCATGCAAAGATAGTTTTGTTTCATATAATCCTGGTGATTATGGTAGAGTGCATTTGGGGAATAATCATTTTTGCAGTATTGTTGGAGTGGGAGATTTCGAGATCAAGATGAAAGATGGACAAGATATATTGTTGAAGCAGGTCAGACATGTACCAGAAATGCACATGAGTTTAATCTCTATGGGACGACTGGATGATGAAGGCTATTCGACAATCTTTGGAAAAGGTGGCTAGAAAATTAGCAAAGGTGCATTGGTGGTGGCTAAAGGACCCAAGACAGGAACATTATACACATTGAAGACACTGGTAGGAAAATCAGATTTGGCTGCTGTCACAAAAGAAGGAAATTCAACAGATCTATGGCATAAGCGTTTGGGCCACATGAGCAACAAGGGCTTAAAAATCCTTATTGGTACAAATTTATTACCAAGTTTGAAATCCTACAATCTTGATCTTTATGAGCATTGTATATATGGTAGACAAAGAAGGGTTTCTTTCCTTAGAGGTGGCCATGACAGAAAGAAAAATGTGTTAGAATTGGTACACTCAGATGTGTTTGGGCCTGTAAATATCAAATCATTAGGAGGAGCATCATATTTTGTAACATTTATAGATGATGCATCCAGGAAGGTTTGGGCATATCCTATGACAAATAAAAGTGAAGTGTTTGGAATATTTCAAAAATTCCATGTTGTTGTTGAAACAGAGACTAACAAATTGCTGAAGTGTTTAAGAACAGATAATGGTGGAGAATATTGCTCAAATGCATTTAAGGAATATTGTAACAGGTTTGGCATAAAGCATGAGAAGACTATGCCTAGTACTCCTCAATAGAACGGTGTCGCAGAAAGGATGAATCACATCATTATGGAAAAGGTGCGAAGTATGTTGTCCAATTTTGGTTTGGAGAAGAATTTTTGGGCTGAAGCAGTCAGGACCGCTTGCTACCTCATAAATAGATCTCCAACTACAGCCTTGGATGGCGGTATCCCTGAATAAGTTTGGACTGCGAAGAATTTGAATTATTCTCTCTTTAAAATCTTTGGATGTGAAGCATTCGTACATATTCCCAAAGAAAATAGAACTAAGCTAGATAATAAATCTATGAAATGCATTTTTTTGGGATATGCGGATGAAGATTTTGGTTATCGTCTATGGGATCCAGTCAAACATAAAATTATTAGAAGCAGAGATGTTATATTTAATGAGTCAGAAATGTTCAAGAGGACTATAGGTGAGTTGTAGGTCAAGAAGGTTATTGACAGGTTTGAAGAGCAGTAGGAAAGCATACCACCAATAAAAATAATAAACAACAAATTCAGGAGCATGAAGAACAACAAGTAGAAAATGATGAACAACAAGAAGAAGGAATCTTGCAGGAACCTTTACAAGAGATTCAATCTGACAATGCACCACTACAGTTGGTTCGCATATCTTCTAGGCCTCATAAGCCTTCACAAAAGTCCGCTCCTTCAAACTATATTTTGTTGACTGATGAAGGTGAACCTAATTGTTTTCAAGAAGCTTGTAAAGTCGAGCATAGTAAAGAATGGAAGAAAGCAATGGAAGAAGAAATGAACTCTTTGCAGGAAAATAAAACTTGGGAGTTGGTAAACCTCCCAAAAGGTAGAAAGGCTCTACAAAACAAATGGGTTTATAGGATTAAGCATGAAGGTGACGAAAAGAAGGAGAGGTATAAAGCAAGATTGGTGGTGAAAGGTTTTGCCCAAAAAGAAGGTATTGACTTCACTGAAATTTTCTCACCTGTTGTTAAAATGTCATCCATTAGAGTCATTCTTGGTCTAGTTGCTACTTTAGACCTAGAATGTGAACAGTTAGATGTAAAAACTGCTTTCCTTCATGGTGAATTAGAGGAAGAAATTTATATGGAGCAGCCAGAAGGCTTCATAAAAAAAAGGCAAAGAAGGCCTTGTTTGTAGGTTGAGGAAGAGTGTCTATGGGTTGAAACAGGCGCCTCGACAATGGTATAAGAAATTTGATTCATTCATGTTGGAACATGGTTTTCAGAGGTTGGAAGCTGACCATTGTGTCTATATCAAGAGGTATGATCAAGGAAAGTATATCATATTATTGTTATATGTGGATGACATGTTGATTGTTGGGCATGATAAGAATAAGATCAATAGGTTGAAGAAAGATTTAGGTAGAAAATTTGCAATGAAGGATTTGGGACTAGCACAATAGATATTGGTCATGCAGATTATGCGTGACAGGAAAAACAAAAAGTTGTGGCTGTCACAAGAAAAATATATCAAGAAGGTGCTTGACAGGTTTAATATGAAGGATGCCAAGCCATTTGGTACACCCCTTGCAGCACACTTCAAGCTGAGTATTGAATTATGTCCTAGTAATGACAAAGAGAAAGAAGAGATTAGCAGAATTCCTTATGCTTCAGCAGTTGGAAGTTTAATGTATGCCATGGTATGCACACGACCATACATTTCATATTCAGTGGGAGTAGTGAGCATGTTCCTTACCAATCTAGGCAAACAACATTGGCAAGCAGTAAAATGGATTTTAAGGTATCTCAAGGGTACTAGTCATTATTGTTTATGTTTTGGTCATGATGAGACTGTGCTTGAAGGATTTACAGATGCGGATATGGCTAGAGATATGGATACCAGAAAGTCCACTATAAGTTATTTTTATACATTTTCAGGTGCAGCAGTATCTTCGGTGTCAAAGTTACAAAGAATAGTAGCCCTTTCTACAATAGAAGCAGGGTACATAGTTGCAACAGAAGCTTGTAAAGAGATGTTATGGATGCAGCGATTCCTAGGAGAGATAGGAATAAAGAAAGACAAGTATGTGTTATATTGTGATAGTCAGAGTACCATTCACTTGGCAAAAAACCCAACATTTCATTAAAAAACCAAGCACATTGACTTTAGGTACCATTGGATTTAGCATGTGTTGGAGGAAGAATAGTTATCCTTGGAAAAGATCCATATAGATAGGAACCCTGCTGATATGCTCACTAAGATTCTACCACAAAATAAACATGAGTTATGTAGAGGCATGGTAGGAATCTGTGTGAATTGATTCATATTTGGCTTCAAGTGGGAGAACGTTAAGTGTGAAGCCAAATTCACGCAGTATTCTAGATCCTTCTAGATTAGATTTTTCTATATCACCAGGATTCTGGATCCTCTTACATCGCCAGTGGTTTCTAGATCATTCCAGATCTCCTTTCGAATCACACACAGGATTCTAGATCCTTTTGCCTCTATAAATTTGTAATTTCTTTGGCCAAGGAAAGCAGGCCAAGACCCAAGCCTGTTATGTAATGCAAAGTGATTTCTATTCTCCAGTGATTGTTTTATCTATTCCATTGTTTCTTACTGAGTAATCTTGTTGTTTCTCCATTTGTCTGTCTCTATGAATTATTCTCTGTTTTTGCCGTCTAAGTCTCTGAGTATAAATCTGCTATGTGTTATGTATACTATGATCTAACACTAACCACTAAATTAAGACTTAACATTCTAAAATATTGTTATCTAGTTAACCTTGCAAAGGTCTATGCTTAGGTAGCTTTACAATTGTTTATAGGTGAAAATCGTGTAGGTACGATACAACAAAGCCAACTTATTACTAGCATCTTAATGGTCTACATCGGTCATTTGTAGAAATGTCAACAGGTGTGGGCTTATGATAAGTGTAGTAAAGAGGATAAATGGAGTAAAGAGGGGTGTGCGAGTAACCCAGTATTTGAATACAACTCATCTATTCTTGGAAATCTGTTTTGTATTGTTAAAGAGGAGTGTGCTTAGAACCCTTTCTCCCCTCATCAATTTCTTTAAAAAAAGTTCAATGGTTCGAGTTTGGACGCGAACGACTCATGACTGAAGACCAACTATCGCACGCATGCCATAGTTAATGAGTTTACATGTGAAAACCTCACATATAATGAAGCAGAGAATGGGCTTATCGGTTACCTGCAACACCGAGTGTGGAGACGAAAGCAATGGTGATGGTCCTCCTGTGAAGGCGAGGTGGCCATGAATGCTTTGCCTCATCCAACGGATCCTTTAATACTGCTTCCCATTGCAATCACGAACTCTTTTTCATAGTATTCCTTCAAATCTCAAATATTACATAATTTGTTGGCAGTTATGGCTGAGAGACAAAAAATCTTAGGCGAAAGGGTTTATGTTCCTCCTCTTGGTTTTGGTCCTGGTCGATAATGTTTATACAACGACGACTTCATTCTCCTGGTGGATAACGTCTTGCAGTTTAGACAACGATAGCTGGTGGATAACGTCTTGCAGTTTAGACAATGATGGATGGAGGCCTACAATGCAGAGTGTTTATACACTGATAAGCGAAGTGTTTATACAGAGCTAAGCCATGTGTATAATGAGTTAGGTGTTTATTTCCCCATAATGATACTGCTTGTTCAAAGATATGCTCTTATATATTACTTGGTAAACATCAAATGTCTGTTAGCAAATTTGACATTTACCCTAAGTTTTAGTAGGTCTTGCCTAGATATGAGGCCAAATAAAACCACTAAGTAGTGCATTGATTTACATGGGTTGAAATAACGGTTGGATGAATACTTTATAAAATATAAATAGAAAACATTAATTTGCATGGGTTGAAATAATGGTTGGATTGGTTTGCATTAGTTGAAATTGGTTGAATAACAGTTGGATCAATAATTTATAAAATATAAATCGAAAAATTTAATTTAAATTAAATTGACTAACTTGGTTTCTGTGTAGGGGATAATGAAAAGCCCAAAGACTATTGCAATAGTTCCTGCAACCCTGAAAGGGCAAGGCCTATTAATGCAATTTAACTGACAATTAAACCATGACGTGAAAATATTGGAAAATAACGACCTTTCAAAAGGTATATGTTAATAAAAATGACACAAAAGATACAATTTCATATTAAGTTTCACATCACACATATTTAAATTTTCTTTAAATTATGTTTCAATTAGTCAATAAAACACAATATCAAATGTAATATTACTATTTTACATTACAATAATATTAAATAATTTAAATTTTCCTTAAATTATGTTACAATTACTCAATAAAACATAATTTTACTATTTTACATTCCAATAATATTAAATAAACAATTTTCCTCCTTCTTAGGAAATAAAAAAGAAAAATATGCTATTTCACATAACCAATTTTTTTTTTTCATTTTTTAAATATGAACCTTTAAAATATATATTTTTCATTTTTCTCATATTAAAAAAAATTACTTATGAATGTTTTTTAATTAAATATTAAATATTTATTTTTAAATATTATTAAAAAAATAATATTAAAAAAATTAATGTGGTTTATTAGACCTTAACAAAAGAGAGTTTAATTGATATTCCTAAAAATCTTATTTCTATGATCAAGATCTTCACTATAGTTGGGCTAATAACATTAAAAAATATATATTAATAACATATAGAATAATGTTATATATATATATATATATATATATATATATATATATATATAATCAAACCTAATTTCTCTATATATATTCCATAAGTATGTTGATAATATTAATACAAAGATTATATATATTATCATTTACCAAAAACAATGCCATATGTGTTGATAATGTTAACAAAGATATATATATATATATTATTTGCACCTCGAGATATTTGATTCGTCCTAGTTGATGCAGGAGCATCTGGCCCACAGGGTGAAGACCGAGAGAGGGAGAACACAGTTTCTGAAGAAGATTGGGAATGAAAAACAGTTCACTGAACGGACAGCAAGTCTGTCAGGTTCCTATGTTTTTTTTGTTTTATTTCTTTCATGGTCAACTACAGTATTAACTTCTGTTATTTTAAATTTATGTTCATTATATTTACAATGTTGTAATAGGTCCTAGTTAGACACGTTAAGAGTAGATTAGTGTCGATAGGTGATTAAAACAACGAACCCCTATGGTAGAAAGGAAGACAAAGTAAACTAACTGATAGTCAAGAAAATCATGCCTATAGTAACTGCAAAATAAACTGTAATTGAATAACTACCAGCAGTTATCAAACTGCCTGGAAACATTGTATAAAAAGACAAGCAAGATAACCCAGAAGGGTTCAGCAGCGGAGCATTTGCATGAGAATAATAAATATACATTTTTTTCCTTCATCTTATTCAGTGCACGAGCAAATAAACTGTTCAAATATATATGTCCTCAGTAACAAAAATCTACATGTACAGTGCTGTATAATCATTCCATTTCATTTAAATATAACAACAGTGTTCTACAGTATCCAAGAATCTACTAACTGGCCGAGAAGAAAGTGAACACAAGGCGGAAAGAACCAGCACCCACAGAGGGACAAACTAGACCACCACAGCAACCGGGTAAGCCACCAGAACTATCTGTGAACGAGTTGATATATCACTTTATATTACATTGTATTTTCTACATAAAAAAGACATAGACTGTGCAACGAGAGTTCACCGCAGAGAGTTGCAAACGACCCACAAAACCCTCCTACGTTACGGCTAAGGGTTTGGGTAAACCCAGAAAGTCCAGACTCAACAGATAAACCAACAGTTCACATAACAAGCGACTGCAAACGTGACCAAGACCAAGAACCATTTCAAGAAAGCAAAACGAGAACAGAACTACCCGGGAGGAATCGACAGAAGCCCTTGCGAAGATACAGGAGCCGGCCACACCTGCAAACGAAACAGAAAGTGGAGGGTCAGGGTTTCTTCCCAGCAAAAACCCTTGCACAAGAAATTGAAACTATAACACTGTAAATACAAAACCCTGAGTATGGAGAAGGTGGAATAACCATACCTGACAATGTGCCGGAACAGAAGGCCAAGAGAACCCGAAATAGAGACCCTGTCCACAGAGGGGCTGCGGAACGTTAGTTCCAGCGCAAACAGAGGAAAAGGAATGATAGCATGAACCGGTGACATACCTTGTCCACAGAGCCGAGCGCCGGAGAAGAACCAAACTGAAAGTCCATCAACCTGTGCATCTGTCAATTGAGCAGGCCAAACATTATACACCACAGTCATTCACCACAGTTTTGCTAAGAAGGCCCGACCCGACAGTATCCACAAAAGCAAACCAAGAAATGTTCTTACAGTCATGAAAATGAACTGAACGCATGGTGGAGTCATAGCAACTTACCAACACAAAACCAGGAGCCGAATAGACAGACTCACATAGTAATGACCAGACATAGCTGAGCAACATTATTTCACCACAGAACCGGCGGAAATCCAACAGGGTTTCACCACAGACAGAAACAACCCAGAGGCGGAGCCAAAACCATACAGAGACCGCAGAGACCAAGCGACGAAGGTAAGAATGATGGTAAAGGCGCGAACCGGGCAACAAAAAGTGAGGTAGGGTTTGCCAAATTCGAGGAGGGCAGGTGTCCAACGGAGGATCAACACCAGGTTTAGTGAGTTGATTGTGAATTAAACCAAAATCAATTTGCAATTAGCATATATCCGAGCCAGTTTAGTAGCGTAGGTCCACGTAAGCTGAGATAAGGCGGGACCACGTGGGCTGGCCCCATCAAGTGGTATCAGAGCAGTTTTTTGAAATAGAAGAGGATGGAAGCACCAAGACGAGGACGTGGAAGAGCTGCACGTAGGGGAGTAGATGAAGGATTGAGGGAACAGATCAGAGTTCTTACAGCTCGTTTGGAAGCAGTGGAGGCGGGTAGACGAAGAGACCCGGAACTTAGAGATACCAGTGAGGAGGAAGTGGTAACTGCTACAGACGGGTCTGATGAAGAAGCTCCGGAATTGAGACTGCTGCGTTCAGTTTTATTGGCCAGCAGCAAACCAAAATAGAAATTTTTAATTACGATGGCAGTCTGTCCGCAGATGTCCTATTGGACTGGATAAGCGAACTAGATAAATATTTTGAGAATGAAGAAGTCAGTGAGGATAAAAGAGTTAGGTTCACTGCCACTAAGTTAAAGGGACAAGCACTCTTGTGGTGGGACAGTGTCCAAGCGGACAGAAAACGAATGAATAAGTCGCCGATACGACAGTGGTCAAGGATGGTAGCGAAATTGAAGGGCAGATTTCTGCCAAAAGATTACCAGGTGGAATTATATCGGCGGGTACAGAATTTAAGGCAGAAGGGAATGACTGTCAAAGAGTACACGGAAGAGTTTTACCGAGTGAATTTACGTGATGGTTATACTGATGATAACCCAGAAAAAATAGCAAGGTACGTAAATGGATTGAGGATGGAGATATTAGATGAAATCAGTATTCTTTCTTCCCGGAATATTGAAGAAGCCTTTTAGAGCGCTGTAAAGGCTGAGGAAAAAATTAACAGAAAACAGAACAGCAGGAGAGGGAGAGGAAATGGCAGAGGACGGGGACAGTCCTACGGCAGAGGAAGGAATGCTGCGAACAATGAAGAAGGCAGCAGTTCAAAAACTTCAGGGACAGCAGAAAAAGGAGATAGCACCAGAGGAGGTCGGTCATATCAGAGAGGACGAGGGAATGGCCGCGGAAGAGGGACTGGTGTCCAGTGCTACAGGTGCCATAAATGGGGGCACAGATCCTTTGAGTGTCCAGAAGTTGAACAGGCCGGTCAGAGGGGAACGCTTATGGCACAGCCTGAAGAAGCTGAAGCACAACCCCGGGAGGTGGAAGACATGGCGGAAACAGGAGAAGCTTTGATTTTGAATAAAGTGTTGTTAAAGCCAACCAAGGAGGTGGTTGAACCAACGCAGCAGAAAGCACTGTTCTGGAAAGTCTGTAAATCGCATGGAAAGTGCTGCAAAGTGATAATAGACAGCGGGAGTATGGATAACTTGGTTGCCACTGAGATGGTGGAAAAACTGGGGTTGAAGCGGCTGAAGCACCCCACACCTTACAAGGTGTCGTGGCTACAGAAAGGCCACCAGCTGTTGGTTGATGAACAATGCGAGGTAGAGTTTCACATTGGCAAGTACCACGATACAGTGGTCTGCGATATTATGCCAATGGACGTGTGCCATATACTGCTCAGAAGACCATGGCAGTATGATAGGAAGGTGACACACGATGGAAAGACTAATTGTTATAAATTTACGAAGGATGGGGTCAAACACACACTTGTACCCATCAAAGAGGAAGATTCAGCAGAATCAAGCGGAACAAAGGCACTGTTGATTGGAGGAAAACAGTTTATAAAACAGGTTGAGGAAAATGAAGTTAATTTTGCAGTTGTGAGGAGGATGAAGCCAGTATTGCTGAACTTTGAAAAATCAGAGTTGCCCAAGGAAGTACAAGAGCTGTTAGAAGAATTTCAAGACATTGCGGCTGATGAGCTACCTGATAAATTGCCTCCCAAAAGGAGCATCAGCCATCACATTGATTTTATACCAGGAGCAAGCTTGCCAAACAAGGCAGCATACAGGATGAGTCCAAAGGACAATGAAGAAGTACGCAAACAAGTGCAGGAGTTGTTGGATAAGGGACTGATCAGAGAAATTTTGAGCCCCTGTGCAGTACCTACAGTCCTTGCACCCAAGAAAGGTGGAGAATGGCGAATGTGCACAGATTCGCGGGCTATAAACAAAATTACGATTCGATACAGGTTTCCCTTGCCTAGAATGGATGACATGATGGACTGTCTTAGTGGGGCAGCTTATTTTACAAAAATAGATCTGAAGAGTGGGTACCATCAGATCAGAATTAGAGAGGGAGACGAATGGAAGACAACCTTCAAGACCAACGAAGGACTGTACGAATGGCTGGTCATGCCATTTGGGTTGAGTAACGCTCCGAGTACTTTTATGAGACTAATGAACGAAATGTTAAAGGAATTTATTGGAAAATTTGTGATAGTCTATCTGGACGATATTTTAATTTTCAGCAGGACGAAAAGAGAGCACCTTCAGCATATTCGAAGGGTATTCGAGAAGCTGCAGCAGAACAAACTGCTGATAAATTTGAAGAAATACACTTTCTTGCAGAAGGAGTTAATCTATCTGGGATTTGTAGTTGCAGAGAACGAGTTAAAGATGGACCCAGAAAAGATTGCAGTGATCATAAGTTGGCCGTCACCTAAGAATTTATTTGAGGTACGTAGCTTTCACGGTTTGGCAAGTTTTTATCGAAAGTTCATTAAGAATTTTAGTGAAATCTGCGCACTAATGCTAGAGATCATCAAAAAGGCCAGCCAACCATTTTGTTGGACCAAGGCGGCAGAAAACAGTTTCCAACTTCTGAAGCGGAAAATAACGGAGAGGCCAATCTTGAGACTGCCCGATTTTAGCAAACCTTTTCAGGTTCGTTGTGATGCAAGCGGGATAGCTATTGGCGCTGTGATCAGTCAAGAGGACAGACCAGTGGCGTTTTTTAGTGAAAAACTAAATGAGATTCGGCAGAAGTATTCGTCATATGACAAAGAGTTCTATGCAGTGGTTCAAGCTTTGAAGCATTGGAGGCACTACTTACTAGGCAATGAGTTCGTCTTGTTCTCTGATAATTCAGCGTTACAATATATAACACAGCAGCACAAACTGAACCATAAACATGCCAAGTGGGTGGAATACTTGCAGAGTTTTACTTTTGTGTTGAAGCACACAAGTGGGCAAGACAACAAAGTGGCGGATGCTTTAAGCAGAAGAGCCTTGCTCTTACAAGAAAGTGGCATACAGGTGATGGGATTTGAGTACTTGGAGGATTTGTACCAGATGGACGCGGATTTCAAAGAAGCTTTTGAAGCATGCCAAAATCCCGTATTGAGGAATACAAGCCCATGGGTAGATTTCAATTTACAGGAAGGATTATTGTTTCGAGGAGGACAGCTATGTGTTCCAGACTGTTCGATGAGGGAAAACTTAGTAAGAGAGAAACACAGTGGTGGACTAGCGGGACATTTTGGCATCGATAAAACATTGGACCAGCTCGAGCATTTTTATTATTGGCCAAAAATGAGCCGGGACGTACAAAGATATGTAACCAGGTGTAAAATCTGCCAACTGGCGAAAGGACACAGCTAGAACACTGGGCTGTACACACCCCTACCTGTTCCGAGCAGGCCGTGGGATTCGATCAGCATTGACTTTGTCCTAGGATTGCCTAGAACACAGCGAGGATATGATTCAGTGATGGTGGTGGTGGATAGGTTCTCGAAAATGGCTCATTTCATTCCTTGCCGGAAGACTAGCGATGCCACAAACGTGGCACACCTCTTCTTTACAGAAGTAGTTCGATTACATGGCTTACCTAGAACTATAGTTTCAGACAGGGATGTGAAGTTCACAGGACATTTTTGGCGCACCCTGTGGAAAAAGTTGGGCACACAGTTAAATTTCAGTTCTGCGTATCACCCGCAGACTGATGGACAGACAGAGGTGGTGAACAGGAGTTTGGGCAACTTGTTACGAAGTTTGACAGGAGAAAACTCGCGATTATGGGATCGAGCTCTTGCCCAGGCAGAATTCGCTTATAACGATTCGCCCAATCGGAGCACCGGATTTAGCCCATTTCAGATCTTGTATGGTATGCATCCGCGAGGGGTACATGAACTACGAGATTTGGGACAGCTAGAAAGGAGAAGTGCAGACGGAGAAGATTTTGCCGAAGCAATGAGCGAACTGCATGAAAAGGTCAAATTGAGATTACAGGACAGCACGCAGAAATACAAACAACATGCAGACATAAAGCGGCGAGAGGTACATTTTGAGATTGGAGACGAAGTCCTTGTGCATCTACGTCGGGAACGGTTTCCTAAGGGTACGTATAACAAGCTGAAATTCAAAAAAATCGGTCCATGCAAAATTCTGCAGAAATTTTCAGCGAATGCGTATGAAATTTAGTTTCCACCTAATATAGGTATATCACCTATATTCAACGTGGCAGACCTGTTCCCATATCATGCCCAGGCAGAAGATGATAGAATGGTACAGCCACAACGGGACACCCAGTTCGAGAGCAGTCTTTGGAAGAAACAGTTGCCTTCGGTCAGGACCCATGAACTCGAAGGAATCCTCAGCACACAGGTAGCCAAGAAGACGCGCAGGAAGGAGTATCTGCGTTACCTCGTCAAGTGGAAGGACCGTCCAATGGAGGACAGCTCCTGGCTCGACGAGGCACAGATTCGGAAGGTTGGCTACTCGGTGGAGGAGCTCATGAAACGGAGCGATGAGTTTTTTTTTACCCCCGCAGCCTGATGCAGGAGCATCTGGCCCACAGGGTGAAGACCGAGAGAGGGAGAACACAGTTTCTGAAGAAGATTGGGAATGAAAAATAGTTCACTGAACGGACAACAAGTCTGTCAAGTTCCTATGTTTTTTTTGTTTTATTTCTTTCATGGTCAACTACAGTATTAACTTCTGTTATTTTAAATTTCTGTTCATTATATTTACAATGTTGTAATAGGTCCTAGTTAGACACGTTAAGAGTAGATTAGTGTCGATAGGTGATTAAAACAACGAACCCCTATGGTAGAAAGGCAGACAAATTAAACTAACTGATAGTCAAGAAAATCATGCCTATAGTAACTGCAAAATAGACTGTAATTGAATAACTACCAGCAGTTATCAAACTGCCTGGAAACATTGTATAAAAAGACAAGCAAGATAACCCAGAAGGGTTCAGCAGCGGAGCATTTGCATGAGAATAATAAATATACATTTTTTTCCTTCATCTTATTCAGTGCACGAGCAAATAAACTGTTCAAATATATATGTCCTCAGTAACAAAAATCTACATGTACAGTGCTGTATAATCATTCCATTTCATTTAAATATAACAACAGTGTTCTACAGTATCCAGGAATTTACTAACTGGCCGAGACGAAAGTGAACACAAGGTGGAAAGAACCAGCACCCACAGAGGGACAAACTAGACCACCACAGCAACCGGGTAAGCCACCAGAACTATCTGTGAACGAGTTGATATATCACTTTATATTACATTGTATTTTCTACATAAAAATTACATAGACTCTGCAACGAGAGTTCACCGCACAGAGTTGCAAACGACCCATAAAACCCTCCTACATTACGGCTAAGGGTTTGGGTAAACCCAGAAAGTCCAGACTCAACAGATAAACCAACAGTTCACATAAAAAGCGACTGCAAACGTGACCAAGACCAAGAACCATTTCAAGAAAGCAAAACGAGAACAGAACTACCCGGGAGGAATCGACAGAAGCCCTTGCGAAGATACAGGAGCCGGCCACACCTGCAAACGAAACAGAAAGTGGAGGGTCAGGGTTTCTTCCCAGCAAAAACCCTTGCACAAGAAATTGAAACTATAACACTGTAAATACAAAACCCTGAGTATGGAGAAGGTGGAATAACCATACCTGACAGTGTGCCGGAACAGAAGGCCAATAGAACCCGAAACAGAGACCCTGTCCACAGAGGGGCTGCGGAACGTTAGTTCCAGTGCAAACAGAGGAAAAGGAATGATAGCATGAACCGGTGACATACCTTGTCCACAGAGCCGAGCGCCGGAGAAGAACCAAACTGAAAGTCCATCAACCTGTGCATCTATCAACTGAGCGGGCCAAACATTATACACCACAGTCATTCACCACAGTTTTGCTAAGAAGGCCCGACCCGATAGTATCCACAAAAGCAAACCAAGAAATGTTCTTACAGTCATGAAAACGAACTGAACGCATGGTGGAGTCATAGCAACTTACCAACACAAAACCAGGAGCCGAATAGACAGACTCACATAGTAATGACCAGACATAGCTGAGCAACATTATTTCACCACAGAACTGGCGGAAATCCAACAGGGTTTCACCACAGACAGAAACAACCCAGAGGCGGAGCCAAAACCATACAGAGACCGCAGAGACCAAGCGACGAAGGTAAGAATGATGGTAAAGGCGCGAACCGGGCAACAAAAAGTGAGGTAGGGTTTGCCAAATTCGAGGAGGGCAGGTGTCCAATGGAGGATCAACACGAGGTTTAGTGAGTCGATTGTGAATTAAACCAAAATCAATTTGCAATTAGCATATATCCGAGACAGTTTAGTAGCGTAGGTCCACGTAAGTTGAGATAAGGCGGGACCACGTGGGCTGGCCCCATCACTAGTGCTTGATATATTCAGGGTCAAGGTAGATCTAGGTTGGTCTCAATGGTGTTCAACCACACAAAATTTTTGAACATATAATTATTCTGATCATTTTAAATATGCTAAATATATCTAAGAATAATCTGGTCATTTTAATTTTAAATTTACTCAGTTAGCTTAGTTTTTTTTTTTATGATTGAGATTGTTAATAACTTGAATGATGAAAAATGATGAAATAAATTTTTTGAATGTAAAGTGAAAATGTACCAATGTTGAGTGATAGAAAATGTGAATAATGAGAATCTAATCAATTACAAATAATCTTCATTGTAATCCTTTTCAAACTATTTTCTTCTACTATTCTTATCGTCCCACTTATTGGTTTTGTCATCCTTTCATATCAATCATATGAAAAAATTAGTTGAAATCATAGACCATTCAAATCTTTAACTCAAGTCATTTTAGTAAATTTCACACTTTATCTCTCTTGCTCTCCAATAATAATAGTAGCTTTCTCTAATGTCAATCATTTTGACTTATGGAATGTTAAACCCCAAGTAAGTTTCAATGGTAGCTTTTTTCTATTATCTTATTTCAATGCAAAGTGACTAATAACAATGTTGAGTGATGGAAAATGAGAAGAATAAGAATACAGTCAATAAAAAATAGTTTATAGTTTCAGGAAGCAAACATTTAAGGTGAGTGAAAATTTTATTTAAGATGAAAATTCAAGCATGTTATTTATGGTTGAATTAATGTAACAAAGAAATCAATACACATCGTCAATATTTTTTGTGTTCACACTAAAATCAATGCATATTATTAATATAATTACTTTGAAGTAATGTACATCATACATCTAGTTACATCAAATAAAAAATCAACATCTATACTGAAATCAATATATCTAGTGCAAGCAATCAAATAGGATTAGAAATCAAGATATACATTGAAATCAATGCATCTAGTGCAGGCAATCAAATAGGATTAGAAACCAACATCTACATTGAAATCAATGCATGTAGTGCAAGCAATCAAATAGGATTAGAAATCAACATCTACATGAAAATCAACACATCTGGTGCAAGAAACCAACTAGGATTAGAAATCAACAACTACACTAAAATCAATGCCTCAGATGCAGTCATTAAATAGGAGAAACAATAAACATATACACTCAAATCAATAGATCTATTCCATTGAAAAACCAAAATATTCATGGATTTCTAAATCGAACTTCTTTTACCTTTTTTAAAAGTCTTACTTCCTCTTTCTCTATGGTTAATAATGTTCAATATTATATATTACTATATAATATATTTATTTGTCTTTATGAGTCTCTTTCTTCTTCCCTCCTTCCCTCCCATCCATATTAGTGTCTATATCCCTCCCTATAACCTTCGCTCCCCCTACCCCTCTCCCCTATCATTCTCTCTCTCTCTTTTCCTCTCTATCTCCCTCTAGCTCTCTCTTCTTCAATCTCTCTGCCCCTCTAATCTATATTTATATTTCCTTCCATATCCCCTTCTTTGTCTCTCTATCTCATCCCGCAAAAACAGACAGACTCTCTTTCCATATATATCTATCTCTCCATCCCTCTGCCCTTACATCCATAGCTCTATTTCCATTCATCTCTCCTTTTTCTCTCTATCTCACCCCCAAACATACACTCTTTCTCTCCATATATATATATATATATATCCCTCTTCCTTTAGCTCGATCTCCCTTCCCTTTCTCTCTCTCTTCCTCTCTCTCTCAACCCCTTCTCTCCCTATGTCCTTTTTTCTCACTCTTCCCTCCTGCTCTCCTCTCTCCCTCAGTCTCTCTCCATCTCTCCGTTGTCACCCCCACTCCCTCCACCTTTCTCTCTTTATGGATTAATTGTGCTCAGTCAATCAAGATGATTAGGATGAGCGTGTTCCAATAGTTCTATGGGTAGTTATTTTGATTTTCTTTGGATGACCATTGTGGAGCGATAAAAAGGTGTCTTTTGAACTCCTAATTACCTTCACATTAATTATCAACCCAGGGACAACTTTTTATTTCAAGAGTGTACTCAGTCTGAGGCGACTATTTACTCAAGAGTAATGTTTTGTAGTATAGTGCTTAAAATGAAAAAGTAAATGAATGCTTGAAGAAGAAATCTAACAATAACATAAACTCAAATGCTCTGAAATCCAACTATTCACTCAACAAACATCAATTGAGGATACAGTAGCAATAACTCATTCCTCTAGAGATTGATGCAATTGAAATCAAACCGGAACAAGACAATCAATCTGGGAACGAGGAAGCAATAACCAATGTTCTCTACAATTGACAGTCCTGCTTTAAAGCAATCAAAAGGAAATCGAACTTGAACTAAAGCTGCCATTGAAAGTAAACTAGGAAAACTCTTTAAAAGCAAACTAGTGCAATTAATCAATAGAAATGAACAACAAATTAAATGGGTGCATGTCTACAACTTAACTACTTCAAAAGGCTAAATCACACCAAGCATTGCATCAGTCAAAGGTTCGGTAGCAATAACCTATCCTTTTCATAACTGATGAGAACAAATTTGAGGTCTGGGAGCTAGGTAGCAGATGCTGGGGCTCACTACAGCCTGAGATCGTCCTTGATGAATGTAAATGAAATGGCAAGTAAAGGAAATAACGATGAAATAGAACAACACATCAGCCAAGGGTTTGGTGGCAATAACCTATCCCTTTCATAACTGATGGGAGCAGATCAGAGGTCTGGGAGCCAAATAGCAGAAGCTAACACTCACTACAGCCTGAGTCTGTCCTTAAGAAATGGCAAGTAAATGAAACAACAAATCAACAATCTTGAAATAGACCAGCAATTGAAATGAAATAACAATTCAGAAATGGAACAGCAACTAAATATGAATGTACAACAATCCAAATCAAGCACGCAACACACTTATCATTAAAAGGGACAGTAATCCGAGCTTCGATACAATATGCATGAATCACAGTTATAAAGTAACAGCAATTGTAACGGAACAGCAATCCCGAATAAACAATAGTCACAATTTAAGAATACATCATACAGTTGTACCGATTTAGGAACATATAGTACTGTTAATCTGTAATCGAATGCCAATCTGTAAGGAACAACAATGTTATATCAATTATCAAAAGGAAAAGTAATGTGATACGAAGTTAAAATGATAACATAGCATTCCTGTTGCAGATAACGATAGTATCCAATGAAGTATATCTCATAGTGCTGATATGTAAAACAGTAAAGTGCATCAGATTACTGAACAGAGTAAAAGAAGGAAATCAAACCACACATGAAGTATAAAGATATAATATAGCAGCAACGTACTTCCACCAGAGGTTGGGCCCTTAGCCGCCAGCGGATGCTGCTGGGTTACTTCAGGATCAAATATGAAATGGCAACTAGATTTATATTAAAATATCAAAGCAGAGTTATAGTGGATTACAATAAGAAATCTCTCAATCTCTCAGCCATTATCCATTCTCCCTTCCATCCTCAATTCTGAATCTCTAATTCATCCTCAATTCCATCATTCGAATCCCTTTGAAATCACCCCCCTCTCTGATCTCTGTTGTGATTTAAATAAAGAGAGATCAGAGAGCAGTTACAATCAAGATAAGTACAACATGATTTCTATTACAAAATAAGATTATTTCCAACCAATTGATAAATAAGAAGATATATTTCCAACCATCTTTCAACAAGAGCAAGACGAATTTGGCTTTGCAGCTGAGATTTGGAGGACGACCGCAACAACAAATCTGAGAAAATCGTGCTCGAAGAACCCTACGTTTCTCTCAGTACAAGCTGAATTTGGGCAAACCGTTCTGTGTTGAAGTTGGTTGGGTCCGTTCTGGACAAAACCCATGTTCTGGATTTTCTAGATTCATCTTCATTTGCTTAGAATCTCAACCGCAAAACTGTCACTTCTTATTCCAGCGAATTTCTGAGTTGGCACTTTTAATGATCAAATCTTCAATATGGAAATTATCTTGAAGGCTAAAAATGGTGAATAATGTTATAACTGATTTATTAAAACTATCATTGATAAAATCATGTATAATCATCAATTTATTAGAAATAAAGCAGAAGAAATAATATTCATTCATAAGAGCATAAATCATTGTAAAATAGAATTATATGATAAATTATGACAAATGACGTGATGAAGAATGGTAGAAATGGGTGGAATAAGCATTCACAAGTGATAATAATAATGGCATATTAACGGCCCAACATACCCCCACACTCAATATATTGCATGTCCTCATGCAACAAAAAACTGAATATATTGCATGTCCTCATGCAACCCCAAGACAAAACCCATGTGTTAACCAAGCAATAAAAATTTGAGAACAAATGAATGCTTCTTTAATCAATGAATATTCAATTTTAGCAATCTCGATGAAGGCATAACAATATTTACATTGACATTCAATTATATGTATATATGAAGTTGCAACAAAATATGATATAAGTAACAACAAACTTCATTACCCATTTTCTCAAAAACTATAAACCAGCTTTTGTTGAAATTTGGCAAGTAAATTTATAATATATGAATGCCTTTATGATCCAAAAATAAGACTGTTTTGATACACGGATCATGAGATATAAACAAAATGGTTGTAGGTGAGAGTGCATGATTTCCCAAATTTTATGAACCAATTTATCTTGAAATTATCTAGGTATGTGTATTTTAATAGTATGTCTGTGTTTCCTAGAGATCACAAGAATTGAGTTCATAGTTTTAAAAATATTATGGAAATCAATTTCTACACTGAAATTGTATGCCTTAAATGAGAAAGAAAATAGAAAACATCCATCATGCGTAGCAATTCCTCCCCCTCTTTGAAAAATTAGCATGCCCTCATGCGATGCTAGAAAACAAATAGAGGTGGTTGCTACTATCTGTTGAATTCTATGCTTGGTGTAAAACAACATGGAATAAGGGAGGTGTTGAGAATGAATAAGAATAGCAATGGATGATAAAGAATATGAATGACATGGTCATAAGAAAGAAATGAATGAAAGCAACAGTCCCCCAAACTGAAAGATGATATGTCGCTGAAAAATGGGAAGTGGTACAGATGTGGAGTGAAGGATGATAAATAATGCTCAAAATGGATTTTTATGAAATTCTCCTAAATTCGTAATAAATCAGAAAATTATGTGATTTTACCTCAAGTTTTACCTCCAAAGATGTGGAATGACATATATGGACTGGCAGTTGTTGAAGCTGATGTAGGCAGAGTTGGCACTGAAAGTGATGCAAAAGGTGGAATCCAGGTAAGCACATCATGTCTGAAGAATTGTTCACGTTCACGAGTTGCTCGAGCCTCTTTTGTTATGTGCAATAGTGTGGTCATGCTATGAATAGAATTATGCCCATACTTGTTGTTTTCCTGCAAACAAATCACTATTTTGCATACAATGTTCTTGAACCCATAGTGTAAGCAATAGATAAGATGCATGCAAAAATTTCAATCAGAAAAACTTATGTATACATGCAATACTAATATTTTGGAAAATCAACAAGTGATGGCAGAGTGCAGTAATCATATAGCATGCATACATTCCCCCCTCCAATTGGAAAATGAATTCCATGACCATAAAGCATATGAGAGGTGTTGTGCTGATGGCAAGGTAATGGAATGAACAATATATCAGTAAATGAAGTAGAGTACACTTATCAATGATAGGACGGTGAAAGTTATGGTTATATTGAGAGCAAAGTGTGTAAAGATAGTTATGAATAAGAGATAGGACGCTTTGGATTGATGATAGTTTATGCAAAATGAAAAAGGACAACAATATGCTAAAAATATGCTTTGCTGACGGTATTCTAGCTGAAAATGATGTGATTGATCATAAAACAATTTCTCATGCATAAAGGTTCAAAACATGGAAAAAGTTAAGGAAATAACTTCTCTGATAAAAAGAAAAAATAAGAAAAGGGTATTATAATAATAATTGACGATAAGATATAACTTCAATACCATAAGTAGAGCTGCTGCTGCCAGCAGGCATCCATAGCCTCGGCAGGGTTGCTTTTTAACCCATATGAGCCAGGATCCTCAATTTATAAATGGAGAGTTACAGTGCTGTTCTACAGAAGAGATCAGTGTGCTGGCGTGGTAACCAGATAATCACATTGCCATTCACTGGGATGTAGCAAAAGTGATCAGGCCGGCTCGTGATGAGACCTCCTGTTCCAAGGATAATTTGGCTATCCAATGGATCATAACCCTGGTGTGGTGGCCATAATGGGAATGTCACTTTGTTACAACCTTATGAACATGGTAGGCTGGCTCGTAATGAGACCCCCTATCCTCCATCTGCGAACAAAATTTTGTTGTTATTACATATTTTTATGATAAAAAGAGGGAGACTTAGTACTCCTTAAGAGTAGAGATGGTGGAAGAAGTTGAACATGTCAATAGAAAAAAATATACCCATAATCTCATTTATTACAGACAGAGAAGATTATAACCAGGAAGGGTGGAACCAGCATGGTATTAAGATGATAAATCAATATCATGTTCAACAGAAAACAATGCAGTAGTATATAAATAATTGTGTCCCTTTTGAAAATAAGCTATCATCAAGGAGTTGTCCTGTTAAAGATCATAACGTGAATGATATTAACTCACTTCAATAGAATCCATAATTCTTGTCCTTATAAAAGTAGTGTACTTCATGCCATGAAAGGGAATCAGTAAAATGTGGTTGAGATGAACTAGGAGTAATCCTACAAGAAGAAGGAAAGCGTTTCTCTCAAAAATATTCCCAAAGTGTTGCTCTTTTGAATGAACAGCAAAAACACTCAAAAAGTGGTGTTCCGTGTAGGGAACAACAAAGAAAATGCACACAAAAAGAAACAAAAATACACACCAAAAAGTGTGAAAATGGAAATGTCGTTCCTTTGGAAAAAGAAACAAAAAAAACTAAAAGTGATGTTCCTTTAGAAAAGGAACATCAAAAACGCAAGTGCCGTTCCTTTGGAAAAGGAACAGCAAAAAGGAACAGCAAAAACGCAAGTGTCGTTCCTTTGGAAAAGGAACAACAAAAATGCAAGTGCCGTTCCTTTGGAAAAGGAACAGCAAAAAAAAGTGTTGTTCCTTTGGAAAAGGAACAGCAAAAATGAAAGTGTCGTTCCTTTGGAAAAGGAACATCAAAAACTAAAAGTGTTGTTCCTTTAGAAAAGGAACAACAAAAACGCAAGTGCCGTTCCTTTGGAAAAGGAACAGCAAAAAGGAACAGCAAAAACGCAAGTGTCGTTCCTTTGGAAAATGAACAACAAAAATGCAAGTGTCGTTCCTTTGGAAAAGAAACAACAAAAAAAAGTGTTATTCCTTTGGAAAAGGAACAAAAAAAATGAAAGTGTCGTTCCTTTGGAAAAGGAACAGCAAAAATGAACCGTGGAAAAGGAATGGCAAAATGAACCATGGAAAAGGAACGGCAAAATGAACCATGGAAAAGGAACGGAAAAATGAACCATGGAAAAGGAATAGCAAAATGAACCGTGGAAAAGGAACGGCAAAATGAACCGTGGACCCAAAAGGTGCTATTCCTTTGGAAAAGGAACAGAAAAATGAAAATGTTGTCCCTTTGGAAAAGGAACAACAGAAACAACAAAAGTGCACACAAATGTTGTCCCTTTAGAAAAGGAACAGCAAAATAAACAAGCATAAAATGCAAGAATGCAAAGAAGGAATTCGTTGTTCACTGTATTGATGCTGAGGATGAGTTATACTTTGAGTGAAGCAATACCTGAAACACAAAATATAAGAAAAATTAGAAAAGAAACAACAAAAAACAGTATGTAAATAAATAAATTAAGTTACAACAGCTATGATGTGATGTCAAAAAAATGATTTATTCGAAAAATGTTTTGGCAGCAAAGACATGACATGAATCTTCAAATGGAAATCAATTCTTCATTTCTTCTATTATGAATCCGTTGGGTAATAAGTTGGATGAAATTCCTTTGTTTCATTTAAAATTTCTTTCATGAATCACTCGTCCATAAATTGACGTTCTTTTTCTCCTAGGACCTGCAAAAAACGAGTGTCTACCTGCAATAAAAAATTAAATCATGGAGAAAGAGAGGTGCACGGCTCCCCTAATCCAAGAATTATGCAAAAAAAACTAACAGGTAGTTACTCTGTAGAACAAATCCATGGAGAAAATAACAAAGTAAAATTTATTTGTCACCTGCGGGAGAGCAGTGGTCGACCATACTAACCAGCAGTGTTTTAATCACAACTTCTTTGTTTTTTGTCCAAATCGATTGATTCCAGAGCTAAATGAGAGATAATTCAAATGTATATCTCCAGTAGAAACAGGTTTTAAAAATTAAATGATATGATATGTCAATTTTAGTTAGAACAACCTGCATAACAAAGTCATTTTCGATTACCTCGCTTAGACCAACGGTTGATATTTCAAGCATAATTTTTTCGTTTGATGTCAGATTCAAATGATTCAAATTGGAAATGAAAGTAGATTCAGTTTTTTATCTTAAATAGAAACAGGTTTTGAAGAAAAGAAGAATTGATTGGTCAAATACTGTAAGGAACAGCCGGAAAGACATAGTTTTAAGGGTGCTGATTTACGATAGACAGTCAATATTTTTATCATAACTTCCCCATACGATATCAAAAATGAGTGATTCCAATTGTATTGTAAACTAGATTCATAGGGGAATCTACCATAGTAACAGGTTTTAAAAATTCAAACATTTATGCCTCCAAAACTTGACTGTCCCAACTCTGTTCCTGAGCTGTCCACTAGACACCCTGTCAATGTTTTGTTTCTAACATTTTCGTTTCAAATCCAAATTGAGTGGTTCAAATTAGGTTAGGATGTAGACATCAAGGAACACCTAGGGTAGAAACAGGTTTTAAAAATATTCACTTTTGGTCCCTCAAAACATGACTGTCCCGATTGTTTTTCCAGAAAGTTCATCAAGCCCGCAAGCCAAAAAAAATGATATTCAAGCATTTTTTCAAATTGGTGATAAAAATGAAAATGGGTGTTTTTAGAACTTATTATTTATATTATGATTCATCTACATACACAAATAAATTGAAATATTTATCACCGATGTTGATTTTGATAGCGTGTTGCAAAAAAAACAACTATTTTTACAAAAAAAACAAAATGCATTTATTTATGTCCTTATTTTATTTTATTTTATTTTCTCCACTATGAGAAGCCAACTTCCCTTGAAAAGATGGTGTCAAAAATTGTTGAAGTATGGAGTGATGATGCAAACACGTGATGGAGTGAAACCAATCTTCAATATATCCGTTCCTTTCTTGATTTCCCATCATACCATGAAATTCTTGAGCTTTTAAAATGGTTTGTTGGTGCAACCGACAAGAAACCTCATTTTCTTCCATAGCTTCCACAATTTTTGAATTTAAAACATTCTGAATCTCATTGTAAATTTTCTCTAATGGCACATGTGAGATAGAATGGGTGGGAAGGTTGGGTAAATTTGGCAGTCCAACACTGTAAGCATGTTGAACTGGTTTACTGTGGTGAGGGTGTGGAATTAGTTGAGCAGGAAATTCAAAAAAAATGTTGGGCATTTTCTTACCATAACAGAAGATGTTCTTCATGTGTTCCTTCGAAGCTCCTTCTTCCAATGTTCCTGTCAATTAGTTAGTGAAATGGGTGGTGCTTACATCACCACTTGAGTGAAATTATGTGATTCATTTTTTAAAATTTCTATTTTTTCCCTAGTCATTCACACAAAAATTCAAACATCTATTTCTACCCAACAAATCAACAGCAAATCTGTTAGGAAAGCAGACAGTGGAGCAGGGCTTTTACATGCTCCACACGCAGGTTCTTACCTTCCATTTTTAAGATCCAACTCTTCCCTAGTAGGCACTCATCAGATTCACACTACTCTTTAGAAATGGCTACACTCTCCCCGGCAACGACGCCAAAATGTGGAGCGATAAAAAGGTGTCTTTTGAACTCCTAATTACCTTCACATTAATTATCAACCCAGGGACGACTTTTTATTTCAAGAGTGTACTCAGTCTGAGGTGGCTATTTACTCAAGAGTAATGTTTTGTAGTATAGTGCTTAAAATGCAAAAGTAAATGAATGCTTGAAGAAGAAATCTAACAATAACATAAACTCAAATGCTCTGAAATCCAACTATTCACTCAGCAAACATCAATTGAGGATACAGTAGCAATAACTCATTCCTCTAGAGATTGATGCAATTGAAATCAAACCGGAACAAGACAATCAATCTGGGAACGAGGAAGCAATAACCAATGTTCTCTACAGTTGACAGACCTACTTTAAAGCAATCAAAAGGAAATCGAACTTGAACTAAAGCTGCCATTGAAATTAAACTAGGAAAACTCTTTAAAAGCAAACTAGTGCAATTAATCAATAGAAATGAACAACAAAGTAAATGGGTGCATGTCTACAACTTAACTACTTCAAAAGGCTAAATCACACCAAGCATTGCATCAGTCGAAGGTTCGGTAGCAATAACCCATCCTTTTCATAAATGATGAGAACAAATCTGAGGTCTAGGAGCTAGGTAGCAGATGCTGGGGCTCATGACAGCCTGAGGTCGTCCTTGATGAATGTAAATGAAATGGCAAGTAAAGGAAATAACGATCAAATAGAACATCACATCAGCCAAGGGTTTGGTGGCAATAACCTATCCCTTTCATAACTGATGGGAGGAGATCAGAGGTCTGGGAGCCAAATAGCAGAAGCTGACACTCACTACAGCCTGAGTCTGTCCTTAAGAAATGGCAAGTAAATGAAACAACAAATCAGCAATCTTGAAATAGACCAGCAATTGAAATGAAACAACAATTCAGAAATTGAACAGCAACTAAATATGAATGTACAACAATCCAAATCAAGCACGCAACACACTTATCATTAAAAGGGACAGTAATCCGAGCTTTGATACAATATGCATGAATCACAATTATAAAGTAACAGCAATTGTAATGGAACAGCAATCCCGAATAAACAACAGTCACAATTTAAGAATACATCATACAGTTGTACTGATTTAGGAACATACAGCGCGGTTAATCTATAATCGAATTCCAATCTGTAAGGAACAACAATGTTATATCAATTATCAAAAAGAACAGTAATGTGATACGAAGTTAAAATGATAACATAGCATTCCTATTGCAAATAACGATAGTATCCAATCAAGTATATCCAATAGCGTTGATATGTAAAACAGTAAAGTGCATCAGATTACTGAACAGAGTAAAAGAAAGAAATCAAACCACACATGAAGCATAAAGATATAATACAGCAGCAGCGTACTTCCACCAGAGGCTGGGCCCTTAGCCGCTAGCGGATGCTACTGGGTTACTTCAGGATCAAAGATGAAATGGCAACTAGATTGATATTAAAATATCAATGCAGAGTTACAGTGGATTACAGTAAGAAATCTCTCATTCTCTCAGCCATTATCCATTCTCTCTGCCATCCTCAATTCTGAATCTCTAATTCATCCTCAATTCCATCATTCGAATCCCTCTGAAATCACCCCCCTCTCTCTGTTGTGATTTAAATAAAGAGAGATCAGATAGAAGTTACAATCAAGATAAGTATAACATGATTTCTATTACAAAATTAGATTATTTCCAACCAATTGATAAACAAGAAGATATATTTCCAACCAGCTTTCAACAAGAGCAAGACGAATTTGGCTTTGCAACTGAGATTTGGAGGACGACCACAACAACAAATCTGAGAAAATCGTGCTCAAAGAACCCTGCGTTTCTCTCAGTACAAGTCAAATTTGGGCAAACCGTTCTTTACTAAAGTTAGTTGGGTCCATTCTGGACAAAACCCATGTTGCGGATTTTCCAGATTCATCTTCATTTGCTTAGAATCTCAACCGCAAAACTGTCACTTCTTATTCCAGCGAATTTCTGAGTTGGCACTTTTAATGATCAAATCTTCAATCTGGAAATTATCTTGATGGCTAAAAATGGTGAATAATGTTATAACTGATTTATTAAAACTATCATTGATAAAATCATGCATAATCATCAATTTATTAGAAATAAAGGAGAAGAAATAATATTCATTCATAAGAGCATAAATCATTGTAAAATAGAATTATATGATAAATTATGACAAATGATGTGATGAAGAATGATAGAAATGGGTGGAATAAGCATTCACAAGTGATAATAATAATGGTATATTAACGTCCCAACAATCATTACACTAGAAAGATTATTATTGTTGGCTAACTATGTAGAAAAAATTTACTATTCTTTGCATATCAGGATAATTCATACTTAGTTTTCTTTTAAGTTGTTGGCCATCTTTCTAAATGCTTTTATTTCATCAGAATGTGTCAGTTGATAGGGAAATCTACTTCATTGTCCGTTTATACACTCCATTTTTGTAGTGTCATTGTTTCTCATTAATAGTATTGATATTTTTTTATGGATTGGCACTTCCATAGACTTTTAGTATTTATTGCAGTATAATCATGTCTGGTTCAGGGCATTGATTACTTGGTATAGAATTTTTTGACATATTTAACATTCCAGTATCAATTCTCCTGGGTTGTGACAAGTAAGAGAGGGAGGATATGATGTTTAATAAATGTGTTGTTAAAATTTTGGTTTGGATGGTCTATAATTGCAAGTTTCGATTTTAGATGATTTTAAATGAAAAGGAGGAATATAGAAAATTTAGTGATTGTTATTATAAGAAAAATAGATTAAAATACAAGGATATTATAAATTATTTTACATTTATTCATATTTTTCATCAATTAACATTGAACTATTTTATTCCCATACAACCTTTTTTTCATGCAATTGTTGAATTATACTTCTAAATAATACTTAGTATAAATCTAAAACAATGACATTAAATTATCATCTAGTCAAAATAATTGGATTAGCATCAGCAGGACAAAGGTGTGGGTTCATTACATCAGTGACAACCTTCTCCATTATTTGATTGGGCAGAGGTAGAGGCATATTTTTTTGCTATACATGTCTAGTCTACAGGCTCTTTACAGTAATGTTAATCTAAATGATGAAATTGAATTGAGGATATTATTGTAAAAAACATATTCTAGAAGATCCTTTAGCTCAACTAGCTCATTTCTCACCTCATGGTATTTAATGTCTTCCCCAATTAAATCTCCATTTTCTTCAATCGATTCAACATCCATTGCAATTCCACTTTTGGAAAACCCCCTTGAGTTACATATCCCTCAATATCAATTCCAACATGGTCCAATTCTTTCTCACAATTAATTACAAATATTATATTTATCCTTCTGTACATATCAAACTTCTCTACAATAGGTGAGGACAAAGTAGAAACTTATAATGAAAAAAAACAATTAGTTGAAGAAGACAATGGAAACAAGCTTGTTTTGTAATGTTTCAATATTGATGGAATCGAGAATCATTTGAGCCAGGTTCATGGTTTCTCATATCTACGATGCAATCATTAGTCTAAGGTACAAAATAAATAGTTAGAAACAATGCTTTTTACTTGAGATGAACATGGAAACCACTTTTGATGATTTGTCACTCAAACTTCTAGATTTTTATTGTATTATAATTGAAGATGAGTATGTTATTCATATTGGTAATTCACATTTTTTATATTAAAATAAATGAGAGAAGTTAATAGCCTTTTACTTATAGATTAAATACTCCTTTGCTCTAATTAAATTTTTCTCATAAATATTTTAAGTGGACACTCCACCAATTATCAATATTGTATGTTAATAGTTTGTTAGGATCAAATCAACCATGTATTATGAAATTACATCAAGTTTTTAAGCAACAAAACTAAGCCCAACTTATTATGGAAAAATTTAGGGGGTATAGTAGAGCCATATTTTCCTTTATGTAAAGTAACATTTCTCATGATTCATCCGTTCCTAAGATTGTACTAGTACTACTCTGTTGTGAAAGGATTGGGTATAAGAATTTGTGGGGTTGACTCACTTGTCTTAGCTAAGATGGAACTCCATGCAGCATGGTGAAAGCTCATAACTTTACCAAATAAATGTAGTCATATTCAATACCAAATTTAACTTTACTGCACTTTTCAAGGGTAGGGAGAAATTCATCAATGGAGGAACATGATGGATGTGAACACATTTTCTTTCATAACTTTTAAGTCCCAAATTTATCTTTAACTTCTACAGGCCTATATTTTATGAGTCAAAAACATCTTCAAGAGGATCCTCCAACTCAACTGGCTCAATCCTCACCTCATGGTCTCTAATATCTTCCCCAATTTGATCTCCATTTTCTTCAATCGGTTCAACATCCATTGAATTCAACTTTTGGAAAACCCCCTTGAGTTACATATCCGTCAATGTCAATTCCAAGATGGTCCGCTTCTTTCTCAAAATTATTACAAATACTATTTTTATCCTTTTGTACATATGAGACTTCTCTATAACAAGTGATGACAGAGTTGAAAAGTGTAATGAAAAAAACAACAATTAGTTGAAGAAGACAAGGGAAACTGACCCGTTGTGTAATGTTTCAATATTGATGGGATCGAGAAGTATTTGATTCAAGTTCATGGTTTCTCATATTGTCGATGCAATCATTAGTTTAAGGTGCATAATCAATAGTAAGAAATGATTATTTTTACTTGAGATGAACGTGGAAACCACTTTTGATGATTTTTCACTCAAACTTCTATCTTTTTATTGTATTGAAATTGAAGTTGGTTGTGATATTTATATTGGTAATCTAGGTTTTGTAGATTAAAATAAATGAGAGTAGTTGATAACATTTTTCGTATAGATGAAATACTCTTTCACTCTGATTAAATTGTTCTCACAAATATTTTAAGTGGACACTCCACCAATTATCAATATTGTAGATTAATAGTTTACTAGGATCATACCATCCATGTATTATGAAATTAAATCAAGTTTTTTACCAAGCATAACTGAACCGAACTTATTATGAAAAAATTTAGGGGGTATGGTAGAGACATAGTTTCCTTTATGCAAGAGTAACCTTTCTCATCATTCATCCATTCCTAAGATTGTATTGCCACTACTCTATTTTGAAAGGATTGGACTTAGGCATTTGTGGGGTTGACTCGTTTGTCTTAGCTAAGATGGATCTCCATGCAGCATGTTGAAAGCTCATAAATTTTCCAAAAGAATGTGGATTGAACAATGTGAAGAAAAAATTGAAATTTATTTGCTTCAATCATAGATGGTACAAAAATTCACATGTAGGCTCATGCTTTGTTTTTGTTTTTTTCATGTATCAGAAATTTTGTTCGAATAACTTAACGAAAATTATGAAATTTAAATATCACACCAATCCTTATCAGCCATTGTACCTTGACATGCAATAATATATATATCAACACATTAAGAATCAAACTTTGTGGAGGTGCAATGTAAAGTACTACAGACTTTTGATCGAGTGAGACAATTCAATATTGAAAAATGATAAAAAATGACTATGAGAGGAGAAATAAATATGCACCAAACTTGTGTGGAAGGAAACAATTTCATCATCAAATGTACACTTTGCAGTCTTTTTCTACTTTTTGGGAATAAAGTTTGCTTTCTTAGGCAAAAAAATCCTTTTCTTTTTATTTATAGTCCCTTGCCTAGTCAAATACATAGCCAAGTATTGAAAAATATCATGATTAATAAAGGAAAGCTCATGGTCGCTATCAATATAACTCACCATGGCACCTTTGAATAGTGATTTAAGGTTGGTATGTGAGCTAAAAGAAATATTTAATCAACGCTCAAAGACATATCCACTTCTCTCCTATCAAAGAGTGTAAAGTTACAGTGTAAAATTATTATGTCAGTGACTAACTTTATTGATATATCTATTTTATAGCTTTGATTTAAACTAGTTCATCCAATGGTAAATTTTGAATATCATTTTGGAAAGAAGATTTCTATAAACCTCATCTTTCACACACCAGTCCAAATGCCCAAAAGAATTTAAGCAAGGGCAAGCAAAGGCAAATCCAATCACCTTAAGAGGAAGTGGTAAAATATTATAAGCTTTTAGTGAGACAATTCAATATTGAAAAAGAGCATATTTTTGATAAAATATTTTCTATTGGAACTTGAAAGAGCATCTTTGAAGATTGAGAGGAAATCTATGTTCAAAATGTTATATAATATGTAAATTTTCCATAATGTAAGTGATTTATCTTTATCTACTGGCTTTGAATGGAATTTTGTTTACTAATTTGTATATTCACTAATGTTCTATATGTCACAATTGTTCTCAAATTTATGCCTTTCAACTGCTCCTTAGTTAACATTGATATGAAATTGATAATTGAAAAAGCAGTAATACAATATGCATAAAATGTAAAGGAAAATAAATATGTCCCTATTCTATAAGAGGAATTTTGTAAAATATTGGCCACAGAGGTTCTTGATATGTTCACCGAGATGTGTTAGATGGAAATGTTATGTTCTTTGGTGGGCAATGCATGACCCTATCACATTTGCAATTATGCTCTCTTGAGAAATTTCATGTAAATTTATTTATTGAAATTTCATCTTAGGGCTAGAATTGAAGATCAAAAACTTTGGCTGTGGTGAATGGTCTTTCCTACATATATTTTTCTACCTACTCCATTGGCTTGGATTTATGAATAGTACCCTCATGTCCTCTTCATGCATACTTAATATGAAGACATTACAAAGAACATCATGGATACAAAATTACTTAGTGATTATCATTGATCAAAATTTTCAATATAGGTTTGATTCCTTATTATGATAAATTCAATATCCAATGAGTAGTATTCAATTGAAACAATGATTTTTATTGAAAAAAAAGTTATTTTTGTTTTATTTTGCACATGGTGTTTTGCATTATCATAATGCAGAGTTGTACCAATCATTAGAACTAAAGTTCTTATTGTAAAAGAGTATAGGAAGTTGTATTTATTTTATCCAAAAATGAGTTGGAGGCTTTAAATAGTTTTTTTCCTTCATTGGACATTATCTATAAAATAACACTATATTTTGATTGTCTTTAAAAACCTTATTGCATTTGTTTAAATAATTGGACTAATTATTGCATAAAAAATAACATTTTCATAGTATTTGAGCAATGACATCCAAGAGATGGAAGACTAAATAGTCTTATTGAATTGTCCCTATGTAATTCCTACAAAGGTTACAAGTAAATAGTCCAATTAAATTTCATAAGAAAATAACCCTATTAAATTTTATCCATATGATTTCAATCTAAACTATAGCATATGTGTGTACTTGTTCATATATATAGAGTTGTTGCATGAAGATGAGTGTTTTTTTGGTTAAAAACCTACATAACCTAATATAATAAGAGATGTAATGTATGCATAAAATTTTAAATTGTTTTTCTAAAAAACAATTTATTTAACTCGTTAATATTGAAAAGATAAATGAAATTAACTTTTCAAATTGAAATATAACATTTCCAAATTAAAATGTAACTTTTCTCTCTAAATTGAAATATAACTTTTCTCTTTAAACTGTGATCCATTTGGGCGTAGAGCATACGACAATCTCTCTGCCCACTTTACTTTTGTAGGAATTTTATTAATGGGTATTGGATTTACGGATAACCATGATTTCAGATTCGAAGAAGGTTATGATCAACTCAGAAACTAAGATTGTCATTCAGGAATTATCCAGCGGTTGGACATATTGAATAAGATACACATGTCTACATGGTTTGGATGCTCTCTACTTAATATTTGTTTAAAGTTTTCCGGTGTTTGAATCTTGTGGAGATAATCATTTGTTTATTAGAACAAATGATCATCGAATAATTGGATCGCATGAAAATTCAAAGAGAAATAAATACAATATAAGAAAACTTTTCATAGAAGAATACTTTACAGAAAGTTTCGCAGTTTTTTTCATCAGACACACTGTAAGACATCATCACATAACTGAAGCTGAAAATTTTTCAGCCACGGAGAACTAATAAGATGTTTGAAGGAGATGGCCATCAAAATTTAGCATAAAAGTTCTACATAGATTAAAAGATATAGTTTGTTTTAAACGAATAGATTAATATTTTTTTATACGGAACATGGGAGTCAGTTTTCAAAATTGAACCCATCCCGGCCTTCCTTGAGCTTCTCGCCCGTCCCAAAGGGATAAGAAGAATTGCATTTCAAAAAAAATAAAATATCAAAATTTTTAGTTAATATTTTTAATAACCAATCAATATATCTTTTATCTTTGTACTTATAATAAATAATAGCAGGGCAATAATGCTCGTATTTTTTTCTTACTGAATTAAGAAATTATTCTTTAATTCGATCCCACCTACCCAATGCCCCCATTAACACAAGTAAATCGATGTGGAGCAAGTAATTTTCAGGTTCCTTACGTACTAGACTAAAACGATATGAATGATGCCCCCATTAACACAAGTAAATCCGTGTGGAGTAAGTAATTTTCATGTTCCTTATGTACTAAACAAAAAAGATATGAATGAATAGTTACTAGTGAGAACAATAGTAGTAACTCAGATATGAATAAATGGTTACTAGGGAGGATAAGAATAGTAACTCATTTTATTCATTTATTTAGAGAACAATATTAGTTTACAATATATTCATACATCTATCCTAATTGGACAGATTGCTTCTATTTATGTCTTAAAAGAAATTATTGTAAAAATAGGGTACAATGAATCATATCATTCCTCTCAAATCATTTTCCTTAAAAAACGATGACAAGCGTTGTCCATTAATTTGAATTTTCAGAACCAAGTGAACTAATTTCTCTAATGTACAATTCATTTTTGGAATTTATTAAAGGCAAACATGAGGTTGTGTTCAAATGCACTCAATTAATTTAACTATGAACCAAATATTGATTGATTATTCACCCATACAAAATGCAACATATGCATGAATAAATTTTATGATTGTGTGACCGCATGTGATATAATATTGCGGTCAAAACCCAATATAATAAAAAAATTCCTTAAGTTGAACATAAATTATAAAATCAAAGATGAAATCAATCACAAAATAATGTATGGGTACTTTAGTGTTTCATTGAGTGGTCCATTGACACTTAAAATATTTTTGCCACATTTTCTCTATAATCTTTATCTTTTTTTTTTACTTTGTTATTTGATTGTGCAACATTTGATGTACTTATTATTCATTTCATATGACAATAAGACCAAAGCAGTGACTACATGCTCCAATGACACTTACAAACTTTTTGTCTCATTTTCTCTGTAATCTTTATCTTTTTTTGGACTTTGTTATTTGACTGTGCAACATTTGATGTATTCGTCATTCATTCCATATGACAATAAGACCAAAGTAGTAACTACATTGTGTGTGAAGAAGCCACCGAGAATAGAAGTTTTATGAATTGTTGTAAAGAAATAACTTCAAGGTGAAGTAGGACATGGGAAAGGATAGAGGATGGGTGATAGTACCCACCTACCATAGATAGTAGGGTACATGAGAATACCACACAAAAAGACCTTGAATGTAAGCAATGTTGTAGGGGTTGAGATTGTGCAGAAGAATGACAATATGATGTGGGTTTAATGAAATTATGAATGATGATATATGTTAACATGGTTTGGGTACCAAACATTAAATCTTTTAGAGTTGTATAGAAAATGTTAAGTCTTATACAATAAACTACGTTGAACTATTTACTTGATTTCAATACACACACACACACACACATATATCCAAAACGCCACTATGAGCTTCGTCGTCCTCTCGATGTGTTGCCTCTATTCTTCTTTCAACAATCATACTTTGTCATAAAAATAATAAGGCTAGCAAATTGATACCCCAAGTTGGCACTATTACACCTAACAAAGGGTAGTGAAGCACATTGAACACTGAATGACCCATTCAATAACTTTGTGCATGCTCTTGGTACTCTTTCCTCGATTATCCTCGAGTGCGCTTTCAATGTTCCTTCCCTGGAGGGTGCATTCATTTTTCCATTTTCATTTGAATTGCTAGTTTGCAACCCATCATCCACATAGGGAAAGTTATCATATGTAGTGCGACGTTAGCATGTCATTGGCATTTAATCAGTAGCAGAAGCAAAAGTAGGGACAATTGATCTAGTTTTTGAATCTATTGATTGAGATCAAGATGGAAACCTAATATCATAGGAGGGGATTGAAGTATAGATTTAAATATCATCACAATAACATTCTTCTAGTTTCTGTTCATTTAGATATATAAGGTGTCAAGGCGAGAGCTCTAGCTTAATCCAACGAGTTTATTTGTCCTTGCTAATTAAGTGATTTATCAAAGTCTTCTCACTACTCCACGTCTTTAGTTGGAAGATATTCTTCGTTATCATCCTATCGAGAAAATTTTGTTTGCCTCAAATTTTCACTATTAGATTTAGCTTGGGCTGCAAATGGCAGGATGACTAATGTTATTTCTTTCACATATTGGAAAATCTCCACTTACTTTATTGTTAGCATTTTCTTATTCCAAGTAACCTGTAATGTGCATCTTCTTTGATTTCTAATAAATAACATGAATAAATGTAACTTATTTATCATTTGATAACAAATTTGCAGCTTTCATAGAAAAATATTTATTTAATAAATTCTATATTTATTATTTAATAAATTGTATTGAGATGTTATATTGTTTTAATGTAGCAATTTTAAATTTTTTATAGTATTTTAGTGTAACCATCTAAAAATAATAAATGGAAACTTAAACATGGCATATATAGAATCTTCCATATATGTGTACATATACGAAAGCTTCCATCTATGCACATAATTGTATATGTGTGCATATGCCACATTTATGGAAGCTTTTGGCTATGAATATGTGATGAGCCCCAAAAATGGATAATTATATGGGCTCATTCAACCTCCTAATTCGACTTAATCCACCATTCTCATTAGTTTATTGCATGTTTTCTATTGTCTTTATGCTAATAGAGTGAATTGGGTTAGTCATTATGCCAACAAGTCTAATGGGTGCTTTGTACAGATTTTTAGTCAATTTTGAGATAGAATCAAAGGTTTTAATGAGCAGTTGGCAGCCAAATTCGTGGAAGAACAAGGGAGAGGATTTGTAGGAAAGTGTCCCCTTCATTTATGGGCCCTTACCTCGAATTATCCGCCATCAGCTCAGAGTTCAAGGGCCACCAAATCAATTATCACAAGGGTAGCCGAGCAAGTGCTAGTAAAAGTGTTGTTAACTACAAGTTTTGGCAGGTGAGTTCCTAAAGTTTAGGAGGGCTGTTGGGGTCCGCAATTTGTATAAATAAGAGGGCTTAGGGCCTCATTTCAGTTAGTCACTTTTTAGGCAGAAGTTAGCTAGTTTGTAGTTCGATTTTAGTCATTTTTTAGGCAGTAGGTTAGCTCTGCATTTTAGCACATTTTCAAGTTTTCCTTGTGGGCAGTTTTTGGAATGTAACTATTCTCTTGATCAATAAAGATGAATCCAGCTTTGCACCAGCTCTAAATCTCTCTTAGGAGGTTGTAGCTCTTGGGGTTGGGCCCATCTCAAGTGCCTAGTACCTCCTTTGTTTACCTTTATGTGTTTTTGCTGCATTCTCAAAATAAAATCTACTATTTAGATTTAAATCTTGTTTGTTTGTTTAGGTTACTTTTGATGATTAAAAAGGATTTTGATGTTCAGATTGAGTTGATAGGTTGTTAACAGGGAAAAGCTTCAAAAAAGGGCCATCAAACACCTCTGATTTCACCTCTCCCTCATTGGGATCAAGAGCTGGGATCAAGGTGACCTTGCTGCCCACAAAAGCACTGACTTTGCTTTGCCATGCAATCACTAGTGTTTGATTTTCATTTGTAGAAGATGGTTACATGTTCATATTTGTGCTTGCTTAGTTGCATAAGTTAGTATACATGGTTGCATTACAGTTCAAACTCCTGTTCATTCTCTTTACTATCAGCTAGATCAGATTAGGTCAACATAACTAGGTTTTTGATTTTACAAATCTTTGTTGGTTCAGTTGGAGAAACAACTTACAAAGCACTTGTACCACTTCTCTACCTTCCCATACTCCATCAAAGAGGATAAATGGAGTAAAGAGGGGTGTGCGAGTAACCCAGTATTTGAATACAACTCATCTATTCTTGGAAATCTGTTTTGTATTGTTAAAGAGGAGTGTGCTTAGAACCATTTCTCCCCTCATCAATTTCTTTAAAAAAAGTTCAATGGTTCAAGTTTGGATGCGAACGGCTCATGACCAAAGACCAACTATTGCACGCATGCCACAGTTAATGAGTTTACATGTGAAAACCTCACATATAATGAAGCGGAGAATGGGCTTATCGGTTACCTGCAACACTGCGTGTGGAGACAAAAGCAGTGGTGATGGTCCTACTACGAAGGTGAGGTGGCCATGAATGATTCGCCCCATCCAACGGATCCTTGAATACTGCTTCCCATTGCAACCACGAACTCTTTTGCATAGTATTTATTCAAATCTCAAATATTACATAATTTGCTGGCAGTTATGGCTGAGAGACAGAAAATCTTAGGTGAAAGGGTTTATGTTCCTCCTCTTGGTTTTGGTCCTGGACGATAATGTTTAGACAATGACGACTTCATACTCCTGGTGGATAACGTCTTGCAGTTTAGACAACGATAGCTGGTGGATAACGTCTTGCAATTTACACAATGAGGGATGGAGGCCTGCAATGCAGAGTGTTTATACACTGATAAGAAAAGGGTTTATACAGAGCTAAGCCATGTGTATGATGAGTCCGGTGTTTGTTTCCCCATAATGATACTACTTGTTCAAAGATATGCTCTTATATATTACTTGGTAAACATTAAATGTTTGTTAGCAAATTTGACATTTACCCTAAGTTTTAGTAGGTCTTGCCTAGATATGAGGCCAAATAAAACCACTAAGTAGTGCATTGATTTACATGGGTTGAAATAACGGTTCAAGGATGAATACTTTATAAAATATAAATAGAAAACATTAATTTGCATGGGTTGAAATAATGGCTGGATTGGTTTGCATTAGTTGAAATTGGTTGAATAACAGTTGGATCAATAATTTATAAAATATAAATCGAAAAATTTATTTTAAATTAAATTGACTAACTTGGTTTCTGTGCAGGGGATAATGAAAAGCCCAAAGACTATTGCAATAGTTCCTGCAACCCCGAAAGGGCAGGGACTATTAATGCAATTTAACTGACAATTAAACCATGAGGTGAAAATATTGGTAAATAACGACCTTTCAAAAGGTATATGTTAATAAAAATGACACAAAAGATACAATTTCATATTAAGTTTCACATCACAAAAATTTAAATTTTCTTTAAATTATGTTTCAATTAATCAATAAAACACAATATCAAATGTAATATTACTATTTTACATTACAATAATATTAAATAATTTAAATTTTCCTTAAATTATGTTTCAATTACTCAATAAAGCATAATGTTACTATTTTACATTACAATAATATTAAATAAACAATTTTCCTCCTTCTTACGAAATAAAAAAGAAAAGTATGCTATTTCACATAACCAATTTTGTTTTTTTTTTTTAATATGAACCTTTAAGATATATATATTTTTCATTTTTCTCATATTAAAAAAATTTATTTATGAATATTTTTTAATTAAATATTAAATATTTATTTTTAAATATTATTAAAAAATAATATTAAAAAAATTAATGTGGTTTATTAGACCTTAACAAAAGAGAGTTTAACTGATATTCCTCAAAATCTTGTTTCTATGATCAAGATCTTCACTATAGTTGGGTTAATAACATTAAAAAAAAATATTAATAACATATAGAATAACATTATATATATATATATATATATATATATATATATATATATATATATATATATATAATCAAACCTAATTTCTCTATATATATTCCATAAGTATGTTGATAATATTAGTACAAAAGTATATATATTATCATTTACCAAAAGCAATCCCATATGTGTTGATAATGTTAACAAAGATATATATATATATATATATATATATATATATATATATATATATATATATATATATATATATATATATATATTATTTGCACCTCGAGACATTTGATTCGTCCTAGTGCTTGATAGATTCAAGGTCAAGGTAGATCTAGGTTGGTTTCAATGGTGTTCAACCACACAAAATTTTTGAACATATAATTATTCTGATCATTTTAAATATGCTAAATATATCTTAGAATAATCTGGTCATTTTAATTTTAAATTTACTCAGTTAGCTTAGTTTTTTTTTATGATTGAGATTGTTAATAACTTGAATGATGAAAAATGACGAAATAAAATTTTTGAATGTAAAATGACAATGTACCAATGTTGAGTGATAGAAAATGTGAATAATGAGAATCTAATCAATTACAAATAATCTTCATTGTAATCCTTTTCAAACTATTTTCTTCTACTATTCTTATCATCCCACTTATTGGTTTTGTCATCCTTTCATATCAATCATATGAAAAAAGTAGTTGAAATCATAGACCATTCAAATCTTTAACTCAAGTTATTTTAGTAAATTTCACACTTTATCTCTTGCTCTCCAATAATAATAGTATCTTTCTCTAATGTCAATCATTGTGACTTATGGAATGTTAAACCCCAAGTAAGTTTCAATGGTAGCTTTTTTCTATTATCTTATTTCAATGCAAAGTGACTAATAACAATGTTGAGTGATGGAAAATGAGAAGAATAAGAATACAATCAATAAAAATAGTTTATAGTTTCAGGAAGCAAACATTTAAGGTGAGTGAAAATTTTATTTAAGATGAAAATTCAAGTATTTTTTTATGGTTGAATTAACGTAACAAAGAAATCAATACACATCGTCAATATTTTTTGTGTTCACACTAACATCAATGCAGATTATTAATATAATTACTTTGAAGTAATGTACATCATACATCTAGTTACATCAAATAAAAAATCAACATCTATACTGAAATGAGTGTATCTAGTGCAAGCAATCAAATAGGATTAGAAATCAAGATATACATTAAAATCAATGCATCTAGTGCAGGCAATCAAATAGGATTAGAAATCAACATCTACATTGAAATCAATGTGTGTAGTGCAAGCAATCAAATAGGATTAGAAATCAACATCTACACGAAAATCAACACATCTGGTGCAAGAAACCAACTAGGATTAGAAATCAACAACTACACTAAAATCAATGCCTCCGATGCAGTCATTAAATAGGAGCAAAAATAAACATATACACTCAAATCAATAGATCTATTTCATTGAAAAACCAAAATATTCATGACTTTCTAAATCGAACTTCTTTTACCTTTTTTAAAAGTCTTACTTCCTCTTTCTCTATGGTTAATAATGTTCAGTATTATATATTACTATATAATATATTTATTTGTCTTTGTGAGTCTCTTTCTTCTTCCCTCCTTCCCTCCCATCCATAGAAGTGTCTATATCCCTCCCTATATCCTTCGCTCCCCCTCCCCCTCTCCCCTATCATTCTCTCTCTCTTTTCCTCTCTCTCTCCCTCTAGCTCTCTCTTCTTCAATCTCTCTACCCCTCTAATCTATATTTATATTTCCTTCCATATCCCCTTCTTTGTCTCTCTATCTCATCCCGTAAAAACAAACACACACTCTTTCCATATATATCTATCTCTCCATCCCTCCACCCTTACATCCATATCTCTATTTCCATTCATCTCTCCTTTTTCTCTCTATCTCACCCCCAAACATACACTCTTTCTCTCCATATATATATATATATATATATATATATATATATATATATATATATATATATATATATATATATATATATATATATATATATATATATATATATATATATATATATATATATATATATATATATATATATATATCCCTCTTCCTTTACCTCGATCTTCCCTTCTCTCTCTCTTCCTCTCTCTCAACCCCTTCTCTCCCTATGTATCTCCTTTTTTCTCACTCTTCCCTCCCGCTCTCCTCTCTCCCTCAGTCTCTCTCCATCTCTCCTTTGTCACCCCCACTCTCTCCACCTTTCTCTCTTTATGGATTATGGTGCTCAGTCAATCAACATGATTAGGATGACTGTGTTCCAATAGTTCTATGGGTAGTTATTTTGATTTTCTTTGGATGATCATTACACTAGAAAGATTATTATGGTTGGCTGACTATGTAGAAAAAAATTTACTATTCTTTACATATCAGGATAATTCATACTTAGTTTTCTTTTAAGTTGTTGGCCATCTTTCTAAATGCTTTTATTTCATCAGAATGTGTCAGTTGATAGGTAAATCTACTTCATTGTCCATTTATACACTCCATTTTTGTAGTGTCATTGTTTCTCATTAATAGTATTAATAATTTTTTATGGATTGGCACTTCCATAGATTTTTAGTATTTATTGCAGCATAATCATGTCTAGTTCAGGGCATTGATTACTTGGTATAGAATTTTTTGACATATTTAACATTCCAGTACCAATTCTCCTGGGTTGTGACAAGTAAGAGAGGGAGGATATGATGTTTAATACAATGTGTTGTTAAAATTTTGGTTTGGATGGTCTATAATTGCAAGTTTCGGTTTTAGATGATTTTAAATGAAAAGGAGGAATATAGAAAATTTAGTGATTGTTATTATAAGAAAAGTAGATTAAAATACAATGATATTATAAATTATTTTACATTAATTACATTTTTGTTATTCATATTTTTCGTCAATTAACATTGAACTATTTTATTTCCATTCAACCTTTTTTTCATGCAATTGTTGAATTATACTTCTAAATAATAATATGCATAAATTTAAAAAAATGACATTGAATTATCAGCAAGTCAAAATAATTGGATTAGCATCAGCAGCACAAAGGTGTGGGTTCATTACATCGGTGACAACTTTCTCCATTATTTGATTGGGAAGAGGTAGAGGCATATTTTTTGCTATACATGTCTAGTCTACAGGCTCTTTACAGTAATGTTAATCTAAATGATGAAATTGAATTGAGGATATTATTGTAAACAACATATTCTAGAAGATCCTTCAGCTCAACTAGCTCATTTCTCACCTCATGGTCTTTACTGTCTTCCCCAATTAAATCTCCATTTTCTTCAATTGATTCAACATCCATTGGATTTCTAGTTTTGGAAAGCCCCCTTGAGTTACATATCCCTCAATATCAATTCCAACATGGTCCAATTCTTTCTCAAAATTAATTACAAATATTATATTTATCCTTCTGTACGTATCAAACTTCTCTACAACAGGTGAGGACAAAGTAGAAACTTATAATGAAAAAAAACAATTAGTTGAAGAAGACAATGGAAACAAGCTTGTTTTGTAATGTCTCAATATTGATGGAATCAAGAATCATTTGAGCCAGGTTCTTGGTTTCTCATATCTATGATGCAATCATTAGTCTAAGGTGCAAAATCAATAGTTAGAAACAATGCTTTTTACTTGAGATGAAGATGGAAACCACTTTTGATGATTTGTCACCCAAACTTCTAGATTTTTATTGTATTATAATTGAAGATGAGAATGTTATTCATATTGGTAATTCACGTTTTGTATATTAAATAAATGAGAAAAGTTAATAGCCTTTTACTTACAGATTAAATACTCTTTTGCTCTAATTAAATTGTTCTCATAAATATTTTAAGTGGACACTCCACCAATTATCAATATTGTATGTTAATAGTCTGTTAGGATCAAATCAACCATGTATTATGAAATTACATCAAGTTTTTAAGAAACAAAACTAAGCCCAACTTATTATGAAAACATTTAGGGGGTATAGTAGAGCCATATTTTCCTTTATGTAAAGTAACATTTCTCATGATTCATCCATTCCTAAGATTGTACTACTACTACTCTGTTGTGAAAGGATTGGGTATAAAAATTTGTGGGGTTGACTCACTTGTCTTAGCTAAGATGGAACTCCATGTAGCATGGTGAAAGCTCATAACTTTACCGAATAAATGTAGTCATATTCAATACCAAATTTAACTTTACTGCACTTTTCAAGGGTAGGGAGAAATTCATCAATGGAGGAACATGATGAATGTGAACACATTTTCTTTCATAACTTTTAAGTGCCAAATTTATCTTTAACTTCTCCAGGCCTATATTTTATGAGTCAAAAACATCTTCAAGAGTATCCTCCAACTCAACTGGCTCAATCCTCACCTCATGGTCTCTACTATCTTCCCCAATTCGATCTCCATTTTATTCAATCGGTTCAACATCCATTGAATTCAACTTTTGGAAAACCCCCTTGAGTTACATATCCCTCAATGTCAATTCCAAGATGGTCCGCTTCTTTCTCAAAATTATTACAAATACTATTTTTTTCCTTTTGTATGTATCAAAATTCTCTATAACAAGTGATGATACAATTGAAAATTGTAATGAAGAAAACAACAATTAGTTGAAGAAGACAAGGGAAACTGACCCGTTGTGTAATGCTTCAATATTGATGGAATCAAGAAGTATTTGATTCAAGTTCATGGTTTCTCATATCGTCGATGCAATCATTAGTCTAAGGTGCATAATCAATAGTAAGAAACGATTATTTTTACTTGAGATGAACTTGGAAACCACTTTTGATGATTTTTCACTCAAACTTCTATCTTTTTATTGTATTGAAATTGAAGTTGGTTGTGATATTTATATTGGTAATCTAGGTTTTGTAGATTAAAATAAATGAGAGTAGTTGATAACATTTTTCGTATGGATGAAATACTCTTTCACTCTCATTAAATTGTTCTCACAAATATTTTAAGTGGACACTCCACCAATTATCAATATTGTATATTAATATTCTACTAGGATCATACCAACCATGTATTATGAAATTAAATCAAGTTTTTTACCAAGCATAACTGAACCGAACTTATTATGAAAAAATTTAGGGGTTATGGTAGAGACATAGTTTCCTTTATGCAAGAGTAACCTTTCTCATGATTCATCCATTCCCAAGATTGTATTGCCACTACTCTATTTTGAAAGGATTGGACATAGGAATTTGTGGGGTTGACTCCCTTGTCTTAGCTAAGATGGATCTCCATGCAGCATGTTGAGAGCTCATAAATTTTCCAAAGAATGTGGATTGAACAATGTGAAGAAAAAATTGAAATTTATTTACTTCAATCATAGATGGTACAAAAATTCACATGTAGGCTCATGTTTTGTTTTTTTTTTTTTCATGTATCAGAAATTTTGTTCAAATAACTTAACGAAAATTATGAAATTTAAATATCACACCAATCCTTATCATCCATTGTACCTTGACATACAATGATATACAAATCAACACATTAAGAATCAAACTTTATGGAGGTGCAATGTAAAATACTACAGAATTTTGATCGAGTGAGACAATTCAATATTGAAAAATGATAAAAAAATGACTAGGAGAGGAGAAATAAATATGCACCAAACTTTTGTGGAAGGAAACAATTTCATCATCAAATGTACACTTTGCAGTCTTTTTCTACTTTTTGGAAATAATTTCTGCTTTCTCAGGCAAAAAAATCCTTTTCTTTTTATTTATAGTCCCTTGCCTAGTGAAATACATAGCCAATTCTTGCAAAATATCATGATTAATAAAGGAAATCTCATGGTCGCTACCAATATAACTCACCATGGCACCTTTGAATAGTGAATTAAGGTTGGTATGTGAGCTAAAAGAAATATTTAATCAATGCTCAAAGACATATCAACTTCTCTCCTATAAAAGAGTGTAAAGTTATTATGTCAGTGACTAACTTTATTGATATATCTATTTCATATCTTTGATTCGAACTAGTTCATCCAATGCTAAATTTTGAATGTCATTTTGGAAAAAAGATTTCTATAAACCTCATCTTTCCCATACCAGTCCAAATGCCCAAAAGAAGTTAAGCAAGGACAAGCAAAGGCAAATCCAATCACCTTAAGAGGAAGTGGTAAAATATTATAAGCTTTTAGTGAGACAATTCAAAATTGAAAAAGAGCATATTTTTGATGAAATATTTGCTATTGGAACTTGAAACAGCATCTTTGAAGATTGAGAGGAAATCTATATTGAAAAAGTTATATAAGATGTAAATTTTGCATAATGTAAGTGATTTATCTTTATCTATTGGCTTTGAATGGATTTTTGTTTACTAATTTGTATATTCACTAATGTTCTATATGTCACAATTGTTCTCAAATTTATGCCTTACCGCATTTCCTTTGCAACATCTGATGCAACTGCTCCTTAGTTAACATTGATATGAAATTGATAATTGAAAAAGCCGTAATATAATATGCATAAAATGTAAAGGAAAATAAATATGTCCCTATTCTATAAGAGGAATTTTGTAAAATATTGGCCACAGAGGTTCTTGATATGTTCATCGAGATGGGTTAGATGGAAATGGTATGTTCTTTGGTGGGCAATGCATGACCCTATCACATTTGCAATTACGCTCTCTTGAGAAATTTCATGTAAATTTAATGAATTTTCCATGCCAATGGACTATATTGATATTTTCATTTTGGGCTTAAATGACCTTTTTTTTAATATTATCCTTTAAAATCCTCTAATTCCTCAGGGAAGAGTATAAAATTATTTTCCATACAAAAATATTTTCCATCCAAATAAATTTGTTATTGGTTTTAAGATTTCTCTAATTCCTTAGAGAAGGATATCAAATTATTTTCCATATAAATGAACACTAAAATAAAGAATTATTTATGAAATTTAATTTGGAAATTATCTCAAATTATTTTAAAAGAAAATTTTCATAATATATTTTATTTTCATTATTTTAATCATTGTTTCTTTTATTAGCCAATTTTTAATCTACTATGACAAATAAAATAAATAATAACAAATTTTCCCCACACCATGATAATTTAAAAATACAATATTATCGTTTTTATAAAATAGAGTCTTATTGTTTTGAATGTGATTCATGCATGTATTATTTATTTATTGAAATTTCATCTTAGGGCTAGAATTGAAGATCAAAAACTTAGGCTGTGGTGAATGGTCCTTCCTACATATATTTTTTCTACCTACTCCATTGGCTTGGATTTATGAATAGTACCCTCATGTCCTCTTCATGCATACTTAATATGAAGACATTACAATGAACATCATGGATACCAAATTACTTAGTGATTATCATTGATCAAAATTGATTCAATATAGGTTTGATTCCTTATTATGATAAATTCAATATCCAATGAGTAGTATTCAATTGAAACAGTCATTTTTGTTGAAAAAAAAAGTTATTTTTGTTTTATTTTGCACATGGTGTTTTGCATTATCATAATGCAGAGTTGTACCAATCATTAGAACTAAAGTTCTTATTGTAAAGGAGTATAGGAAGTTGTATTTATTTTATCCAAAAATGAGTTGGAGGTTTTAAATAGTTTTTTTTCTTCATTGGACATTATCTATAAAATAACGCTATATTTTGATTGTCTTTAAAAACCTCATTGCATTTCTTTAAATAATTGGACCAATCACTGTATAAAAAATAACATTTTCATAGTATTTGAGCAATGACATCCAAGAGATGAAAGACTAAATAGTCTTATTGAATTGTCCCTATATAATTCCTACAAAAATTACAAGTAAATAGTCCAATTAAATTTTATAAGAAAATAACCCTATTAAATTTTATCCATATGACTTCCATCTAAACTATAACATCAATACCATGTGTGTGTACTTGTTCATATATATATAGAGTTGTTGCATGAAGATAAGTTTTTTTTTTTGGATTAAAAACCTACATAACCTAATATAATAAGAGATGTAATGTATGCATACAATTTTAAATTGTTTTTCTGAAAAACAATTTATTTAACTCGTTAATATTGAAAAGCTAAAATGAAATTCACTTTTCGAATTGAAATATAACATTTCCAAATTAAAATGTAACTTTTCTCTCTAAATTGAAATATAACTTTTCTGTTAAACTGTGATCCATTTGGGCTTAGATTCAAAACTTTTTCCATGAAATTCGTCAACGTAGGAGATCTGCGATACCATGCTTAAGCCTTTGAAGTTTTACATCTAACAATGATATTCCTAGTGATTCCTTTACAGAGCCAATTGTTATTCACAGTGGTTTCAATGGATGTTAATAGTGTTGGCCGAGAGCATACGACAATCACTATGTCCACTTTACTTTGTATGAATTTTATTAATGGGTATTGGATTTACGGATAACCATGATTTCAAATTCGAAGAAGGTTATGATCATCTCAGATACTAAGATTGTCATTCAGGAATTATCCAGCGGTTGGACATTATTTATGTATATGTATTGAATAAGATACACATGTCTACATGGTTTGGATGCTCTCTGTTTAATATTTGTTTAAAGTTTTCCAGTGTTCGAATCTTGTGGAGATAATCATTTGTTTATTAGAACAAATGATCGTGGAATAATTGGATCGCATGAAAATTCAAAGAGAAATAAATACAATATAAGAAAACTTTTCATAGAAGAATACTTTGCAGAAAGTTTTGCAGTTTTTTTTTATCAGACACACTGTAAGACATCATCACATAACTGAAGCTGAAATTTTTTCAGCCACGGAGAACTAATAAGATGTTTGAAGGAGATGGCCATCAAAATCTAGCATAAAAGTTTTACATGATTAAAAAATATAATTTGTTTTAAACGAATAGATTAATATTTTTTTAAACGGAACATGGGAGTCAGTTCTCAAAATTGAACCCATCAGGCCTTCCTTGAGCTTCTCGCCCATCCCAAAGGGATAAAAAGAATTGCATTTCAAAAAAAGATAAAATATCAAAATTTTTAATTAATATTTTTAATAACCAATCAATATATATTTTATCTTTGTACTCATAATAAATAATAGCAGGGCAATAATGTTCGTATTTTTTTCTTACTGAATTAAAAAATCATTCTTTAATTCGATCCCACCTACCCAATGCCCCCATTAACACAAGTAAATCGATGTGGAGCAAGTAATTTTCAGGTTCCTTACGTACTAGACTAAAACGATATGTATGATGCCCCCATTAACACAAGTAAATCCATGTGGAGTAAGTAATTTTCAGGTTCCTTATGTACTAGACTAAAAAGATATGAATGAATAGTTACTATTGAGAACAATAGTAGTAACTCAGATATGAATAAATGGTTACTAGGGAGGATAAGAATAGTAACTCATTTTATTCATTTATTTAGAGAACAATATTAGTTTACAATATATTCATACATCTATCATAATTGGACAGATTGTTTCTATTTGTGTCTTAAAGGAAACTATTGTAAAAATAGGGTACAACGAATCATATAATTCCTCTCAAATCATTTTCCTTAAAAAACGATGACAAGCCTTGTCCATTAATTTTAATTTTCAGAAGCAAGTGAACTGATTTCTCTAATGTACAATTCATTTTTGGAATTTATTAAAGGCAAACATGAGGTTGTGTGCAAATGCACAAAATTAATTTAACTAGGAACCAAATCTGGATTGATTATTCACCCATATAAAATGCAACATATGCATGAATAACAATTTTATGATTGTGTGACCGCATGTGATATAATATTGCGGTCAAACCCCAATATAACAAAAAAATTCCTTACATGGAATATAAATTATAAAATCAAAGATGAAATCAATTACAAAATAATGTATGGGTACTTTAGTGTTTGGTTGACTGGTCCATTGACACTTAAAATATTTTTGCCACATTTTCTCTATAATCTTTATCTTTTTTTTTACTTTGTTATTTGACTGTGCAACATTTGACGTACTTATTATTCATTTCATATGACAATGAGACCAAAGCAGTAACTACGTGGTCCAATGACACTTACAAACTTTTTGTCTCATTTTCTCTGTAATCTTTATCTTTTTTTGGACTTTGTTATTTGGCTGTGCAACACTGATGTATTCGTCATTCATTCCATATGACAATAAGACCAAAGCTGTAACTACATTGTGTGTGAAGAAGCCACCGAGAATAGAAGTTTTATGAATTGTTGTAAAGAAATAACTTCAAGGTGAAGTAGGACATGGGAAAGGATAGAGGATGGGTGATAGTACCCACCTACCATAGATAGTAGGGTACATGAGAATACCATAGAAAAAGACCTTGAACGTAAGCAATGTTGTAGGGGTTGAGATTGTGCAGAAGAATGACAATATGATGTGGGTTTAATGAAATTATGAATGATGATATATGTTAACATGGTTTGGGTACCAAACATTAAATCTTTTAGAGTTGTATGGAAAATGTTAAGTCTTATACAATAAACTACGTTGAACTATTTACTTGATTTCAATACACACAGACACACACACATATATCCAAAACTTCACTATGAGCTTCGTCGTCCTCTCGATGTATTGCCTCTATTCTTCTTTCAACAATCATACTTTGTCATAAAAATAATAAGGCTAGCAAATTGATACCCCAAGTTGGCACTATTACACCTAACAAAGGGTAGTGAAGCACATTGAATACTGAATGACCCATTCAATAACTTTGTGCATGCTCTTGGTACTCTTTCCTCGATTATCCTCGAGTGCTCTTTCAATGTTCTTTCCTTGGAGGGTGCATTCATTTTTCCATTTTCATTTGAATTGCCAGTTTGCAACCCATCATCCACATAGGGAAAGTTATCATATGTAGTGCGACGCGAGCATGTCATTGGCATTTAATCAGCACCAGAAGCAAAGGTAGGGACGATTGATCTAGTTTTTGAATCGATTGATTGAGATCGAGATGGAAACCTAATATCATAGGAGGGGAGTGAAGTATAGATTTAAATATCATCACAATAGCATTCTTTTAGTTTCTGTTCATTTAGATACATAAGGTGTCAAGGCGAGAGCTCTAGCTTAATCCAACGAGTTTATTAGTCCTTGCTGATTCAGTGTTTTATACTCCTGCATATAGCACGTCTTTAGTTGGAAGATATTCTTCGTTAATCTCCTATCAAGAAAATTTTGTTTGCCTCAAATTTTCACTATTAGATTTAGCTTGGGCTGCAAATGGCACTATGACTAATGTTATTTCTTTCACATATTGGAAAATCCCCACTTACTTTATTGTTAGCATTTCCTTATTCCAAGTAATGTGTAATGTGCATCTTCTTTGGTTTCTAATAAATAACATGAATAAATGTAACTTATTTATGATTTAATAACAAATTTGTAGCTTTCATAGAAAAATATTTATTTAATAAATTCTATATTTATTATTTAATAAATTGTATTGAGATGTTATATTGTTTTAATGTAGCAATTTTAAATTTTTTATAGTATTTTAGTGTAACCATCTAAAAATAAAAAATTTAAAAATTATTTTTTATAAACATTTTATTTAATATACACGTGTTTTTTTTTTTTTTTTGCCCATAACCTTGCATCTTTGAAAAGCATCTTCGAAAAGTTACATGAATATATGCCGTTTCAAATGAAATTGAGCACATGGCTGCATCAGGACCGACATGTTCTTGACCTTCGTGTACGTCGTTGGGCAGTTTTCGTTGATTTTCAATATTAATACAACAAATCCGCAACCAATTTTTCCACACAAAATTTCTGGATTTGAGCGATCATAATACAGCAGAGGCAGAGGAAGGGCGTTTCTGTTAATTTAAAGTTTGGGTTTTTGCTGGACACAGATTGTATTACTAAAAACCAACAAAGAAAACAGAAGAAATGGCCGCGGAATCAAACTCCTACCAACCCCACGAATTTTACTTTGTTGCATACCCATTTTTGGAGTTGGCTGAGTCGAAAGACACCGAGAGAGAGTTTGGACAGTATCGTAAAAAACGGTCTGAGATAATTGACACCATAAGAGCCAAAAATGTAATAATGGCTTATTCTCTGTAATTTTCTGTTATTAATATATTCGACTATAACAATATGGGCTCTTTTGCGATGGTTTCTTTGTTACAGGTAGAGCGGAAAGAAGTTTTGGAGAAAATAAAGCCTCTGTTTGATGAAGAAAAAGCGTACAAGGAACGTTGCAACGAAATAAGTAAAAGGTTATCCGAATTGAATTTCAATTTCAAGAATGTAAGAGTGCCGAAAGATGCCGGCGATAACCATAATATTCCCTCATCTGAAGAAGAGATTGATCGAGCGGTATGGCGGCTTGTTGTTTGCTGCGCAATATCACCTTGAAGTTTGATTCTACTACAAAATTAAATTGTTACTGACAGCTATCTTCTTTTGTTTTTTATGCAGGTGGCTAAACTAGAGGTACAATTTAAGGGAGGGCGCAATACGCGAGTAGAAGAGAACCACCTGCTGAAACAGATAAAAGATCTGGAGAAATCAAGAGGACAAGTTTTGAGCGTTGAAGATTGGAATCTGAAGAGGAAATTGAAAGATATTTGGAATGAGAAGAAAGCGTTGCGTGACATTGATTCAGAAATCCGATATCTGGAGAAAGATCTCCAACATTATAAATCTTCCATGAAGCACCTTTCTCCATCTCTCGATCAACTACGTACTCGCCGATATCAAAACGTAAGTTTCAAACTATATCAATAGAATTTAATATTACAATTTAATTGAGTAGAAGTCATTAATTTCTATTCCAATGGCTTCCTTTCCTGCAGAATGTGCTCTCTTTGCAACTGCGGGCCGTAAGGGATGATGCGATATTTGATTTCTACAGGAACAATCACAACGTTTCTGACCTGGAGAACAGGTCAAGACTTGAGGTATATAATATTTTTATTTTTGGTTTCTTCTAGGGTTTCTAACTTCTTAATATACCAGAGAAATTAACGGACTGCATATTCATTCAATTGCAGGTTGATAAGTTCATGGAAATGTGGAATGAAAATAAAGAGTTTAGGGAAGAATATGAACGAAGAAAGTTGATGGCTCGCAATCAACAAAATTGCTCTGATGCCAATGTTACAGATAGCAACAAATCCCAAGAGTAGTCTTACTAATTTTTCAATTACATATTTTTTGGAATCATTTCCAGATCAGTTTTTCCATTTATTTAAGAACGTCGTAATAGGTAATTTAGGAATTGCTGTTCAACTTTTTGAACACTATTTAAAACATAACCACATATGTTTTGCAATGTTTCTTAAAATATGAAGATATAATTATCTTGTTGCTCTATAAAATGCTTGCAATATATGAAATGGATATATTTAATACAGAAAATTTAATAAATATAAATAAATTATATGTATTTCTAATTAAGCGAACCTTGCTGCATAACCATAGTTTTCAATGGTAACTGTGAGAAGACTCATGATATAGTTAGTATTACTGTAGGTTGAATATTTCGTAAGTTATGTAAAATGCAGAAGATAATTCCTATACTAGTTAATGAAAAAATAATAAGCAGAAACTAATTAAACAAGATTGTAATAATAAATATTAGAGAAATACACGGATTATTCTAGTTAATGAAAAAAAGAATATACAGAAATCAACTAATGGATTTGTAACAGTAAATATAATATAGGTAAACAATTATTTGATGAAGAATAAACAGAAAACAACTCAACAAAATTGTAATAATAAATAATATAGGGATACACAATTACTTCATAATGGTAATGATTACATGTCGAATTTTTGTTTTTATTAAAGAAAAGCTTTTTCTTTAAACCACATTCAATGTGTCAGCTGTTAAATTGGGTGCTTCATGTTTTATATCTTTAATTAAAATATTATAATAAATAATATAGACATGCATAAATGAATGACATATAATATGAATCTGTATAAATCAATGAATGAATTAAGTCGAGGAACTAGGATATTGGTAATAACTAGAAAAAATAGAACTTGGAAATGTTTTTCATATAACTAATGTTCACAAAAAGCAAATTCAAGAGTGGAACAAACTAATTCATAGATAGGATTTATTTTTTCTTCGATGCTTGTAATCCATTATCAATTATATGGCTACATATTTGGTGCCATGGAATTATTTTCTAGAATTAAATATAGAATTTGAAGAATTATCACATTGAATAATGCATGCAACAATTTAGAACCATTTTGTTTTAAACTAACATCCATAACAAGCACCATAGCGCCTTAGACCATATTACACCCTCTGTTAAATAAAACAACTTGCACACCTGTATCATTAACTTAGTTTAGGTATAGTAGGTTTCATGCTAAACCTAAAATATGAAAACTATGTTGATCCCACTTACTTTCCCAATGGAGGAACTAGGATATTAGTAAGAACTACAAAAAAAATTGAACTTGGAAATGTTTTGCATATAACTAATGTTCACAAAAATCAAAATCAAGAGTGGAACAAACTAATTCATAGATATGATTTATTTTTTCTTCAATGCTTGTAATCCATTATCATTTATGTGGCTACATATTTGGTGCCATGGAATTATTTTCTAGAATTAAATATAGAATTTGAAGAATTCTCACATTGAATAATGCACACAACAATTTAGGACCATTTTGTTTTACACTAACATCCATAACAAGCACCATAGTGCCTTAGACCATATTACACCCTCTGTTACGTAAAACAACTTTCACACCTGTATCATTAACTTAGTTTAGTTATAGTAGTTTTCATGCTAAACCTAAAATATGAAAACTATGTTGATCCCACTTACTTTCCCAATGGGGAATATAATCGAGAATTTAACATGACCAACAATGTTGATAGGAAAGTGATTCTCTTGTTATTCTCCCTTTCGTCTTCCTTTCATTTATCCAAAATGCTTAACCTTGTTGTCCCTGATTGATATTAGGAGTCAAAGGAGTTGAAGACCATATGTTGTTTCTAGTATAGAAATGGATTAATCAAAGTAGTAGTCTAACAAGCATAGTTATGTTAGGAAAAATATCAATGAATCTCATCCATTTGAGGGAACTCATGAGCAGAATGGTATTCCTCACAATTTTTACAAGAAAGTCAATTCTTCTTCTTTTACTTTATACCCCCATCATTGTGTTGGGTTTGATGTGCTCCTTGCTCACTATTCAAATATTTCTTTTGTTTATTTTTCTTCTTTTCACCTCTACATGGTTGAAGATTCTCTGAGGGAATATATTGAATTAAATTCACAATAGAGGTTTGGGTAATCTAAATTCACCACAGAGATTGAGATTTTATATGATCAATATTCAATTGGTCATCTATGTAACTAGTTGACCTACATTTATTGAGGACACAAAGAAAACTACATCATTGACATGGGATCTTAGTTTCAACATTATTAGATTAGTTATGGACATGCATGAGCGCTTACTCTTTAGTTCAATCTCCTACCTTGAGGTTCTTTTGCGATCATCTAAACTTCCTGCATAATTGATGTTTGTATAACCTGAAAGTGAACAATTTTCGTAATGTGTATAGAACAAATCACAGTCTATGGTCCCTGCAATATACTTTGAGATCCATTTTGCAACTTTATAATGAGAAATATTTGGTGATTGCATAAACATGGAGATAAAACTTGCTCCAAAAATGATATCAGGTCTAGTTGTAGTGAGATCCAACAAACTACCAACTAGACTTTTATACAATGTGGGATCAACTGGTGGTGCTACATATTCATTTCTCAGCTTGTTGCCTTGAGAAATTGGTGTATCAACTGGTTTACAATTGGTCATTCTGAAGTTTTGATTAATGTCAGTGGCATATTTTTGTTGACCAACCAAAATTCTATTAGAACATTGTTGAATTTCAATGCCTAAGAAATATTTCATGACCCTTAGATCAATCGTATCAAAATTTGTTTGCATTGCTGCCTTGAAATCTTCTAACATCATATTTCTTGTATAAAGGAGATCATCTACATAAAGGCATACAATGATAATGCTAGCTTTATGAGTTTTGGTATGGGCTCATGGTTTCTTCTACAAAAAACCACTTTTTATGAGATAGGTGCTAATGTGCCTATACCAAGCTCTTGGAGCTTGTTTCATTCCACACAAGGCTTTTTTAAATCTATATACTTTATGCTCCTGTCCTGGAACTTCAAAACCAAGAGGTTGCTCTACATAATTATTTTTGCAATATACAATTTAAGAAACCATATTTTAGATCAAGTTGATAGATTTTCCATTTGTTTTGATTTGTTGTGGATAAAATACTTCTCACATTGTCTAACCTTGCTATTGGAGCAAAGGTTTCACTATTGTCGACACCAAACTATTGTGAGAGTCATTTGGCAACCAACCTTGCCGTATGTTTCTTAATTTCTCCTTTTTCATTCAGCTTGGACTTATATACCTATTTTACACCAATCTTGGCTCCATCTCTTGGGATATTAACTTATTCCCAAGTTTGGTTCTTCTCTATAGAAATAATTTCTTAGTTCATTGCATCAACCACATGTTTTTCTTTAACTTCTTCTTCTAAATTCGTTGGTTGAGATGAAAGAAATGAAAACATATTATGTTGGTCAAACTTATGCTCCTCCTCATATATTTCTCAGTTGATTTTTTTTATAATCTTTTGGAAATGTTGAACCACTTGTGGATTCTCTTTTTTTCTGAAGCAAGAGACAATCCTTCTATATCATTAAGCCAATTTTTTTTTACATAGTTTACAGTCGTCCACCCGGCACTGTGGACTCAGAAAAAGAGTGCTAATTGCCTAAGGCATGTTCCCCCAACTCACTACATATAACCTTTGAAACCCTTGGAATACAAACCGTGTTTGTGCTGAAAGAATGGCCGGACTTTTGAGAATCCTAACGATTAGCCTCGTAATCCTTCACCAGACCTACCTCTTTAATCGTGACCATCCATTCCACTTTCTCAATCTGACAGCGGAGGAGGATATCGCCTCGAGAAGGCGCACAGTGCTTGATCCCCCGGCCCCACCAAACTGCACGATAATTCCTTATCGTTGACCCATACCTTGAAATCCAACGGATGAGAGTGATATCACGCGGTTCAAGGGTGCCAAACTTTAGTGTGCGATGAGGGCAGTTTACGATCCCGGCCCCCCGCCACGTGTTGGAAGCTGTATGGGATCACTTCCAAATCGCAAAAATCGCTTCTTGCTTGAGAGGGGTGCGATCAAACAAAAACCACTCAGTAAGTGGTTTTGCCTCCTGAAGAGGGAAATAAGGGGTAATACAGCTGCCAGAAAAGACAAGATTCCCGTCCATCACCTTCTTGCCAGTATTCCTAAACGCGAAACTAAAATTAGTGTTGATTCTTCCCTCTAGGCAGCCTTCCGCTAAATTGAGAAATCCGTCCAACAAACACCAAAGATTTCCGAAGTTGAAATTACCCGTGTTGCTGAGGCCGACCGAGGACTGCCTCTCACCAAAGACCTATCTGACAAAAATTAGTGAAATATATAGAGAACAAATCATAGAGACCTTGCCTCTATAGCTTTGTTTCGATACACTTCTCTATCCTCTTCCGCTTCGTTGTGATAGAGTATTTTTAGACTGCCCTGAGGCACTACTTGCCACCCCATTGAATCTATGCGTTCATTATAGTTCACACCTTGTTTTGCGAGTATATCCACTAGTTTGTTGGCCTTTCTATGCACGTGGTTGAATCTTACCATGCGTAGTCCGTGTAGGTGACCCTGTATTCTTTGGAATACCTGGATTAACCTCCAGTGATTTGAGACTTTCTCCGGCCCTGTTCCACAACTGATTCTCTTGACCGAGTTAATGACTAATTCAGAGTCAGCTTCTATAATCACATTTAGTCAGTTGTCGTGCTTTAGAAATTCTAAACATTGCTCCAAAGCCATTAATTCCGCCATGTTGTTGGTGGCTTTTCCTAAATGGCAATGGAAGAGGAAGAGAATGCTTCCATCTTCATCTTGTAGAACCCCTCCATAACCCGCAGTTCCTGGGCTGCCTTTTGAGGCTCCATCTATGTCGTATTTCAAAAAACCTTTCAGGGGAGGATGCCAGAACTCCTTCTCAGTTTCCCTTAGGATAACTTTCCTGTCCAGGCCTTGTGGAATGAGCCCTTGCATGCCCAAATGCCTAAGAACTCTCTTTTTAGCCTCTAAGGGAGGATAATTAGGGAGATTCCTCACTATGGTGCCAACCGTCTCCTTAAGTTGTTTTAAGATATGATCAAACAAGCGAAGAGAGGGATTCTTTTCATTTTTGAAGATTCTCTTGTTCCTTTCTTTCTACACATTCCATATAATGAAGCTTGGCATAAGAGCCCAAGCAGATTTAAGAACTTCATTTTCTGAAAAATTTCTTCTCCAACTGCTTAGGGTGTTAATGATACTCGCTTTGTCCCTATCGGTCTTTTGGAAAATGGTGGAAAATGTATCCCATAACCTGGATGTGAAAGTGTAGCTATTGAGAAGATGTTCCATTGTCTCCTCTTGGGTTTCACAGAGCTGGAATCTGGAAGGCCCTAGTCTACCTCTTTTCTGGATATTGTCCCAAGTCAAGATTTTCTTGTGATGCACCAGCCACATGAAGAGTTTGATCTTCATTAAACTTTGGCGTCTCCATAGGTTCTGCCAGATCCTATCCGGAGCATGGGACTCCAGCTCAAGGAGAATACCTTTTTCTTCCTTAATAATAAAGATGCCTTCTTTATTTTTGCCCCATCTTAGTTGGTCTTGCCCCCAGTTACTAAAATCATCCTTTGTTCCAATGTTCTCATGAGAGCCTCTGCTTTTGTTTTCAGGGGTCTGTCATCCACACATTCTATATTTCTCCAAGCTCTCCATTTTCCTAAATTGTAAGTGTGATCCCAAAAATATTTTACCTTTATTAATCCTTGGGTATCTGTCTCATGCTTAAGGCCCAAAAAGTCCTATTTTAATAGTGTTGGTTCTTGTTGCCATTTATCCTCTCAGAATAGGGCCAGATCTCCCACTTTGATTTCCCAAAAATTGTTTCTTTGTACTAAGCTTCTGTTCTCCCAGGCCTTGTTCTAGATGGATGAGCCCCTTATATTTCTAGACATCCTTATGAGATCAGTATGTTTCCAAGAGCTAGCATATTTTTCTTTCCAAATACTTGCCCATTGAGCCTCTGGATCTTTGACCCAACACCACCATAGTTTGGCCCCTAGAACGTTGCTGAGAATCTCCTGATCATCCAAGCCTAGGCCACTTAGGTTCTTGGGTTTAAAAATCTTTTCCCATGTGACTAAGGCCCATTTCTTTCTTGTCTCCTCCTTGCCCCAAAGAAAGAATTTGGATGTTTTTGAATTGTTGCAAGACTCCTTTTGGTGCTAGGAGAGCTGATAGCATGAAAACTAGGATTTATTGGAGCACCGTCTTTGTAACCACCAATCTACCAACCAGATTTAAAGATTTGATGGTCCATTTCCTAACTTTATCTTGCATTTTATTGATCAACGGTTCCCAAATGCTCTTATGCAAAGGTTTTGTATTTAGAGGCACTCCTAAATACCTAGAAGGGAGGGAATCCCTTTGAAAGCCTAGAATTCTAGAGATGTTTCTCTGAATAGCAATATTGGTATTAAAGAAAAATATTTTTGATTTGGAAAGATTAACTTCCATACCTGTAGCCATGGCAAAGTCATTCAGTATTTGTTTGTACACTAGAGCCTCCTTGACCGTGGGGATACCCTGTGACAAGGTGTCATTTACAAATTGTTGATGAGTCAATACCTATCCATTCTCCTTTAGTTGAAGGCCTTGGATTTTACCCGTTACGCTATCATGCTTGATAGATTGACCAAGTCCTTCCATCATGAGGATGAAGAGAAAGGGAGAGAGTGGATCTCCCTGTCAGAGGCCTCTTGAAGGAAGAAAAATCTCAGAGGGAGATCCATTAACTAGAATTGAAAAGTTGGATGAAGTCACGAGGGCCATGACCCATCTGACCCAGTTATGATCAAAACCAAACGCAATAAGCACTTTCCTGATGTAGGTCGAGTTCACTTTGTCATATGATTTGGCTATGTCCATTTGCATGATCATTCCAACTTTTCTCTTGCTAGTTAATGATTGAACCACCTCATGAGCTTGAATGATGTTATCTAGAATCTTTTTACCTTCTACATAACTGGATTGTTCCCCCGATACTAGAGTAGGGATCAGAGATTTGAGTCTGTTGGCCACTACCTTGGATATTATCTTGTAGACCACATTGGATAAAGCAATGGGTCTATACCTTTCTGTGTTTCAGCATTGTCCTATTTAGGTATTAAGGAGATGAAGGAGGTGTTGAGCACCTTCAAAATAGTTCTGTTCAACTTGGAATCATCCACAATGCTCAAAATATTTTGTTTTACAATATTCCAGTAGGCTTTAAAGAAATCCACATTGAATCCATTCGGGCCTGGTGCTTTGCCATTCTGCATATCTTTGAGTACCTCACTAACCTCCTTTTCAGTCACTGGTCTGTTAAGGTTGAAATTGTCCTCTCTAGACACCAGCTTAGGTATATGTCTGGTCAAGTCCCTAATGAAATGTTCTCTTTCTGGATTGTTTTCATAAGCTATGCCTTGGAAGTGCTGAACTAACATAGCTTCCATATCCTCATGGGATTGTTGAACCTGCCCATCCTCATTCTTGATTGAAGATATCTTGTTGTGAGCTCTGTTTTCCATAGTGGATCTGTGGAAAAATATGGTATTACATTCTCCTTCTTTTAGCCATCGAACTCTAGACTTTTGTTTCCAAAATGTTTCCTCTTGTTTACAGAAGTTTTCCCATTCTTGATTATGTTTCTCGACTTGATCACTTTTTTCTTTATCAAAGCCTTCCTTGATCATGGCTTGGTTGAGTTCCTGCATTTTATTTTCAATATATTTCTTTCCAACAAAAATGTTGCCAAAATCATTCTTGTTCCAATCTTTAAGTCTCATCTTGATGTGCTTTAATCTTTTGTGTGGAAGGAACATTCTTGTTCCGTGAATCTTCAAATCTTCTGCCCACCATTTTTCAATATTGCTCATGAATTCTAGTTGTGAAAGCCTAATATTTTCAAATCTGAAAGGTCTATTCCAGGGAGTACCTATGCCGTGAATCTCCATTTGAACCGGCCAGTGATCTGAGCCTCTAAAGGGAAGAACCCTTGCTATTATTTCCTTATCTATTAGCATTGATCCAGGTGGATGTTGGTGGCCACCCACCTATCCCATTTGGAACCCCACAATTGTCTCTTTCAGTCTTTTCATTTTCCTAAATTGTAGCACAGTTTACTATTTTTAGCAGTTTTTCAGGTCCTAAACTTTCGGAGCCATTTTGAGGCCCTAAACGATGTTTTTTGGAAAATCAACCGCTAGCAATATTTCTATCAAAAAATTGCCTTTTCCGTCATAGTCCTCGGAGATATCTTTCCAATGGGCTATCATGCGCGTCAAACGGAGATAATATGACCAATTCGCGACCCCGGGAAGTTGATGTACCAACTTACCCAAAAACGGGGCCCACAATTTAGTGTTTCATCTTCTAGGGTTAGGTTTTGGAATGTGAAGGGTTTTCCATTGTTTCTTAACAATAAATAGGCCTTTGAGCCTCATTGTAACACAATTCAAAATGCATGTAGCCACACATATCTACTCAGAGATAAGCTGCCATTGCCCTAGCTGGTTTATTTCATATTTCTGGTTGTAAGTGTATTTCCATATTTTCCATTAATGAAATGAAGTATTATTTCCGCTGCATATATGTCTTTATGATTATCTCTGTATTTTATTGCGTTCCTGTTTAAATCCGGATCAATGGTATCAGAGTAGTCTGCTTTTTCTCTGTTTTTCTTTGCATGTCCCCAACGAGGTCGGGATATAAGGAGTGAGGGCTTGAACTCGTTGAACCTTTGCAAGGCTAGCCTCACAAATCTCGACGACCTCCCATGGTGGATGAGAAGAAAGATGAAGGGCAGGAGATCCTATCAAAATCTTGCTCGAAGAAGTGCTCGAGCGGCGAAGGAATGCGATGATGGATAGTTTAGAGCAGATCCTTCAGCGGCTACCTAGAGGCAACGCATCAGCTTCCAACAGCTACTCTGGAAACGCCACACCGTTTAAGGTACAAGTTAATTTTGAAATCCCCATCTTCGAGGGTCAAATAGACGCAGATGCCGTAGATAAATGGTTAAATATGATAGATGGGTATTTTTATGTTCATGAATTTTCAAGTCGGGAAAAGATTGTTTTCGCTCTTCTCAAAGCAGCCCCCCACGTCAAGGACTAGTGGGAAACCTACCGTGAGCAGAAGGATGAAAGTACAGGCTCACTATTTTCAGTCGCACCCACTTGGAATGACTTTCGGGATGCCATCAAGGAGCAATACTACCCTGTCAAAAGCTATGAGGACAAATACATCAAATGGAACACACTCCGGTAGGGACGAGACCAAGATGTGCCAGAGTTCACAAACATTTTCCATACCCTTCACACACAATTGGGTATCAAATATTCTGAGTTGCATCTGGTACTCAAATACTACGGCTGCCTACATAGATACATCCAGGAAGAGATGGAGTTCTTGAACATCTCCTCACTCGGTATAGCATACCGATACGCTGTCAAAATCGAGCAAAAGTTCAAACAGAAGAAGCGAGACTTTGGACTTGCGAATCCGAAGCCCAAAGGACAAAGCCAAGGCGGGGTGACCCAAGAAAACCGCTCGAAGCCGCAAGAAAAGAACAACACCATGAAGCTGAAGAAGGACACAGGAAAGTGGTCTGAGTTCCACAAGAGTCCTACTCATAACACAAGTGAGTGTCGGACCAAGCAGTCGCTGGTGGCCGAGTTGAAGTCTTTCGAATCAGATGCATGTTCCGACCCTGAGCCAGAACCTGACAAGGAGAATGGAAAAGGGAAGCAGATCATTGTTGCGGAGCCCAGTGCCACCGTTTCCACCGCCAAGATCCAGAAAAATGAGCCCAAAGATCCAGAGGAGGGGGAATGTCTTTTCCACTCATAGATGTGGGTGAAGGGTTTGGCGCTGCAATTCATTGTCGACAGTGGCAGCCAAAAGAACCTCATTTCAGTAGAGGTCGTGAAGCGATTGGGCCTATCGACTACACCACACCCGCGGCTGTATAGTATCGGGTGGCTTAACGAAGGACGAGATCTCAAAGTTCGCCAACAGTGTCGCCTTCCCTATACCATCAAGCCCTTCATAGATGAGGTACTGTGTGATGTTACACCTCTGGATGTTTGTGATGTACTATTAGGCTAGCCGTACTTGTGGAGGCGACATGCTATGTATGAGTCAAGGCCTCGCACTATCATTATTTCTTTGGATAATTCATTATACAGGATACCGGAGGTAGCCCCACCTACCGCCACCTCTTTGATCACTGCCAAGAAAGGCAGCAAGCTCATCTCCTAGACTAGGAAATTCATTTTCTGTTTGATTCACTCCTAAAGTAAGGGGAATATCGTTGCTACATCCATGACCCCTGCGAAGGGTTACTCCACGCAGCAGCAGCAAAGGGACACAGTCATGAAAAAACATAGGAACAACTTCTCCTCACCCACAGGGGTACCACATAAGTCTCAGGTGGGCAACAAAGTTTGGTTGCATCGACAAAAAGAACGCCTTACCAAAACCCATCAGAAGCTCAGACCACTCTGACATGGTCCTTACGCCAGTACCAAGGCTATGGGCAATAATGCTTTGAAGCACAACATTCCTCCATCCGTTCGCTTGCACCAAGTGATCAATGTGGACCGTCATCGACCATGCTTCCCACCATTTCTGGACACATTAGAGATTGCAGAACAGCTCACTAGAGATCCAGCTCAGCAGAAGCTTCCTCATCTCAGGGAGGAACTCAACGCAATGGGGACCATTGCTTCCTAAGGGGGGAGGAATGATCCGGGTGGATGTTGGTGGCCACCCACCACAGTTTACTATTTTTAGCAGTTTTTCGGGTGCTAAACTTCCGGAGCCATTTTGAGGCGCTCCTGAGTTAGAGGAAGATGAGAAGGTCACAACTACGGGATTGGCACGAGGTAGGCCCATTGACTTGGGGTCCAATTCCGATGATGAAATGATGTTTGGAGCCCTTGGGATCGTGGCAAGAGGACCCATAGGTTTGGGGTCTCATTCCAGCAATGAATCAAGGATTTCAACAGACATAACGAAAAGGGCACTCTCCGTAGTAGGACTCCAAGAACTTGAGGAGATCAACCACTGCATCCAAGCAGAGAATGCCTAGCTAAGGAGGATTCTATAGGAGGCAAGGGAAGAAAAAAAAAGATTACCATGTAACCAGTTGCAAGCCAAGGATGAGGCCTTAGAAAAGCTGCAGCATCGCTATGTGGAGGTAAAAAGCGACTCTCTGATTTCATATGAATTTCATGATGATGAATTCACTGCTTTTGAAAAACATACTACAGGGATTGGAGCCAAACTATTGAAGAGGATGGGGTATTATGGAAAGGGCCTCAACATCAAAGGCCAAGGCATCGTAAACCTCATTTAAGTTGAGGAATTTCTGCGTAGTGTAGGACTTAGATACGCCAGAAAGGAAATGGGAGAAATCTCCAATACAGCTAGTAACCAGCCAACGATAGACGATGAAATTCCTTCCTCCCAATCTAGTGATAGTGAGGGCACCATGAACACTTATCGCAAGAACACCAGGGGAAAGCGCCCCAAGGCAGACTTGAAAGTTTGGAGGAAAAATAATCAATGTAGTCATTGCAACAAAGAGAGACACCAACAAACCACGTGTCCAATGCTCCATGCTCTAGAAACATAGCTAGAGGAGCTGAAAGGTGAACATGTTCAACAAATGAATCCACCCCATTCATGGTGGTTCGCTTTGTTAAGTTGGTTTTTTAAGAGGTAGTAGCTTGTTATGGCCACAATTGTAAATCATACATTGCAAGTAAATGTAAAAGTGATGGTGTGTTTCCCATCACTTCAAAACGCAACGATGATATTTTGGCCTTTCCTTATTAGTAGTTGAGGTATTGATTACTTTTTATGTAATCCTTGGCCAATGAGTGTGTGCTATAAACTCTTAGCAAGGAAGGGTTGTTGAGTCATGTGTGGTGTGCATGATTGCAAAATATGTACCAATTTCACATGAAAGTGATTGAAAGTGTGGATTGAAAAGGACACAAACAATGTGCTAAGTGTAAATTCTTTTGGAGTCCAAAAGCTCTTTAGTGGGGAGGATTGATCCAGATGGATCTCCAGACACCAGGGGCATGAAAAGGGCTCAAAATTCAAAGTGGTAGAATGTTGATTAACTTGATATCCAATCTAAGTGCTCATCGTCCTGATTCCAACGGTGTGAACGACACCCCAATCCGAGTCCGTATGAAGAAGATAGAAGCAGTCAAATTTGTGGCTTCACTTACCCATGTGGCAGGCTTAAAGAGGGTGCAATTTGGCAAGAATCCGGGACCATATTTCGGTGAGTTTTCTGGGTCCATTAATTTGTCTAATATCCCTAAGGTTCTACACTAAATTGGGTGAAACCATATTTTTATTTAAAATTTAAAAAATAGAAAAATATAACAAGAAATATATTAAAAAAAAGGGGCGGGCGACCATGACCCCGCTACCCCTGGAACCACCATAACTAAAAACAAAATTAACTTGGGGTGGGCAGCCATGACCTCGCCACCCCTAGAGTCTACACGATGGCCCATATTAAATATATGGTCGGGGGCACAGGATGTCAACCCCGCCGCCCCTCCACCTCACCTCTCTACATAACAAATGGTAGAGAAGGGGGCATAGGCCACCATAACAGTGGACACACTGCCCAATGGTTATAACGGAACAGATATGTGGTAAAAATAAGGCGGGGTGGGATTTGATCCCCCAACTCCTCCTCAACTGTTGGGTGCGGTATCCCCCAAGGAAAGTTTTGGGGTTTAGAGCCTAGATTTTGGTCACAAATTGTAACTTCGATGTAAAGACTCCACATTTTGTGGGTGTGGAGTGCGTAGCTTGTAAATGAGTCATAGGGTTGTCCACCCTTAATTTTGTAATGTAATGTCAGTTGTAGAGATCTACTCATGGTCTGCGGACCATGGGATTGTATAAATAGAGTGAGGCTCTAAATGTGAACCAATAATGGAATCTAAGAACCAATAGATGATGGAATAGATGCATAGCAGAAGATCTGAAGTGTAAAGTCTAGTTTGGGTCATATAGTAGGAGAAGGCTCTGTCGTTGAGTGCACAGAGGCCTAGTAGTCTGCAGTTGAGTGCGTGGACCCCTGCAACTGAGTGTGTAGGGGGAGTCGAGTCTGTAACAATTGGAAGCATTAATAAAGAGAAGTTTTATATCATTCCTATGTATTTATTTCCAATTTTCTGCATTGAATGTATTGAGTATGAATTGCACTTCTACTGTTTATATGAAGCGCGAACATATCCGACTATGATAATTAAGTGAATGTGAGATAAAGTATCCATTTACGCGAAGTTAACTAAGATCTTTAAGAATATAATTAAGATTCGTGGTGTAATTTGGGGAAATAGCACAAATCACTATCATAGTAGCACGAAAGCACCTCAGCCCCTGGTTAGGACTACATGAAAGCGATTATAACATATCGCGAAGTCCTCGCAGGTCAACATAGTGCACGAAGTGACCTGTGCTAAGGTAGGCACAGTTGGACTAAATCGGCACCTCATACATCTCAAGGGTGCAAAAGCTTGGTTACAGCATCCCCCCATACTACTTTGGGTGAGACTTCAATCCATGCTCCACGGGCTGATGTCAAAAGGGCCAGTAGTGTAGAGATTTGTTTAGCTAATTAACTCTAAACTTGGGTTAGGCCCCCTCAAGCCAACAAATGGTTCCTTTGCCGAACTGCAATCTGCATAGAGATGTCTGATGTCATATCATTGGAATCCAACTAAAAAGGAAATTGAAGGTTGTTTGGATAGAAGAATTCACGAGTTCGTAGTGCAGGAGAACAGGAAATAGTGACTGACAAAAGAAGAGTGGCTAGACTGCTACTTATACGCAGAGATCCATGAAATCTTCTTCGCGTCTTTCCCTACTAAGCTGTACGAGTGGATCACGAAGCTAGCAGATAGCTAAGGAAGGTGGAAACTCGACAATCCTATTGTGTGGACCCCAAAGTTAGTGCGAAGGTTGGAAGTATCAGAGGATAAGATCGCACACGCCATTGATCATTGGCTTGATTGGATTATAAGAGGATTCATTACTAAGTTCACAGTTGACACCTAAGTTAGCTATAGCAAGGCAGAGCGACACCTTCTCAAAGGACCACGAGGTAAGTATGTAAAGTATTTGAATACTTGGACTAAAATGCTTTTGCGCAAAAAGAGGGTTATGCAGTTACCTTGATGCTCAGTGCTACGCGAAGTGGAAAATCTTACACAAACGAAGGAAATAAGGGACCAGAAGCTAGACCCTTGATTTCACCTCTGCAAGGGGGCATGGAAGAACTTGCGAAGGTCTCGCCATGAAGTGTGATCCATCTGATAAGGAAAATAATTCCACGAATACCACCCCTGCCTACACCGCCACTAGCTTCATCACCATCACTTCCATCTTCACCTGTACCACCTCCGCCACCACGGCGATTCAATATGGAAAACATAGTGAAGTTGCCTGTGTTCAAGGGATTGGGAAATGAGGAGCCATACCAATTCTGGTTCGTTGTAAGAGCCGTATGGGAAGCACAAGGAGTTACAGATGACAATATGAAGAAAGCGACACTAATTAGTGCCTTGCATGGCCACGCGCTGACTTGGTATATTAAGCACTCCAATGATAATCCAAATGATGAAATCATGGATATCCAAGCAGTGCTAAATAGAGAATTTAGCAGGTCGAAGTTTGAAGCATAGTCAATCATTCGATTCAATGAGATCACGATGCTACCAGGCGAGACTCCTTGGGAGTTGGACCAGAGGCTGAAATGCATGATTCACGAAGCTAATATGAATCTGACAGATGGACAACATCACGAATGATTTGTAGCATTGCTAATGCCACATATGAGGAGTGTGTTATCACAATAGAAGTTGACAAATCAGGTATGAGACCCCAATGCAGGATCCCAACTTGGGAATTGAACAAATCCACATGCAGCTAAAGAATTTATGCTTGGAGATGCAGAGTCTAAAACATGACAGGATAGCTCAACCAAAAGTGTGTGAACAGGTGTGGTGTGTAAAATGAAAGGGTGAGGGACATGACAAGGACCACTGCCTAGTTTTCACAAATTACCTCGCAGGTGGAGGGTCGATGCCCTTATGACTAGAAGTGCAAGAAGGACCTAGCACGACACCCACTTTGTGGTGCACGATTTGTAAAATAGTAGGAAAACATGCCACAAACAATTGCCATTTGTTACAGAGGTATACACAAAATTCACAACAATTGTTCTGCAACTTTTTTAGATCGATACGACAAAAAGAGCGCACTTGTAGAAGCTATGAGTTAATGATGGATAGAATTTCCACCTATAGATTTTAGGTCAAGACGTGGCCCCTTGATCAAAATGCAAGAATGGCGTGAATAGGATTTCAGGGGCATGGACAAGGCCGAGGTGGAGGAGGACCTAGAAGAGGTCACAGACAATTGATATGCTAGAATTGCGGAGGGCGAGGATATTATGCCTGTGATTGCACAAATCCAATGCACCTGTCATGTTTGTATTGCAACTTTTTTGATAACGAGGCTGAAGATTGTCCTACCCTAATAGCTAGGATACGTGACAAAGGAGCGCTACCACCTCCCTTGACTCGGAACCTCTAGATGATGAGGTCTGAGCCACGCGAGGAAGATCCAAATGTAAATATTATGCTTTGAAGTGGAATCACGATGGGAAATGACAAAGGAAAACAACCAGAGGATAATACTTGGGTTCGAAAAGCTCTGGCGCAAGAAACAGAGTTTGATTTGGAGCGCACCCAGGAAACCTTCATGGAAGATAATAAGAGCTTCGCTAAGGCCTCCACTTTAGGAAGAAAATAAAAATTGGAGCTGGAGATGGACCCATCCATGCTCACAACGTTCTTGGAAACATGTATGAAGTTACTATGCGATAGTAAGCTAGTAAAATGGTTACAGGAACTCATTAACAGATGCGTTGGGACCGTGTCAGGAGAACCACGCGTAGTCAGGAAGATCGGAAAACATAAGACAAGAACGGGAAAATAAATGAGCCTAACCGTGTAGATCGGAGAATATGGGATGGATCAAGTTATCCTAGATTTAGGATCGGATGCGAATGTTCTGCCGAAGCAGACATGGGAGTGAATGGGGAAACCTACACTACAATGGTGTCATATTCAACTATGAATGGTGAACCAATAGAAAATAATACCCATGGGGTGATTGTAGGGAATAACCATGGACATTGGGGGAACGAGCATGCTAGCAGACTTTGAAGTGATAGAGATTGTTGATGACAACATTCCCTAGCCCGCGCTTTTAGGAATTGATTGGGCCATTAACATGAATGGGGTGATTAATTTGAAAAAGCGGAAAATTAATTTTGAAAAGAAGTCACTACGCGTAGTTATACCCCTAGACCCTACTGAGGGATCACATTATACCGAGCCGGTGCATGACTATGAAATCGATGATGACTTGGTTTGCATCTACAAGATAACAGCGCAAAACTAGGACAGGGTGAATCCCACTATGGATGGATGGCTTGCATGGGAGTGTGAAATCTCATGTACTTTGGATTTAGATGAGGAAACAGAGTGATGGAAAAATCGGTTACAGGAGGTAACTACACTGAATTGTAACATGATGATAAGGTCGTTGTGCTGTGTATTGACAGAAGTAAGAGACTTGCCTACTTATGATGGTATAAGTGCGGTAGAAACCTTCTTGAATAAATTTGAAAGGGAGGTATCGGAAAAGAAAAGCTTCTAGGCCTTGGATTGGGTACTTCACGTTATACCTGTGAGGTGGTGGGGTATGCATAAAAGGAGTTTTGAAGACTGGCGCAAATGTAGGAGAATGATGCGCACACGATTTCAGAAGCCTAGGGTGCGATTAATAGACAAGTACAAATAACGAGATAGTCCACGTGTACATCTGGCCAGGTGGGTGCAGACATATGGAAAACAACCTACGCAGATGCATATGAGCTCCACGCTCAGAGGTACGGTCAATAAGCATGTGTTGTGGGGAAAATGTGCAAATGGCTCTTCATGTTGGAAAGATGGTATGTAGGAAGAACAATCGTGCAAAAGGTTATTCACGCGGAAGAATTCAGAAAAGTCTGCAATGCGTTAAACAAGGTACGAAATGCACAGTGAAGTGATTGGGACCTACATGTACCCGTAGTATTATGGGCTGATAAGGCGACATGCAAGAAACTGACGAGACAGACACCTTTTAGGGTTGTCTATGGAATGGAAGCTGTAATGGTTATGGAGTACATCATGCCTAGTCTGTGCATAGCGGCGCTCATAGGTATGATGGAGCGTTGAGCCCTGGAGGAGAGGCTCGTGCAGTTGGAGGAGCTCGAAGGAGAACAAATTTTGGCTGGATTCCACCAGCAGGTGCAAAAGCAGCTCGAAAAGGCTTCTCACAATTAACATATTAAGTTACACACCTTCAAGGTGAATGATTTGGTGCTGCTATATGATAGTAAGTTTGATCAATTCCCAGGGAAGATCAGAATGCATTGGTTGGGACCATATTTTATTGAGGAGATCACAGATGGTGGTGTGGTGCAGTTGGTGAAATTAAATGGCGAAATCTTCCTGGGAAAAGTCAATGGTACTCGTTTGAAGGCATACACAGGTGGCTAGGCCATTTGACTAGTTGTAGAAAGCACGGTATTAGCGCTCCAAGCAACTGAAAGGAGGCACGGGACTATAAACTACTTTTCCCAGGAGTTGTGCGATGTCAATACTACACGTAGTAGTGAAGTGTCACAGGGTCCGTGATAGTGCGAGGGTAGCTACACTGCCATGCGGGTTGGCTGGAAAGTGACCGTTACAATCACTATTCACAATGTGATGCTTGGCTTGAGACCAAATGGAGCGGGCAGCAGCCATTTAAGGAGAACTTTATGGATTAGATTCTTGAAAATTTGCCGCCAAGTGAGAATTAGTGGACCAAATGTGGGGGGAATGGTCGAATTCGAATTCAAAAGGCACTATAAATTGCAAAGGGCTATCCAACAAACAACACTTTCCATTTGAGAATTGAGTTGTTGTGTGCCTAGAGATTCATGAACCCAGATTTGTTTGATCTTTTGAAGTTGAATTCATTGCTTGAGAACTTACCCGAACCATTGAGAGAATTGTGGAATAGCACTATGGCTGCGCTTAAGGAAGCCATGGATACTGGAGTAATGACTGCTGAGGAGGCCGCAGAAGCCATGATGGTAGGAGAAGCCCAAGAAAGTGCTGGGATAGTTGCAGAAATCCCTAAATCATTGCGCATGCCGATACCCAAGAAAGACAAGTAGCCTATGGTACTGGTGCATGTGTCCCCTAGGAATCCATTAAGGACTAAGCTTACCATGGAAGAAAATGGGAAGGCGATCAATTTGGAGGCCAATGAGGAGGAAGACTTTGAAGAAATCCTGGTATAGGAGGAGGAGGATGTAGAAATGCAGGTGGAAACCTAGGGTGCGAACCCTCTTACGAGGCTGCCCACATATGTTCCTCTATGGAAGGGAAAAGCAAGGGTGCCCAAAGACATAGATGAGAGAAAAATATCTCTCTAGACTCCGCTGCTCCCTGATAACATCATTTTAGATGGAGTGCACTTGGGGTGAGTGCCTGTGCTAAAATTTGAAGAATGGGATCTCACGGACCACGAGAAGTTCCCACATTTGGCAACAGCGCGACTCATGTGCTAGAAGAGAGACACGTCGATGGGAGCCATAGAGTTGGAGCCGCGTAAGTGGCTGAGAGGTGTAGAAAAGGCAGGACTATTAAACCTGCTCTAGGTGCCACATTACCATCGCATCCCACTGACTATTTTAATGATTAGGCAGCTGCTCTGCCTGGTGCATGATGGGTGCTTTTGGCTGGAGGAGCCCATCCCCATCACGGACCACTTGATTGACAGAATTACCCGGTTCCCTTGCAAAGGGGAGGACCCAATGGACATCTTGGAGGTAAAAGTGATGATTTGGACATCGTGGAGGCCATGAAGAAGAAGTTCAAGTTGGAGAAGAAGAAGAGAGGGTAAGCAATTTCCAACATTAGCAATGTTGCCGTCAAAGTTGCGATGCAGATATTGGTTGGAAAGGTTATGCAGAAGTGTCACATAGATGAATTGTCGGCACCGATGGTTGCACTTGCCACGCAATGCGCATAAGGGGTCCAGTTTAACTCGGCCGACTACTTGTACAGAGAATTCATTGAGAATTTCTGCGAGGCACAGGAGTAGGGAAAGAATTTCCATTATCCGTGGTTGTTGTTGTCCATCGTGCTAGTGGCATGGAAATTGCTCAAGGACAACTAGTTCCCCACAATTGCGCAAGATCTTCTGGAGGCAACGAAGTAGGCTTCACTGTGGGCAACTAAAGATGTGTAGAGAATCAGGGATAGTAAGATATTCTGGGTGTTCATGGAGATGAACATCAGAATGGGGATTAACCGCAAGCCATGGTTAGCGACCACTATTTATAAAAGTTTGCAGAGCTTCATGGAGTTCAAAGTAGACTTCCACCATTTGTACATCAAGGCAGGCAAGGACCCCGCGAAGACATGGAATGAGCTCCCTTATCTAACGATGGATGATGCCATCTTTGCCATGCTTGAGTCATGGCTGCCGGAGTGGCATGCTCTAGCCAGCTCCACAGTGGATGTAAAGAATTCCATCACGTAGAGGAAAAAGGGTGAGACAAAACTACATATGGCGTAGTTGGTAGTAAAGAAAAAGAATGAACTAGCAGAAACCAAGGCATAGGAGGCGTGCAACGCTGCGAAAGAAACATAAGAGTAGTAGAGAAGGAGCATGAAGGCTAGAAGTCACCTTTGCCCGAACAAGAAACAGATCCAAAGGAAGGTGGCGCGAACCCATAGACATCATCCACATATTTGAAATGATAGCGACCAAGAGAGCAAATGGGGCCGTGGAAGAAGTCGAAGGCCTCAAAGACTTCTTTCGACCCGATCACCCTCACTGAGGTTGATCTACATGACAATGGGGAGACGGTGAGGGATGTCACTGCGGAGGCCCTCTAGTAGTGTGTGGAGGAACACCAAACAATATTGGGGGCTCTTTGAGTGCAGATATAGGAGTTGCAGTTGTGCACTCCACACACTAGTACTGTGTCAACTAACCTCTCACTAGGCACAGTCGCAGCAGAGGTAATGCTGCGTGCTTAGGTGACTAACACTATAGTGTTACCAAAGGAAGCACTCGTGACAGAAAATGAGGCCAACAGCATAATGGTTAGTGGGCTAAAGGGATTCAGGATAAATATGGCTGCACTCCCTCAGGAGACACTCTATGTTTTGTAGGATGGAGTTACTACAGAACTACATGCCAAGGAAGGTCATGCGCTTGAGGTAATGAGCGAGCAACGCATTAACATTGAACAGTTGAGCTTGCAATGTAATGAAGTAGTGGTGCAGAACTGATAGCTAGTGCAGGTGGTCAAGGAAGCCTGCCAGATGGTCCCAGAGGTGGCCATCCAAGCAGAGGAACCAACGGAGGAATGCATCCAGAAACTAGTAGCAAGGGTGCGCGAGGCAAAGGAAGAGATGGCCAAGGTTTAGTTGGAGCTGAACCTTCAGATCGCCAAACTGCAGTTGAAGGTGTAGCCTTCAACTTCGCCTGAGATTAAGGAATAACGCACTGGCACCATTACAACAGCCATAGCGGAGGTCAACAATGCAGTGAAAGACTGCACCAAGCTATTTGAGGAGTCATTTGAGGTTCTCGCTACTTTGCAGGAGGACCCAAATATATAGTGCCTAGAAACAAAGGCGCGCAAGCTATAATAGCAATATGATAAAGTAAAAGGGACCACACAGATGGTTACCCTTACACAAAGGCTTGTGCAGATGCAGCAGGTGAAAGCGCTCAAGGAGCAGGTGGATGTTGCTCAATGCAAGGAAGCTATTTTGAAGGTGCATGTACAATCATGGATTGATGAGGCTTTTGTCATTACAGCCTCTATTGAAGAAAATCTCGCACAGAAGCAGGGAACACTGGAATAGATCTAGGAAATTAGTTTAGCTACATTGGTTTTTGAACAATGTGTCCAGAAAGCACAGCAGGCAACCACTTAATGCATTGCCGATCTTCCAGTACTCCAGGCAGAGTTGGGAGGTCTTCACGCAAAGATCTCCACATAGATAGAGTGACTCGAGGGTGAGTCACGATGTTTGTGTTTGGGTCCTATTGTGTGCGAGATCCCCCAAAGAAAGTTTTGGGGCTTAGAGCCCAGATTTTGGTCACAAATTGTGACTTCGATGTAAAGACTCTACATTTTGTGGGCACAAAGCGTGTAGCTTGTAAATGAGTCATATGGTTGTCTGCCCTTAATTTTTTAATGTAATGTTGGCTGTAGAGATCTACCCATGGTCCGCGGACCATGGGATTGTATAAATAGAGTGAGGCTCTAAGTGTAAATCAATAATGGAATCTAAGAACCAATAGATGATGGAATAGAAGCATACCGAAAGATCTGATGTGTAAAGTCTATTTTGGGTTGTAGAGTAGGAGAAGGATCTGCAGCTGAGTGCACAAAGGCCTAGTAGTCCGTAGCTAAGTGCACGAACCCCTGCAGCTAAGTGTGCAGGGCGAGTCGAGTCTGTAACAATTGGAAGCATTAAAAAAGAGAAGTTTTATACCATTCCTATGTATTTATTTCCTGTTTTCTACATTGAATGTATTGTGTATGAATTGCATTTCTACTATTTATATGACGTGCAAACATATGTGACTGTGATAATTAAGTGAATGTGAGATAAAGTATCTCTTTTACATGAAGTTAACTAAGATCTTTACGAAGATAAGTAAGATTTCTGGTGTAATTTGGGGAAATAGCACAGATCGATACCATAGTACTGTGAAAGCACCTCAGCCTCTAGTTAGGGCTGCGCAAAAGTGATTATAACAGATCGCGAAGGCCTCACAGATCAACATAGTGTGTGAAGTGACCTGTGCGAAGGTAGACACAGTTGGACTAAATAGGCACCTCAAACATCTCAAGGGTGCGGAAACTTGGTTCCATCATCCGCCCATACTACTTCAGGTGAGACTTCAGTCCGCGCTCCAAGGGCTAATGTCGAAAGGGCTAGTAGTGTAAGAATTTGTTTGGCTAATTAACTTTGAACCTGGGTCATCCCCCCTCAAGCCAACATCAAATATTTTTTTATTTTAACCAATGCACCCAACCACCTCATTGGGTAGTCCTCCCATCAAAAAGTATTTCAACCTTGTTGCATAGTGCGCTGGGGGGGAGGCCAGGAGAAGGCACACATTTCTACACAGGTGTAACCATGAAGCAGTGCAGAGAAGGGGCTAGAACCATGATCTGAGCAATTTCTCTAGGGGGCATATTTGATGCCATGAACTCAACGGTGCTATCCGTTTCTCCATCATAGATCTGCAATTTTAAGGATTCTTCAATTTTGGAGGTATAAAGTCGTCATTTTGACTTTTGATGTACTTTTATTATTTTTCCATCTAATGAAAATAGAGGCTCCCCACTAATTCGAGCAGGGCCCAAAGACGTAGTCCCTCTTGGACGAACTCCGATATCAATCCTATGTCCTCTATGTGTGACTTTCTATTCTTCTCTTCCTCTTCTTTATGCACTTGTAATTTCATGTTTAAATGCAAGCTTAATATGTAATTCTTTAATGCATCACAAGGAAAATATTTTTTGGGATCAAGTTCATATACAAAAATCATCTTTCGTATATGCATGCTTCCAAATATACGTGCATACAAAATATACACATATATGGAAATCATCTTCTATATATGCACAACTTCTATATATGTACATATATATGGAAGCATGCATACATGAAGTATGGCTTCAATATATATATATAGAAACCATATTCCATTTGAGGACCTTTGTATATGCATATAAATATGCAAGTACATATATAGAAGCCCACTTCCATAAATACAACTACATTTCTGCACATGCATGATTTCCATATATGCACACTTCCATATCTATTTACATATATAGAAGTTACACTTGTTCAGAAGCCATATTATGTATATGCATGATTCACTATATATGTGCATATATAGAAGCTATGCATATACAAAAGTCGTCTTCAGTATATGCACAATTTCTAAATATGCACACATATATAGAAGTGATGGTTTCTGTATGTAGCTTTTGTATATGTACATATATCGAAGTGTTCATATATAGAAGATGTCTTCCATATATGTGCTACTTCTGTATATGGATATATATGGGGAAACATGCACATATGAAAGACGACTTAAATATCTCTATAGAAATCATATTCCATGTGTGAACTTTTTCATATGAAAGTACATATATAGAAGTCGACTTTCATAAATACACTTTCATATGTGTGATTTCTATATACGCACACTTCCATATCTATGTGTATATATAGAAGTTGTGCATATACAAAATCCATCTTCTGTATATTCACACTTCCATATATACGTGCATAGAGAAAAGTTGCACATAAGTAAATCCATCCTCTCTATATGTACAACTTCTGTATATATACATATATATGGAAGAAATGGGTTCTATATGCAACTTTTGTATATGCACGTATATATGAAAGCGTGCATATACAGAAGATATATGTACATATATGCACAAATTATGTATATGCACATCCATATGGAAGTCATCTTCTATAAATGTGCAACTTCTATGTATAAGGAAGACGAGTTCCATTTATATGTGCATATACAGAAGTTCCACATATACGAAATTCATCTTTTGTATATGCACACTTCCATATATATGTGCATACATAATATGCACATACACATTAGGCAACCTCTATATATGCACATAAATATGGAACCATTGACATACAAAATGTGGCTTCAGTATCTATATGAAAACAATATTCCAAGTGTGGACCTCTCTATATGCATATATATATGCAAGTACAAAAGTTGTGCACATATAGAAGTTACACATATATGGAATCCATCTTCCATATATGCACACTTCCATATATACGTGCATATACAAAAGTTGCACATATACAGAACCCATTTTTTTATATGCATATATATATGGAAGTGATGGCTTTTGTATGCAACTTATGTATGTACATATATATGGAAGATTCCATATATGGAAGATGACTTCTGTATATGTGCAACTTTTGTATATGCACATATATATATATGGAACTCATCTTCTGTATATGCGCAACTTCTGTATAGAGAAGATAATGTAATTGTATCATTAAAAAAAGAAAAAAATTGATCATGGTTTCTCTAACTTAATATGTACAAGGAGTTTCATTTCCTAGAAGGAGTTGCATCCACTGTTGAAACACCCCGTGCATAGTAGTCTTTTTGTAGTCTTTTTATCTTGTGTGACACTATTAGTGTATAAAGGAAACAATTTCCTAAAAAATGGATAATAATAAGCATTAGAATGGCACATAGAAGTATATTCATATTGAAGCCTTCGTATAAGCATTTATTTATTCCAGTGTGCTACCATGGCGATGGAATGGGGCAGTGTTCATCATGGCGGTAAGGGGAGAGGATTCACTCCCAACTCTCCGTGGTGTTGACCACATGGTTCTCTTTGTCCCTATCATCCCTGATCATATTAGACACATGGTAGTTATCTTCGAAGTAGTGGAGAGATGAGTAATTGGAAAAAATCTCAGGGCTATTTGCAATCTTCTAAGAAGGAATCTCTAGGACCTACAACTGGCTTACAATTGTGTTGAATGTCAAGCGGCCAAATCTAATGCTTATGCCAGTTTCATAAGAACACTTCTTTGATGTCTCTCAGGAAACATTAGTATCAATTTTCCTCCCAACGTGATCTTCGCTACTTCTTCTAGCACTTCAAACAGGTCTATATAGCAACAACAAGAAGACTTACTCTCACATCAAATCTACTCTCCCTCCCTCTCCTTCCGTCATCTTGAGGGGACATGCGAGATAGTGGCATGTGAGGCCAGGAGTATTTTGTTGCAAGGGAACAAAGTTCTAAGAGGCCTCTAACCATTGATGCTAAGCTTGTTAATCGACAACCCTCTCCCCACAACCATTACACCTATGGATGCTTTGCCATGGATAAATGGAAACTTAAACATCGCATATATAGAAGCTTCCATATATGTGTACATATACGAAAGCTTCCATCTATGCACATAATTGTATATGTGTGCATATGCCACATTTATGGAAGCTTTTGGCTATGAATATGGTTATATATGAGCACATATACGTGTGCATATACAACTAGCATATACACAAAAGCTTCCATATATGTGTGTATATAAAGAGCTTTTCATATATGTGCACATATATGAAAACTACACATATATAACTATGCAGATAGATAGAAGATTTCGTATACACATTATGGGCAAATTCAACTATGCACATAGATAGAAGATTTCATATATACACATATATTATGTGCACACATGCAGACATATACAACTATGCACATAGGCAGAAGCTTCCATATATGCACATAGTTGTATTTTTGTAGCTTCCATATATGTGCACATATATGGAATCTTCAAAATGCTTGTGTATATGCAAACATACAGAATATTTCTTACATGTAGACATATACGAAAGCTTATGTATATGTGCATAGTTATATATGTGAATATAAATGGAAGCTTTCATATATACGCACATATATTGAAACTTCTATATATGTGCATAGTTCCATATGTTCAACTTTCGTATATATGAAAATATATGTGCATATATGGAAGCTTCCATATATTTTCACATATACAAAAGGTTATGTATATGTGCATAGTTGTATACATGTAGATTTTGTATATATGCACATATACAAAAGCTTCCAGATATGCACACATATATGGAAGCTTCCATATATTTTCTATCTAGTCTACAAAAAATCTAATGATCTAACATCCTTCCTCTCAATTAGTTATTGGGTCTTACGAAGGATTTTACAAGGGAATTGGGGCCATGTTCCAAAAATATTGGTGATGTTTCCAACAACTAAAAAATTAACAAAGGTAGTAAAATGGTTTTAATGATAAATACTAGGGCCATGTGTAGAAGAAATTGGCGACACTTCCAACAACCATTTAAAATTTCCTCTAGGGGAAAGTGCTCCCACACATGTGACCTATAAGGAAATACGCCCTATAATTTGGCCACTAAGCTACCTATGCCTAGTGGGAATGAGTGAATCTCAACTTCTAGTCAACAACTTTGGACCTAGATCCTCTATCGAGCATTGAGAGATACAAGGGGGCATGTGATAATCTATTATCTAGACCTTACCACCTTCATTGGTTTCTTCTCATTATCGAATTTTTGCACTGGGTTATGTAGATTTATAATAATTTATAAGGCCTAACCAACATGTGATTCACTTAGGTCAAAATTAAACTCCTTTCCATTAGTGATACATCCCCCCAACTTGATTACTTAACTTCCACCACCTCACCTTTTGGATCACTAGATCTATTAGATCAAGATCCTTGAAGCTTGTGTTATGCTAGGTATGCATTATCTTTGTCATATGCTCATCTCTCCTTAAACGTATCCTCATAACTCCCCCTTCTTGATCCAATGCATCTTACATTAATCAGATGAAATATAGATGTATTACAATTCCTAGCTCAATCTGAGCTCAACTTGCAAGTGAATAACCTATCTCTCTGCTCACTTAGAAGCTCTAACCCAAACTTAGTCAATTTCTACCTCTGCTTGAGCCCGTATTTCCTTGTGAAATTCCTAAGGAAATAGGCTCCTATTATTTAAGAATTTCATCCAAAATGCGCGTAGAACTTTAGCCTTTGTATAGGTGCATCTTCTATATATGCACATATACGGAAGTTACACATATACAGAGGTTGCTCATATACAATGGTTGAAGTCGAGCATAAATTATGTATATGCACATCTTCCATATATGCAAAAATTTGCATATGTTCACATAAAATATATGCGCATATGCAGAAGTTGTGCATATATGGATGTTTTTGTATGTTATATTACAGAACTTGTGCACTAGTTTTCATATGCGCAACTTCTGTATATATTCATATTATACAAAAGTTTCTCATATATTGAATATATGCGCATATACGGAAGTTTCACATATATAGAATATAATACATATACAAAAGTTGTGCATATTCAGAGGATATGTGCATATCTAGAAGATATACGCATATACAAAAGGTATGTGCATATATAGAAGTAGTGCATATGCAGAGAATATGCGCATATACAAAAGTTGTGTAAAACTTCAACCTTTGTATAAGCACATCTTCTGTATATGCAAAAACAAATATGTGCAAATATGGACGTTGTGCTTATACAAAAATTGCACATATACAGAGGTTGGGCATATACAGTGGTTAAAGTTGCACAAAAATTATGTATATGTGCATTTACTATATATGCGCATTTACTGTATATAAAAAACTTATATATATTCACATATCTTTCGTATATGTGATTTTTCTGTATATGTTCATATTTAGAAGTTGCACATAGCTGGTAGATGCACATATATGGAATTTGCACATATACGAAAGATATGTGCATATACAGAAGTTGCGTATATACAAAAGATATGTGCATATATGGAAGTTGTGCATATACAAAAGATATATGCATATATGGAAGTTGTGCAAAACTTCAGCCTCTATATAGATGCAACTTCTTTATATATACATATTTGGACAAGTGTCGCTTCATCCTTGATTTTACGCATACACATCATAAACGATAAATCTAATATCATGAGAGTAATTTATACAATTGAGGCTTTTAGAGATACTTCCATATTTCACATTGTAGCTCCAAACATCCTCATGAGTTCAAGGAGCTTTGGATTTTGGATTTGGTTTACACTGCATTTCCAGGTAAATTTTTGAAGTGTTGCTTTTTGTTGCTTTTCTCTATTGCTTTTGTCACTTTTCTCTATTGCTTTTGTCACTTTTGTGTTTTTGAGTATTGCTTTGCCAAATTATTCTTTGAGTTACTGGAGTTTCTATTATTATTATAGTGTACAAGTCTCATTTCAGTATTTGAGTTATTTTTACAAGTGTTACATCACTTTCTAATATTTTCACCTACCATCAATTATTGTTGCTGGGCTTATTTATGCATGCATATTCTTCTTTTTGCATTATCTTTAGTCCACATAAAGGGTCATATTTAGTGTAGCTTAAAGCCTCTAGCTCTAGTAGGTACAAGTGCCTAGGATCCATCCCTAGTCACTTCATCAAATACTTAATGTTTTATCTAGCCTCTCGACTTATTTCTTTTACTTTCAATAGAATAAGTCGAGATATTTGTTTCTTTTAACAATTATGTACTTAGTAGTAACTAGTACTTCTATTATGATATATCAAGATATTTGTGAGATATTAGTAGTGTGACATGACTTAGTCTAAACAATGTTCTTTGGTCTAACAAGATGATATTGTGAGAGAATAAGAACATCAATTAACAAAAAAAAACAAAACAAAACAAAAACAAATATATGTATAAATAATACAACTTATATTGGTTGAGTCATTTTTTTGATATAAAATATATGGTTTATAAATGTGATTTAAAAAAGGTGTATCTTTTCATTTTTAACAATAAGTTATATTATTTTTTTAATATATATATATATATATATATATATATATATAGTAATTTATTATTATTTTAATAATTAGTTTACTTATCTAATTAAATTTTTTTGGTCTAATTTAGATATGATTATGACTTGTGCATATATCTATTTTGTAGCTAAAGCTAGGATGACATCAATATATATAATCTTAACTAAATCATTGGAGAATATTGAAAATAGTCAAGCTATCCATAATATTAAAAATATTAATACATAGAAGTTTATCCAAATGTGTGATGCACTAAATATATTTAAAAAATAAAAATAGTTCACAAAGCTTGAAGCCAATATAACAATATCCATTGACAAAGATCCGTTGCAACAATATTTATTAAGAAATTTATAATTTATCATATCACTAGTGAACATTTCAACATGAATAAAAAATATAATAACCATTGTAACCAACCACCAAAAATAACTCTAATTAATAATTTATAACAATAATTTATCAAAAAAAATATTATATATTTAATTAAAAATATTATTTTGAAAATATAACTTTAAACACTCTTCTAAAGCGTGTCTTTGACTCTCTTGAATGCCCATTTAATAAAATGCAGATAGCCATTAATTTTAGTTAATAATTGTTTTGAACTTTGTAGGATATTTTAATATTTCATCAACATTATCATTATAATTGGAAGGAATATATTAATATAATATTATATTTATATATATAGAGATAAGAAAAATTTATCTTTGAATTAATAATTTAAGAATAATGGAAATTATTAATTTAAATATATTATTTTTGAGCCAAAGGGCTCATTCTAAAGTGTAGTGTGACAGTGATGTGTAATTTTGTCCGGGACCAAGTTGGAGTTGACATATTTCCCTTAAAACTTTCATAATTTTAATTTAGTTATGAATAATTATTAAATAGATGATAGGAATCTATTTTAGATGGAATATTCTATAATATTTTTAGTTAGTAATAGTCTAATCAACGTTTGAGATTTATCTCAAAATTAATTATGTCTTTGCTACCTTGTAAATTAAATCATTAATTTAAAAATCGTCATATGAACAAGTGTTATATGTAATTAATTATAGTTTTTTAGACATATGGTATTGATAACCATGGTATTAGCCCATAATATATAATATTGTTACATGCTTATATATGTTTAATTCATATATTAATTTATTTGATAATTATTTATAGTAAGAAAGTTAGAATTCACTAATTTTTGTGCCAATGTGTTTTGCACCCAATAAATCTATATTTATAAAAATTAATCCCATATATATATATATATATATATATATATATATATATATATATATAATGCAATATTTTTATTAATAATTTTAATCATTAACTAAAAATTAAAATATAAAATATAAAATAATATAACACTATCACTATTAAAAAAAATAACTTTAAATAAAGGAAAAAGAAGCCAAATATATAGATTTAATGTTACCAATAAAATTGAAGAGCAGCGTATAAATTTAATGTTACCAATGATATTTATTAAATTTGTAAAATTCAATATAAATATTGAAATATAAATTTGTGTATAATCTTTTTTAAATATATTTCCCTTCTTATTTTTAAATTGGGAGATCATGTTTCATAAATGCTTAAATAATTAGAGATAAATCATTAATGGTATGTGTATCTAAATAATGATAAAATTAACTTTGTTGTTGTTTTTTTCTATTAGTATGGTTATTATTTATAATAGAAATATGTTAGATTTTCATTCCTAAATGTATCTTTTAAATGTCTTTCATGATGCATATGTTTGCGTGTGGTTATTTTATATATATATATATATATATATATATATATATATATATATATATATATATATGAATAGACAGTGGGTGCTTTGTTAAGGCACTCTTTGATGTGAAGTCAAGGGTTGAATTCCCGCCCCGATCTAGGTGATATATTATACATGATGAAAATGGTGATATATATATATATATATATATATATATATATATATATATATATAGACAATGGGTGCTTTGTTAACACACTCTTTGATGTGAAGTCAAGGGTTGAATTCCCCAGATCTAAGTGGTATATTATACATGATGAAAGTGGTGATATATTGAATAGGATGAAGATGGAGTCCTGCAAAAATTATAATTATCTATTCAAAAAAACTCTATAGTTATATTGTTTAGTTTGATTAAAAATTATCAAACTAAAAATTATTTTGTTTAAAGAAAAATTTAAAAAACATTTAGTTAATATATATATATATATATATATATATATATATATATATATATATATATATATTAAAATTCAATGGAAATTATTCACAAAAACCACCTCAGTCATACTTAAAACTAGACAACATTAGATAAACATCAAACTTCAAAATTTGATTAGTTTCCATCTGAATGGAGTTGTTCTAGGTGATCTTGTGGTTATGTTCTTTCTTTTCCATTTTGGAAATGCTAATTAAATTTTATATCAAAATCTAAATTCACAAAAGCCAGATCAGTCATACTTAAAACTAGACAACATTAGATAAACATCAAACCTCAAAATTTGATTAGTTTCCATCTGAATAGAGTTGTTCTAGGTGATCTTGTGGTTATGTTATTTCTTGTCCATTTTGGAAATGCTAAGTAAACTATATATCAAAATCTAAAAAACTAAAGTCATGTGGTAACTACTATTTTGAAAATGCTAAATGAAATATATATCAAAATTCTTCAAAAACTAAATCCATGTTGAACTCTTTAAAAGATAAAAAACTTATAAAATAACGGAACCATTGAAGTGTATTCGAAAGGTATAAAAGTCTTTGCCATAACTTTCACAAAAATATCGAGTGTTAATAATTTTCTCAAACCATATTTCAAATTCGTAATTCATGCTAACATCCTCATTATTAGTCCCTGCCATCTGGTAATGGCCAGGGACTATAGGAATCAGATTTGTTTGATTTAGCATTAATTCGAAGTACTGTTTCGGCGAATGCGTTGGTTAGATCAAGGTTTAGATCAAGGTTTTAAAATTACGTGTGCCCTCCGTGCCAGGATGACCAAGGTTCTCTGGACTACCATCTTATTTGGCCTCTTCCCGAGGCGGAAGAGGCCAGAGCTTAGGCTAAGGGAAATAGGCGTGTATATTATGCTGACCGTCAGAGGAATTCGGGTATTAATGTTAGCATTTCTTAACATTAGTTTGGAGTGTTATGAATTTTAATTGAGTCTTTGGAATTTTAATCGATACCAATTTTGATTTGAGCGTATTTGCAGGCAGATGTTCTTCATGTAGGGGTAGCTGTCCGTGCATGGAGCTTAATCTGGATCAGGTAGGGTATAACCTTGCGGGCAGTTTCACCTTGCTCTCCTGATGGTCTTCATGTAGGTCAAGTTATCCGGCGTTGCTTATGGTGTTTGCTACAGCCACGATTTTCTGGTCAGCCTTTGTTTTGCTGATCGTATCTCCCACAACTGCAGGCTTCTGGAGAGCCTCAATTTTTCTTGTAGCATCTCCCACAGCCCCAGGCTTCAGGCAGGCCTCAATTTATCTTGTAATATCTGCCACAGCCCTAGCCTTCTGATCAGCCTAGGTTTTGCTCATTCTATCCCCCATAGCCTCAGGCTTCGGAACAACCTCAACTTTCCGTGTAGTATTCCCTGCAACCCAAGGCTTCTGGTCATCCTCGCTTTTGCTTGTAGTATCTGCCACAGCCTGCATTTTCTGGTCAACCTCTGTTTTGTTCGTTGTATCTCCGACAACCCCAGGTTTTTGGGCAACCTCAGTTCTACTACTTGTATCTACTGTAGCCCCAGGTTTCCGGTCGGCCTCGCTTTTGCTTGTAGTATCTACAGGCTTCTGGGCAACCTCCATTTTGCTTGTAGCATCTCCCGCAGCCCCAGGCTTCTGGTCAGTCTCTCTTCTGTTTGTAATATCTGCTACAATCGCGAGCTTGTTCTGGTCAACCTCGATTTTGCTCGTCGTATCTCCCATAGCCCGAGGCTTCTGGGCAGAATCAACTTTGCTTGTATCGTCTCCGGCAGCCCCGGGCTTCTGGTCAGCCTCGCTTTTGCCTGTATCTGCTACAGCTTCGAACTTTTGGTCAGCCTCGGTTTTGCTCGTCGTGTCTCTCACAAGTCTAGGATTCAGGGCAGCCTCCATTTTTCTTGTAGTATCTCCTCCAACCCCAGGCTTCTTCTCAGCCTCACTTTTGGTAGTGATATCTGCCACAGCCCCGGTCCTCTTGTCAACTTACGTGAAGAACACAGGTCTTTAGGGATTGAATTTATCAAATTATTTTCTCTTTTCTGAACAATTTGAAAATTTCGCTTGAATTTATCATATTACCTTCTCTTTTCTGAACAATTTGAGTTTATCATATTATTTTCTCTTTTCTGAACAATTTGAAATTTCTCTGTAATTATGAACTCAAAAGGTGGCATAAAAAAGGAGAAAAAGGGAATTGATAACCAACCTAATCAATTGCAGAGGGCTTTTTCCTATGGTGAAAAGTAGAAACCAGTATTACAGAAGCAAGAAGTCGTAGCTGCTACCCCTCCATGGGCTTCTTATTCTTCTTAGTCTTTGGTTCAGAGCTTGAATCAGAATATCCTTCAGTCACCCTAGTATACTTGAGCATTTACAGATCTCTTTCGTTATCCTATTATCCGGGTTACTCACCGTACAGAGCAAATATTATCCGGGTTACTCACCATACAGAGAATATTGAAGTAGATTGAAGGCCATGAAATTGAGAGAAGGTTCAAGATCCATACCCAAGCGGGGAAAGGAACAGGGGTATAGGAAGTTCACTTAGTGAACTGAGCTTAAGTGGATTCAGTATATTATGCATATTAAGCCATATATTAAGCAATCTAAGTCAAGCCCATCTAAGCCAGCCTTAGCCAGTGATCCATGCACAGTAGATCCATAGCTTCTATACCCGGGTGACGCAGTGGCATATGCAGTAGCTCCAAATCGATACCCCAATGCACCCCTTCGTATGGTTCCAGGTCCAAACGCGGAGGTAGTTCCAGTCCTTGTCGAAGCGAAGTAGTTACTAGGTGATCCAAGACCAGAGATAAAAGACGCAGCCTCGGATATGCCATAAGGACAGAGACAGCTGAAACATGATAATTGAATAGGAGAATAAGGAACTACTCCTTCGTTACAATCACTGACTTAGGAAAGGAGTCATCGACGACGGTAGGAGTCAGAAAGCCACCCAAGCCCGGAAGACTCCTTAAAAACGTGAGTGTAAGGTTCTGAAAGAACTAGCTCGACTGAAAGAAGAGGTTCTGAAATATACTCGACCGTAGGGAGAGGGGGCTTTGGCGATACGGCTTTGTTGTGAGTCGTATCTTTGCAGATTTCGGACAAGTAGCTAAAAATCATAAATAAATCCTTTCCTTGGGTTGGGAAATCAGGTTTATGTTGACGTGCCTTTGGACTTTCAGACAAGACCCAAAGCGTTGTTGCCCAAAACAACCTTCCTCCACCATTAAGGAAGATTGGAGCAGGCTAAACGGGAGCATTGGAGAGGGCTCAAACAACATTAATATCTAATGGATCAACTCGTGCTTATGCGGGTGTCAAGCCTCTCTTCTTCAATGGGGGTAACTACAGAGTTTAGTGCCACGAAATCCTTCACAAGCTGACAAATCTCAGCTCAGAAGCATATACCATTTGGTATGCATGCAGGTTGTCGTTCAACGTGAGCGATACGTGGCTGTGTTTATCATGAAAAAAAAATCATGTGGGTGCCCCTACACCTGACGTGGTGTCTTTGGCCTTGCGTGATGTGGCCGGATTTAAGAAGTGTCGTGCAATATAGTTCGGTGGCTGGATGTAAGAACTAGCGTGCAATATGGTTCTGTGGGTTAGCCACTAAATTATAATACTTCATTGTTGTTCACATATAAAATAATTAAGTCTTACCATTATTTTTTTAATTCATCATTAATAAGATCAAATGTCATTATAATCTAGAAATAAAAATTTATTTATACAGTGAATTCAATGCATTTCATTTTTGAAATGACAGACATTGGTTTGGAACTATTTTCATGTGTATCATTTTTGGTCAGTCCTGAGCTTCACGCATTGACTTTAGTTGTAAATATTTTCCACGAATTTATTGTTACTCGTAAAGATTTCCACGAATTGATTTTCCGTGGAGATATTCAGAAGACTAATAAATTCAGAAAACCAAGTTTCACACTAAAACTACTTTATCATCTACAATTGTTTTTACTTATAAATATGAAAAGGGTGATGTCCATTTTCATGAAAAGGTATAGGGCATGATGTGTTTCTTCCGTAGAAGAGATGACAATGTCCTTATGTAATATCTCATATCCATAAGCAAATGTGTGAGGCCAGTGTCACCTCTTTTTGGATGAAACCTCATGTTCCTACATATGTATCATTAGTTTTTTCTTTTTTTTCTTTTTTTTCTTTTTTTTTTTTCTTTTTTTTTTTTCTGACAATGGCCTTCTATATGTATGAGGCCTTCTGTAAGTAGATGTATGAGGCCTTTATGTATTATTAGTTTTCTTTCTGAGAATGGCCTTATATAATACCTGAGATCAATAACTAGATGTACGAGGGAGTGTCATTTCTCTGTGTTTGAAACCTCCTGTACCTACATATATCATTAGTTTTTCTTTCTTTTTTTCTAATAATGAGGGGGCACCCATGCTTACAGCCCTGCACATTTGCAGTTATTTAGATTCACATAAAATTGAGTTTATGTGGGCAAGTAATTGATTTCTTAGTTTATCTTCTTTGATATTCTTGCTGTTAACTATTAATGTGATTGAATAAGCTTAAGTCTGAAACTCTTTTACTAATGATTTGAATTGGCCATGATATGAATTGGCCATGATAAAAAAAAATTGCCTCCCCAAATAGTTAAGCAGACTATTGATAAGTTCGTTCTACTTTATCTAGTCAAATCCTAGACTGGGTTTTTAAATATGATAGGAAAATCTCAACTATAGACCCAATGGGCCTGTCCTTGAAACTTGTATGAATCCTATGTGTTTTCTTACAGTGGAGTAACTCAATGCATGGGGAAAAGGAAAAGTATATCAAAGAGGAATGGGGAGTGTATGTCAAAAAGATGGTGTGATCAGGTGATCTCTCTCAACAGAACAACAAAAAGGCAAATAAAGGACCATCAGATATCACGCTACGAGTTTCTTCCTTCCCTTCGTTAAGTATTATGTTCAATACCTTGAATGCAGTATTTGGATGTTGAATATTTCCTGCTGCAGGACTTTAATTTCTGCCCTTTGGGGTCGTGATTTCATGTTAACGGGTACTCAACTGGAATTGATATTGAATCACCAGCCATAGAATCAAATCCAAACCACCTGTATTACATTTTCAAGCTTGAAACTTGCATCCTGTGACTGTATTAAAGCTTTGATGTTTAACTTGATGCAGGGACTTGCTGCCTCGCAGCTTCCCTTGTTCGGTGATGTAATTACATGAAGCCCAATGTCAAAACTAGCGAAAGAAAGAAAAGGTTGTATATATGGCTTGAATCTAAAATATATAGAAACATTCGTTGATGTAATTAACTTGAGCCCAATGTGAAAACTCGCGACAGATAAAAAAAGGTTGTATATATTAGATTGAATCTAAAATATATAGAAACATTTGCAGTGCCAAAATCATTCTTGTTCCAATCTTTAAGTCTCATCTTAATGTGCTTTAATCTTTTGTGTGGAAGGAACATTCTTGTTCCGTGAATCTTCAAATCTTCTGCCCATCATTTTTCAATATTGCTCATGAATTCTGGTTGTGAAAGCCAAATATTTTCAAATCTGAAAGGTCTATTCCAGGGAGTACCTATGCCGTGAATCTCCATTTGAACCGGCCAGTGATCTGAGCCTCTAAAGGGAAGAACCCTTGCTATTATTTCCTTATCTATTAGCATTGATCCAGGTGGATGTTGGTGGCCACCCACCTATCCCATTTGGAACCCCACAGCTGTCTCTTTCAGTCTTTTCATTTTCCTAAATTGTAGCACAGTTTACTATTTTTAGCAGTTTTTCGAGTCCTAAACTTTCGGAGTCGTTTTGAGGCCCTAAACGATGTTTTTTGGCAACTCAACCGCTAGCGATATTTCTACCAAAAAATTTCCTTTTCCGTCATAGTCCTCGAAGATATCTTTCCAACGGGCTATCATGTGCGTCAAACGGAGATAATATGACCAATTTGCGACCCCGGGGAGTTGATGTACCAACTTACCCAAAAACGGGGCCCACAATTTAGCGCTTCATCTTCTAGGGTTAGGTTTTGGAATGTGAAGGGTTTTCCATTTTTTCTTAACAATAAATAGGCCTTTGAGCCTCATTGTAACAAAATTCAAAAGGCATGTAGCCACACATCTCTTCTCAGAGATAAGCTACCATTGCCCTAGCTGGTTTATTTCATATTTCTGGTTGTAAGCGTATTTCCATATTTTCCATTAATGAAATGAAGTATTATTTCCGCTGCATATATGTCTTTATGATTATCTCTGTATTTTATTGCGTTCCTGTTTAAATCCGGATCAGTGGTATCAGAGCAGTATGCTTTTTCTCTGTTTTTCTTTGCATGTCCCCAACGAGGTCGGGATATAAGGAGTGAGGGCTTGAACTGGTTGAACCTTTGCAAGGCTAGCCTCGCAAATCTCGACGACCTCCCATGGCGGATGAGAAGAAAGATGAGGGGGCAGGAGATCCTATCAAAATCTTGCTCGAAGAAGCGCTCGAGCGGCAAAGGAATGCGATGATGGATAGTTATGCGCAAATCCTTCAGCGGCTACCCAGAGGCAACGCATCAACTTCCAATAGCTACTATGGAAATGCCACACCATTTAAGGTACAAGTTAATTTTGAAATCCCCATCTTGGAGGGTCAAATAGATGCATATGCCGTAGATAAATGGTTAAATCTTCTAGATGGGTATTTTTTTGTTCATGAATCTTCAAGTCAAGAAAAGATTGTTTTCGCTCTTCTCAAAGCAGCCTCCCACGTCAAGAACTGGTGGGAAACCTACTGCGAGCAGAAGGATGAAAGTACAGGCTCACTATTTTCAGCTGCACCCACTCGGAATGACTTTCAGGATGCCATCAAGGAGCGGTACTACCCTGTCAAAAGCTATGAGGACAAATACATCAAATGGACCACACTGTGGCAGGGATAAGACCAAGATGTGCCAGAGTTCACAAACATTTTCCATACCCTTCACACACAATTGGGTATCAAAGATTCTGAGTTGCATCTGGTACTCAAATACCGTGATTGCCTACACAGATACATTCAGGAAGAGATGGATTTATTGAACATCTCCTCACTCGGAACAGCATACCGATACGCTATCAAAATCGAGCAAAAGTTCAAACAGAAGAAGCGAGACTTTGGATCTACAAATTTGAAGCCCAAAGGACAAAGCCAAGGCGGGGTGACCCAAGACAACCCCTCGAAGCCACAAGAAAATAACAACACCACGAAGCCGAAGAAGGACACAGGAAAGTGGTGTGAGTTCCACAAGAGTCCCACTCATAACACAAGTGTGTGTCGGACCAAGCAGTCGCTGGTGGTCGAGTTGAAGGCTTCAGAATCAGATGCATGTTCCGACCCTGAGCCAGAACCCGACAAGAGGAATGGCAAAGGGAAGTAGATCATTGATGCAGAGCCCAGTGCCACTGTTGCCACTGCCAAGATCCAGAAAAATGAGCCCGAAGATCCAAAGGAGGGGGAATGTCTTTTCCACTCACAGATGTGGGTGAAGGGTTCACCGCTGCAATTCATTGTCGACAGTGGTAGCCAAAAGAACCTCATTTCAGTAGAGGTCATGAAGCAATTGGGCCTACCGACTACACCACACCTGCGGCCGCACAGTACGGGTGGCTTCACGAAGGACGAGATCTCAAAGTTCGCCAACAGTGTCGCCTTCCCTACAGCATCAAGCCCTTCAAAGATGAGGTATTGTGTGATGTTACACCTCTGGATGTTTGTGATGTACTATTAGGCCAGCCATACTTGTGGATGCGACATGCTGTGTATGAGTCAAGGCCTCGCGCTATCATTATTTCTTTAGATAATTCATTATACAAGATACCGGAGGTAGCCGCACCTACCACCACCTCTTTGATCACTGCCAAGAAAGGCAGCAAGCTCATATCCTAGACTAGGAAATTCATTTTCTGTTTGATTCACTCCTAAAGTAAGAAGAATATCGTTGCTACATCCATGACCCCTGCGAAGGGTTACTCCACGCAGCAGCAGCAAAGGGACACAGTCATGAAAAAACATAGGAACAACTTCTCCTCACCCACAAGGGTACCACATAAGTCTCAGGTGGGCAGCAAATTTTAGTTGCATCGACAAAAAGAACGCCTTACCAGAACCCATCAGAAGCTCAGACCACTCCAACATGGTCCTTACACCAGTACCAAGGCTATGGGCAACAATGCTTTGAAGCACAACATTCCTCCATCCCTTCGCTTGCACCAAGTGATCAATGTGGACCGTCATCGACCATGCTTCCCACCATTTCTGGACACGTTAGAGATTGCAGAATAGCTCACTAGAGATCCAGCTCAGCAGAAGCTTCCTCATCTCAGGGAGGAACTCAATGCAATGGGGACCATTGCTTCCTAAGGGGGGAGGAATGATCCGGGTGGATGTTGGTGGCCACCCACCTATCCCATTTGGACCCCCACAACTGTCTCTTTCAGTCTTTTCAGTTTCTTAAATTGTAGCACAGTTTACTATTTTTAGCAGTTTTTCGGGTCCTAAACTTCCGGAGTCATTTTGAGGCCCTTCCGAGTTAGAGGAAGATTAGAAGGTCACAATTGCGGGATTGGCACGACGTAGGCCCATTGACTTGGGGTCTGATTCCGATGATGAAATGATGTTTGGAACCCTTGGGATCTCGGCAAGAGGACCCATAGATTTGGGGTCTGATTCCGGCAATGAATCAAGGATTTCAACAGACATAACTAAAAGGGCACTCTCCACAGTAGGACTCCAAGAACTTGAGGAGATCAACCACTGCATCCAAGCAGAGAATTCTGAGCTAAGGAGGATTCTATAGGAGGCAAGGGAAGAAAAACAAGGATTACCATGTAACCAGTTGCAGGCCAAGGATGAGGCCTTAGAAAAGTTGCAAGATCGCTATGTGGAGGTAAAAAGGGATTCTCTGATTTCATATGAATTTCATGATGATGAATTTGCTACTTTTGAAAAACATACTACAGGGATTGGAACTAAACTATTGAAGAAGATGGGGTATCAGGGAAAGGTCCTCGACATCAAAGGCCAAGGCATCATAAACCCCATTGAAGTTGAGGAATTTCTGCTTAGTGCACAACTCATATACGCCATAAAGAAAATGGGACAAATCTCCAATACAGCTAGTAACCAGCCAACGACAGACTATGAAATTTGTTCCTCACAATCCAGTGATAGTGAGGGCACCATGAACACTTATCACAAGAACACTGGGGGAAAGTGACCCAAGGAAAACTTGAAAGTTTGGAGGAAAAATAATCAATGTAGTCATTGCAACAAAGAGAGACACCAACAAACCACGTGTCCGATGCTCCATGCTCTAGAAACATAGCTAGAGGAGCCGAAAGGTGAACATGTTCAACAAATGAATCCACCCCATTCATGGTGGTCCGCTTTGTTAAGTTTGTTTTTTTAGAGGTAGTAGCTTGTTATGGCCACAATTGTAAATCATACGTTGTAAGTAAATGTAAAAGTGATGGTGTGTTTCCCATCACTTCAAAATGCAACGATGATATTTTGGCCTTTCCTTATTAGTAGTTGAGGTATTGATTACTTTTTATGTAATCCTTGGCCAATGAGTGTGTGCTATAAACTCTTAGCAAGGAAGGGTTGTTGAGTCGTGTGTGGTGTGCATGATTGCAAAAGATGTACCAATTTCACATGAAAGTGATTGAAAGTGTGGATTGAAAGGGACACAAACAATGTGCTAAGTGTAAATTCTTTTGGAGTCCAAAGCTCTTTAGTAGGTAGGATTGATCCAGATGGATCTCCAGACACCAGGGGCATGGAAAGGGCTCAAAATTCAATGTGGTAGAATGTCGATTAACTTGACATCCAATCTAAGTGCCCGTCGTCTTGATTCCAACGGTGTGAACGACACCCCAATCCGAGTCCGTATGAAGAAGATAGAAGCACTCAAAGTTGTGGCTTCACTTACCCATGTGTCAGGCTTATTTCGGTGAGTTTTTTGGGTCCATTAATTTGTCTAATATCCCTAAGGTTCTACACTAAATTGGGTGAAACCATATTTTTATTTAAAATTTAAAAAATATAAAAATATAAAAAATATATATTAAAAAAAAGGGGCGAGCGACCATGACCCTACCACCCCTGGAACCACCATAACTAAAAAAAAAATCAACTTGGGGTGGGCGGACATGACCTCACCACCCTCAGAGTCTACACGATGGCCCATATTAAATATATGGTGGGGGCGCGGGATGTCAACCCTGCCGCCCCTCGGGATGTCAACCCCGCCGCCCCTCCACCTCACCTCTCTACATAACAAATGGCAAAGAAGGGGCGCAGGCCGCCATAACAATGGACACACTACCCAATGGTTATAACGCAACAAATATGTGGTAAAAATAAGGCGGGGTGGGATTTGATCCCCCAACCCCTCCTCAACTGTTCGGTGCAGGATCCCCCAAGGAAAGTTTTGGGGTTTAGAGCCCAGATTTTGGTCACAAATTGTAACTTCAATGTAAAGACTCCACATTTTGTGGGTGTGGAGTGCGTAGCTTGTAAATGAGTCATAGGGTTATCCACCCTTAATTTTGTAATGTAATGTCGGCTGTAGAGATCTACTCATGGTTTGCAGACCATGGGATTGTACAAATAGAGTGAGGCTCTAAATGTGAATCAATAATGGAATCTAAGAACCAATAGATGATGGAATAGATGCATAGCATAAGATCTAAAGTGTAAAGTCTAGTTTGGGTCGTAGAGTAGGAGTAGGCTCTATAGCTGAGTGCACAGAGGACTAGTAGTCTGCAGCTAAGTGCGTGGACCCCTGCAGCTGAGTGCGCAGGAGGAGTTGAGTTTGTAACAGTTGGAAGCATTAATAGAGAGAAGTTTTATATCACTCCTATGTATTTATTTCCTATTTTCTGCACTGAATGTAATGGGTATGAATTGCATTTCTACTGTTTATATGATGCGCGAACATATGCGACTGTGATAATTACGTGAATGTGAGATAAAGTATCTATTTACGCGAAGTTAACTAAGATATTTAAGAAGATAATTAAGATTCGTGGTGTAATTTGGGGAAATAGCACAGATCACTATCATAGTAGCACAAAAGCACCTCATCCCCTAGTTAGGACTGCACAAAAGTGATTATAACATATCGCGAAGTCCTCGCAGGTCAACATAGTGCACGAAGTGACATGTGCTAAGGTAGGCACAGTTGGACTAAATCGGCACCTCAGACATCTTAAGGGTGCAGAAACTTGGTTACAGCATCCCCCCATACTACTTTGGGTGAGACTTCAGTCCATGCTCCATGGGCTGATGTCAAAAGGGCTAGTAGTGTAGGGATTTGTTTATCTAATTAACTCCAAACTTGGGTTAGGCCCCCTCAAGCCAACAAATGGTTCCATTGCTAGACTACAATCTGCATAGAGATGTCTGATGTCATATCATTGGAATCCAACTAAAAAATAAATTGAAGGCTGGTTGGATAGAAGAATTCACGAGTTTGTAGCGCAGGAGAACAGGAAATAATGATTGAAAAAAGAAGAGTGGCTAGACTGCTACCTATACGCAGAGATCCACGAAATCTTCTTCGCTCTTTCCCTACTGAGATGTACGAGTGGATCACAAAGCTAGTAGATAGCCAAGGAAGGTGGAAACTCGACAATCCTATTATGTGGACCCTAGAGTTAGTGCGCAGGTTGTAAGTATCGGAGGATAAGATCGCACACGCCATTGATCATTGGCTTGATTGGATTATAAGAGGATTCATTACTAAGTTCGCAGTTGACACCTAAGTTAGCTATAACAAGGCATAGTGACGCTTTCTCAAAGGACCATGAGGTAAGTACATAAAGTATTTGAATACTTGGATTAAAATGATATTGTGCAAAAAGAGGGTTATACAGTTACCTTGATGTTCAGGGCTACGCCAAGTGGAAAATCTTACACAAATGAAGGAAATAAGGGACAAAAAACTAGCCCCTTGATTTCACCTCTGCAAGGCGGCGTGGAAGAACTTGCAAAGGTCTCGCCGTGAAGTGTGATCCATTTGAGAAGGAAAATAATTCCACAAATACAACCCTTGCCCACACCTCCACTACCTTCATGACCATCGCCTCCATCTTCATCCGTACCACCTTTGCCACCACGGCGATTCAATATGGAAAACATAGTGAAGTTGCCTATGTTCAAGGGATTGGGAAATGAGGATCCATACCAATTCTAGTTCATTGTAAGAGCCGTATGGGAAGCACAAGGAGTTACAGATGACAATATAAAGAAAGCGACACTAGTTAGCACCTTGCATGACCGCACGCTAGCTTGGTATATTAATCACTCCAATGATAATCCAAATGCCGAAATCATGGATATCCAAGCAGCGCTAAATAGAGAATTTAGCAGGCCGAAGTTTGAAGCATAGTCAATCATTGGATTCAAATAGATCATGATACTACCAGGCGAGACTCCTTGGCAGCTGGACCAGAGACTGAAATGCATGATTCACGAAGCTAATATGAGTCTGACAGATGGACAACATCACGAATGGTTTGTAGCATTGCTAACACCACATATGAGGAGTGTGCTATCATAGTAGAAGTTGACAAATCAGGCATGAGACCCCAATGCAGGATCCCAACTTGGGAATTGAACAAATCCATGTGCAGCTAAAGAATTTATGCCTAGAGATGCAGAGTCTAAAACATGACAGGACAACTCAACCAGAAGTGCGTGAAGAGGTGTGGTGTGTAAAATGCAAGGGTGAGGGACATGACAAAGACCACTGCTTGGTTTTCGAAAATTACCTCACAGGTGGAGGGCCGATGACCTTATGACCAGAAGTGCAAGAAGGACCTAGCACGACACCCACTTTGTGGTGCACGATTTGTAAAATAGTAGGAAAACATGCCACAAACAATTGCCATTTGTTACAGAGGTATACAAAAAATTCACAACAATTGTTCTGCAACTTTTTTAGATCAGTAAGACACAATGAGCGCACTTGTAGAAGCTATGAGTTAATGATGGACAGAACTCCCACCTATAGAGTTCAGGACAAAACGTGGCCCCTTGATCAAAATGCAAGAATGGAACGAATAGGATTTCAGGGTCGTGGACGAGGCAGAGGTGGAGAAAGACCTAGAAGAGGTTGCAGACAATTGATATGCTACAATGCGGAGGGCCAGGATATTATCCCTATGATTGCACAAATCCAACACACCCGTCATGTTTGTATTGCAACTTGTTTGATCATGAGACTGAAGATTGTCCAACCCTGATAGCTAGGATACGTGACAAAGGAGCGCTACCACCTCCCTTGACTCGGAACCTCTAGATGATGAGGTTTGAGCCACGCGAGGAAGATCCAAATGTAAATATTATGCTTTGAAGTGGAATCACGATGGGAAATGACAAAGGAAAACAACCAGAGGATAATACTTGGGTTCGAAAAACTCTGGCGAAGGAAATAGTGTTTGATTTGGAGCACACCTAGGAAAACTTCATGGAAGATAAGAAGAACTTCACTAAGGCCTCCACTTCAGGAAGCTAAGATAAATTGGAGCTGGAGATGGATCCATCCATGCTCACAACATTCTTGGAAACATGTATGAAGTTACTGCGCTATAGTAAGGTAGTAAAATGGCTACAGGAACTCATTAACAGATGCATTGGGACCATATCAGGAGAACCACGAGTAGTCAGGAAGATCAGAAAACATAAGACAAGAACGGGAAAAGAAATGAGCCTCAACGTGCAGATCGGAGAATATGGGATGGATCAAGTTATCCTAGATTTAGGATCAGATGCGAATGTTCTGCCGAAGCAGACATGGGAGTGGATGGGGAAACCTACATTGCAGTGGTCTCCTATTCAACTGTGAATGGTGAACCAACAGAAATAATACCCATGGGGCGATTGTAGGGAATAACCATGGACATTGGGGGAACGAGTGCGCTAGAAGACTTTGAAGTGATAGAGATTGTTGATGACAACAATCCCTAGCTCGCACTTTTAGGAATTGATTGGGCCATTAACATGAACGGGGCGATTAATTTGAAAAAGCGGAAAATGATTTTTGAAGGGAAGTGACTACGCGTAGGTATACCCCTGGACCCTACTGAGGGATCACATTATACCGAGCCGGTGCACAACTATGAAAGTGATGATGACTTGGATTGCATCTACAAGGTAACAACGCATATCTAGGATAGGGTGAATCCCACTGTGGATGGATGGCTTGCATGGGAGTGCGAATTCTCATGTACTTTGGATTCAGATGAGGAAACAGAGTGATGGAAAAATCGGTTACAGGAGGTAACTACACTGAATTGTAATATGATGATAAGTTCGTTGCGCTGTGTATCGACAGAAGTAAGAGACTTGCCTAGTTATGATGGTCTAAGTGAGGTAGACACCTTCTTGAATAAATTTGAAAGGAAGGTACTAGAAAAGGAAAGCTTCTAGGCCTTGGATTGGGTACTGCACGCTACGCCTGTGAGGTGGTGGGTTATGCATAAAAGGAATTTTGAAGACTAGCTAAAATGTAGGAGAATGATGCGCACATGATTTGGGAGGTCTAGGGTGCGATTAATAGACAAGTACAATGAACGGGATAGTCCGCGCGTACATCTGGCCAGGTGGGTGCAGGCATATGGAAAACAACCTACGCGGATGCATATGAGCTCCACACTGAGAGGTATGGTCAATAAGCATGTGTTGGGGGGAAAATGTGCAAATGGCTCTTCATGTTGGAAAGACGATATGTAGGAAGAACAATCGCGCAAAAGGTTATTCACGCAGAAGCGCTCAAAAAAGTATGCAATGTGTTAAACAAGGTATGCAATGCACAGTGAAGTGATTGGGATGTACGCGTACCCACAGTATTATGGGCTGATAGGGCAACATGCAAGAAACTGACGAGACAGACACCTTTTAGGGTTGTCTATGGAATGGAAGCTGTAATGCTTATGGAGTACATCATGCCTAGTCTGTGCATAACAGCGCTCATAGGTATGATGGATCGCTGAGCCCTGGAGGAGAGGATCGTGCAGTTGGAGGAGCTCGAAGAAGAACAAATTTTGGCTGGATTCCACCAGCAGGTACAAAAGCGGCTCGAAAAGGCTAGGCATGGTCAACATATTAAGTTACGCACCTTCAAGGTGAATGATTTGGTGCTACTATATGATAATAAGTTTGATCAATTCCCAGGGAAGATTAGAATGCATTGGTTGGGACCATATTTTATTGAGGAGATCACAGATGGTGGTGTGGTGTAGTTGGTGAAATTAAATGGTGAACTCTTCCCGGGAAAAGTTAATGGTAGTCGTTTGAAGGCATACACAGGTGGCCAGGCCACTTGACTAGCTGTAGAAAGCATAGTGCTAGCGCTCCAAGCAATTGAAAGGAGGCACGGGACTATAAACTACTTTTCCTGGGAGTTGCACGATATCAAGACTACACGTAGTAGTGAAGTGTCACAGGGTCCATGATAGTGCGAGGGTAGCTACACTGCCATGCGGGTTGGCTAGAAAGTGACCACTACAATCACTATTCACAATGTGATGCTTGGCTTGAGACCAAATGGAGCGGGTGACAAGCATTTAAGGAGAACTTTATGGATAAGATTCTTGAAAATTCGCCACCAAGTGAGCATTAGTGGACCAAATGTGGGGGGAATGGTCGAATTCGAATTCAAAAGGAACTATAAAGTGCAAAGGGCTATCCAACAAACAACTCTTTCCATTTGAGAATTGAGTTGTTGTGTGCCCAGAGATTCATGAGCCCAGATTTGTTTGATCTTTTGAAGTTGAATTCATTGCTTGAGAACTTACCTGAACGATTGAGAGAATTGTGGAATAGCACTATGGTTGCGCTTGAGGAAGCCATGGATACTGGAGTAATGACCACTGAGGAGGCCGCACAAGCCATGATGGTAGGAGAAGCCCAAGAAAGTGTCGGGATAGTTGCAGAAATCCCTAAATCATCGCGCATGCCAATACACAAGAAAGATAAGTAGCCTATGGTACTGGTGCATGTGTTCCCTAGGAATCTTTTTGGTCAATTTAGTGTATTCTAAATTGCTATTTAAAATTTCAATCCGGGATTCGTATACTGACGAAGTGAAGTGTACTATATGTACAAGATAACCATTTCCTTAGTCTTTTGTCGTTTTTGAGTTTTTTTTAGTTTGTTTTTGGATTTATCTTTTCCTAATGTGTGATGGCGAAAATGAAAGTTAAGTGTGGATGGTGATGGTGATTTCTACAGTGATTTCCCCAAACTTAAAAGTGATCAAAAAGAAAGCTTTAAAACAACTGTAATGAAATCAATTCTTAAGAGGAAGTAAATGTATCAAACATTGAACTAATGACAATGGCCCAGTATCCTTTCTGCTGAATGAAAAGAAAGTAAAAAATGAACTTAAAGCAACTCAAACTAAAAGCAAAGAAACTAATTTACACTACTTCAACTCTTCAGATCCTTTACCCTTCAACTCAATCTACCTTGTGGGAAGCAATCATGAACAAGTCAAGTAATATGATATCTAGATGGCAAGAAATTAAATTGCATAAAGGAAACTAATCACACTACTTCAACTCTTCTGATCCTTTACCCTTCAGCTCAATCTACCTTATGGGAAGCAATCATGAATAAGTTTAAGCAATATGATAACTAAATTGCAAGAAATTAAATTGCATAAAGGAAACTAATCACACTACTTCAACTCTTCTGATCCTTTACCCTTCCGCTCAATCTACCTTATGGGAAGCAATCATGCATAAGTTTAAGCAATATGATAACTAAATCACACTACAATAAGTAATATTCTAATTCCTTACTAATAGAGTCACTTGACTATAGAAAGAAACCATAAACAAATGAGTAGTATGATGTCTAAGTAGCAGAAAAAGAAATAAGCAAATCACAACTTGAAAAAGGACAGTGCTGGAATTAAACTTCAAAAAATGGAAATTAGCAGGAAGGACAAGATGATCTCATATGTCAATAGTTATCAAAAAGATGAAAATTTGCCCGGGCTACATAAGAAAACATGCAGAAAAATGTTGATCAGCTAACAGCTATAAGAAAAAGAAGTGAAAATGTAAACAACAGTGAATTAAAAACATCAAAACAGCATGTTATGTACAAGCTAGTAATTATAAAAACATAAACATAATAAAATCAAATGACAACTATACAGGGCTTTAGAGCACAAGGGCCCTTTGCCAGCTCAGCCAGTCAATGAACAGTCACAAGAACGAGCTCAAGAAAGTAGTCTTCTCATGTATTAAAGCAGCAGCAACATATATAAAACAGAGTACAGTGGGGTGATAATAGAAACAGTTCAAAAATTACATTCCAAAAGCCCCTTTACAGTGTTCATCAACGCGTTATTTATAATGAAAAAGTGTTGAAACTGACTAACTGAATCATATGCTATTAACTGCATTGTTAAAGACACGTATATCTCCTCATCCGAGATCTAGCGTAACTGTCATCATGCCTATTAAATCTGCGGAGTGGTAGCTATTGGATTCAGGTTACGGGGATGATCTCCAGGCGTGCCGATGTCTCCGTGGGCTGAGGACTGTGCCACGTAAACTTTCACGTGCTCCAAACAGAGACGTGCCACCGCTAAATTCCTTGGTTGGCTTTGCCTTTGACCCTTGTTGACCGTGACCTTCTATGGATGATTTGGCAGATTTGAAGGGACACGTTCCATGTACCCGTCACCTGTAGCTTGCCCATGTGGCTCGTTTCTTCATAGGACACCTGTTTCATATCCTTTAACAAAATAGCTACGGAATCTTGTGCTGGCTGCGAAAACTGACAATTTTCCGCAGCTGCCTGAACAAAAATCTAAACCAAACAACAGTCATAAGCATAGTTAGAAAACCATGTCAGAAGCTCTTTTTAGACTATAATGCAATGATTTAATAGCTTGATGGATGAAGTAAGTGGGAAAAAGAAGGCTGAGAGGGTGTATAGGAAGATGCAGGTTTGAGGCTCAACATACCCCCACTGTGAAGGTGTTGCATGTCCTCATGCAACCAAAATTTAGTTATTTCCCTCTAATCCAAATTCTTTGAGGCTTATGCTAGGACATCTAGCCCTCTTTTCTTCTTCTTTGATGCTAACATCATCCTTGTTTTCCTGACTAGACATTTGAACTTGAGATTAATCAATGCTCTGCTTAACTTTTTGCACTTCTTCTTCAGTTTCTTGTTTTTCTTTTACCACAATCCTAAATGGAGCATAGTGTTATCATGGACAATCTTGTCTACCTTACTCTGCTCTTTGAGTGCTTCATTTTCCTGTTTGATATGCCTATTTAGGACTTCTAATTCAAATACTTCCTGTTTCAAAGACTGAATTTGTGCATCTAGTGGCAGAGTGGTACTTGGTCCTGCAGCTAATTGTTCTAAGGATTCCAGGTAGTTATATGCCTCTTGCTGATTAGGATCTACCTCAAGTGTCTTTCTTGGACTAGGCTCATAATCTGGTGGAGGAGGAGGACTGCTCTCTCTTTCGGGCCGAAAAGGGCTTTCATCATGTGGAGGACTTGATTCAATGCTTGGCTGGGCTGGAGATTTCTCAAGTGTCTCTTCACCTAAATCAATAAAGTGAGACTGTTTTTTTTGGGTTTTATTCACTTTTCCTTTTAGCCCAGTGCTCCTTAAGTATGGACTAGTACTCTTCTCTTGTGCACTCTATTTTCCTTTTTCCTTTTTCTTTGCTATAGCAGCAGCCTGAAGATGTACTAATCTTTCTGACAGAGGTTGATAATCCTCCTCTATGGATTGCTCAGGGGATGGATAGACTTCTTGAATGGTTCTTTTGCCTTTTCCTTTCTTCTGTTTCTTATTTTTAGCTCTATCTTCTTCTTCTTTTTGGACAGTTTCTTGAATTTCTATTGTAGGGGAGTCTTGGACTGTAATGTTCTTTTCTTTCCTCCTACTTTTCCTTGGAATCTTTGGTGGACTGCTTCCAGAGGCCTCAGACGGCTCTTGGAAGTAGTCTCTTGTCAAAAATTGCTCCCAAGTATCCTTAGTTTTCTTTAACTGGTCCTCAATAAGAATTTTTATGAATCCATGATGGTAGAGATGAGATTCAATGTTGCCTATGTGTTTTTGAACTGTAAAACTCATCTTTTTCAAACTCAATAATAGAAAATGAGGCAAATTAAGAGTGTGACCCTCTAGGAAATTCATCATAAGTCTAGCATGATACATAGACATAGAACCAAAACGACCTTCACACGTGATAAATTTCTGGATGACTAACAGTAGACTAGACCATTCCTCTTTTAGTGCATGAACAAGGATGCCTCTTGTAAATACGGTGGTATCCATACCTCGGTTTTGTAGCATGATTCTCCATATTTGATCGTCCACACTTCTATTTTTAAAGCACCTTTCACCTTCTTGAGGTAGGCCTGTGGCAGCTGCTACTGTGGCCTCAGTCACTGTAAACTTTAAGTCTCCAATCTCCATTGTTTGTCCATCAAAAGACCGCGCAAAGCTTTGGTCACCTCCTTGTTATGGCCTTTAAACTTTTGGATAAATCGTAGCCATATGGCTTTCTTCAGCAATTCCTTAGTTTGAGGATAACCCTCCAAGTATTTCGGTCCTTCTGGCTCGACTCTCAGTAATTTTCCCATCCGCTATTTTAAATTCCAACTGAGAGTTCTTCTGCGTGTGAGGGTTCAAAAAAAAATGGCTCTGTTATAGGGTTTAGGATAGACTGTAGTGACTGCAGTCGGGGTTTAGGATGACTGTAGTGACTGCAATCGGAAATGGAGAACAAACTGTAGTGGCTGCAGTCGGAAATGGAGAACAAATTGTAGTGGCTGCAGTCGGAAATGGAGAACAGGGAATGGAAGTACCCAAATTACCGGAGGAATAGAGGGTGAGCAGCAGTGAACAAGTTCAAAATAAAATGCGGATGCATGCGAGGAATATGGTATTAGTGGAGTGGTAAACGAATGGAATCGGATGACTGTGTATGAAATTTTTACACGTCTCAATAGACGGCTGCGGAAATTACGGCTAAGAAGAACGGTAACACAATAGGTCACGTCTCAAGAGTACAGGTAATAAATGGAAGTGCAGTCAGTCTTGAGTTTAAACTCGGAATAATCATGAGACCGTTGGAGAAATGAATGCAAGGTGTGTGGAGTGATATCGTGGAATAGGAGTGGTAGTGGAGCTATCATATCAAATCATTGCACATAGTAGAACTTGTTATGGTTTGATAACTATGCGTAATTATGACTTGAATTGTTATTTGATAAAGATTTTTTATCATACCTTTGGAAACTTTGTCATTTTTTTTTGCTCAAGGCTTCTAACCAATTGCTCTTCCTTGATGTCTTGGAGATGCCCCATGTCTTTAGCTCAATTACACCTGCATTTCATGATTATGGCACTAACAGTTGACTGTAAATTTGAAAACAGAGTGATGTTGGCTGCGGAAATCGTTTCTGGCTGCGGAAACTACTTCTGGCTGCGGAAACGGTTTCCAGCTGCAGAAACTGAGACAGCACCCTCTTAACTGCACAAAGATAGTTAGAGAAGAACTAGTTGAATGAAAATAGTCCTGAAAGGGACTTTTATTGATGAAGTGAAATGGAATGAGTGAAATGAAATGAAAATGAAGTGGAGTGAAGTGAATTGGTAATGAGAGTGAGATGGAGGTGAAGTGAGGTGGTAAATGAAATGGAGTGAAGATGGAAAGAGAAGGAGAGGAGATTTTTTTTTTTGGAAAATATAGTGTCAGGTGTCCCTGATTTTCACTCTACATTTTCTGTATAAGACTGCCAATCTATGATTGGTTTTCAGGCTTATACGATTTTTTTTTTTTTTTTTACTGAAAGAAACAAAGACTAGGCTGATGGGGGAGAAGGATTCTTCTCCACCAACCTTATTGTAGAATTCTCTTGGAACATTTTGACAAATTCCTGTTTTGAGAGTGGCTTATGATAAATTTTAAATCGGTGGTCATTCACAATGAGAGGAGTTTGAAATTCATCAATAGTCTTGATTCTTACCGCTCCATTGTTAAAGACTTTGTCAATCTCATATGGCCCAAGCCAATGAGTCTGAAATTTTCCTTTGAAGTCTTTAAACTTGGAATCAAACAGTAACGCCCAATCTCCCTCTTGAAACTTTCTCTCTTTGATGTATCTTTCATGCCACTTAGCTCTTTGATGTTGAACTAGATCAGTCCTTAAAATTACATCTTGTTTGATCTAATATAGCTCATTCAGCTGCTCCATTCTGTGCTTTTGGGCTTCTGATAGATTCATCCCCAATTGGACTGCCATCTTGAAAGTCTTGATTTGAAACTCAATGGGGAGCAGGACCTTTTTCCCATAAACAAGTTCATAGGGAGAATGTCATGTTGTATTCCTCCATGTAGTTTTGTAGGCCCATAAGGCTTCAGGAAGCCTTTCTGCCCAATCTTTTCTATGTAGATGAACAGTTTTGGTGATGATGCTTTCAAGAACTTTGTTTGTAGATTCCACTTGGCCATTTGCTTGTAGATGGTAAGGAGTATATTTTCTGTGCTTGATTTTATATTCTTCCATCAGCTTCTCCATCAAGTTAGATGTAAATTGACTTCCCTGATCTGTCACAATTTCTCTTGGGACACCAAAACGAGTAAAAATATCCTCAAAAAGAAATTGAACAACTGAATTTTCAGTGGCAGAAGGCAATGCTTTGGCTTCTACCCATTTAGTGACATAATCAGTGCATACCAATATATACTTCTTTTGTTCAGATGGTAGATTAATGGGTCCAACGAAATCTAAAGCCCATTTTTCAAAGGGTTCGATGAGTACCTGTGGTTGTAATGGCATTTCATTTGAAAGAGTCGGTCTCCCAACTCTTTGGCAGCTGTCACACCTTCTGACATATTTTTTTGCATCTTTGAAAAGGGAAGGCCAATAATATCCTAATGAAAGGATTTTATAGGCCGTCCTTTTGTCAGCAAAGTGTCCACCGCATGGTTCATCATGACATGCCTTGAGGATGTCAGGCATTTCATCTTCCCGAACACATCTTCTGATCACACAATCTAGCCCTGTTTTAAACAATTCATTAGAAATCCATGAATAACTTGAGCTCTCCTGAATCATTTTTCTTTTTTCACCAGGAAATAGATGTGGAGGTAGCTTCGTTGTAACAAAGTAGTTAGCAATATCTGCATACCAAGGAGTCTTAGTAGTTACTGCAAAGAAATATTCATCTGGAAACTTATCCTCTACAGGAGAATCTTCGTTAGTATTTTGGATTCTAGACAAGAAATCAGCTATTGTATTTTGTTTCCCTGGTCTATCCAACACAGTAATATTGAATTCTTGTAAAAGTAAGAGCCATCTTGTAACTCTGCCATTAGTAACAGGTTTATTCATAAGATATCTAATTGTAGAACGATCATTATGGACAAAAGTTTCATAGCCAGTTATATAGTGTCTAAACTTATTGATTGCATGAACAACAGCTAAGAACTCTTTCTCAGTCACAGTATAGTTTAACTCAGTGGGAGTCAAATTTTTACTGGTGTAGTAAATGGCATAAGGAACTAAATCCTTTTGTCCTAACACAGCTCCTAGAGCTGTATCTGGAGCATCCGTGGAAATATGGAAAGGAAGTTTCCAATTTGGACCTCTCAAAATTGGTGCTTCAGATATTCTTGTTTCCAAAGTTTCAAATTCAGATTGACAATCAGGATCCCATTTTAATTCACAATCTTTTGTAAGTAATTTCAAGAGTGGAGATGCTATTTTGGTGAAGTTTTCAATAAATCTTCTATAGTATCCAGTAAATCCAAGAAAACTTCTAACATCTTTTTGGCAATTTGGAATAGGCAACTTGGAGATGACTTAAACTTTTGATCTTTCAACTTTAATCCCATCTCCTGAAATATGATGTTCTAAAACAATCCCTTCAGTAAACATCATAAAGCATTTTTCATGACTTAATGATAGGTTTGTTTCTTTACATCTTATAAGGACTTTTTCCAAATTCTCTAATGCCTCTTCAAACGAATTACCATAAACTGTAAAATCATCCATATAAACCTCTACACAATCATGGATTAGATCGGAAAAGATTCCTAGTACTACCCTTTGAAATGTTGTGGGTGCATTATATAATCCAAAAGGAAGTACTCGATAAGCAAAAGTTCCCCATGGACAGGTAAATGTGCTCTTGTCCTGATCTTCAGGTGCTACCTGAATCTGATTGTAACCACTAAAACCATCCAAAAATGAAAAATACTTTTTGCCTGCTAAAGTATCTAATACCTGATCGATAAAGGGTAAAGGAAAATGATCCTTCAAAGTTGCTTTGTTCAATTCCCTGTAATCAATGCATACCCTCCATTTACCATTCTTTTTAGGTACTATAACCAAAGGAGAAACCCATCGGCTATCTGAAATTGGATAAATGAAGTTCACATTAAGTAACTTTTGGAGCTCTTCTTTCACCATCTCCCTAAGGTTTGGATTCATCCTTCTCTGAGGTTGTCTGATTGGTCTACTATTTTCCTCAATATAGATGTGATGAATGCAAGTCTTAGGGTCAATACCTTTCATATCGGTATACTCCCATGCAAATGCAGTAGAATGTTTTTGTAAGATTTTGGTTAGTTCTTCTTGTTGTGATCTTTCCAAATTTTTGTTGATATTCAATGTTTTTCCTGGAAAGATCTCAATGGCGGAACTATCAAATTCTTCCATAGAGAAAAGAGACATTTGTCTAGATGATAGATACTCAATGTCAGAATCTAACTGAAATTGTGTGTGGTCATATTCTGAAGATGTTTCAAAATTTTCTAATGTGTTTAGAATTTGACTATCTTCACTAACTTCAGAAATGGTAAAGACAGGTTGTATAGTATCTTCATCATCAATCCATTCATTATCTCCTATTTCTGTGATTTCTTTTGCTGGAGGATACATATTGAATTTCTTTGTCGCATTACCATCAGAAATATACATATCCCCAGACCTACAACTGATGAAAGCATCGGCTATGGCTAGCCAAGGTCTTCCTAAAATGAGAGGATTTCCTCCTAAATTACTCTTGGGAGTTAAAATAATGAAATCCACTGGATATTCCCAAGATTCTAAGGAGACTGAAATGTCTTCTAATACACCATCTGGTTTAATAATTGATCGATCTGCAAGTTGCAGTAAAGTAGGTGTAAAGAGAAGATTAGGAAGTTTCAGTTGTCCCATAGTCTGTCTACTCATAATGTTGATAGCAGCCCCTAAATCAATCAAAGTATTTGGAATTTCAACCCCATTGATATGTGTTTTGACAATTGGACTACCGGGATCTACATATTTCTGCATAGTAATTTTTCCCATCATGATGTCTACAAATTTCCCTACAAGGTGAATTCTTCTTGTGTCTCTAGGTTTCCTTCCTGGTCTTTTAAGATTCAACTCCTTTATTGTTTTTGCTAGAATATGAATCTCTTTAATGGCTTGTAACAAGGGAATCTTGATACAGACATTCTTCAATTCATCTAGAAAATCATAGTCAGGGAACAACATTTGTTTTTCCACCCCTTTGTCAATTTGTAATCTTTCAGGAAAAGGAGGTGTGGATGAAGATACAGGTTGCTCAACTATAGGAGTTGTAGTGGTTAGTTCTTCTTTTTCTTTCTGAGTGTTTGGGTTTTGAAGAGATGCTTCAGAACCCTTATTGGCTTCAAGAGATTCTTCCTCAGAAATGCTTTGATTTTGGGCATCTATAGAAGGTTTATCTAGAACTCTACCAGATCTGAGTTGTACATCGTTGAGAGGAACAATCATATAGGCAGGAAATTGTTGACCTTCTATCATGTAAGCATTTTGAGGGTTTTTATTATTGGGGTTTGGCAATGGCTGAGAAGGAAGTTGATTTGACTTCTGTTGGAATGGAAGCAAGAGTTGAGAATTTGGGTTTTGTTGAGAAGGTTGTTGTTGTTGAAATGGCAATGATAGTTGTGGGTTTTGATTTGGAAGTTTTGGAGCCTGTTGGTTTTGAAAAGATGGAGGATATTGATAAAATTGAGAAAATCTCCCATAAGGATTTTGCATACCTTGTACCCATGATTGAAAAGGATTTTGAGGTTGGGACCAAGGTTGTTGCCAAGGATTCCAATTTAGTGGGGGTTGAAAGTTCATAGAGTTGTTAAACCCTTGATTTTGTTGCCCCTGCCAAGGTCTCCTTGCAACAAAACAGAGAGACTCAATTGTATTTGGATCTTCTTGAAAGACAACTTTGAGCCCAGGAATTGAAGGACAATCCTTGGTCTCATGATTCTCTGAACATATCACACATGTTTCTACAACTTTTGCATCTAAGGGACATTCCCTGAGAGCATGTTTTTTCTACATTTTGGGCAAAAGATGGCTAAAGCTTCAACTTCTGCTTTCTGCTTATTGTGAATCTTAAGAGTGTCTAGTTGCTCACTAAGACTCCCTAAGATATCAATTTTGAATTCATCAAGCATATTGCCAATCTCAACCCTACTTACTGATCCAGTTGCAGATTTGTTTGCTCTGATGAGAGAAGGACCTCTAGGCCCTTTTCCAGTTTTAGATTTTCCTCTTGAGAGATGGACACACAGTTCTGCTATGTCATGAAGTGGAAGTTGAGATATGTCTCCCTTTCCCATCATGTTCAAAATATCTATCCATTCATCTCTAATGGCTTTTAATAGAAGGGCTTTCAAGGTCTCCTCATCTAAGTTACTCATCTTTTCTCTTTTCAGATTGTATTGGAATCTTTCAAGTAAATCCTCCAAGTTTTCATCTTCTTCTTGTACCATTTTAAATACTTCATCCTTGTGGTTGGTAGGCATACAATAATCCATGTATCTATCCAAGAATGTTTGTTTCATATCATTCCAAGTCCTAATGGATTGAGTGAGTAATCCCATGAACCATTTCAAAGCAACTCCTTTCAATGTTGAAGGAAACAATTTGAGTTTTTGAGAGTCTTCCAGATAATCATAAGTTCGACACATGACCTCAAACTCAAATAGAAATGTTTCAGGATCTTCATTTCTTAACCCATGAAAGTTTGGGAGGACAGATGGTGAAATATTTTTCATTGTTGCTCGAGAATCCTCATCGACTATAGGAAATCCAAATGAGTTATCTCCATCCCTATTTCCCCCATTGTTACCTCTACCTCCTCCATTATTTCCTCCTCCTCCTCCTCTACCTCTACCTCTACAAAATCCGTTAACTCCCTCTTCTATCATGGTAGTTTTCTCAGAGATTTCAGAGTCCTCTGGTTCCTCTACTAATGGCGAACGAGGAGGAATTTCTCCCTCTTCTTCCTTAGGTGATTCTACTTCTTCAATTACAATGTGTCTCCCTGTAGAAGAAAAGAAAGAATCTTTTCCTAATTCAGATTCAATGGATGGTGAGGAAGAGTCTCCTAACTCAACTACTGTCTCTTGAATTCCAGGAATCTTAGGGCTAGGAATGTAGGTTGGAGATGATGGAGGTGTCTCTTGTCTATTCCTTGAGGTAGAAGGAGTTGTAAAAATCGAACTCTTGGCTCTAGCTAAAAACCTTCCCCTAGAATCTCTTGATCTATGCATGTCATTTTTTTATTTTTCTTCAAGTCGGGCTAGTAATTCTTTTTCTGATCTTCCAAGTCACTCTTGGTGCAAGAAGAGAGCATACTCAAGAAACTATTAAATCAATAACTTTTTCTTTTCTGATCCTCCAGATCACACTAAGTGCAAGAGGAGAGCATACTTTGAGAGGTTATCAATTTTCCTTCCCTGAAATTTTCTTGTTTTTTTTTTTTTTTTAAGAAATTGGCTACTTAATTTCACTTCCCCGGCAACGGCGCCAAAATGTTTGGTCAATTTATTGTATTCTAAATTGATATTTAAAATGTCAATCCGGGATTCGTAAACTGACGAAGTGAAGTGTACTATATGTACAAGATAACCATTTCCTTAGTCTTTTGTCGTTTTTGAGTTTTTTTTAGTTTGTTTCTGGATTTATCTTTTCCTAATGTGTGATGGCGAAAATGAAAGTTAAGTGTGGATGGTGATGGTGATTTCTACAGTGATTTCCCCAAACTTAAAAGTGATAAAAAAGAAAGCTTTAAAACAACTGTAATGAAATCAATTCTTAAGAGGAAGTAAATGTATCAAACAGTGAACTAATGACAATGGCCCAGTATCCTTGCTGCTGAATGAAAAGAAAGTAAAAACTAAACTTAAAGCAACTCAAACTAAAAGCAAAGCAACTAATTCACACTACTCCAACTCTTCAGATCCTTTACCCTTCAGCTCAATCTACCTTGTGGGAAGCAATCATGAACAAGTCAAGTAATATGATATCTAAATGGCAAGAAATTAAATTGCATAAAGGGAACTAATCACACTACTTCAACTCTTCTGATCCTTTACCCTTCAGCTCAATCTACCTTATGGGAAGAAATCATGAATAAGTTTAAGCAATATGATAACTAAATTGCAAGAAATTAAATTGCATAAAGGAAACTAATCACACTACTTCAACTCTTCTGATCCTTTACCCTTCAGCTCAATCTACCTTATGGGAAGCAATCATGAATAAGTTTAAGCAATATGATAACTAAATCACACTACAATAAGTAATATTCTGATTCCTTACTAATAGAGTCACTTGACTATAGAAAGAAACCATAAACAAATGAGTAGTATGATGTCTAAGTAGCAGAAAAAGAAATAAGCAAATCACAACTTGAAAAAGGACAGTGCTGGAATTAAACTTCAGGAAATGGAAATTAGCAGGAAGGACAAGATGATCTCATATGTCAATATTTATCAAAAAGATGAAAATTTGCCCAGGCTGCCTAAGAAAAATTGCAGAAAAACGTTGATCAGCTGATAGCTATAAGAAAAAGAAGTGAAAATGTAAACAACAGTGAATTAAAAACATCAAAACAGCATGTTATATACAAGCTAGTAATTATAAAAATAGAAACATAGTAAAATAAAATGACAACTATACAGGGCTTTAGTGCGCAGGGGCCCTCTACCACCTCAGCCAGTCAACAAACAGTCACAAGAACGAGCTCAAGAAAGTAGTCTTCTCATGTATTAAAGCAGCAACAACATATATAAAACAGAGTACAGTGGGGTGATAATAGAAACAGTTCAAAAATTACATTCAAAATGCCCCTTTACAGCATTCATCAATGCATTATTTATAATGAAAAAGTGTTGAAACTGACTAACTGAATCCTATGCTATTAACTGCGTTGTCAAAGACACGTAGATCTCCTCAGCCGAGATCTAGTGTAACTGTCATCATGCCTGTTAAATCTTCGGAGTGGTAGCTGTTGGATTCAGGTTACGGGGATGATCTCCAGGTGTGCCGATGTCTCCGTGGGCTGAGGACTGTGCCACGTAAACTTTCACATGCTCTAAACAGAGACGTGCCACCGCTAAATTCCTTGGTTGGCTTTGCCTTTGACCCTTGTTGACTGTGACCCTCTATGGATGATTTAGCAGATTTGAAGGGGCACGTTTCATGTACCCGTCACCTGTAGCTTGCCCATGTGGCTCATTTCTTCATAGGACACCTGTAGCATAGCCTTTAACAAAATAGCTACGGAATCCTGTGCTGGCTGCGGAAACCTGTGCTGGTTGTGGAAACTGACAAGTTTCCATAGCTGCCTGAACAAAAATCTAAACCAAACAACAGTCATAAGCATAGTTAGAAAACCATGTCAGAAGCTCTTTTTAGACTATAATGCAATGATTTAACAGCTTGATGGATGAAGTAAGTGGGAAAAAGAAGGCTGAGAGGGTGTATAGGAAGATGCAGGTTTGAGGCTCAACAGAATCCATTAAGGACTAGGCTTACCATGGAAGAAAATGGGAAGGTGATCAATTTGGAAGCCAATGAGGAGGAAGACTTTGAAGAAATCCTGGTAGAGGAGGAGGAGGATGTAGAAATTCAGGTGGAAACATAGGGTGCAAACCCTCTGACCAGGCTGCCCACATATGTTCCTCTATGGAAGGGAAAAGCAAGGGTGCCCAAAGACATAGATGAGAGAAAAATCTCTCTCTAGACTCCGCTGCTCCCTAACGACATCATTTTCAATGGAGTGCACTTGGGGTAAGTGCCTGTGCTAAAATTTGAAGAATGGGATCTCACGGACCACGAGAAGTTCCCACATTTAGCAACAGCACGGCTCATGTGTTAGAAGAGAGACACACCGATGGGAGCCATAGAGTTGGAGCCACGTAAGTGGCTGAGAGGTGTAGAAAAGGTAGGACTCTTAAACCTGCTCTAGGTGCCACATTACCATCACGCCCCACTGACTATTTTAATCATTAGGCAGCTGCTCTGCCTGGTGCATGATGGGTGTTTTTGGCTGGAGGAGCCCATCCCCATCACAAACCCATTGATTGACAGAATTACCCAGTTCCCTTGCAAAGGGGAGGACCCAACAGACATCTTGGAGGGTAAAAGTGATGATTTGGACATCGTGGAGGCCATGAAGAAGAAGTTCAAGTTGGGGAAGAAGAAGAGAGGGTAAGCAATTTCCAACATTAGCAATGTTGCCGTCAAAGTTGTGATGCAGATATTGGTTGGAAAGGTCATGCAGAAGTGTCACGCAGATGAATTGCTAGCACTGGTGGTTGCACTTGCCACGCAATGCATAGAAGGGGTCCAGTTTAACTGGGTCAACTACTTGTACAGAGAATTCATTGAGAATTGCCGCAAGGCATAGGAGTAGGGGAAGAATTTCTGTCATACATGGCTATTGTTGTCCATCGTGCTAGTGGCATGGGAATTGCTCAAGGACAACCAGTTCCCCACAATTGCGTAAGATCTTCTGGAGGTTACGAAGTAGGCTTCACTGTGGTCAACTAAAGATGTGCAGAGAATCAGGGACAGTAAGATATTCTGGGTGTTCATGGAGATGAACATCAGAATGGGGATTAACCTCAAGACACGGTTAGCAACCACTATTTATAACAGTTTGCAGAGCTTCATGGAGTTCAAAGCAGACTTCCACCATGTTTACATCAGGGCACGCAAGGACCCCGTGAAGACATGGAATGAGCTCCCTTATCTGGCGATGGATGATGCCATCTTTGCCATGCTTGAGTCATTGCTGCCGGAGTGGCGTGCTCTAGCCAGCTCCACAGTGGACGTAGAGAATTCCATCATGTAGAGGAAAAAGTATGAGGCAAAACTACATATGGCGTAGTTGGCATAAAAGAAAAAGAATGAAGCAACAGAAACCAAGGCATAGGAGGCATGCAATGCTGCGAAGGCAGCATAAGAGTAGTAGAGAAGCAGCACGAAGGCTAGAAGTCGCCTTCGCCTAAACAAGAAATAGATCCAAAGGAAGGTGGCGCAGACCCATAGATGTCATCCACATAGTTGAAACGATAGCGACCAAGAGAGCAGGTGGGGCCGTGGAAGAAGTCGAAGGCCTCAAAGACTTCTTTTGACCCGATCGCCATCACTGAAGGTGATCTACATGACAATGGGGAGACGGTGAGGGACGTCACTGCGGAGGCCCTCCAGTAGTGTGTGGAGGAACACCAGACAGTATTGGGGGTTCTTTGAGTGCAGATATAGGAGTTGCAGTTGTGCACTCCACAGACTGGTACTGTGTCAACTAACCTCTCACTAGGCATAGTCGTAGTGGAGGAAATGCTGCGCACTCAGGTGACTAACACTATAGTGTTACCAAAGGAAGCACTCGTGATAAAAAATGAGGCCAGCAACATAATGGTTAGTGGGCTAAAGGGACTCAGGATAAATATGGCAGCACTCCCTCAGGAGACACTCTATGTTTTGTAGGATGGAGTTACTGCAGAACTACATGCCAGGGAAGGTCATGCGCTCCAGGTAATGAGCGAGCAACCCATTAACATTGAACAGTTGAGCTTGCAATGTAATGAAGTAGTGGTGCAGAACTGATAGCTAGTGCAGATGGTCAAGGAAGCCTGCTAGATGGTCCCGGAGGTGGCCATCCAAGCGGAGGAACCAACGGAGGCATGCATTTAGAAACTAGTAGCAAGGGTGCGCAAGGCAAAGGAAGAGATGGCCAAGGTTCAGTTGGAGCTGAACCTTCAGATCCCAAACTACAGTTGAAGGCGCAGCCTTCAACTTCCCTAGAGATTAAGGAATAGCGCACTGGCGCCATTACAACAGCCATAGCAGAGGTCAACAATATAGTGGAAGACTGCACCAAGCTATATGAGGAGTCGTTTGAGGTTCTCGCTACTTTGCAGGAGGACCCGAATATATAGTGCCTAGAAACAAAGGCGCGCAATCTATAGTAGCAATATGATAAAGTAAAAGGGACTGCACAGATGGTTGCCCTTAAACAAAGGCTCGTGCAGATGCAGTAGGTGAAAGCACTCAAGGAGTAGGTGGATGTTGTTCAATGTAAGGAAGTTGTTTTGAAGGTGCATGTACAATTGTGGATTGATGAGGCTTTTGTCATTACAGCCTCTATTGAAGCAAATCTCGCACAGATACAGGGAACATTGGAATAGATCTAGGAAAGTAGTTTAGCTACATTAGTTTCTAAACAATGCGTCCAGGAAGCACAACAGGCAACCGCATAGTGCATTACCGATCTTGCAGTAGTCTAGGCAGAGTTGGGAGGTCTTCACGCAAAGATCTCCACATCGATATAGTGACTCGAGGGTGAGTCATGATGTTTGTGTTTGGGTCCTATTGTGCGCGAGATCCCCCAAGGAAAGTTTTGGGGCTTAGAGCCTAGATTTTGGTCACAAATTGTGACTTCGATGTAAAGACTTTACATTTTGTGGGCACAGAGCGTGTAGCTTGTAAATGAGTCACATGGTTGTCTGCCCTTAATTTTGTAATGTAATGTCGACTGTAGAGATCTACCCATGGTCCGCGGACCATGGGATTGTATAAATAGAGTGAGGCTCTAAGTGTAAATCAATAATGGAATCTAAGAACCAATAGATGATGGAATAGAAGCATACTGAAAGATCTGAAGTGTAAAGTCTAGTTTGGGTTGTAGAGTAGGAGAAGGATCTGTAGCTAAGTGCTCAAAGGCCTAGTAGTCCGTAGCTAAGTGCACGGACCCCTGCAGCTGAGTGTGCAGGGTGAGTCGAGTCTGTAACAATTGGAAGCATTAATAAAGAGAATTTTTATACCATTCCTATGTATTTATTTCATGTTTTCTATGCTGAATGTATTATGTATGAATTGCATTTCTAATGTTTATATGATGTGCAAACATATGTGACTGTGATAATTAAGTGAATGCGAGATAAAGTATCTGTTTACATGAAGTTAACTAAAATATTTAAGAAGATAAGTAAGATTTGTGGTGTAATTTGGGGAAACAGCACAAATCGCTACCATATTAGTGCGAAAGCACCTCAGCCTCTAGTTAGGGCTACGCAAAAGCGATTATAACAGATCGCGAAGGACTCACAGATCAGCATAGTGTGTGAAGTGACCTATGCGAAGGTAGACATAGTTGGACTAAATAGGCACCTCAAACATCTCAAGGGTGTGGAAACTTGGTTCCAGCATCCCCCCATACTGCTTCAGGTGAGACTTCAGTCCGCGCTCCGTGGGCTAATGTCGAAAGGGCTAGTAGTGTAAGGATTTGTGTGGCTAATTAACTCTGAACCTGGGTCAGGCCCCCTCAAGCCAACTTCAACTATTTTTTTATTTTAACCAATGCACCCAACCACCTCATTAGTTATTCCTCCCATCAAAAAGTATTTCAACCTTGTTGCATAGTGCACCGAGGGGGAGGCTAGGCGCAGGCACACATTTCTATACAGGTGGAACCATGAAGTAGTGCAGAGAAGGGGCTAGAACCATGATCTGAGAAATTTCTCTAGGGGGGCATATTTGATGCCATGAACTCAACAGTGCTATCCGTTTCTCCATCATAGATCTGCAATTTTAAGGATTCTTCAATTTTGGAGGTATAAAGTCGTCATTTTGACTTTTGATGTACTTTTATTATTTTTCCATCTAATGAAAATAGAGCCTCCCGACTAATTCGAGCAGGGCCCAGAGACGTAGTCCCTCTTGGACGAGCTCCGATATCAATCCTGTGTCCTCTATGTTTAACTTTCTATTCTTCTTTCCTCTTCTTTATGCACTTGTAATTTCATGGTTAAATGCAAGATTAATATGTAATTCTTTAATGCATCACAAGGAAAAGATTTTTTGGGATCAAGTGCATATACAAAAATCATCTTTCGTATATGCATGCTTCCAAATATATGTGCATACAAAATATACACATATACGGAAATCATCTTCTATATATGCACAACTTCTATATATGTACATATATATGGAAGCATGCATATATGAAATATGGCTTCAATATCTATATAGAAACCATATTCCATTTGAGGACCTTTGTATATGCATATAAATATGCAAGTACATATATAGAAGCCCACTTCCATAAATACAACTACATGTCTGCACATGCAGGATTTCCATATATGCACACTTCCATATCTATTTACATATATAGAAGTTACGCTTATACGGAAGCCATATTATGTATATGCATGATTCACTATATATGTGCATAGATAGAAGCTATGCATATACAAAAGTCGTCTTCAATATATGCACAATTTATAAATATGCACATATATATGGAAGTGATGGTTTCTGTCTGTAGCTTTTGTATATGTACATATATGGAAGTGTTCATATATAGAAGATGTCTTCCATATATGTGCTACTTCTGTATATGGATATATATGGGGAAACATGCACATATGAAAGATGACTTCAATATCTCTATAGAAATCATATTCCATGTGTGAACTTTTTCATATGAAAATAGATATGAAAGTACATATATAGAAGTCGACTTTCATAAATACACTTTCATATGTGTGATTTTTGCATACGCACACTTCCATATCTATGTGTATATATAGAAGTTATGCATATACAAAATCAATCTTCCGTATATTCACACTTCCATATATATGTGCATATAGAAAAGTTGCACATAAGTAATTCCATTCTCTCTATATGTACAACTTCTGTATATATACATATATATGGAAGAAATGGATTCTATATGCAACTTTTTTATATGCACATATATATGAAAGCGTGCATATATAGAAGATATATGTACATATATGCACAAATTATGGATATGCACATCCATATGGAACTCATCTTCTATAAATGTGCAACTTCTATGTATACGGAAGACGAGTTCCATATATATGTGCATATACAGAAGTTGCACATATACGAAAGTCATCTTTTTTATATGCACACTTCCATATATATGTGCATACATAATATGCACATACACATTAGGCAACTTCTATATATGCACATAAATATGGAAGCATCCACATACAAAATGTGGCTTCAGTATCTATATAAAAACAATATTCCATGTGTGGACCTCTCTATATGCATATAGATATGCAAGTACAAAAGTTGTGCACATATAGAAGTTACACATATATGGAATCCATCTTCCATATATGCACACTTCCATATATACGTGCATATACAAAAGTTGCACATATACAAAACCCATTTTTTTTATATGCACATATATATGGAAGTGATGGCTTTTGTATGCAACTTATGTATGTACATAGATATGGAAGCTTTCATATATGGAAGATGACTTCTATATATGTGAAACTTTTGTATATGCACATATATATGGAACTCATCTTCTGTATATGCGCAACTTCTGTATATAGAAGATAATGTAATTGAATCATTAAAAAAAGAAAACAAAATGGTCATGGTTTCTCTAACTTAATATGTGCAAGGAGTTTCATTTCCTAGAAGGAGTTGCATCCACTGTTGAAACACCCCATGCATAGTAGTCTTTGTGTAGTCTTTTTATCTTGTGTGACACTATTAGTGTATAAAGGAAATGATTTCCTAAAAAATGGATAATAATAAACATTAGAATGGCACATAGAAGTATATTCATATTGAAGCCTTCGTATAAGCATCTATTTATTCCAGTGTGCTACCATGGCGATGGAATGAGGTAGTGTTCATCATGGCGGTAAGGGGAGACTATTCACTCCCAACTCTCCATGGTGTGATGACCACATGGTTCTCTTTGACCCTATCATCCCTGATCATATTAGACACATGGTAGTTATCTTCGAAGTAGTGGAGAGATGAATAATTGGAAAAAATCTCAGGGCTATTTCCAATTTTCTAAGAAGGAATCTCTAGGACCTACAACTGGCTTACAATCGTGTTGAATGTTAAGGGGCCAAATCTAATGCTTATTCCAGTTTCATAAGAACACTTCTTTGATGTCTCTCAGGAAACATTAGTGTCAATTTTCCTCCCAATGTGATCTTCACTACTTCTTCTAGCACTTCAAATAGGTCTACATAGTAGCAACAAGAAGGGTTACTCTCACATCAAATCTACTCTCCCTCCCTCTCCTTCCGTCATCTTGGCAGGGGACATGCGAGATAGTGGCATGTGAGGCCAGGAGTATTTTGTTGCAAGGGAAAAAAGTTCTAAGAGGCCTCTAACCATTGATGCTAAGCTTGTTAATCGACAACCCTCTCCCCACAACCATTACACCTATGGATGCTTTGTCATGGAGAAATGGAAACTTAAACATCACATATATAGAAGCTTCCATATATGTGTACATATACGAAAGCTTCCATCTATGCACATAATTGTATATGTGTGCATATGCCACATTTATGGAAGCTTTTGGCTATGAATATGGTTGTATATGAGCACATATATGTGTGCATATACAACTAGCATATACACAAAAGCTTCCATATATGTGCGTATATAAAGAGGTTTTCATATATGTGCACATATATGAAAACTACACATATATAACTATGCATATAGATAGAAGATTCCATATACACATTATGTGCAAATTCAACTATGCACATAGATAGAAGATTTCATATATACACATATATTATGTGCACACATGCAGACATATACAACTATGCACATAGGCATAAGCTTCCATATGTGCACATAGTTGTATTTTTGTATCTTCCATATATGTGCACATATATGGAATCTTCAAAATCCTTGTGTATATGCAAACATACAGAAGCTTTCTTACATGTAGACATATACAAAAGCTTATGTATATGTGCAGAGTTATATATGTGAATATAAATGGATGCTTTCATATATACGCACATATATTGAAGCTTCTATATATGTGCATAGTTCCATATGTTCAACTTTCATATATATGAAAATATATGTGCATATATGGAAGCTTCCATATATTTTCACATATATGAAAGGTTATGTATATGTGTATAGTTGTATACATGTAGATTTTGTATATATGCACATATACGAAAGCTTCCATATATGCACAGATATATGGAAGATTCCACATATTTTCTATCTAGTCTACAAAAAATCTAATGATCTAACATCCTTCCTCTCAATTAGTTATTGGGTCTTACGAAGGATTTTACAAGGGAATTGGGGCCATGTTCCAAAAATATTGGTGATATTTCCAACAACTAAAAAATTAACAAAGGTATGGAAAACGGTTTTAATAAGAAATACTAGGGCCATGTCTAGAAGAAATTGGCAACACTTCCAACAACCATTTAAAATTTCCTCTAGGGGAATGTGCTCCCACACTTGTGACCTATAAGGATATACACCCTATAATTTGGACACTAAGCTACCTATGCCTAGTGGGAATGAGTGAATCTCAACTTCTAGTCAACAACTTTGGACCTAGATCCTCTACCAAGCATTGAGAGATATAAGGGGGCATATGATAATCTGTTATCTAGACCTTACCACCTTCATTGGTTTCTTCTCATTATCGAATTTTTGCACTAGGTTATGTAGATTTATAATAATTTATAAGGCCTAATCAACATGTGATTCACTTAGGTCAAAATTAAACTCCTTTCCATTAGTGATACATCCCCCCGACTTGACTACTTAACTTCCACCACCTCACCTTTTGGATCACTAGATCTAATAGATCAAGATCCTTGAAGCGTGTGTTATCCTAGGTATGCATTACCTTTGTCATATGCTCATCTCTCCTTAAACGTATCCTCCTAACTCCCCCTTCTTGATCCAATGCGGCTTACATTAATCAGATGAAATAGAGATGAATTACAATTGCTAGCTCAATCTGAGCTCAACTTGCAAGTGAATAACCTATCTCTCTGCTCACTTAGAGGCTCTAACCCAAACTTAGTCAATTTCTACGTCTGCTTGAGCCCGTATTTCATTGTGAAATTCCTAAGGAAATAGGCTCCTATTATTTAAGAATTTCGTCCAAAATGTGCGTAGAACTTTAGCCTTTGTATAGGTGCATCTTCTATATATGCACATATACGGAAGTTACACATATACAGAGGTTGCGCATATATAATGGTTGAAGTCGAGCATAAATTATGTATATGCACATCTTCCATATACGCAAAAATTTGCATATGTTCACATACAATATGCAGAAGTTGTGCATATATGGATGTTTTTGTATATTATATTACAGAACTTGTGCGCTAGTTTCCATATGCCCAACTTCTCTATATATTCATATTATACAAAAGTTTCTCATATATAGAATATATGCGCATAACTGAAGTTTCACATATATAGAATATAATACATATACAAAAGTTGTGTAAAACTTCAACCTTTGTATAAGCACACCTTCTTTATATGCACAAACAAATATGCGCAAATATCGAAGTTGTGCTTATACAAAAATTTCACATATACAGAGGTTGGGCATATACGGTGGTTAAAGTTGCACAAATATTATGTATATGTGCATTTACTATATATGCGCATTTACTGTATATGCAAAACTTCCATATATGCACATATCTTCCATATATGTGATTTTTCTGTATATGTTCATACTTAGAAGTTGCACATATCTAGTAGATGCACATATATGGAATTTGCACATATATGAAAGATATGTGCATATACGGGAGTTGTGTATATATAGAAGATATGTGCATATATGGAAGTTGTGCATATACAAAAGATATGTGCATATATGGAAGTTGTGCAAAACTTCAGCCTCTATATAGATGCAACTTCTTTATATATACATATTTGGACAAGTGTCACTTCATCCTTGATTTTACACATGCACATCATAAACGATAACTCTAATATCATGAGAGTAATTCTATACAATGGAGGCTTTTAGAGATACTTCCACATTTCACATTGTAGCTCTAAACATCCTCATGAGTTCAAGGAGCTTTGGATTTTGGATTTGTTTTGCATTGCATTTCCAGGTAAATTTTTGAAGTGTTGTTTTTTTTTGCTTTTCTCTATTGCTTTTGTCACTTTTGTGTTTTTGAGTATTGATTTTCCAAATTATTCTTTGAGTTACTGGAGTTTCTGTTATTATTATAGTGTACAAGTCTCATTTCAGTATTTGAGTTATTTTTACAAGTGTCACATCACTTTCTAATCTTTTCACCTATCATCAATTATTATTGCTGGGATTATTTATGCATGCATGTTCTTCTTTTTGCATTATCTTTAGACCACACAGAGGGTCATCTTTAGTGTAGCTTAAAGCCTCTATCCCTAGTAGGTACAATTGCCTAGGATCCATCCCTAGTCACTTCATCAAATACTTAATGTTTTATCTAGCCTCTCGACTTATGTCTTTTACTTTCAATAGAATAAGTTGAGATATTTGTTTCTGTTATGAAACCATCTCAACAAAAGATAGAAAAGATAGATCAACGCCTTAGAATTCAGCCTCTTCGAGGGGGCAAACTCCTTTACATTACATAAATGAACAATTCTTGGATGATACAAATGACAAAACCTCCTTTCTATATATAGGAGTCTAAGGAGTCACAATATAATTCAGCCGACCTAACAATAATAATATAAAGCCACAAAAATAACAATAGAGGGATTCTATGGGGCACAGAAATAACAATATGGGGGTAATAGGGGCACAACAATATAAATAAGGGGTATAACTACAATAGTAATGGGGCAATCACTAGTATTATAGGGACCCAACATGCCCCTCTCCTTCAAAAAAGTGTTTTCCTCAATGCTTGAGTAGTTCTGGATACTTCTGCATAAAATTCTCATCCTCTCATGTGGAATCTTTAGCGGATAAGTTCTTCCACTTGATAAGATACTCTGAAATTGATCGATTTCGTAGTTGTCGAGTTCTTGTTTCTGTGACTGCTTCCGGTTCCAATATAATTTTTCCTTCCTCGTCAAGTTTTGGCAATATTGTTTGAATTGGGAGCTTGTCACCTATAACCTTCTTTAAACATGAAACATGGAAAACTGGGTGCAATCGAGAAGCTGCAGGAAGCTCCAATTTGTATGCCATAGTACCAATCTTTTGCAACACCTTGTACGGACCATAATACTTTGGTGATAATTTATTATCCTTCTTAGCTTGCTTTAGGGACATTTTCTTATATGGTTGTAGCCGTAGGAATACCCAATCACCTACATCAAAACTTCTTTCACTGTGATGTTGATCTGCCTGTTGTTTCATTCTATTTTGTGCCAACATGAGGTTATCCTTTAAGAGTTGAAGGACTTGTTATTGATGTTCGATGTGATGTTCCACTGCCTGAACCTTAGAATTTTCTCTTAAATATGATGTGATGGATGGTGGTTGATACCCATAAAGTGCCATAAATGGGGTCATTTTTGTTGCTGTATGGAAGGAAGTGTTATACAACCATTTAGCCAGAGGCAACCATTAAACCCATTGTGTCTGTTTATCAGATACAAAGCAACGAAGATATCCTTCCAAACATTTGTTTACTATCTCAGTTTGCCCATCAGATTGAGGATGATAAGATGAGCTATGAGATAACTGAGTACCAAGACAAGAAAATAATTCTGTCCAAAAATTTCTAGTGAAAATGGGATCTCTGTCACTTACAATAATCTTTGGGTTTCCATGTAGCTTTTGAACTGTTTCCATAAATGCAGTAGAAACTGTACTGGCTTTAAATGGATGTGATAATGCACAAAAGTGTGCATACTTGGTAAGTCTGTCAACTACCACCATGGTGACACTCTTTCCCTCAGACTTGGGTAAACCTGTGATAAAATCCATTGAAACCTCCTCCCAACATTGGCTTGGAATGGATAAAGGTTGTAATAGACCTGGTGTCTTAATTGTTTCAACTTTATTTTGTTGGCAAACCAAACATTCTGCCACAAACTTTTGAATATCTGATTTAAGGCCATCCCAAAAAAATTCCTTCTTAACCCTGTGGTAAGTTTTTAAAAATCCTGAGTGCCCTCCTAAGGGAGAAGTGTGCAATTCCATAAGAATCTTTTGTTTTAGCTGGGAATTCTTACAGAGGTATAAGCGATCTTTGTACCATAACGAATCATTTTGCCAGCTAAATGTATCAGAAGTACTGGAATCTTGTTGTAGCTTTCGAATAAGTGCCCACACTTCTTCGTCATTCTTCCATTCCTCCCTTGCTTCGTTTATCCAATCTGGTTGGATAATAGAAATGGCACACAACAATGCTTCCACATCCTCATCCTTTCTTGAGAGTGCATCTGCCACCACATTTTGCTTCCCTTTTTTGTAGATGATTTCAAAGTCATAACCCAACATCTTTGTGACCCACTTTTGTTGCTCTTCAGAGGATAATCTTTGTTCTAAAAAGTATTTAAGGCTATCATGATCCGTTTTTACCTTGAAGTGTCTTCCCATTAGGTAGGATCACCATTTCTTAAGTGCATGGAGTATTGCCAACATTTCCTTCTCATAAATAGCTTTGCTTAAAAACTTTCCCTTGATTGGACGACTTTCAAAAGCAATGGGTCTTTCATCTTGCATTAGAACAGCACCAATTCCATTTCCTGAAGCATCACATTCCACAATAAAGGTTTTTGTGAAGTCCGGTGTAGCTAAGACCGGTGCTTGGCACATTGCCTCTTTAAGATGTTCAAAGGCCTTTGTTGCTTCCGGAGTCCATGAAAATGAATCTTTCTTCAATAATTTTATTAGAGGTGTTGCTATTCTCCCATAATTCTTAACAAACTTGTGATAATACCCTGTCAACCCAAGAAATCCTCGCAGATGCTTTATGGATGTGGGGATTTTCCATTCCTTAATGGCTTTAATTTTGCTAGGGTCTACCTTAACTCCTTCATGAGATACAATATGACCCAAATATTCCACCCCCTGGACTCCAAAGAAACATTTGGATCTTTTTGCATATAATTGTTTCTCCTCCAATAGTTGTAGCACCCTGTCAACATGTTCAACATGATCCTTCCAAGACTTGTTGTAGATTAGTATATCATCAAAAAATACTAACACAAATTTTCTAAGGAATGGTTTGAAAATTGAATTCATCAAACCTTGAAATGTTGAAGGTGCATTGGTAAGGCCAAAAGGCATGACCAAAAATTCATAATGACCCTCATGAGTTCTAAATGCTGTTTTCAGAATGTCTTCAATCTTCATTCTAATTTGATGATATCCCGAATGAAGATCCAACTTGGTGAAGTAAATTGATCCATGCAATTCATCCAGTAATTCATCAATAACAGGAATGGGGAACTTATCTTTAATAGTGAGCTTTTTGAGCTCCCTATAATCTGGACACATGCGCCATGGTCCATCCTTCTTGTGCACCAATACTACTGGAGCTGAGAAGGAACTTTGACTCAGTTGAATTATACCAGCCTCTAGCATTTCTGCAACCATACGTTCAATTTCACTTTTTTGGACATAGGGATATCTGTATGGCCTGATGTTTGGAGGAACACTTCCTGGAATCAGATGAATAGCATGATCATGACTACGCATAGGTGGGATACCTTTTGGAGTCTCAAATACCTTGGAATGATTGTCCAGGACTTTTTGGAGATTTGGAGAAATAGATGATTCCAATGTGGAAACATCTAGCGAACATAATTGTGCAATTACACCTCTTTGCTCCTTTTTTAGAAGCTTTGTCGTGCTATTAGAGTTGATTATCTTTCCCGGTTTCCCTGTAATACCCCTTAATTCAACTTCCTTTCCTTCTGTAAAATTTTTTATGAAACGTTCTTGAAAATTAAAAGCTATTGTACCCAAGGATTGTAGCCATTGGACTCCTAGTACAACATCAGCACCTCCCATTGGAATGGAAAGCATTGGGCTAGTCAATACATATTCTCCCATGGATAGCTTGATATTATGGCACTTTCCAGAGCAATTTATTGTTCCTCCATTTGCAATCATCACTTGACACTCTGGTGCTGGATATAGGAAGCAATTCAATTCTTTTGCTACCCTACAATGAATAAAATTGTGGGTGCTTCCTGAATCAATCAACACTATTACCTTTTTCTTCTTGATTTGTCCTTCTATCTTGATGGTTTGAGGAGTGGTAATTCCCGCCAATGCATTACAAGATATGGTCGGATTTATTTGTTCTTCATCTAGGCTTTGTTCCTGGAGTATATCTTCTTCTTTTGACCTTTCTTGCTCCTTTTCTTCTTCCTCTTCACAATCTATGTAGAATAATTTCTTCTCAGCACACTTATGACCTTTAGTGTATTTGCTATCACAACTGTAACAAAGCCCTTTTGCTCTTTTTTCTTCCAATTGTTGTGGTGTCAACCTTATAGGTTGTGGAAGACTAGGGGAAACAACACTTCCGTCTTTATAGTTGTGAGTGGTATGCTTCCTGGTTGCCATAATTTTGCTTTCCATTTTTCTTGCTAACCTGAATGCCTTCTCTAATGAATCAGGTTCCCAAAGGTGAACATCATGTTGGATATTATCCTTTAAAGACCCTATGAACACATCAATCCTATGCTCCTCTGGAATATCTTTTACCCTTATGTTCAATTTTTGGAACTCCTCAATGTGCTCCATTACTGAACCCTTTTGTTTGAGACTTATCAGTTGGCTAAAAAAAGTGTTGCTTTTTGTATCTTCATAATGTGCTATCAATTCTTCCGTAAAAATTGCCCAAGTGATAAATTGTTTACGAGAGCAAAGCCATTGATACCATACAAACTGATTTGGTTCTAAATATACAGTTGCCATACGTACCTTTTGTGCGTTTTGCACATTATTGAGATCGAAGAATTGCTCCATCTGTAATATCCATGTGGCGGGATCCTTGCCATCAAACTTCCTCATATCGATTTTTGGAATATGGTGATTCTTCGATCCAACATTAGCGTCGATGGAATCATGATTAACATTTCTTTTGTTCTCATCATGAGTTTCCTTTCTACCTTTTCACCATTAGTGACCCTTTCTTGTAGCAACTTCTTCAATTCTTCCATGTCTGTCTTCAAATCTATCTTCAAATCATCCATCTTAGCTTCCATGCCCTTTATCTTAGATTCCACGCCATTTACCTTAGATTCCACGCCACTTATCTTAGCTTCTGTTAGCTTTTGTGAGCGTGACATTTGTTGCACTTGTTCTTGTAATTTTGATATATCATGTAGCATTTCTTCCTCTTCCTCTTCCTCATGAGTCATGCTAGAGCTTTCAGGTTCCTTACTAGGTGTTTGCATTTTCTTTCCTCGGGGCATCAGTTACTGATAATAATGCTTTACTATGCCCTTTGAATTCCGTTAAACTAAGCTTACACAAAAATTTAAAAAAAACTACACACCTTTTTTCACTTTATAGAAGCCTGATATTGAATCTGATGTATCTCTGTAATTTCAGATCATCCAGTTCTGAAATTGCTACCTATAGTAGCCTTCTGCATCCTCTTTCCAATGCCACAAGTCTGAGCCAAATTGGATTCTCCAAGGAAGAGTTATGTGAAATCTGCCACAGTGACTTGCTTTTAGAATGGTTCAGTAGAGCGAAATTCTACGACGTGCCACGAGTCACTGTTTCAACCTTTGAATCTGAAACACACACACACAAAACTACAGTCTGTCCTCTTTTTGTACCTTCTGACGAAATTTCAATCTGATCCACAGAGAGAAAGTTATGACGATTTTCTCCAGGTCACCTGTTTTGAATGTAATTCAGGAGTCTGCAAAAAGACCAACTTCCTCAGATCATATCTCCGGAAATATCACGCGAAAAGCTCTAAAATTCGGAACCAAGGTTCAGCGTGATTTCTTCTCAAATGGGTTTTTTTTATGACTTCTGCAATGTCACAGAAAAAAAGTTATAGTGAAAATTCCACGATGACCTCTTTGGAGCAGCGAAACCCTAGAATCCAAAGCTCCGATACCAATTGTTATGAAACCAGCTCAAGAAAAGATAGAAAATATAGATCAACGCCTTAGAATTCAGCCTCTTCGAGGGGGAAACCTCCTTTACATTACATAAATGAATAATTCTTGGATGATACAAATGAAAAAACCTCCTTTCTATATATAGGAGTCTAAGGAGTCACAATATAATCCAGCCGACCTAACAATAATAATATAAAGCCACAAAAATAACAATAGAGGGATTCTATGGGGCACAAAAATAACAATATGGGGGTAATAGGGGCACAACAATATAAATAATGGGTATAACTACAATAGTAATGGGGTAATCACTAGTATTATAAGGGTAATCACTAGTATTATAGTGGATTTGTTTTGCATTGCATTTCCCGGTAAATTTTTGAAGTGTTGTTTTTTGTTGCTTTTCTCTATTGCTTTTGTCACTTTTGTGTTTTTGAGTATTGCTTTTCCAAATTATTCTTTGATTTACTGGAGTTTCTGTTATTATTATAGTGTACAAGTCTCATTTCAGTATTTGAGTTATTTTTACAAGTGTCACATCACTTTCTAATCTTTTCACCTACCATCAATTATTGTTGCTGGGATTATTTATGCATGCATGTTCTTCTTTTTGCATTATCTTTAGTCCACACAGAGGGTCATCTTTAGTGTAGCTTAAAGCCTCTAGCCCTAGTAGGTACAAGTGCCTAGGATCCATCCCTAGTCACTTCATCAAATACTTAATGTTTTATCTAGCCTCTCGACTTATGTCTTTTACTTTCAATAGAATAAGTCGAGATATTTGTTTCTTTTAGAAATTATGTACTTAGTAGTAACTGGTACTTCTATTATGATATATCAAGATATTTGTGAGATATTAGTAGTGCGACATGACTTAGTCTAAACAATGTTCTTTGGTCTAACAAGATGATATTGCGAGAGAATAAGAACATCGATTAACAAGAAAAAAAACAAAACAAAAACAAATATATGTATAAATAATACAACTTATATTGGTTGAGTCATTTTTTTGATATAAGATATATGGTTTATAAATGTGATTTAAAAAAGGCGTATCTTTTCATTTTTAACAATAAGTTATATTATTCTTTTAATATTATAGATATATATATAGTAATTTATTATTATTTAATAATTAGTTTACTTATCTAATTAAAATTTTTTGGTCTAATTTAGATATGATTATGACTTGTGCATATATCTATTTTGTAGCTAAAGCTAGGATGACATCAATATATATAATCTTAACTAAATCATTGGAGAATATTGAAAAGAGTCAAGCTATCCATAATATTAAAAATATTAATACATATAAGTTTAACCAAATGTGTGGTGCACTAAATATATTTAAAAAATAAAAAGAGTTCACAAAGCTGGAAGCCAATATAACAATATCCATTGACAAAAAGCCATTGCAACAATATTTATTAAGAAATTTATAATTTATCATATCACTAGTGAATATTTCAACATGAATAAAAAATATAATAACCATTGTAACCAACCACCAAAAATAACTATAATTAATAATTTATAACAATAATTTATCAAAAAAATATATATTTTATATTTAATTAAAAATATTATTTTGAAAATATAACTTTAAACACTCTTCTAAAGCATGCCTTTGACTCTCATGAATGCCCATTTAATAAAATGCAGATATCCATTAATTTTAGTTAATAATTGTTTTTAACTTTGTAGGATATTTTAATATTTCATCAACATTATCATTATAATTGTAGGATATTTTAATATTTCATCAACATTGACTGGACTACAATTTACACATGAAATGTTGTTTCATCACTATAAAACATTATCATTATGTTTCCAAGCCATTGCAAGTGAATTCACCAACTCTGAAGACTTGAACATCAGTCTCTATGTGTGTGCCTTATGCAAGATATTGGCTTTAAGGGTATCACTAGACTAATTCTCTTCTCTCTCTTTTTGTATTTGTTGCTCCAATGTTAGTGCTTTTTTCTTTCTTCAAAACCTGTTGCTTACCATGAATATTGAGTTCCTTTTCTGAAAACAAAATAAGGTACAGTGTATATTGTAAGGCATGAAAGACGATAAACACTAGAATATAAACGAAAGTAGACTATAAAGTATTTATATGACATATACTTCAACATCAACAATGTTAAAGACATTCTTCCCCATAAAATCAAGAACTCAAAAAAGTTTTCTTCAATTGAGTGATAGTGGCCACTATGTGGCCAGATGACTTGTATAAACAAATAAACATCACCATAGAAAATTACACCTTAGTAACTCAGTATTTAACCTTCAGGGAAATCTTAGGCACAATCACGCCAACTAAGTTACATGCTAAAAAGATCAAGCTATAAATAACTTGTGAAAAATAATAATATGAGGTGTGATGTCTAATCCTTGTCATTTTATTCACAACAACATTTTTTTTCTCTAAAGCATGAACTTGGTCAACCATATAAAAAACATGTGCTCAAATAACAACATGAAAGTAAACTTTTCTAATAGTCACGAAAATATTTCAACACAAAACAATTAAAAGGATTTCAATCAATATCGTGTAATACTAATTTCATCTTCAAGCTTTGATTGTTGTTTAAATGGACATGATACCAAGTATTTTCAATTTTATAGTTAAAATACAAATCAAAATCAAAGTAAACATTCAAAATCTAATAAAACAATAAAGAGAGGATATCATGGAATGGACATTGCAATTATAAAAAAGTTGTTTACCTGTCTGTCAATGTCTTATCAGGCATCCATAAAACATTTTTTTCCCAAAATAACCATGAGGTGAAAGAATCACAACATTAAAAACCATAGGAATACCTATTAGAAACATTTCCAAAGTCAATGGCTCAAGTTCCTAAAGGATTTCCAATAGAAAATGAATCATATCCAAGATATGATCTACATTGTCTCCCTATCCTTTTTCCAATCACATTTCATGTAACCTTCCCACACCAAAATCAAGTAACAACCAAATGAAGCCATTTGACATATTTTTTTATCTTTTATATCTATAAACTTTGAATCTAATTTTTTTCTGGAACATATTAATTTGTATTTAAAGCCTTCATGTCATGTGAAGGTATCAACCAAGTAGGACATCAAAAAAATTGACCTCAATGAGGTCCTCTAGCAATTTCTACAATATCAATATTTGTCTTGTTGTGATATCTTGGATAGAAAAAAAGCATATATGCAAAAAAAAAAAATTCATATATTACTTATGTTAAAACTTTGTATATGGTTTATTCATAGGTAGCTTTTTAAGATGTCCCTCTGACTTTACCAAAGATCAGGGTTGTAGGTTGGTTAAACTCTATATCCTTTCCTTTAGCATCAATTTCTGCAAGATAAATGTCACACATTATTATTTCCCATTTCTCAACATGCTACATATGATAAATTGAAAGTCACATAAAAGCAAGAGAAAACCTTTTTCTAAGCAAAACAAACAAACAAACAGTGCCTCTAATAAAACTTCACACCTCAAAGATTACTCTGCCACGTGCCTAGACTAAAGGTAATATTATTTTATTCATCTTTAGGTCATATCTAACAGGATATTTGTATGTTTACCATGATGTCAATTTGGTGCTAAAATCAATATATAAATCCAGGTTATTATCAGTTAAATTCAAGTATAATTCAGAAAAATAATGTCATTGCAAGGTATGGAGAGAGAAACATCTTCATAATTAGGATTCTCTATTTTACTTTTATTTGAATTGAGTTTGTATTTGAATATATAGTTTTCTCTAAAGAAGTGAAATAAAAAGATGAGATTCAAAATAGCCCTATGAATTTTTAATCAATTCAGATTATATGTTTCTAAAACAACAAGGTCATCATTCTCTACTGTTGGGTAGATATTTATTGTGCATAAAATAATAATGAATTAATTATCAAAACAATGATGCAATATATTAACCAAGGAAACAAAAATGACATGGTTGTGGTATTTGTGTGCTGGAAGGAAATTAAATGTAAAACCCACTCAATGCAATCTTTACATGACATAGGATTAATGAACTAGTACAATAGAAGCATGCTAACTCAAAAATAGGAGATGATAAAAATGAATAATGGAACATTGTTTCCTGCCACATAATTGGCATGCGTAAAATTTCCACATAATCCATCCAAAAAATGAGAAGAACTTATGGTAAAATAAGATATTATTAGTGTTCTATACCCTCTTTAATACATGTGGCCTAGGGAAGTAAAGGAGGTGAAAAGTAGCTAGATTCCAATTGTGTGGGATATAAAAGCCAAAATGTGGGAAAACATGCCTCCCAATTCACGAAATCTCACTCAAAATAATAGAACATGTTGAGGGTAATAATGATGAAAAAAAAGCATGTATGAAGATCAAGTGCCTTTTACTTGCATTGAGATTCAGATTCTCCATGTTTTATAATTTTATGAAAACAATCAAGAATATTGTGGGTCTACAATTGAAAGACTACAGTTTGTCCTTTCCAAAAATTACTTGAAAACTTATATAGTCTAGAGGCATTTCAAATCCAAATCTCAACACTGTACGGTGCTTTATGATTCCATAGGAACTAACCCATCATAAAGGTAGGCTCAAATTTGACTTTTGAAAGCACACTCTCACTCACATTTTTGTAATATGATTTGTTTCACGCTTTTGAAAAAAATATGCATCTTTCATTGCAAGCAATAAATCTTATAGACATATTTCCACATAAATCTTATTTATCAATTCGGAATACATTTAAGTTCCCCCGCTCGTGTGATTAAATTTGAACATGTGCATGAGCATGAGAAAGCCTCAACTGCAACTTACGCTGCTAGAACGACCAGGAGAGTAGATTAGGAAAGCACCTTCACAGAGGGCCAAAAAGATGAATTTGAGGACATGATTCATTCTTTAACCTTGCAGAGAAATCAGCTCAAATAAGCAATGGGGTTTGCTCTAAACAATGTGACGCAACTAGCGAGGTAGTTGAGGTACTTACAGAGTCTTTGACTCTAAAGGAGATGCCTATTCCAACTAAAGTTTCAAGGCTCATGTTAGGTTTTAATATTCTTCACAGAGGTAGTGCTCTTGTGAAAAATTCTTCTGCATATAGGACAAAGTTTGAAGTAGCATTGTGTGATATTATGGAAAGATTTAATGACTTATACTAAAAAATCACTGGTCGGATTACTGCAGAAGCTTTGAGGGAGAGAGAGATGAAATCTCCAGGTTTGGTCAGACTGGTTTATGTGAATGAATTAAGAGATACCTTTCTTTGGTATTGAAATTCAGGTGCCCCTCCTTTTCATTCAATCCATGACTTTTTAGTTGTTTGCCAAGATGATATCACAGTGTTTTCCAAAATAGATAATGAACATCTAGATCACCGGAGAAGATTTTTTATTAAATGTAGAAAATTTGGTATTTTTTTAATCCCAAGAAGACACTCTTTGGTCTAGAAGAAGGTAAACTCTTAGGACACATAATTTCAAAAGAGGGCATTAGAATTGATCCAGCTAGAATAGAGGCAATCCTAAATATCAGTCACCCTAGAAACATTAAATAATTGCAATCATTCTTAGGTAAAAGAATTTTTCTCAGAAGATTCATTTCTAACTTAACAAAACTAATCACAGAATTGAATAACATGTTAAATAAAGATTCAACACTTAAGTGGATAGTAGAGGCTAAGCAGTCTTTTGAGGCAATCAAAGAAGCCCTTACTAAAACATCTGTCCTCATAAGTCCTGATTTCAAAAAAGATTTTATATTTTTTTCTTTTGCTTCAGAACACACTATTGCAGTAGTCTTGGTGCAAAATAATGATCAGGGTTATGAACAACCTATTTCATTTTTTAGCAAATCTTAAAGAGATGCTACACTGAATTATAATATAATGGAAAGACAAGCTCTTGCTTTAGTAAAATCCATAAAGGATTTCAGAGTGTACATTTTATACTCACACATTATTGCATATGGTGGCAAATGGATTGCCACTATTTTGGAATATGATATTGAAATAAAGCCCACAAAACTAATCAAAGGCCAAGGTTTAGCCAAACTTATGGCTGAATCGAACTGTGAGGCCTTAGATATAAATTTCATTGGTGCTCTAAATGATCAGGAAGAGATGGAAACTCCACAGATTAGTGAAGATTTTTTCATTCACCTTGGTATACAGATATCATATTTGTTTTGCTAAATTTACAAGCTCCTCCTAGTTTATCTAGATCTAAAGGTAGATTCTTGAAAATTAAATCAATGAAATATTGTGTCACAGAAAATGCTTTATTTTGGAAAGATAATGGTGGCATTTTGTTGAATTGCTTATTAAAAGATGAAGCTGACAATGTCATGCAATAATTTCATGCAGGAGATTGTGGAGGACACCTATATTGGAAAACAACTACTGATAAGATTTTAAGGGAAGGGTTTTATTTCCCCACACTTTTTGCAGATGTCAGAAAATATGTGACCTCCTGTCACAAATGCCAAATCATTGAAGGCAAGAGGAAACTCTTACCACTACCCCTCAAACCCATCTCCACAGAAATCACATTTCAGCTATGGGGTCTAGACTTCATTGGTGAAATTCACCCATCCTACTCGGCTCAACATAAATGGATTTAAATAGCCACTGAACACTTTAATAAAAGGATAGAAGCCATCCCTTCTAGACAAGCCATTGATTCTGTCATCATCTAATTCCTTGAAAACAACATCCTTTCAAGATTTGGATGCCACAAAATCTCATTGCTGATAATGCAGTTGCATTCAAATCCAAGAAAATGGTAGCCTTTTGTAACATATATCACATTAACGTTGGTCATTCCACTGCCTATTACCCTTAAGGTAATGGGCTTCTAGAATCCTCAAACAAAATCCTTGTTAATATCATCAAGAAACTGTTATAAGACAATAAGAAGACTTGGAAGAAAAAGTTGGTTAATGCCTTATGGGTAGATAGACACACTACAAAAAAGTCCATTGGTACATCTCCTTATCAACTAGTATATGGAATGGATGTTGTTTTTGTATGCTCTTTAGGAGTACCAGTGATGAAAATGATTCAAGAACTATAGGTAGAATCCAATGATATCCAAAGATGGATAAATCAAACAATACATTTGCAGCAAATCAAGGAAGAAGTCTATGTCAAATCCCAAGTGATCCAAGATAAGATCAAAAATATTTTTTACAAGAAAACAAAAGCTGATGATTTTTGCATAGGTGACAAAGTACTCAAATGGGATTCTAGAAGAGAAGAAAAGGGTAAACATGGGAAATTTGATTTCCTATGGCAAGGCCCTTACATCATTTATGGCTATAGAGGTAACAATGAATTTTTATTGAAGCATTTAGATGGAACATATCTACCAAGTGGATCAATCAATGGTAGAATGTTGAAGCATTACTTATCCCCAGATTAACATTAGTTCAATTGTTTACTTCTCTCATTGTACATAACATTGCAAAGTTTAGATTGGATTGGATGATTATCTTTTGAGGTTGAAGACCGAAGAGAAGGCAATAAGCTTTGAAAGGTGTACCATCATATGTATGAACAAAATAGATCACAGAGAAGCAATTACAAGGCAAGCACAGTCAAAGTTTCAAAGGCTACTGATCTTAAAGTTCTTGACATTTCACCAGAAAATGCCATCCCCATGTGGAGCCACTGTTAGGGTCCTATAATAATAGGATTCATAATTTTGAATTGGCTACGATTAGTATTGTAATATTGTACATACTTTTTTCTCTCTGCAAAATGTTTTCCCATATTAAAAATAAAAAATGTAAAGAGGGTAAGTCCTAAAAAAAAAATCAAAGGATAAAAAAATAAAAAAAATATGAACCTGTTGTGACCACTAACAACCCCCCTCCTTCTTTAGTATTAGCAATAACACTAAAGAAGTGGGGACCCTTAGTAAAAAATTCAAAAAAATTTATAAAAAATTTTGTATTATACTCCTCAAAAAATACATCGCATGGAGAAGAGTGAAACATTTCTTTATGAGCACAATAAAAAACTGCAAAGAAGCGACGCGAAATTCATCGCATCGCATACATTAAGAAGCGCCCATAAATGAAAATCTTAAGAAATCTCCGATGGCTGATATACGACATCGCATAAACAACACACAATAACTTAACAAATTGCAACGATAAATGCGATCTTGCGATAAATGCGATCTGCGATAAATGCGATCTGCGATTTTGTGATCTGCGCGATTCTGCGCTAAACTGATCAGGAAACTCTGCGATGACACATCTTGATAATGCGATCCGCGATGATGCTATGCAAGTCGCAGAAATCACCCATCTCAAATTTTCCTCAGCTCAGCATTCAAGAAAATTTGTCCCTAAACCAAAAATTGGGCGCGCGCCTTAAAGGAAATTAATGAATGTACGCCAAAGTATTCATGAAGGATAGTTTTGTGTTTTTCGAAGAGTCAGTTCACTATGGGTGTCATGATTTTATACATTTGTAGAGCTTAAAGCTTTCCTGTCAAAATTTATTATCACTACTCTTTTCCTTTGCGTGAACTGCAGGAATAAAAAACAGGAAACAACATGAAGCGATGTGCAGGAAACATCTAAGGAAAAATGGAAAGCGTCAATGCTTGGAGAACAGAGAAGAGATTCCCTCATAAATGGATACCGCATGCAACAGAAACGCAGATTTTAGAGTATTACTGAACAGATGCTGATATCAATAGGCGATTCGACACTCAAGGTCAAAAGCTCACAAAAGCAGCATGTTTACAAAATTCTGAAGCTTATGCCCGGTAAAGGAAAAAGTGCTAAAGGCAGAAAATGCACCAGAAAGGCCCGGATCAAAGAACAGAGGCAGTTTTTGATGCGTGATTAGTGCCTAGCACTAATCGCACATCGCTAAGAAAATTGTTTAGAAAGCAAAGTCCCTATCTTGCTTAGTCATCCACGAGTTCGGAAACCGAGATAGCAAAAGCAGAGGCAATTTAAGAAGAATTTGGGTTGTTACCAAGTATATACGCAGTAAATTCACCTAGCCAGAAGATGATTCCCAAAAATATCTTCTAGTTTACTAAAAAGTGGTGCCAGCGCTTGCCATTTCTATTTTCGTAGCCCAAGCAAAAGCAGAAGACAACCAGCCGACTCTTCCCAGGCAAATGTTGCATGCTCGCAACACTAAGGAGCAAATGCATAAATAGTTAGAAATTAGATTCAATTTTTAGAAATAAGTTTTCTTAGATAAAGGGCGGTCATTTAAACCATATTCTAAATTTATGTAATTAAGTTATTTAGTTAGCAGTATTTAAACCCTTCTCAGGAAGAATTTAGAGAAGGGTCCAGAAATTTGTCAAAAACTTGTCCTCAGAACATGCACTTCTGCACCCTCAGAGGAGGTTTTGATGAATGAATGGATCAAGGTTTATTAATGTTTGCATTTGATATCTGCTACTGATGTTTCACTTCTGTACTCTTGGTAGATATTAGAACAAGGAGAGATAAATCATTGTTGCTTGAAGCTTATGAATAGGACCAGTCATAAATGGTACTTTTATCTCTTGGCCATTTCTGCTTATATTCTTAAAGTGATATACATTTTTTAGCTGTTTATATGTTATTGCATGAATGTTTGAGTTACCATTTGGCACTTTTGTACGGTGGAGTCATTTATTTATGTTTGATATATGAATAACTTATTATGCGATATGTTGTTCACAACTGTTTTGCCTAACTTTTTATGCAAAGTGGTTCATCTTAATTGATTTCCATTCTTATGATAGTTGAATGATCTTTATTACCAGTTATTATTTGAAATCTCTTTAGATCGCATAATAGAAGAAATACATCCCGGGTTAGCATAGATTAGATGTGTTGTTTTCATTAGATTACAATAGCATAGAATTAGATTAAAGTAGCTTAGATTAGAACCCTCAGATCAGCATCGTCCAACTTTGCACACACACACACCCTTAGATTGGGAAACTGGTCCCATTATCCCCAGTCGGACCTGATACACCGAACGCATAAGGAGCTGCCAACCAAGGTCCGGACCGGGTGGGTATCCCCCTTGTTGTCGACCCGATTTTTGGGGCTTCAACAGAACCCCACCAAAATAGATAAAAAATAGATTCTGAAAGTGATGTAAATTCAAATGCCATTACTTTTTATTTTGCCTTGCAAAATAAGATTGAGTGCAGCTTGTCAAAATGCTACAATACATGATGATCAAATAGTCTAATCTTGATTCATACATGCTTTAAACTTCATGTTGGTAGATAGAGAATGAAGATCTAGACAAAAATTTTAATCTTGGAAAATCAGTACTTAGTTAGAGAATAATAATGAGCTCATCAGTTTAATCTGAGCCATTGGAAGTTATAAGGTTAGAATTAGATACTTTTCTTATGAAAGAAAAAGAAATAAAGGGTCATCAAGCTCAAATGCACCCAATGAATGAAGAAAAAATGCTAGGGTAGATAAAGGGTAGGTAGAAGAGGTTTTGGAGTGCACAAGGTTGCAAGCTCAAATGCACCTTCATTATGCTTAATCCTATGTTTCATGTGCAGGAGGAATTATCAAACAGAGGTCACTCACTCAAGCTCATTCACTAATTTCCTCTCATTTCACTAAACCTCTTACATGTATAAATTATTAATTTCCCTTCATTACCCCTTCATTACTTTTCATTCCCTAATGCTTTTCCCATCTTGGTTCCAAAGGACCATTCCCTCTTCATTTCCCCTTGTAAGAATATCCCTACCCCTTCATTTTACTTTTCCCCCTAATTCATCTCGTTTTCCCTTATAAACCCACTAAAACCCCCTTATCCTATGTTTAAAAGGTTAAATATATCGAGGCCACATTGAAAACCCTCCCCGATACCCTTTTAACTCAACCCTTATGTTATTTCCTAACCTATAGTCTAGCTTTATGTATTTATCACCCCACTTTATAATTCCCTGACCCTCACTAAACCTTTGAATATATTTAATCCACCGCATTATTTATCCCCAGGTCCCGCCAACCAATCCCTGACTTATCCCTCCCAACTCCATCGTGCAATAGATCTCCGATCACCCACCTCTAGATTCAACTACTCATACCCATATCGCGCGCTCCCATCATCCAATTGTTAACATCCCTAAAGCACGTAAGGTTCGGGGTTTTCGCCCGAATGTACTTTTTCTATGTGGCGGTCCCATGCTCTATCGTGTTCTCTCAAAAAATACCACCCTCCACTCAAAAGAAATGCGATATGCCATAAAACTGCCTCCCCACATAAGATGAAACCGCCCACTATTCACACATTAATCCTGCGCCCAAAACTTGACCGCTGATGGTTAAAAACCAAAAAGCCACCATTTATACCCTTTTCACTATTATTTCATTGCAAACAGCTCTGCCGACCAATTTTGAAGCCAAGAAACCCTGCACAACTGTTTTAACCAACTTTACAACCAGAAGATGTTGCAAACTCCAATTTCAAGAAGCAATAGACAATTGAAGCCTTAGAAACCTCCGCTTCTACCACAGAACCCTATCTACACACCTAATTGTCGTTTTTCCAGGTATTCTTGAAAGAACCAGAATGGCCCTGTACTTAAGCTCTACACACTATTTATAAAAGTTTAATTAATTTAATTAATTAAAAACCTTGCCAAACTAAAAGAACCCCACTGTTCATCCAAAATCCCTTTCCTACAGACTATATTCACCTTTTTCCTTACTCCAGAAGTCCCAAGCTTACTCCTTAAGCCAGATAAAGGTTAATTCAGTCAAATAAGCAAAATTATGGCTTCCAAAAGCATTCTAAATGAAAAACCCCTAGAAACCCCTTACCTGGATACTGACCACCTCCCATTAGCTGACAAAGATTTCCAAATCAAAGACACAATCCCCCCTAGCCATCTTTTGAAACTCCATTGTTGGAGTAAAGACAAATTCTTGAACCAAAGTGATGGTATTCAGTTATGGGAATCCAATTTGCCCAAATACTTGTTCCCACAGGTATATCAGTTCCCTGAAATCATCACCTATGCCAAATCTGCTATATCCCAAGCCAAAGATCCACAGTCTCTCCTAACCAACAGGTTTTTTTTACAATCACTATAGAGTCAATAAACCAAATGTTGCAGATCCAGCCAAACCCATAAAGGTGAGATGATGGACCTCGTTCTTCAACTAAATGCTTAATCGAAAGAAATGGAGAATGAAATGGATAAGTTAGTACTGGAGAAACAAGCCACCATTGAAACAGCTATTGCCACTGCTATTCCTATAGTTACTAGCGAAACAAGCCACAATTGAAATAGCTACTGCCACTACTATTCCTACAGTTACTATAGCAGTTCCTTCTACTTTGGCAGCTTCACCGACCCCAGCAACTCCACTAGCTACAACACTTCCAACTGCATCAACAACTAGATCAGCCACTACAACAGCAACAGGTTCAACAGTAGCAGCTCATCTTAGTGATGAAGCATCTAAACTGGTCAAAGTCATGGAGGATATGTCCATCCAAACCACTGAAATAAATAGACTTAAGGAAAAAATAAAAAGTCTAGAGGATGAAAAGAAACTGACTCAAATCATGCATAAGAATGAAGTTCAGGAGACAAATAGGTTGAATGAAAGGATAAAAAAGTTGGAGAAAGAATTAACACTAAAAGAGCCACTAGCCCAAGCTGAACAACTTTTATGGGCCAATATCATTGACTCAGCCAATGATATTTGGCCATCTATGCAGGTGATATTTGAACAGAACGATTTGGTCAAAGAGGCTGGTGAATCAATTCAAAGGGTTAGACCCACACTTGGAAATATGCCAGAAGAAGCCTCAAGAATAATCCAGTTCCTTAACTCAAAGAATATGTATGAATTGCAGAAGCTTGGAATAGTTGACAGAACTAGGACCAAACTAGAGGTAAAGAAGGTAATCACCAAGAGGAACCTGATGACACAGCTTGAGGATAAGTGCCAAACAATGGAGATAGAAATAGGCAAGTTCATGGGCAAATTTGATGCTTTGAGGAAAAAAGGTCTACCTAATCCATTGGTAATAAATGACAGGTTGATGCCACATGAAGACTATGATAAGAGAATGAGAGAAATGGAAAAGGAACAAACCAATAGTTCCACCATGAAAGGGATGCCTATAGGAAAAGTCCTTTACCAGAATTTTGAGAATCTCTTTTACCTTCAACATGAGGTAAAACATCTTTTTGTAAACAAGCCCACTTTTGTAAATATTAAATTACTAGATGCAGAGACTTGGGAAAGGTTGAATGATTTATTGTAAAAAAGTAAGGTAAATAGTGAATATAGAGTAGTGAAAGTAAAACATTAGATCAGCTTAGTCAAAGAGTATCAAATGAAAGACACAGGTTAAAAGTCAAAGATAGAGTAAAAGGATAGCCAACTTAGAGCAACAACTAAAGATCAAAGCATAAAACAACAAAATCAGTAAAAGAAGGGACAACTAGCATTTTAGTTTCCTAGGTGTCTCTATCTTCTTGCATTAAGATATTTATTTTCCTTGAATAATTCCTAAAATAGTTTAGGCTATTTTCTAACAATTTTTTGTATAAATACTTCATAATTCGAAGTATAGAGGGTGGATTGCTGAACATTTCTATAGTCATATTGATCTGAAAATCTGAGGGTTTATTGTAACATTTTCAAGTCAGCAGACTGGACTGAGTAATAAAGGCATTGCATTACAGGATTCATGTGTTGGGCCACTTCAATGAAGTATCTTTCATTTGTCAAATTGTCATTTTCTTAAGTATTTCACAAACATACATGTTTTTTCCAATTTGAATGAAATAACTGGAATGTTACTACAGAATTTGTTTAAGTATACTATGTCTTGAACATTTATTCATTTTTATGTTTTCTCCTGATATCCAGAGTAGGGAATTCTTCATTGCTCTCTAGTTTTGATTGACCTCTTTCATTTCCATCATTATCTAGTTTGAGGAATCCTTAATTGCTCCTTGACCCCAATTGAAAAACCACTTCACCATCCAGCCTAAAAGATCTGAATTTAGTCATCTACCTTGCCCTGTGAGAACTATCTTCCGAACTTGATTCAGTCATGTTTTCTTGACATTTGGACTCCATGGCCCAATGGTAAAAATACACTTATCTATCCGTCTGAGTCAGCGATTCCACCACCAAATCAAATCAAAACCCAATCAAGCTTAAATAACTAGCCTAAAATAAATTAACTCAAAAAAGTTAAATCATAAAGAGAGAGCCCTCTCTGAGCATTAGGAAGGCTAGATCCTGATCTCAAAAGTAGGTTTGTGGTTACCTCTATTATTTCTTTCATGACAACCTTAGGGAAATTTTAGAGTGATAACACCATAAAATTCAAAATGAGACTTAGATGGGCATATCATTTATTTAGTTAGAATATTAGAACTAGGTTATAGCTAGAGACACTCCCCTACTATTGGCTTGAGGGGCCCTAAACCAAGTTCAGAGTTAAGCAACCAAGAAAATCCCTACACTACCGGCCCTTTCGCCATCAATCCACAGAGCGTAGACTGAAATATCACTCGAAACAGTATGGGGGGATGCAAGAACCAAGTTTTCACACCCTAAGATGGTAGCGATGTTGCTTTTAAACCTTCACTCTATCTTCGCGTAGATCGATAAGCCCTTTAGGGTTTATCGATACACCTTCCTTAATCATCCTGGAGTCCTCTGCAAAGGTCTATGACTGTCCTTCGCGTACACTAAATAGATATATTCAGATGCTTACCCGCCTCCGTAATTACTCTTACTTCTTTATTTACTCAAATTATCTTAGTTTCTTATAGTCTTAACATGTAATTATGATTAGCTTCGTGTAAACATATATCTTTTCTTGTGTTCATATAACAAAGAGAAACATATAGATTCATGCATGAGAATAACATTAAAACATAAACCCAATGTTCAACATAACCTAATCGCATGCACTTAACAGAAGTAAAATACACAGGTAATTCTAGAATACTTCTTCTTTATTGATAATCTAGATTTCTAGTACAGACTCTAACTACCCTGCACGCACAGTTGTAGGGGTTTGTGTACTTAGTTGTGGACTTCTACCCTAGGCCTCTATGCACTTAGCTACAAATCCTCTTCCTTCACTAAGACTCTTCACTCTTAGCTCTCACAGACCCAAAAAATTACTTAGAACTCTACCAAAAACTTGTCTTAGACTCCCTTTTTATACATTACCATGACCCACAGACCAAGGGAAAATCTCATCAAGCCCACACAAACTATATAAACTAAGGGCAGAAATCGGTTTTCACTGTTTACATCTTCGTGCTCTGTGAACCCAAAATGTGGAGACTTTACCTTCTTTATATAAAACTTGGGCTTTTAACCCCAAAATTGACCCCAGGGGACCCATTCCCAACAGGCCCCCAACACAAATCTAGTGACTTGCCCTCGAGTCACTCTGCTAGTGCAGAGATCTTGTCATGAAGACCTCCTAGTGCCACCTGTACCACTGCGACTTCGATGATGTACTGTTTTTCCACCTCCTTCAGCTCCTCGACCCACTACTCCATTGGTGGCCTCGCACTGCCTGCCTATATTTTCTACTATGTCGCCTGTGGACTGGCCAATTTCCCTTCAATATAGGTAGTGAATACATAGGCTTCCTCTAGACAAGGCACCCATCTAGCCTTTAGTACTTCCTCCTTGCTCTGAGCTGTATCCACCTGTTCCTTTAATGCCTTCACTTCCTGTAGCTTTGCTAACCTTTGTGTGATGGAAATGGTGTGCATCGTCGCTTTAACCTCATCATATCTCTGTTGTAGCTCCCGTGCCTCTATTTCCAGCCTCTACACATTGGGATCCTCCTGTAGGCTAGTGACTACTTCGAGCGACTGCTCGCAGAGCGCAGTGCAATCCTTCACTACAACATCTACAACTACTACTGCATCTTTGACAGTGGTCATGCGCTGCTCTTTAACCTCTAGTGGAGTCGAAGGCTGGGCCCTCAACTTGAGATCTATAATTTTAAGGTTCAGTTCAAACTAAACCTTAGCCAGCTCTGTTCTCAATTCATGCACTCTGACAGAAAGCTTCCAAATTCTCACATCCACTGGCACATCTTCAGGAATATCCAACTCTAGAATAGTCCTGCATGCCTTAGCCACCACCTTGGTCATGTGCTTATTCCTTTCCGTGATGTAAGAAGATCAATGGCAGGATTCTTTTGTACAACCAACTAAGCATCGTTCACCTTCTACTCACTGATAATGTTCAATGTGTGTTGTTCCCAAGCCCGAAGTTCCGCAATCACACCATCTTGCAAGGTGTGAAGGGCCTCGCTTGGAAGCGCGGCCAAATTTAGCCCAACCCTCTTGAGGGCACTGACAGTGGCCCTGTCAACTTCTACTTCTGCAGTCAATGCTCCATCCAGTAGCACTATGGCCCAGGGATCCAACGTCCACACCATTTCTGCTACCTCTAATGTTCTAGGTGCCAAACTAGTTGACACCATGCTACTTCGCCCCACACTGATATGTACCTATGACACCTAGGTATACAGCTCATGCAGACCCATCTAAATGGAATCGAAGGCCTATTTTTGCTGCTTCTCAAACTAGTGAAGCAATTCTGTGATCTCATCCCTCATTGTATCGCCAATGTCATTCAAATCTCCTTCTATCAAGGTGATTGGGTCGAGGGATGTTTTGTTGGCCTTGGAATTCTTTCGAGGCCCTACTTTCTCCTGCTCCCTGTTGCACTTAACCTGAAACAGAGTAGTCTCTGGGTCTACTCCTCCCTATTTAGATCACTACTCTTCCTCTTCTGTCTTCAGGGAAGGATATTTCTGACTCCTGTCGGAGTCGCGCTCCTCCTCTTCTTGCTGCCCTTCTGTCTAATTTTTGGTAGTGCACTCTGCTTTGGCTTTGTCCTCATCCTCTTTCTTCCTCTTTTCGGCCAACAGTTCCATCTTTAATCTTGCCTCTTCCTTCTTACACTTTGCTACAGACTTGCTAGACCCAGTTGTTAAGTCTGAGGTTGTGCGCCATTCTGCTGGCCAGTGGTTGAGGACCATTTCGATTGCATCGTTTGTGGCCAGGTATGGAAGGTCATACCACTTTTCATTATGGTCCTTCCACACTCGCATGGAGACATAGTGGAAGTCTGCCTTGAACTCCACATACTCTGCCAACTGTTCGAAGACAGTTGGTGATAACCGCAGTATGTGGTTGATGTTCATGTTCATACTCATCTCCATCAAGATAAAAAATATCTTGCTATCCTTGACCCTTTGGAGGTCCTTGGTGGTCCGAAGCAAATTGAACTTCACTGCTTCTGGTAAATCCTACGTGACCGGAGGAAACTGACTATCCTCTGGTAACTCCGATGCGACCAGTACTATGGATAGCAACAACCATGCATAGTGCAAAGGTTTGCTTTGATCCTGTGCCTCTCTGTAGCTTGAAAGGAACATCATGCAGAGGTAGCATGCCCAGTTGAATTATACACCCTCCCCGCACTAGGATGCTAATGATACGACCAGTACTAGAACTTCATCGGCGCGACACTTCCTCATAATTTTCCCATCCAGGATCTGGGTGGTTATTTTGATTGCAGGGTTAGTTATATTAGAAATGGAGTAGCCATGCAGATTCTTGATGAGCTTAAATTTGTCTTTCATTTTCTCGGTGAGGTAATGCTCACCTATCTTTCCGCCAAATTCGATGGTCGGATTTAATCCTGAATGCAGCAGCTGAGTGATCCTATGGATCAGCATGTTAGTGATCGATATTGGTTCTTATATCCGTAGGCACCCATCGTGCACCAAGCATAGCAGCTGTTTGATCACAATCATGGTTATGGGCATGCAGTTGTAATCTGGCAGCCACAACATGTTTAGCAATCCTACCTTGTCCAACCCTTTTATCCACTTCCTTGGCTCCAATGCGGTCACACCAATGTCCTTATAGAAGACACTGTGCATGAACTAATTAGTCGCTAAGTGGGGAAAACACTTCGTATCAGCCAAATCCCAATCCTCCAGCTTTAAATGGGGGATGCGCACCAGAGGCAGTCCTTTAAATGCGATATTGTTTGGAAGAAACTATGTATGCAATGCAACTTTTCTTTCATTAATGTCCTTTGGGACCTTTGCCTTGCCTCAACGCAGAGGAATGTATTTGGGTAGTTTAGAGATAAGGTCGAACCCTTCAACATCAGCGTCCTCTGCCCCCATGTCAATGTCTTCCCCACCCATATTGATTTCTTCACTATCTTCTTTAGATTCCATGTCAACTATCTTTCCCTTCTCCTGTTCGGTGGGCTTTTCCTTCTACGGGTGTTTTCTGGGTGACGCGCGCACCAGCAGTGTCGCTTTCTGCTTAACTTTCTTCATTTTTAGACCCTCTTTGGTCGGCATAGGCCTCGACCTAGGCGACCTTGGCTATTTGGGTACCTTTGTAGGTACTTCGAAACTTGCTATCTCCCAGGCAACTTCCTCAGCTGTCGTTGCTACCTCCGGGGCAGCTCCCTCAGCTGCCATTGCTTCTCCAATACTCACGGTTTCTGCAGGCTCCAACATGATGCTAGTAAAAAACTCTTGCATTTCCTTCGACAGCCTCTCAAATGCTAAACTCACTATCAAAGCTTCAAAGTTCTCATGGTTCATATGCTCTTGAGAGCTGAACACCTCAATTCTCAAAATGCTAAGTGTTTTTCGCTAGGCAGCCATCTATAATTTATAGGCATTTTTTAATTCAAACCTGACCATTCCCCCCAAAATTCATTCATAAATGCTAGATTGGTGACAGATTTTCAAAGATATTGCTCTTAAATTCCGACTTAAATGTGCCCCCCCCACCCACTCCATTTAGCCATTTTTTCATTGTCAAATCATGAACAGTGACCATAACGATCACTTTCTAGCTACCCTACATGGTCCCTTCTTAGATAGCACAGCTCCTGACACATTTCTGCTGACACTTTGACATTCGTTCATTTCACGCAGTTTCCTAATCGCGTAGCTCCACAATTCGGGCAATGTAGTTTATAGTCCCATGCCTCCTTCCAGCTGCTTGGGGCGCCAAGACTATGTTTCCATCATGTTGTGATGTAGCCAGATCACTGATGTATGGCTTCAATTGGATTCCATTCACCTTCCTTGGGAAGGGTTCTCCATTTAATTTTACCAATTGAACTTCTCCACCGTCAGTAATCTCCCTGATGACATATGGCCCCAGCCAATGCATCCTAAATTTTCCTGGAAATTTATCAAACTTGCTATCATATAATAAAACTAAATCATTTACCTTGAAGGTGTGTAGTTTGATGTACCGATCGTGCCATGCCTTTTCGCGCTCCTTTTGAACTTGTTGATGGAATCCAGCTAGAAATTTATCCTCATCAATCTTTGTTAGCTGCACGAGCCTCTCCTTCAGGTCTCCACGATCTGCCATTCCTAGGAATGCCGCTATGGACATACTAGGTACAATGTACTCCATCGGCATCACAGCTTCTATGTCATAAACCAGCCTGAACGGCGTTTGTCCAGTCAACTTCTTGCAAGTATTTCTATAAGCCCATAGCACCGTGGGTACATGAAAATCCCAGCCATTTCTTTGAGCATTGCAAACATTTTTTAGCACATTCTCCAATATTTTATTAAACACTTCCACCATCCCATTAGCCTACAGGTGATATGGCATGCTTTTCTGATGGTAAACCTGAAATTACTCCATCATCGTGTTGATCATATCGTTAAGAAAATGCATACCATAATCGCTCATTAAAATTTTTGGACAACCAAACCTTGTCAGCACATACTCAAAGATGACTTTTGTTGTTTTCGCGCTTGTACAGTCCTTCAGAGGTTGCACCTCTATCCATCTAGTTAATTACTTAGTCACGATGGTGATCACCGCACACCTGTTTTCTTTCTTGGAGGCTGAATAGGTCCCACAACGTCAATTGCCCACTTTTCAAATGGTTGTAACATCACTTGCGGATTCAGAGGCAGCTCATACCTCCACGATGGCTTGCCACTCCTTTGACATGCATCACATGCCCTACAATATTCTTTTGAATCCTTATACAAGGTCGGCGACCACAACCCAACGCATAGATCTTTTGTGCTATTGCTTTTCCTTCATAATGACCTCTCACGGCTTCGCCATGAGCCTCAGCGAGGATGTTGTTTCATTCAAACTCTGGCATGTAACGTCGCAATATTTCATCTAATCCCATTTTGTACATGTGCCCAACAATGATAGAAAAGTCTGTAGCATGCACCACCAGTTTCTTCCTCTCTTGACTTGTATATCCTTCAAGAGTCGTTCCTGTCATCAGGAAGTGCACAATATCTTCAAATTCCTTGTCCATGATGTGCACTATAAAAAGCTGTGTGTTAGGCAGACCTTCCTCCAAATTAGTAGGTTCTTCTCCAGTTTCAATGCGTGACAGATGATCTGGTCCTGCATTCAATCGTCCTGGTTTCACAATGACTTCAAAATCATATTCCTAAAACAACAATAGCCACCTGCATATCTTCCCCCCCCAACACAGGCTTGTTGACCAGGTATTTCAATGCAGAATGGTTTGTATACATCTTAAAATGTCTACCCAATAGATAATGCCTAAAATTCTAGAGCACGTACACCATGGCTAATCCTTCGCACTCTGTTGTGGAATAGCTTCTCTCTCTCTCTCTCTCTCTCTCTCTCTCTATATATATATATATATATATATATATATATATATATATATATATGGGATCAAAAAATTATGTTTTTATTGTATAGGTAGAAACATACACATGTTAATCATCTTTTCATATTCTTGTTGCTAAATCTAGACTCATGCAAAAATGAAGAGAGAGATAGAGGGGAGGAATAGGGAAAAAGAGAGAGGGAGAGAGATGGGGGGTTAGAAAGAGAAACAAGGAAACATGGAGAGAGAGAGACAGGGATTCTAAGGGGATATAGAAAGGGGGATAGAATAAGTGGGTGATGGGGAAAGGAAAAGAGAGAAGGGGGGAAGAGAGGGATAGAAAGATGTAGAGAAAATGGGTAGAGAGAGGAGTTATTGATGTGTGTGAAAGAGATAGAAAATGGGGGAAGGGAGAAAGGGATATGGAAAGAGAGAGAGTGTAATGATGGGATACGTCAATCCCATCTCCCTCGTCTCTCTCCCCTGGCCATGGCTGGTCCTGAAAACAAAATGATCCTAGAGATAAAGAGAGGGATGGGGAAATGTGTGAGAGAAGGAAAGGGATACGGAAAGGCATGGAGAGAGGTGGAATTAAGGAGAGGGGGAGAGAGAGAGAGAGGAAAAAGAGAGTGGGTTGGATAAAAAATGTGTGTTAGTGAGAGATAAATGCAGATAGGGAGACAAAGGGAGATAAAGCTATTGGGGATGGAGGAGAGAGAGAGGGGTGGGGGATATAAAGAGGCTGAGAGAGAGAAAGGAAGGGATAGGGAAAGGGTGGAGAGAGAGGTTGAGGGTGAGAGGAGGGAAGCATAAGGAGAGCAAGAGAGATAAATGAAGGGATGGGGAAAGGGAGATAGAGAGAATCTTGGGGGAGAGAGGATGGACATGAATAGGGAAAGATAAAAAGAGGAAGTGAAGGGGGTAGGGGGGGATAGAGGTGGGGTAAATAAAGGGGAGAGATAGGGTTATAGGAGGGAGGCATAAACACAAAATGAGAAATTGATAAGGAGAGAGAGAAAAATATGAAGAGGAGGTATGGGAGGGAGGGCGAGAGGGGGAATTAAGAGATAGAGAGACATAAATAAAGATAGAAGGAAAAAGTGGGGGTTAGAGAGAGAGTGTGTCAAAGAGAGAAAATGGGGAAGAGAGAGAAGGATGGGTAAATGAAGAGAGGTGCATATAGGGAAAGGGAGAGAGAGATAGAAATATGGATAGGGATAGGGGAGAGGTAAAAAATGGATATGGAAAGGGGTAGAGAGAGATGGATGGCGTGTGTGTGAGAGAGAGAGAGATGGGGAAAGGAAAATAAAGAGGGTAGGGTAGGGAAAGTGGGAGAGATATGTAAATAGGGATAATGGAAGGGAGAGAGATATAAAGTGGTTGAGAGAGAGGGGTGGATTAGGTAAAGTGAGATAGAGGGGGATATTAGATGGAGACTATAGTGATAAATAGAGATAGATGCAAAATGATATGGAAGGGGGAGAGAGATAGAGAGAGGGATAGAGAGATAGAGGAAGACATGAGGGTCAAAAAGGTAGAGAAAGGGACAAAGATAAAAAGAGCGATGAGGAAATGAAAACATAGAGAGGGGTAGGGAATTGAGGTAGAGAGAGATAGAGAGAGAGAGAGAAAGATAAAGAGAGATAGAGAGAGTTTTTAGAAAGATGGTGAGACATGGAGAAAGGAACATTTGTGCTTGTTATATAATGTGTGCACATCATAGAATACATGTGTTCTATGATAATGCATGAACATTAATAAAATGTGTGCACCTTAATAATGTTCACATTTTCTTAACATATGCTCCTTATTAATTTGAAAAGCTATTTGGAAGTAACAAATTTTTCAATTATGTGGTGGATGAGGTGGATGCTTTAGTTTTAGGTTCAAACTGACAAGCTTCTTGGTTTGGTCTTCATAAATCAAAACACAACCATTTTTAAAACTTCCTAATTTTCAGAAATGACTTGGTATATGCTCTATGCATTCATTGCTAATGAAACTCGACACACTTATAGAGATTTTTGTGCTTATTTTAAATACATTTTTTAGGAAATAACTACTTTTTTTATTATCTTTTATTAATTTATTTTGGGAGATTTATCAAAATTATAAAAAAGATAGGTATTTTATTTCCATTATAACAATTGATTTTTTGGCCTACTTTGGAATCATAAAAGAAACAACTAGTACTAACAAATACTTATACAATTAAAAAAAAACTTATGAATATGTTAATACCCTCATAATGAGCCATAACGATTAACCTCATTAGTTTAATGCCTCACTATGTTTCTTAATTTTAAAAAATATATATAACATCAACATTAAAAATCATGGAAAAATAATGATGCAAAAGATCCAAATGTTATCTATAATTGAACAAATTCCTTTCAAAACATTCTGTTGTTTACATACCAAATATGGGGCCTAATGTGAACATATGCATTCTATTTTAAAGAAAAAATAACATATCAATCTTAGGAAAAAAATTGTTTTCTTTTAATGTTATACCATTTTTCCATAAATAAAAGTTAGATATTTAGGAATACAATTTGAATGCCTATGTTGCTTTCTTTTACATGATGTCCTAAAAATTTTGTAGGTACCTCTAATAATTACTTTTCATGATAAGATTTATGTCTTTCCATATTTTCATTGCAACTAACATGTCGTAATTGATCAAACTTTGCAAAAAATGTTTGATCAATAAAATTACATTGATAATCCAGTAGAAAATTCATCACAATAGATCTAATAAAGCTATATCTGGGGAATGCTTTTGGGAGAAAACCATCTGGAAGGTGAGGTTTCTCTACTCTCATTTTTTTAATAGAAAATGGTTGTAGGTATAAAGAAGGAAGGCTTGTGGCCCATGCACTACCATAGTGAAAATATCCTCTATGTGCACTCTATCCTTGTCCCTCTCATCTACTTTTCTCATGAATGGAAAAAAATGCACTTGAAAATAATGGAACCCCCCTTTCCTCCTAGTCGCTTGACTATAAAATAGTATGATATCATACTAGTGGTTAGGTTTGATTTCTTCAACTATTAATTAGAGTTACGATATTGACTCTTATAACATATTCTTCTTCATTATCACATGGATAGACCAACTTCCATTAATAATGGGTAGTGAAATGGAATCCTCTTGAATTATGGTGGTAAAAATAGGAAGGTTGACTTCTGAATGGCATAACTTTTGCATACGAACTCTGACTAAGGTAATTCTTATACCATTTGAACCGTCCCTCTATGCATAATAAGAAAAATTCTGCAATGCTAAAGATGTATAGTTTTATTCCCCAAAAAATTATTTTTGAACCCTCAAACTACTCCTAAAGTGTTTCAAACCCTAGTTTGACAAATTGGGTCCTACCAATAAAAATGGTCTGATAAGTTTATTGCTCCAAATTTCCACTCTAAAAGCATTCAGATGGATGAAAAATTATATAACGATCCATTTTCAATCACAAATCCCTATTTTGGTGTTGAAAATAGCAACAAGAAATACTAAAAATAGCATTGCTATAAATAGCATTTCAGGATATACTCCAACTCTGTTGGAAATAGCAAAAAATAGAAATGCTAAAAATGGCATTGCTATAAATAGCATTTTGGGATATATTCCAATTTTGATTTGTCCTTGAATCAAAATTGAGAATTAAAACTTGAATTTAGTCTCGCTAGTTGTTTGAAAAATAATTAATTAATTCATCTTGAGTTAATTAGTTGGAGAAAATCAAACATGAAGTCTTTGTGAAGACATGCAACAGTTATCCCTTTGATGAGAAAGTTATCCCTTAATTAAGGAGATAAGGATGACTTGTATTTGAGTTGTAATTAGTTAGCTCAGTTAACTGAGTTAAGTCCAGTTAGATTAGTTCCAAACAGTTTTTGGAACTGATTGTGAGTTCAATCAGTTAATGCATGCATGCATGCAACTAGTGTTCTTTAGATAACTGAATATTCTCTCATAAATAACTCATTCATGTCAGTTCAAACAGAGACCCAGTTGATATTAAAGACAAGGATAGTGTACTATCAGTTGGAGGAATTTTCCTATAAAGGAAACTCATCCATGCATAAGGAATTATCTCCTTTAGGATTGCGTAGTTATTTCAGAGGTCAGTGGTGTGTGTGAGGTGAGAATCACACAAGTTGTAGCTGGAGGACCCAGGAGAAACTGCGGAAGTAAATAGGAGGTTTGGGGGACTGAAGGAAGGCACCGGTGTTGTCTCTTCTTTCTATGAGCAACAGTGAGGGATTGTACTGAGAGATGGATAGCTTGTGAGCTAAAGCTTTGTGTAATCCTGAGATATTTCCACTTGTATGATAACACAGATAGCGGGGTTTTTAGCTGAGGCTTTCCCTAGAGTATTATTTTGTGTTTCATGTGTGATTGAATCTTCTTCTCTGTTATATGTGTTCTGGTTGATATTGCTCAAAATTGATTAAGCTTCTGCAAGTTTCATTGTAGAAGTAGATTAAGTATTTTGCTTTAGTATATTGCATAACCAGTTTAATCTTCAGTTTCTCTACAAGATGTGTAGAGTGAGAAATTTCTACATGGTATCAGAGTTAAGCTGTTAGCTGATCCAGTGAGAAATTTCTACATTTGGGAGGCTTTTGGTCTCAAAATTATTTTAATGAATGAGGTGAGAAAATGTTTCCTCCATCTTATCTCGAGTGTACCATTAGCTTTTCCTGGAAGTTTTCCTTTCAACCCAATTTTCCAAAGGTCATGATTCCATTGTCTTGTAGTTCTAGACCTATTATGAAAAACTTTATCTTCTATCAACTATGCCTAATCATCTCATGCCAAATCCTATACTGAAGGTAGGATCTGTTCGTCTTTGTGATATAACATGGAAGGCTCATAGAGTTCTAGATTCTCTACATTCATGAATGAGTTATTGTGCATGCATTGGGGTAGGCTGAGTCTATGGTGTTATCTCCCACCTCTTTTGGTATCTTAAAGGAAAGCTATCGTAGAGCCTCTAATTTCTTACCAGGATCTCGTAGCCTCTGCTTGTTCAACTATAATCATATTTTTCCTCCCACATTGAATGAATTCTCTATTCTATGTTCATCATGCCTCACCTTATAGTTTTCCAGTGACTTCTTTGGTGTCTCCTATACCTATATATGCATTTGATAGATCTTCTCAACAAAATTTTTTTCCCTTAAGGCATCCTCTATAAGATGCTCCCTCACTCCTCCTTGATACTCATACGCAATATCCAAAGGTGAAGGTGGAAATTGTCCAAAACAATATTCAAATGGGGACTTCCCAATAGAGGTGTTGATTGCTTCATTATAAGAGTGTTTAATATATACCAAATTTTCATCCAAATTCTTTAGATGGTTCTAATTCTAACTCCTCAAAAGCCTTATTGAATTCCTTTTGACTACTTACATTTTCCTGTAATTCTATGGATGGAATCTTGTAGACCTCTTCAAATTCATGTTCATCTTCTCCCATAATGTAGTCGAGAATGCAATAATAAATCTTGTTTCCTTGTGTGAAATGATTCTCCTTGGTATCCAAAAGTAAGAAACTGTGATTGATTAGGGAGGCTCACAACTTTAAGATTTTAGGGCAGTTTTGTGTAGGGAAGAAAGTAGCCAACTTGAAAAGATATGTGTATTGACCCAAGATTCAAGAACAGGTAGCTAGGTTCATAAGAGGCTACATATTTTGTTGTAATAATAATCTTAGTAACAAGAAACATGGTCTACATCATCATGTACATGTACCCACTCACAATGGGAAACCATTTCCATGCACTTTGTGGTAGGTTTACTAACAACCAGGGATGGATATGACTACCTTTTCGTGATAGTTGATAGGTTTAGCAAGACGTTTGTTCTAAAGCCATGTAAAAATACCAACAGTGTGCCATAAGAAACAAACTTTTTCTTTGGATGAGTTTGGAACACATAATCTATCCATCATGTACAGTAACATGTCCTAGAGATGGTAATAAATTGTGTTGTGACCATCATTGACATGAATCTACCTATGAATCTACTGAAACACCTCCTTGAAGTCCTCATCCTTTGAATATGCCTCTATGCATGCATCATGGGTGAATGGATCCATGTGCATCAAAGTTCCCAAAATTGTGATCTTTGATGCGGGTGGCCTTGAAATCATGTTGGCCAACTTGTTTTTGATGTGCTTATAATACTTTATCACTAACTAAAACTGATGTAGAAAACAAATCTGCTTGTAATACTTGGTCTGTTATAGGTTACTTAGGCCTATAGGTATTGTAGTGGCTACTGATCTGTGTGAATTAATCTCTCCTTTACCATGATATATTGTTTCCACTTCTTCATAGCTTGCACCAGGGCATAGATCTCCTTATCATAGGTGGGGTAGTTAATAACTTCCCCATGAAATAATTCAAAAATGTAGCATATAGGCCTTCCTCCCTACATGAACACCACTACCATAACGTACCCACTCACCTTTGTCTCCACTGCGAAGGGATTATGAAGTTTTAGTAACTCCAAAACTAGTTCTTGACCGATCTTATTATTTATCTCCTCAAAGTCTTTCTACTAACCCTTCCCCACTGGAAAATCTTGCCACTTATTGTTATTTAATGGCTCAATGATTCTATTGCTAAAAATGAGGCTATGAATTTCCTCAAGTATTTTTCCTCCCCAACGAAACTCCTAACTTTAGAAACATTAGTAGGCAACAACAACTTCATGATGGATTCCATATTTGTATGATTTATTTTAAGATCTCCTCCACCTATCGCATACCCCAGATACACCAAACACCATTGTGAAAACTCACGCTTCTTGTTATTGCTAGCAACTGGTGCTTATTTAATGTCTTTGGCACCTATGTCCAATGTGATATGTGTTCCTCCCAAGTAGCATTGTATACTAGTATATCATCCAAATAGACAATAATAATTGAATCTATAAAATGGTGAGGTATATCATTCACAAATCTCATAAATGCTGTGACATCCCTTTCATTACCAAAATTTCGTCATGTAATTAAGAACATATTATTATGGGGTGACAACATTGATCTTATGATATCAAACTCAATTACATGATGTAATGCTTATTTTTATTAATAAAATTGATAGATTTGAAGAAATGGGATAGTGAACAAAAAATGATGTCTTAGGGAGAGGGAAAACTTAACTTAAGAGGAAAAATATGCCTTGGGGTAACATTTCCCTTTCATGTGATGGTTAGTATTCCCAAGAAGTTGAAAGGCTTGGAAGATGAAGGGTCAAGATGTAATTATAAAAATAAGAGGGGTGAGCAACCAATGGGTTCTTCTTCTTGGTTATGAAGCTTCAAGTTTTTCCCTCTTCTATTACTCTCTCATACATCTCTCTCTCTTGTAGAGAAATATGAATTTGCACAAAAATTGGTAACAACTTGTAACAAGAATTGGATGTGTTGTAGTGCTTTTTCCTTGGAATAGATGGATATGTGGACTAGGAGTTTTCTATGGGCTTGGTCAGTGAATGGAAAGTTTGAACATTGATATTATTTTCTATGTGTGGAGGAGAGTAGCCTTCTCTTTTTATGTTAAATATAATCTAAAAAATGTGTGTTAAATCCCTGAGATTAGTTTTTCCCTCAAGGCATCAATATTTGGCTTAGGGGTGGCCGACTATTAGAAAAGTTGTAGCATAGTTGAGCCTATGGCTTGGTGGAGAGTGGCTCACCTTTCTTTAGTTCCATAAATATTTGAATCTATATAAGTATCTCTTATGCATGATTATTCAATTTCTATTTTCAACAAGTTTATATGTGCATGCATTTACCCTTCAACAAATTTATCATGGTTGTAGTTTTTATACTATTTACATATAGCTTTTTATACTTATTAGATTTTGTAACATCACTAGTTGAGGAAGATAAGCTTCCTAAATTATTCTTTAAATAGGCCACATTGGAATTTCTACTATGAATTTTCTTCTAGGAGGTTGCAAAAGCTAGAACTTGGACCATAGTGAGGATAAATCCCATTGATCATCTGGTCCAACTTTTATATAATGGGTTGTAATATTTTATGAAATATTATCAAATGAAGTTGAGTTTCTTAGATGCTCCTAAAATCATGCATCAAATAGGCCATGTTGGAAATTATTCTATAAATTTTCTTCTAGAAGGTTCTAGAAGTTGAAACATGGACCATAGTGATGATAAATCTCATTGATCCTCTGGTCAAACTTCCATTTTTTGGGTCACGACATTTTAGGAGAAATGATAATAGGAAATCAAACTTCCTATATGCTCCTAAAATCATGCATCTAATAAGCCATGTTGGAATTTATTGTATAACATTTCTTCTAGGATGTTCTAGAAGTTGAAACTTGGACCATAGTGAGGGGAAATATTGTTATAGTTTAGTCCAAATTTTGGATCTTTAATCATGATATTTTAGGATATATTGTCATAGGAAGTCGAGATTCGTAGATGCTCCTAAAATCATGCATTAAATATGTCATGTTGGCAAGGTTGAAACTTGGACCATAGTTAGGGTAAATCTAATTGATAATATAATTTAGCTTTTAGAACTTGGATTGCTATAATTTATGATATATTTATTGAGATGTTTTATGTATTAGTTTTCATGAAAAGTGTTCAAAGAAATGCTTAAATAGTTTGATGATTCATTGAAAACAAATTGGTTGATGAAATGCCCCAATGAAAATGTTGTTTTCTGTATGGGGATAATATTTTTGTAATTTATCTATAACTATTTGCATGAAGATTATTTGAAAAAATGTGTTAAAGGTTTTTTTATTACAATTTGTATACAAACTATTTGATAAAATACCTAAAAAATAGAAATCAAAAGTTTCATGATCAGTGGTATATTTTAATTAGTGTGTTACAAGTCGAATTAGTGTTCTAGTACCTTAAGAAACCAATTTCATGGCTGTGGAGAAATTGTGCTTAAGACATTAATGATTACTTTTTGTTGTCACTTATATGTCACTTTATTGTTTGTTGTGTTATCAAATTAAGGACTTGGAAAACTTGGTCTTTAACCCTTAATACATGTGTGACCGGGAAATCTCAAAATGCTATTTGTTGCTAGATATAAATGATGAATGAAGAAAGCTTGAAGGAGAAGTTAAAGATAATATTTTGCTTAACATAGAACCTACTATTTGTCACTTAGAAGAATTATGAAAATGAGAACTGAATCATAGACAATATGCTGCTTGACACAAAAAATATTATCTATGACCCTTGGAGAAATTAAAGATAATATGTTGCCTTACACAGAAACTATTATCTATAACTTAGAAAGGAAGATGAAAACTTCAAGTATAGGAGCGCTCTTTTAAGGGATTTTAACTTTATCTACATAAGAAAATAAAGACTTGCAACTTCACTACTATACTTGAAAGATAAAAGATAAGATCACTCATGACAGAGAAGTTACAAAATTATACCCATCAATTCATCGAAATTTCTGATTCTTTCATTAATCAACAACTATATCAGGAATACAGTGGCTTAGTCTCCAGGTTCTCCAAAATTCCAACAACCCATTCTCTGTAAATTTTCCTCTTTTTATACATTGTGAAACAGTTGATGATTTCTGAAACTGTCAAATTACTTAACTGCTTTTCTAACTATCTGAAGTAAAAACTATTACAAAATTTTACAGAGGGTAAAAGACACCTCAAAGAACATAAAATAATAAGAAAATAACTGAATTTAGAAGATCGATAACTGCTGGCTTGCTCTGTTAATTGGCTCTTGAGTTTACTCTGTAGATGCTTTAACAATGATTGATCTGCTTTAACCATAATAAACAGTGTTTAACTTTGACTTGATCATAAATCTGGGCTTACGCATGTGTCAGATGCACTTTGATTGGCCAGAACATAAGAAAATGCAACTAATCCCTTTTTTTCGAATTCTTCTCTAACATTGATTTTCCCTTAACACAACGAAATTAATGCAAATCTTTGGTTTACCGCGGAACTTAGAAAGAATTAAATCTATTGCATAAACTCATCAGTTCCACCTTTACACCGCTCCATTGACTTCCTATCACTAATCACAATAGGCGCTTTCAATTGTTATATCAATATAAACCTTTATAATCCATGATAGGATGGACGCGCCAAAAGAATTAAACATAATACATATGTAACATTGGATCCATTCTCCACCGTAGATTTCAACCCCAAGATCCAATGGCTGATATCAATTTCAGGTGGAATACTTGCATGAGAGTTACCTACCCAAAATGAGTGGTTTTTCTCTTTCCTCTACATGCTATGTGTCAACCATTGAATGGAATTGGGAACTTTCCTCTAAATACCATTTACCATTTTGTATCCACCCGAAATCCTACTTATAGCTTTAAATCTGCCTTTCGTCTTCTTTAACACCTGGACTTGTTCTGCCCGATGACCGTAGATCTTTGACCATCGATGGCGGTGATTGTCCTTTGGATTTCTCTTCCACCAACGCTTCTGGTTAATTTCCTTTGTTCATTCCTTGATTCTAATCTACATGATTTAGTTTGGATCGTTCATTTCCTTCAACCTCATCTGTTGATCTCCTAAATCCAATGGTTCCTGTGCGTTCATTCTTCATATGTCCACTCACTTTGACTTTGCATCATTTCTTTAGTATTTTGTGGTTCCAGGGTTCTCTTCAGGGTTTTAGCTTTTCATTTTCCGCTACTTAACTCTCTCAGAGCTTGACTTCTGCGAATTCTCACTATGTTGTTATTCTTGGGCTTTACAACATAGTATATATATATTTCGGTTATGGCTCCGTATAACCATTTATATTATGATTTAACTTGCTTGCATGGGTATACTGGGACCGATTCTTTTATACTTGTTCCTTTAGTGATTCCCCTATGTCATTATCACTTCTTCCTCTTGCTTTTATCTTTTTTGAAATATTTTCAAGTTCTTGAATGAAAAACAAATACTACAAGCAACAAAAATGCATGTTACAACAAGCGCAACGTTTATTATTTGATTTCATACAAAATGTCTACAAGAATGTTGCATTTAATTATGCAATGAGTTATTTCTCCATGATCTCATGCCCAATTTAGATCACCAGACAATAAAAACAATGGCTAAGATAACCTAATAACAATCCCCAATCCAGATGGCCATGCATGTAGTTTTGATCTAATCTCTAATGCTACAAAGTATGAGAAAGTATCTTGCCTCCTCGTAGGTTGGTGAAGGGTTTTGGGCCTGATCCAGAATCCTTCCACTCTAATCAAGTGATCTCTTTCACACACTCCCAATCCAAAGTCTGCACACAAACACAACCAAACAGAGATGACAAGTGATCATTTGCAGAATATTGTTAGCTCAAAACATCTAGAAATCAAACATATAAATTACTACAAAACTGATATAAGGGGAGGGAACATAGATTTCTATTAACCATATAAGTGAAAGTACATCAATATACCTTCCAACAAAGGAGATCCTCTCCTCAAGCTTGTAGTATAGTCTCCTCTCCTAATACAACGGAGTTCTCGCGCTATATTTTGGATACTTGATCTAACTCCCTTTCCTCTTAGTGATATTATAAAGGCTCATTCTATCCTCTAAGAGAATGTATCTAGACACCTAGGCGCTTGAGAAGTTAGGAGACTTCTGCAATAACAAACCCCTAGCCAACTCATACACAAGTGGGTCAAGTTGATCTCCTTGGGAATGGAAAACTCTAGAAAGCTTTTACACAATTATGAGGTTTTTATCAATTATCTCAATTATGAAATAGTTAGTATCTCATAATTATAATATTTTGGAAAAATAATTATGAGAATTTGCTCAATCATGTAATTCCACCCTTTTTTCATGGCATAAATCTCACATAAGTAAAAGAAAAGGTGAAAAGAGATGAACTTTAGCCAAACAACTGAGGTAAGTTGATATTGGGTTTCTCTCACTATAATGGAGTGGAAAATAGTGTTATAACAAAAAAAATACTAATTAATTGGTTGTATACAAAGTATTTCGAGAAATTTTTTCATGTAATGTATTTGACAGAATGCATAAGAAATGAAAATCATGTTTTTTCCAAGTGTGATTAGGAAAAATTCAGTAAGGATATGTGAAAAAGTGTTACCAAAGCTTATTATCATGTTAGTAAAAGGAGAGAGAAAATTTTGGGTAATCCATAACCTCTTTAAGTCATTGAGGAAACTAGGTATGTGACAAAGTGAGATCAGAACATGGTTCAACACTGAACCTACATGAGCTTACTAAATTTATCCTAACCAAACTTGGAAAAACATTGTTTAACAATTAAACCTTGAGACTTAAGAATAGATAAAATGGGAACTCTAATACTTTGTTACAAAGTGGCATCAGAGCTATGGTTCAACGCTGGACCTAGATAGGCTCAAGTATAGGAATTTTTTTTTGTTTTATCTATGCATGCATGTGCACTAATATGAAATTATTTTTCTGTATATATGAATACAAGTATGTTTCTTTAATATTGAATTGATTTGATGTAGCAGGATAAACATGCAGAATGCTAACTAGATTCCCTAGAGCATCCCATCATAATTGCAAAAGTTTATGGCTGAGCGATGCAGCCATAAATATGATGGGGAATATCTTAACTTATCTCTAGATAGTTTTAATAATTTTATTAATGTTTTGATAAGTTTTCATATGCTAATGAATAATAGCATTAACGTCATAAAAAAGAAAGAGATGAAATAGTTCAAGGATGCATCTCCATTGTATATATATTAAATAATAAAATTCTATATGCATGAATATATGCTAGGTGCATATAGTAACAAATTTGGATGCATAAAGAGTTGGAGTATCCTATTACCATAACATGATTCAAATGACTAATAGTGGTTAATGGTGAACATGTAACTAGGAACAGGTTGAAAACATGAATGTGAAGCCAATGAAGGTGTTGCATTTATTCTTGTGGAACCAATGTTATAGAAAAATGTTGTTGACGAGATAATGGTACAAGTGGAAGCAATGCATGTTGATATGTATGTTGTGATAGTGTTGTGAGTGCACTTCTAATTGAGTTTCCTTCAGGAATGTTGGAGCCATGGAGGGAGGAGTTAGGGACAAGTGTTTGCGTGTGGGTTATGAAGAGTACTGGAGCCTTGAAGGCAGATGAAGCTCCTATAAGCCACAAGGCTCTGAGACATCCTTGGCCAAAACGGGTTTGTAACTTTTTTCCCATAATATGAGGAAGAATGTGACATTGGATTTATCAAATTTGAGATTAGTTTGTTTTTTTAAATGTAAATCTTAGTATTTAGGGAAGATTATGGTTATATAAAACTTTCAACTTAGTGAAAAGATTTGAAAATTCAATTTTGGATACAAATTTATTGAAATTAATAAATAATAATTTGGGGTAATAAAGTACGCCATTTAATTACTTTTGTTGTTTTATTTATAATATTAACAATTTGTCGCTTAAAAAATATTTATAATAATAATTTTTTTTTGAAAAATTATTATAACAATATTAAATTAGGATGAAAATGAATAATGTGTTTAAAAAGTAAACAAGTGAAGCTGCATGGCAACAATCCCTACCTTGAGCGGGAAGCGGGGCTTGAACAAAACATTTAGCATTAGAAAAAAGAATGAGATATGTAAACCATGCAGAGTAGATCATGGTAGAGCTTTGGGTCCATGGATTTTAATCATTTACCAAAATAAAACTTTAGTATGAGAAATATCTGAACTAATATCTTAGATCAAGTCAACTAGTTGAACAATCTGTTTCCGTCTCAAATAACGCTCCAACCAGTTGATATATTTAAACAAAAATCAACCATAAATAAATAGATGTAGTCTATACAATAAATAAAAATAAATGAAATACAAAGAGGGCGTTATTTCTTCTAGATATGCACTCATAGTTGACATTATAGATGGATTGGATGGAGAATCAATATGAACTGGATTTATAGCAATTTTCTAATTTTAAACTACAGATTACCAATTGGATCTAGAGCCACATGAATAGTTGGAAAGGTCTAAACCATTGCCACAACAATGTTGATCCCATCCAAGAGTTTTCCAAGAGAAATAGATGCATTCTAATATAGTAGTAGGCATCATTTCGAGACTTTAAACGACATTGATCCTCTCCATCTCATAAAATTGAAACCCTTTCGAGCCGCTTGCCTTGCTTAGTCAAGGTCTGCATACATGGTGGTCCAAAAGTGGTTGAGATCTTCCTTCATAAAATACATATTGGGAACAACACTCTAGAATAGCCAACTAATAGTCCCCCTAACCACATCATCGTTCATATTTGTAATATCATATATAAGGATTTTAGATTTTTACTTAGTGAGTGTTGTCAAGCAGATTAAATTAATTTTAAAAACCAAACCATAAGTATCATAGATAATATTGAAATATTGACTCACGTAAAAACATGCAACCATGTTTTAGATAATTCTTATGCATGAATGCTAGCGATTATTTCTTCCTGAATTTTCCACAACATATGAAGACACGTCAAAATATCTAAGTAGCACATCGAGTGACATTTATAGGTTGAAATGGAAGGCCACCATAATTTTGATATTTATCATGCATAAACTCCAACAATTACTTTCTGGTGAGTTTTCCACAATAGGTTGAAAGTGCGTCACTATCATTGTACATGAATTTCAAGCATTAGTGCTTGCACATTGCATGGTATGGAAAAATTTGACTACCTCAGGCAAGCTAGGGGCTAGGAAAGGGGGTCAATTAACTACTTCTGCTGATGAATGAAACACTTTTGTTGTTGGGGCATGGAGCATGCATAGCTTGCAGATGAGGCCACCCATGAATTCCCTATCTCGCCCAATAATCCTTCTCACATTCCTTGACGCTACCATAACTTCAATTCTGGCTCCTCTTCACGGCATCCAACAAACATGACATTATGATCCCACTTTTTACACATCCTAGCTTGTTCAGGTTTTTTCGTACATTCCAGGATTTTAAACTTTTTACACATTCCACAGAAGGATTTGAGTCTAAGGAACCAAAATAAATTAGGTTTGTAAGGAACCGTAAGAAAGTGTTGATGAATTAGAGGAGTTAGAAACAAAATAGGGGGCGCCCTTGATCTTAGGGCTTCCTATTAGAAATCCAACACTATCCAACATAGGCATAGCAGTCTAAGACAAGTGTATAGTATTTATTAAGTTGAGACACTTTGAAATAGAACCCCTTCCAACACTTCAATAATCATACCCAAATAAATGAAATTGAAATCGAGACCCCATCCAAGAAGCAACAACATGCATGGGAAATCAAGCACCAGACGTGTCATGTATTAATTCCATCATAGGCATCCAATTATTTGAATTTTTGTAGATTAATTTTTTTTAGTATTTTATTCTAATTTATTAGAATTATCATGCATATGAAACCTATTCAACCAACTTATTCTCCACTTATTTATGGTTAAGAAGTCAATAATCATTTCATTTATGGTTAAGAAACCAATAGTCATTTCAGGAGGCCACTAGAGAAATATTGAGGAAGGAAATCATGGTTAGAGTACCTTGAGACATGTATAAAATGATTGTCGGCATGTAGAGCTATAGGAGACACTTTCGAGTGGTTTGAAAAACCAAGCTACAGACCCTTATTGCCTGTTATAGTCCCTTTTGTATATTCCTTTCTGTTATCACAAAATCATGCCCCTGATAGGCTGCTGATCAGGAAGACTTTGAGTAACTATTTCAAACCAAACTTTTGGCTGAGGCTTAGCCTCCTCAGCCTGAGAGGGCTCTCTCAAAGGGTTAAAGATTTTGATTAAAGAATAAGATAGATGGCTAACTCTATGGTTTGTGATTGTATATGTTTATAGGTTGAAAGATGAAGGTTGGCTACCATTGGGCTATGGAGTCAAAGTATGTTCAGTACCACAGCAAGATCAGCTTAACATGAAGTCAGGGCATAGAGAGTTTTTATACATCAACAAAACAAAGATACAATGCAAGGAAACACAGTTTATAAATACATGAAGGAAGTTAGAGCATCATTGATGAGTTCTAAGTAACATGTATTCATACCACTGCAAGTAAGTGAAAGAGGAAAGCCATGAGACAATAGGACATTAAAAACCCTCTTTGAATCCTGAGTAGTGAAGACAAAACATTCTACCTAGCATGGAAGTCAAGGCATTATAGAGTTCAAGTGCAGAAATGCAAATATAAAACAGTGAAACATAGTTAGTTTATCTATGAAGGAAGTCAGAGCATCATTGATGAATTCTGAGTATCATAAATAAACCTCACTGCAATGTAAGTATTGGAAGATGCCATCAAAACAAGAACATACAAGAACTCATGAATCTTGAGTTGTCTAAGTAGAAATTCTGCATTAGGTTAAAAATATACACAGTGTGCACATAGAGCAGCAGTTGAGCCAAAAAGTCTCCAACCCTTTGCTAATTCGACCTCTTGCTCTATATAAAGCATTTACAATTAGTATTCCATCATCCCTCATCAAGAGAATTCGAATTTGCCATCAGTGACACCTATTCTAACCATAAAACAAACCATTAATTAGAACTAGCTGTTAACTAGGAGTGCTAGTGACCTAATACAACTAGCAGTGTAACTCCTTATTATGATTAAAACAACCTTATCTAAAAATTTAAAGCATTCTTTGACACCTAACACTCCATGAAGTCGAATTTGATGAAGCCTCCCACGTGGTCACCCAACTGCTGATGACAAACCCTAGAAATTAGGGAACATGTTTCCCTGTTTTTAGGTTTAGATCCTTGAAAATTGCAGAGCCTTTATCTCTTCATCCATGACACATTTTATGAACCTGAAGGAGTTTTTTGTAGCCCATGTTGTCTAGAACAAAAACCTCTCCTGGTTTTTTAAAAAATTCCTCCAGCTGTTCAAAATCTGTCCTTGAAAAACACGTGTCAAACAGGAAACTGTCCCTTGCTCTGTTCTGGCTGAAAAATAGGTCTTGGGACAGAGGTCATAACTTCTCGTAAAATATGTATTTGGAAAAACTGAAGGAGGTTTTTGTGAAACAATCCGTGCTTAACAAAAACCTCTCTTGGTTTTTTGAAACATCTTTTCTACCGCCTAGAATGCGTCTTTGAAAAACAGGTGTAAAACAGGAGATGAAAAACTGCACCTACAGCAGTTTCGTAGCGCAACTTTGGTCCTTCATTTCTCCCAGATCAGAATGGATTTGAAGAAACTGAAAGAGGTTTTTTTTATTCAACATGTTAGGAAGAAAAGCCTCTTTCATTTTGAAAAATTTAGTTCTCAGCTGCTCTGGAAAGCTTCTGGAAGTTAACTAGTAAAACAGTTTTTTTTGCTGAAACAGGCTGCTACAGGGGTTTCGTAGCGCTATGAAAACACTGATTTCGTAGCGCAAAACAGGATTTTTACACTGTCTGCACTACGAAAACGTGGATTCATAGCTAGTTTCAAAATTTCTCCGAAATTATGTGAGATATGTCTTCTAAACACATGGTGAGGCTTCTAGGACATGGAATGAGGCTATCAAACTTTATTTGAAGATGGACATGAGACTCTAACCCTATGACTTAGACTCTAAAACATAAAAATGACTTGACCATGACTTGACCATGACTGATACAAGAATTGAGAAACCATGTAAGTTGTCCAAACTTTTTTAAGGAAGTTTTACAGTGATAACACTTTCTACAGTCCCCTTTTGATGGTCCCTTTTACAAGAGACAACATGATTCAAATATTAATCTGTTATTCCTTAAAAAAATAATGAATTAAATGTTTAGCATGACAAAATGATATATAAATGATATATGATATACTTACTTAGATTCCTAAGAATTGAACGATTTCCCTTGATCTAGGTGGATATTGGTCGACATCCTCCTATTCCAATTGGAGGTTGACGATTGTTTCTTTCGATTTCATTAATTGTAGCACAATTTACTATTTTTGGCAGTTTTTCAGGTCCTGAACTTCCAGATCCATTTTAAGGCCCTAAACGACAATTTTTTAAGAAAACGGGAAAAATAAAAAGTTTTGACATGGGATTGCATTCGAAAGTTGTATTCGTCGGATAAATATTTCTGACGAGATATCGTATTTGTCAAATGAAGATCGTATGCCAAAGTTACGACCGTGGGATGTTGATATACCAATTTACCCTAACATGTCCCACAAACTTTTGGCGCTTCATCTCCTATGGTTAGGTTTTTGGATTTTTAGGGTTCTCCATTGTTTCTTCATAATAAATAGGCCTTCAAGCCCCATTTTCATAGAGTTTCGAAGGTATGTAGCTGCAACAACTCTTCTCAGAGATAAGTTACCATCGCTTGAGCTAGTTTATTTCCATTCTTCATGTAAACAATTTTTATTACTTTGTTATTAATGAATTGAAGTTTTGTTTTCACTATATCTTTGTGTTTCTGTTTATATATGTATTTCATTTTGTTACTTAATAAATCTAGATTAGTGATATCAAAGCAGTCTTCTCTTCCTCTCTTTTTTTGTGCATGTCCCCAACGAGGTCAAGGTATAAGGAGTTAGGGCATGAATTGGTTGAACCTTTGCAAGACTGGCCTTGTGAACTCTGATGACCTCCCATGGAAAAAGAAAAGAAAGATGAGGGAGAAAGAGATATTTTCAAAATATTGCTCGAGGAATCCCTCAAGCGACAAATGAACATGATGATGGAAAACTTGGCCTAGATCCTTCAACAAATACCCACAGGTGACGAATCTTCATCTAGTAGCCACCTCGGAGACACCACTTCCTTTAAGGTACAAATAAAATTTGACATTCCCATATTTGAAGCCCAGATGAGCATGAATGCCATAGATAAATGGTTAAATACGTTGGAAGGATATTTTTCGGTTCATGATTTTTCCAATAGGGAGAATATTAATTTTTCACTCCTCAATTCCACCCCCCAAGTCAAGGACTAGTGGGTGAGCAGAGAGACGAGAGGGAACCCTCATTGTTTTCAACCACACCCACTTCGAATTCTTCCTAAGAAACCATCAAGGAATAATATTACCTTGTCAAGAGCTATGAAGATAACACTAGTAGAAAATGAGAAATTAGTGACTAGGTGACTAAAAATGTTAGTCACCACAACTTTTCCAAGTGAAATACTACAAAAAATGAGCAATTTTAAGTGAAAAAACAAAAAACAACATAAATGACTAATTTAGTCATGGTTAAAATATACGACTAACTAATAAGTAATACAACTAAAAATGACTAATGTGAATGACTAATGTAAACTAAACTATGGCTAGCCTCTAATAAGGTATTCTTGAGCTACCGACAACTACTTGAAGTTTATTAATAACATTATTCCCTGAAAATAATTGGCTACCTAGGACAATTTGAGTTTATTAATAACATTATTCATAAAATTAGGTATATTTTCCACCTCTTTAAGGGTTAGTTAATATTCACCTTATGTATAAACCTTATGTTCTATTTCCCTTTATATATGAACATACTTGCTTAGAGAGGTCTTTTATACTCTAATGTGATAGATCCTAAAAACTTTTTTCAAAATAGTTCTTTTTATAGTTTTTATTAATACCTCAAGCTAAAATTATCTCTCTAGAACCTCCAAAATTATCACTCCCTAGACCCCTATATGTGAAGAAACCTCCAAAAATATCACTCTCTAGACCCCTCTATGCGAAGAAACCTCCAAAATTATCACTCTCTAGACCCCTCTATGTGAAGAAACCTTTGAAATTATCACTCTCTAGACCCCTCTATGTAAAGAAACCTCCTGCTCAATAGTGGCAACATAAAAAAATTCATAAAATGCTAAAATCTAATATTTGGCTACTCTAAAATTGTCCCATTAAATTTAATTTCCCGCTACACAATTGAAAAATTAAATCTAATCATTTAATTTCCATCCTTCTCGACTACTCTTCTTCCTTACCAGGTTGGGATAAGGCTCAAAGCCATTAACACTGAGTAGCTTGGCGATTTTACTGTAAATAAACTCTCTTTCATACTAGGCTTCTTGGAAGACTTATTGTAGTCTACCATTGCAATCCCTTCCTGGTTTGTAGCTGAGTTGCATCCTCCACAATACTTATACAATTCTGGAGATGTTGAATGCTACCTAGGTCAAGAGCATATCACAAGAAAACAAGAAATAACCTCCCAACAAGATCCTATGTCTGCAAGTAGAAATACAACCCTCCTGTTTTTTCAATTTATTATAGCTGGGATGATTTGACATAGAGTAGGTGCCATTGTTTGTGAGAGAACATCTCTCTACTTTTTCTCCTGCCTCGATAAGCTAGTTTGCTCATGTATGAGAATCAACAAGAGGAGTATCGCCCAGTTAATGTGGACCACTCAGAAATAGATATTGGGCCTTTCTCTATTGTATACCACTTAAGAATGAACCCATAAATCATTAACAGCCCAATACTTGCCAAAATTGATTTGCTCTTGCACCCCTCTATCTTCGAGATAAGTAACTCGATGCTCTTTAGAGGAGAAGAGTACCTTGTAAGGAGATACATTTGCTAACTATATGAACCAATATCTTCTCCCATGTATGCCCTCCACCCAATATCACTTAGGATATTTTGTCTCTTTCCCACTGAACTTATTGTTGGCCCCATGGATTCCATATGAAAGTAGAATAGTTACATGTCTATATGCAATACCAAATATTGACGTATTGATTTCAGGTCTCCTGTTCGATGCTCTTCCTCTACGCATAATATCTTACCCACTACTCTCTTTCCTTTCCAAGTTGGGAGAGGGTTTGATGCTCTTCATTTACGCATAATATCTTACCCGCTACTCTTCTTCCTTACCAGGTTGGGAGAGGGTTCGATGCTCTTCCTCTGCACATAATCTATTAGATTCTACTGTATAATTCTGGAGCAATGTTTTGATCTTGATTAGGGTTCTATATTGGGTTTTAGAATCCATTTGTTCATGATGTACAAGGGTTCGAGACCTCAAGAGGAAAAATATTTGAGAAGGGCGGTGCTAATAGTGGGGAGAGTGACATTTTTCAGAACAAATCATATCGATCTAGCGAATCTAGATAGGCATCTCAATAGGGTATGCATAGTTTGTATGAAATCACAAACCTGGAAGCCAAAGGAGGAGTAGGAAATTGACAGCAAAAAAAAAAAACTAGATATCACAAGTATTATCGCCCTAGGCACTTAGAGTGCCCTAGCATCAAGATAACAGATATTCACATCCATGTTCTTAATGAAAAATTGTCATCCTTGTCAACATTGGTTTCTTATTGCTTTATTTGGAATTCTTGGTGAAGAAATTACTGTGTTCATGAAAGATATCATTAGAGGAAAAATCACTCCCTCAAAACACCAATCTCTAGGGTTAGGGCCAGAGCCAAAGCCTCAAAGTTAGTCTCAAATTCAGAGCAACTTTAGTTGTCATAGGAATTGTAATTTTATTGCATGTTGGTCTCTACATTTGGAGATTTGGAAGACTAGGCCTTAGAACTAAATAGGTTATCCATGAGGTAATATACACACTCGTCCAAGAAATTTCATGGATTGTATTTGGGGCATTAAATTGGACATGAGAAGAAATTCAAAGCTACAACACATCCAAGGTCTCGATATCTCTGATGGCTTATGAATTTTGATTTTGAATACAATATTCCTGATATTTGCAATCATCGGGTTCACCTCCACAACTCGTAATCCATATAGTATTCTCCCTCTTGATGACCTTTTTTCTTTGATAATTTTCCCTACCCATGGATTTCTACTGGCATTAGTCCTTAAAGGGACTACAGGAATCACCATTGTTGAAGAAACAAAAAAAAAATTACACGAACCTCTTCTAGATGGTAGCACTCTGAATCCTAGCACTGAGAAATAATTAATAACCCCTTATTCTATAGCAGGTATTATGTCAAGGGCTACATGGTGATGTTTGAATCCTGTAATGAATAAAGGTTACAAAATTTCTTTTCAATTGACAGATTTTGCTACACTGGCACCTAGTGATAGCGCTGAAAATATGTTTGAACTTTTTAAATCAAAATGGTCTAATGACATAGTGGAACACCAACGCCCTGTACACCTTACATTGCTTGGATGCTTTTGGCCAAATCTTGCACTTACTACATCCCTAGCCATTGCAAAATTGTGTGTTATGTACGTTGGCCTAGTTTTGATACAAACATTTGTTGATTTTACATCTGGAGACCAGAGATTTCCTTATGAAGGCTTTGTCCTTGTATTGGTACTATTTTTAGCAAAATACGTGGAGGTTCTATGTTCCCATCAGTATAAATTTCAATGTGAAAATTTGGCTTGTTGATAAGGTCTACTATGATCACAACTTTATACATAAAGGGTTTAATAATGTCAATCTTTGCTAGTTAAGCTCATGGTATTGGATAGATTGTAAATTACATGGTTTTGGATGCTCAACAACTTTCAAATACGATGTTGCAACTTCTTTACATCTGGATGATGCCTCTACAAGTTGGGGCTGCTCTATCAATCCTATTTGGGGTTTTGGTCATTTCTATGTTCTATAGTTTTGTTTACATGGCGTTGATAATGGGCATTGTAGATTGGGGATCCAAGAGAAATAGCAGATATCGGTTCCAATTAATGAAAATGTGTGATCTTTATACAACTAATGACTTTTTGAATTATATGAGGGTTATCAAACTTCAAGATTGGGAAGACCATTTCCAAACACGTGTAGATTCTTTTAGGAATTTCGAATATGAATGGCTTTACAAAACTATGTATTCTATTTTTGTGAATATAATTACTCTATGGAACATGCCTTCACTTATTTTAGTAGTTACATTCACTACATGGAGCACACATTCACTTGTTTCAGTAGAGACATTCACTACATGCATTGTTGTAGGAGAAAAACTTATAGCAGGCAAGGTGTTCAATGCAACATCTATTTTCAAAATTCTTCAAGAACCCATTAGGAAATTTCCTCAAGCTTTAATATATATCTCACAAGTAATGGTGTCCTTGGATAGACTTGAAAATTATATGACCAGGAAGGATATTGATCCAGAGGCAGTTGAAAGGTTATTGTCAGGAAAAGAGATTGTTGTTGTAGCTGAAAATAGTATTTTCTTTTGGGATGAAGAGGAATCCAAATCCATTCTTCAGAATATCAACCTTCAGGTTCGAAGTGGATATTTGGTGGTAATTTTTGGCACAGTTGGATCTGGGAAGTCCTCTTCACTATCATCCATTCTTGGGGAGATGCCAAAACTCTCTGTCATGGTATAAATACTCTCCCTACTATCATAGTTACTTGCATCTCCATCTTCCTCTTTGAGTCTTCCACTAGATTAAAATATGTATTTATAGCTTGATAACATTATCAAAATAATTGTTACAAAATTTGTTATAGTTTCCTATTCAAACTCAGGCCAATAGATAAAACAAGCCAAACTAACTTTCTAGCAAGTCAAACTCGCTTGTTGGCCAGTACAAAATTGCCATTATTGGCAGAAAAAATTAGTCTAGTTTCCTTGAGTTTTTCCCATGTTTGAGCTGATCACTTACTCTCTAGTCTCACCTAAGTTTTCACTGAGCTAAGTTTTGTAACTTTAAGAACCAAAACATGGGAAAGCTCCTCCTGCCAAAGAAATGTGATATTGCAATAGGTACAAACCAAGGAAAAATGTATATTTAAAATAAGAAACATGTACCCATTAGAAGTTTTTATTTCGAAGAACTCATATGTCTAGTTTTTCTTATTACGCTAAACTTACTTTATTGCAAGATAACCAGATGAAAGAAACGATAGTCAAAAGTGACAGAAAAAGTAGTTGACTTGAAAATTGTCACTTCAGAGGTATAATAGACTTGTTTTATATTAATTAATGATTCATTGATTCATCAAACATGATTTGTTCTCTTAGATTTATTTCCCTCATTCAGACTAAATAGGTCTATTAGATTGAACTCTAGTTCTCACCAATTTTGTGAGAAATCACTTAGATATAGGATCTTTGTCTCTTTAATAGAAACAAACTAATTTTACTAGAGATGTGTCTTTTGTAATGAAAGCCCTTACTACTTATATGGAAGTTTTAAAACTGACTTTACATTTTGTTTGTGCACAATTTCAACTATTTTTTCATCTCTTCTCAACATTCTTTTGCTTTTCCTACCTATTTTTCCTAACTAAAACTTTAATTTTTTGTTACCTCTTACCTTGTGGTTCCTTAGCTGAATTCCTTCCTTCTTGAAATCACAATTGATGATGGTTTCTTCTCTCTTGTTTTCAGACTTTCTCTCTTTACATTTATTTTTATTCTAATAAGAGTTGTCTTCCAATTTCACTTCAATATCTGATGGGGTTTTTCCTCAATACTTCACATTTTTAGGTTTTCTTGCATAACCCATTCTCCTTTTTCCGTTCTCCTTTCATCTCAAAACCCATCTTTCCCTTAGCAGTTAGGTTATGGAGATGGAAATAGTAGGGCTATATGCCATATTCATGGCAAAACCGACGCCGAAGGGTAACGTTTTCATAATCCAAAACTGTTTCTAGGTAAAAACATTGAATTTCAGAGGAAGCCTTATATAAAGATCCATTTCCAAAAATAATAGTACAAGACATGTGACCAACTATGAGAGGTTGCATTGTCAAGTAATTTCTTAGAAAATTTCCAACACTCTTCAAGGTTGTTTCATACCAAAATCATGTCAACAAATTTAGGAGTCAAACTCAAAATGACATACTTTCAATTTTTTCTATGGAAGGATTGAAATTTGAAATTTGTATTCCATGGTTTCAACTGAGGTTTTCCTTCCACAATTAACATGGCCTGACTTTCAGAACAACTAGTTTATTTTCTTGTAACTCAAAATCATAATAAAGAAACCCCTACTATAGTATTGTATATTCATAGGGCTAAGCTTTTTAAATACCAATCCAAAATAGTACTAAAATGAATTGACCAAAGAAAAAATCTAGAGATCTGGACAACTAGAAGCTTCTAAACGTGTAGATCTGATATGTGCACAAAAGACAACAATGAGAGAACACTCACATAACAAGAAAATTTAAGAGAAGAATTGTCGCAACTACACACATTGTAACAGTGTAGTTTGATTCATCCAAGACTCTTTTGTTGAGTCTTGTGGAGTCTTCTCTAGCCCCCACACTCACTAAAAAAATTACCAACAAACTCAACACTTTCTATACTCACCATAAAATTTCCATACTCATCGAGACTCGCCATATTTTTGGGCACCCAATTTATTGAATCTTGAGGTTAATTTGTATTTGTTGAGTCTTTCCCAAGTCACTGACTCATGTCAAGTCTTTGAATGTTTTTGAATCCTAAGCTCGCTGAGCCTTTGTTAAGTTTGGTTGTGACAACATTGCATTGTTGTTAGGTTTCCACAGCCACCCTAACTTCCATAGTGGAATAGATTGTTAATGTATTGACAATGATCTTTATTAAATAAGGCTCTACGCAGTAGTATAATGTGAAATAAATAAAAGTAAGTGAACTTGTTAAAGAAGGTCCATTAGTTAGTGGTTGAGGCCTTATTAATGGAAGTCTATTAGGTGGTTAGGTTTTCGTCACTTAGAAACTATCTATATAGTAGTAGAAACTATGTAATGGGTTATGAAGTGAATACTATAGCATTTGGAGCTCCTCATGTTGGAGATTCCCCCTAGAAAAAGGCAAGTGAACATTGCATTTAGTTTGGAATATCAATAAAGGATTGTTTAAAGCATTATTTTTCATAGTTGTATTCCACCTATCTTATTTAATTTTTTCCTACATTTATATTATGCCCTTTTTTCTCTAAATATTTTATTTCAACTAACAAGAAACACCACAAACAAAAGTGTTCACTTTATCATGGCAACACATGTTACAATTTTAGAAAAACATTATTTATGTTAGATATGTGTTTCAACATCTTTAAATAACACAATATCTATCATTCAATGGGAAAGCCTATAATTGGGGAAGAATACATGTATAAAATAATAGAGGTGTCACCTTGTTTAACACCTTTGTAACATTTTTTGGCACCCCTTTGAGTAGCACTACATCAAATAACACCTACATATGGAATTATCTTCCATGTTCCTTAAGGTATATCAAAATTCCCCTTGGTACACTTGAAACCAACCTTACATAACCCTATTATTCATCCTATTGTGATAACTACATGGACAATAACACTTGGGAGATAACTCTCACATACTAGATAATTGGATAGTATGACCAAAGGTATAATCTATCGCCATTAGTTGATGCCATGAAATATTACTTTGAGTATTATTGATGGAAACCATAGGAATATTAAGAGCTATAGAACTTGACACTCCTCTATCCTTAGGACCGTACAAATCCTAATCTCTTCCTATAAACCATAGCTTTTACAAAACAAGTAAAGTTCCTACACATTTCGTAGTATCAAGATTTTTGGAATTTCATCATTGTAGTAATACTCCCCTCAAATTGGAAAAATATGTCTAGGGCATACCAATACCATTACAGGAGACCTAGCTTAATAAAATCATTGCCCAACATTGATTGTTATGGTGTCACTTTACAGTAACTAATTTTTCATTTTTTGTGGACCTGCTCATACCATTACTTGTGGACCCTCTCAACAATTTTTTTTTGGTACACTCATTATGTTGGACTAAAATTTGGATAACCCCTTTGATGGACCCATTGGTCCCATGACAAACACCTGTAGCATGCCAGACATGGGGAAGTATATAAAATAGTTGATTCTTTGGCCTAGTCAATTAGCAAAATGGAAAGCAGTATGTCTTCCCTCACGTTTCACATATCCCCCATTTTCAAACCAATGGCCCTTTTTCAGAAGATTTTTCATACAACGGTAGTTGATTATTTCTCTATTGGTTGCTTTGAAACCTTTAAGCATGTAGGAATTTCAATTCGCTTGAAAAATCATGTCGAATTCCGAGAAATCCATGGTGATAGGTTCTAGTGTTCTTACCCATTTATCACACAAAGAAATATCACAACCACCCATTGCAAAGGAAAACATGTGGCTTCCTTGTGTCTTTGCATGGAAAACATGTAGCTTCGCATGTGCACCACTGAAGTGCACCATATTTTGAATCATCTCAGATTTTTAGGAATCACCATGGACTCTATTAGCAAATATTCTCATTCCTTTGTTGCTCTATAGCAATGAAGTCTGCAGTGATCATGGAGGTGCCTTCCCTCATGCCTATAATATTTTTTTCTGTATAAGAGTTGTTTAGTATGATGCTTTTGTTTGATTAATGGAAATGTGATATGCCCTGCCATAAAAATTGTCCATTTCTTGGTGTTTCACCTATAGGTATTCCTCAATATTCACCTCCCTACCCTCCTATGGTGTGTCCCACTTTTCCTCCACATCCACCAAAAACCATGGGTGTGATTCCCCTTCCATGACCTCCAATTCTAAGGGTTCGTGCAGTGCCCCTAGTTCTTTAGTTTCCTTCAGCCATAGGTTTAGATCCTACTTCAAATGGTGCCATACCACTTATACCTCCCACTGAGAAACTACAAATAAAAGTGCACATTTGCATGCCTATTGAACTACAGTTATCGTTAAGGGCTTGAGGTGCCCATTAGTGCATTGCACCTTTGTTTTTAATTAGAGAGGAGGTTAATTTACTTTCAATTTATCTTCATTTATTTGGAAATTTGGTTATGATAGCTTTCTAGATAGTGAAGGATGAAGCAATTCTTATGGAGATTGGTTACATACAGGTTGTGTTAGGATACTAGGAATTGATATTGCAATAATGAGCATGCAGTACATAAGTAATGTCATTGATGTTAATGAGATTAGGAAATGCTATATTGACAATATTCAGATATATATTCAAATTTGTATTTGACACACAACAAACTAAGTTAAAAGTGGCCACAAGATGGCAGTTACCAATTGTTACATTGTCAATGATAAGTAGTGTCATATCCAGTGATACACATGGATGTGTCCCCACACTGAGGGGATGTTTTTTGTGTAGAAATGAAATATTGAAAATGTTGGGGACATCTTGGGTGCATTCTAGAAGTACCATGTATGATGGATATATCAAGGGAAGCATCTGGGTGTGTTCTCATTCCAGTTATTGAAACCCCCCACAAATGGGCATGTCATGTAGTTCCTTTTCAGTTGGATATTCTTGGACATTTCTGTTGTTGGCGCTTTGGGTTGTGTTGGAAGTGAATGAAAAGGAAAAAATCACGGACTTTGAAAGGAAATTATGGTAAGGGATTTTATTTCCTCAGTTAGACTAGTATGAACTTTGCAAGGAATCTCATGCCAACTTTCCCATTTATTCCATGAAACCTCTCATAGTTTTGTTTGGTAATGATTCTAAAGATTTTTCTACTCAATCGACAATCATTGTCACTCCTTATGTCTTCCCAAACTATTTTTTATTTTTTTTGGTTGTGTGAAGGATTTCACCAATAGTAAAAACAAATAGTACAACAATCCATATCACAATCCACAAATGGCTTGGATTAAAATCAAAAATAAAATGGCTTAGTAGCTAATTATAAGTGATGTGTTCTACTAAAATCAAAAGGACATAGGAAGCTTCTATCGTTTTTTTTCTTCTCAAGAGAGAGGTAAGACTTGTTCACATTACACCAACAGACTTTCATCAATTTCTAGCATGTATGATCAAAGCAGGCCTCTTCAAACATGTTATGTGTTCTATCGATGCATCACCTTTGAAAAAAACAACCATGGACTTACTCTCTTTTGGACCCTGACCTAGCTATTCCCACATATTTTATTTATCAGCATTGGGAATTAAGGAGACATTAAAACCCATATTGATGATATATTGCTTGAATTGAAATTTTCTCCCCAACTTAATAAATATTCTTGCTCTTAAGATTGATAGTAGCTTTAGATAGATGGATTCTGTACATCTCTTGCCCTTGTTGTTGTTTTCTACCCAAGCCTAACTCCTCCCCATATAACCACCTTATGTCCAATTTTTTATGTTGGAGTGTCATTGTAACCCTCGTTTATAATAAATATTTTCAGCTTTGAAGGTTTTTTACTAGGTCCAAAGATATATTGAAATCTTAGCTCAGCCCAATCTAGGGATCCATACCCACTCCAACAAGTACCACCCTGTTGAGGGCCCTGAAATCGGGTCAACAACAAGGGGGATACCCACCCGGTCGGGAACCTGGTTGGCGGCTCCGTGCCCATTTGGTGTAGCGGGTCCGACTGGGGATAACGGGACCAGCTTCCCGATCTAAGTGGTGTGTGTGTGTAGAGTTTGGTGATGTGCGTGTGTGTAGGATATGATAATGAAAATCTGGAATTATTTCTAAGCTAATTTAATTCTAAACTCGAAGACTGAATTTTATACTACTTTAATCTATCAAGAACAACACATCTAATCTACGCTAACCCGGGATAGAACTTTTTCCATTATGCGATCTAGAAAGATTTCACACAATAATTGGTAATGGAGATTATTCAGCTATTATGAGAATATAAATCAATTAAGATGAACCATCCTACATAAAAAGTTAAGCAAAACGGTTGTGAACAGCATATCGCATAATTAGTTATTCATGTATTAAGCACAAATCAATGACTCCATCGTACAAAAGTGCCAAATGGTAGTCCACTCATTCATACATTAAAATATAAACAACATCAGCTGTATATTACTCTAAGAATGCAAGTAGAAACTCGTCAAGAGATAAAAGTACCATTTATGACTGATTTTATACTCACAGACCTTAAGCAATAACGATCTATTTCTACTTACTTCTAATGCCTACTAAGAGTACAGAAGTGCAACATTAGTAGCAGGTATTAAAAAGCAAACATAAATAAATCTTGATCCGTCCATTCATCAAAACCCCCCTCCGACGGTGCAAAAGTGCATGTTCTGAGGACAAGTTTTTTGACAAATTTCCGGACCCTTCTCCAATGCAACGAGAAGGGTTAAATACTACTAACCGGCTAATTTTAATTACAAAAATTTAGGGAACGGCTTCAAATGACCGCCCTTTTACTAAAACAGATTTATTTCTAAAAACTGAATCTAATTTCTTACCATTTTTGTATCTGCTCCTTAGTGCTGTAAGCGATGCGCTGTTTGCCGTGAAAGAGTCGGCTGCTTGTCCTTTCCTTTAGTTCGAGCTTGAAAATTAGAAATAACAAGAGCTGACACCTCTTTCTTACAAACTAGAAGATATTTTTGAAAGTGTTCCTCTGGAGGAGTGTCTTCACGACGTGTATACTTAGTACAACTCAGATTTCTTTCAAACTGATTGTGCTGTTGCTATTTCGGTTTCCGGCCGTGCGAATGACTCAATGAGCTGGGGATTTTGTTGCCTGAACGATTTTCTCAATTGAAACTTGTTTCCATTCTTTGTTCCAGGCTTTTATGAGACGTCTTTCCCCTTAAGCGTTTTTCTTTTTGCTTTACCCAATTTGGGACTCAGGATCTTTCATAAACGCTTTGCTTTTGTGCGCCTTTGACTCGGAGTCCTAGATAGCCTATTTCCATCAACATTTGTTGAGTGATACTCTGGGATCCGCGGTCCTGCTGTATGTGGTATCCATCTGCGAAGTCATCTCCTCTCTGTTCTTCTAGCTCTGGCGCTTTTCCTTAGATGTTTCCTGCATACAGATTTATATCAGTTGCTGACTTATAGTTCACGTAAATGAAAAGAGACAGAAGAAAAGATTGACATGAAAGCAATTAAGTTCTAATGAATGCATAATCATGTCACCCTTTATGACTTGACTCTTTGAAAAACGCAACATAATCATCTTTGGATACACAGGCGTACAATCATTAATTTCCCGTAAGGTGCGCGCCTAATTTTAGGCTCCCAGATCATGCCGAGGAATGCCTGCGACGAATGGCTTCTTGCGATTTGCATCGCAGCATCGAAGATTGCGATGTAAATAAGTGGTATCGCAACAATTGATGGTCTCCTTCGTCGCAAACCATAGATCGCAGGTCGCAGCTTTGCATGGTCACAAATCGCATATCGCAAGATCGCAAGGTCGCAAGGTTTTCTGCTTTGTCACTTTGTGCTGCTTATGCGACATTGCGACGTGCGACGTCGCATATCGGCCGTCGGCGGTTCTTTATGTTTTCCCCTTTTGAGTGCTTTTAATGCATGCGGTGCGATGAGTTCTCGCGTCGCTCCCTTTCAGTGTATTTATGCGCTTTGGGAGAGCGCCTCTTTTTCTTTTACGATGCGATATAGCTCTTAGGGAGTTAATACAAAAGATTTTTCAAACAAAAATATTTCTTGGATTTTTTGGTTAAGGGTCCCCCTTTGCTTGATGTTATTACTAATATCAAACAAAGAGGGGGGTTGTTGGTGACCACAACAATGGCGATTCACTGTGAAGAACCAGTTATCTCTGCTTTCCTATTGACCGTTCACTTCCGAAACAGCAAAATTTTATATGTCTAAATTTTGTTATGGACAGATAGAGTAGATTACCCCTCACCTTGTCGACGATATTTTGTCTCAACCCTTTTTATATCCCAATTTCTTGCTTCCTCAGGTTTTTTCTTGCATTCGCATCAGACATTACTTGGTCTTGATAAAAGATAAAAGAAGGTCTTCTCTGCGTACTGGCTTAAAAGTATGCTCATTTGTCGTAGGTAGAGCCTCTGCTGCCCGCAAGCGTCCATAGCCTCGATGGGGTTACCATGTTATCCAACAATGATCCTTTTTCCTGTTTGAGGTTACTCGCAACATTCCAGAGAAAAATCCTTTTTGACACACTTTTCCTTTTTTAATTCTCTAAAGAACAATGTCTTGGTTTGGTGGCCAAATTATGACACAGTCATTCACTTGATTTACACTTTTGCTGAACAAGCCGGCTCGTGATGAGACCTCTTGTCTTTTGATTGCAACAATCTTAAGTCGTTGCCCTGTTTTGATAGACAGTATTGGCAAAGTCAGCAAGTTATAATATCTGTGATCATGATAAGCCGGCTCGTGATGAGACCTCTTATTCTTTGAGATATAGTGTTTTCCTTGGATTGTTTCTTTGAACGCTGTAATTTCCTTTTAGCAGGGAGGAAGTCATTGTTTTTCCTTAAGAAAGCTCTGGACGACAATAATAGAGTTTTTGAAAACAACAGTTTTGCAGAGTATGCTTATTTTATTATTGATGATACCTTTCATGGTGCTGATACAAAACAATTCTTTTACCAGAGGTTGCTTTTGTCAAAGTTTTTTAGAGGTCGAAACGAGTATCGTAATCAAAGTGAAGTTAACTCTATTTGTCAATAATAAAATTCAGATTTTTCAAAAAAATTTCTATTTGTACAAGCAAAATCAAAATCTGATAGAGAATTGGCGTGCTCTTTCATGAATCCTTTTTAAATGATCATTTACAACGGGTTTTGTTCATAAAAAGAGAAATACAAAACAAAATAAAAACTAAAAACTAAATCTATCCTACAAAAATTAGAAGAATTCTCTTCTGTGGAAAGTATAATTTAAGAATCAATCCATTGACAGGTAAAGAATCTCTCCTTCCTGCCAGATCCTACAACACGAATGTAGATGGGCCTATGACTTCTACAATCTGAAAAGGGCCAAGCCACAGCTTTTGAAATTTCGTATGTTTGCCCTTTTCTTCATGAGCCTTATCCCATTTCAAAACTAAATCACCCATCTGAAAGTTTTTTCTAGTTATGATGCTTGAGTCAAAAGAAGATTTTATTAGCGCTTGGTGATGAGCATGGGTTTTCCTAGCTTGTTCTCTTTGTTCTTCTAGTTTGATTATTTCCATTTGTCTTAATTGTAAAGAGGAAGTAGATACTTCATCGATATATTGCACTAAAGACAAAGAGGGAATAACTAGGTGAGTCAGAAGAACCACTTCTCTCCCATAAACTAAATTAAAGGGAGAAGTGCCGATTGAAGCTTTCTTTGTGATTCTATCAGCCCATAAAGCATTTACCAGCGCTTTGTGCCAATTCTTCTGGTTTTGGTCGACTGTTCTTTTGATAATTCTGATTAGGTTCTTGTTTGTTGACTCAGCCAATCCATTACCTTGCGGATAGTAGTTTGCAGAATATTTCAGTTTGAACCCTCTTTTAAGCGCAAACTCAGTCATAGTATTTCCAGAAAAATATGAAGCGTTATCAAACATTAATGTTGTAGGCAATCCAAACCTAGTGATGATAAATTGATCTATGAATTCAATAATATTTTCAGAATGAACTGTCTTGAGAGGAACTGCTTCTACCCATTTGGTAAAATAATCAGTTGCCGTAAGGATATACTTATGCTGCTTAGAAGAGTGAGGAACGATCTCAGCTATTATGTCCAAGCCCCATTGACTGAATGGTTGGTCGATGATGACTGGTTGTAGTGGCATGGATGGTTTCCTTTGTTTTCCTGCAGCAGTCTGGCAGACTTGGCATTTCCTTACGTGATTGTATGAGTCTTTGAATAGCGTGGGCCAATAATATCCTGCACGCAAGATTTTATGTGCAGTCGCATCTCCGGCATAGTGTCCGCCCGCTGGTCCATCGTGGAGTTCCTGCAAAACCTTTTCGGCTTCAGTTTTCTCAAGACACCTAAGAAGCACAGAATCGTAATTCCTTTTAAACAAGACATCGTTTATGAGCTGGTATTGTTTAGCTTTTAATCTCAGGGCTCTTTTCTTGGTATGATCCAAACGTGATGGAGCATAGCCGTTCTTAAGAAAATAAATGGTGTCATCATATGATGATTCTGCATCGTTTAGGCTTACCTCATACGCTTGTACCTCTTCAAATGAGTTCTCCGAGATTTGCGATGCTCCGACTAACATCTTGCAGAGGCCTTGACCTCTTACGATGTTCGCTGGTTTGATCTCAAGATCATATTCTTGTAAAGCGGTAATCCAATTAGCTCTCTTTTCGCCCACGTCTTTCTGCACCAAAAGGTTTCTTACCGCCGGAAACGGTACTACGACTTTAGTGTGGGCTTTAAGCAAGAAAGGTCTGAAATATTTGATCGCTTTGAAAATAGCATATGTTTGTTTCTCTACGTCTGAGTAATTAATTTCAACACCTTGTAAGTTCGAGCTAAAGAATGCGATTGGAGCTTCCGCTTTCTCTTGATTTGCTTGGGTCAAAATCGCGGCATAGGATTTCTCTGAGGCAAAAGTGTACAAAGTAAAAGATTCCAAAAAATTTGGGGTGGCCAAAGATGGAGCGTCGATGATAGCTTGTTTGATTAAGTTGAACGCTTCGTGCTCATCTAGACCCCAGTTGAAATTTGAATTCTTTTTTATCATATTTTGTAAGGGAGAAATAATACGTGAAAAATCCGGGACAAATCTTTTGACAAAATTGATCTGTCCAAGGAAGGATTGCATGGCTTTTTTGTTATGGGGTATGGATATTTCGGAAATTTCCTTGATTCTGTCGGGTTCTATATGAATACCAAATTTCGACACTATGAATCCGAGCAATTTCCCTTCGCTTAACGCAAAGAAAGATTTCTTTGGGTTGAGTGAAATCCCATACCTCAAGCATCTTTGAAAGATTTGCTTCAAATCTTTGAGATGGTTGTTTCGTTTTTTGGAGTACACTGTTATATCATCCAAGTAAATCACTGCTGATTTATTGACTAACCCTTTAAACGCGATGTCCATGGCTCTCTGAAAGGTAGCTCCGGCATTGATCAGACCAAATGGCATCTTCCGATATGCATAAGTGCCCCATTTGGTTCGGAACGTAGTCTTTAACTGATCATCGGGATGCACCAGTACTTGATTGTATCCTGAAAATCCATCCAGGAATGACATTAATTCTGAGCCTGCTACTGCCTGTAATATTTGCTCCATAGGTGGGAGGGTGAAGTTATCTTTCTGACAGGCTTTGTTGAGATTTCAGAAATCGATACAGATTCTAATGTCTCCGTTTTTCTTCCTAACGGGCACCATATTGGATACCCATTTAGAATGCCTTACGGGGAAGATTATTCTGGCTCTCAACAACTTATTAAGCTCAGTTTTTATCTAATTTTCTAGGTTAGGGTGTATTTTTCTGAGCTTTTGCTGGACAGGTTTTTCATTGTCAATCATAAGGATAACATGTTGAATGATAGAAGTGTTGTATGTCTTTATCTCATCGTAATTCGAGGCAAAAACGTTTTTGTATTGTCTCAGAAGACGGATATATGCTGATTTCTCTTCAGGGGCTAGGCCGTGACCTAGGTTAACGTTTTGTGGCTTCTGATCGGTCCCTAGGTTTACTAATTCATAGTTCAGGGTAGAACTGCAAAGTTTAGCATTGGCGGACCTTTTAAACCGACTTTTCAAATCATATAAATCTTCTAACTTGACCACCGATTTCGGTATAACATTGTCAGAGCCATTTTTTTGTATTTGGTGATCATGATGGTCTTCGTCGATTATCTGATTTGAGTAGGATCCTTCAGAAGTAAGGAAATTTACGATGTCAGGATCGTCGTTGAAAACTCTCCAATTGGTGATATTGTCAGGGATGGATGGTCTAAAGATTAATTCTATTGAAAACCTATCAGGACTAAAATCTTCAGAAGGGATAAGTCTAGAGGCTACGTTAGCTAACAGGTCTGCGCTCGCGTTTTGAATTCTTGGAATTGACGAGATGTTGAATGCTACGAAATGTGCAGTGAGATCTTGAACTAATGATTGATAATGCTTTAAATGACTTGACAGGCAATGTATGGTGTTACGTACCTGTTTTACGATGATCTCCGAATCTCCAAAGACTTGAAGATACTTAACGTTTAATCTGATTGCTTTGTATAGGCCTTGAACCAAGGCTTCGTACTCTGCTGTGTTGTTCGTGCAATCGAACTCAAGTCTACATGTGAGCATAGTCTTGTTCCCATCTGGGTTAATCAGAACGCATCCTGCTCCTGCTCCCTCATTGGATTTAGATCCGTCAAAATATAATTTCCAAAATAAAGATGTATTTACAGAATTATCTAAAAAACTAAAACATTTTTAGTCATCAGTTTGGGAGAAATTTTCAACTTGGGATAAAACTGAATTCTCTAAGTATGGTGAAATATGAGCATTGAAATTACCTAGGAAAGAATCTATTGCGTAATTTCCTACAATGCTGCTATTGTATGTTATGGCTTCATTTTCTCCTTCCAGTTCTGTCACTATGTATTTTTGGTGCAACTCTCGTTCAACCTTTATCTGATTTGGTTTACCATTGTATGGTAACCACATGTGTGACCAGTCGGTTGAAAAATATTCGTGGAGTTTTTCCGACCAATCCCTGCTAAGAATCAAACCATAGAACTCAGGGATATCAGCTACTAGAATGTCGATAACCTGACACACTTTTGGGTTAGACGACAATCTTATGGTCACCTGATTGAGTTCACCAAACACTTCGACTTGGGATCGATCAAGTTGAACTATACGTACCGCGGATTTTTGAGGCTGCACATTCAATTTGGCACATATTGACCTGGGTAAAATATTCGTTGAAGCACCAGAATCTACCAAGCAATTGTGCACGTTTTTATTGAAGATTTCATATGTGAGAAGAAAAGGAGGAGTATGGGATCTCGATCTTCCTCCAATCAAGGCGATGTCATTTGGATCAATTTTATTGATCGTGTTGGTTGGAGGTCTTCCCAAATTATGGGAAGCTACAGCTGTAGGTAAAGATGTAGTAGGCACAGCATGTAATTCTTTCATCATTATTTTCTGCTGGTGTTTCAATTTACTCAATTCGTACAGAGTGATATTAGCCCTAGTCTTCTTCATGTCATCAATGATGTTATATTCCATTTCATCCGACACTATTAGTGTTCTTGATGGAGGCGTTTGATCAGATTGGACTGGGCTAAGCTGGGTCGCTTTAGCAGTTTTCTTTTTTGTTGCGACCTTTTCTTTTGTTGCAGGGTTTGCGCCCTTTTGTTTTGGGGTAGTTAGGGGAGGATCAAGTTGATTTTTGCTTCTCGTGCTAACAGGAAATGCTTCTTGATCCTCTTCTTGTGGGAGGATGAAGTCCCACATTCCTTGTAGTTCTACGACCTCTTCCTCGTCGGTCTGCCCTTCAGTGGTATTCTCTTCTTCTTCGTCTTCTTTAGATTCAACGTTTGAGACAACACTAGGTGGTCTTACCTCCATGGGAGGATTTATTTTAAAAGTCCTAAAAGGCTTTTTCGAAGAAGTCTCTGCTACTTGTTTCTTAATATCAATCATCTCATTGGACATGGCTTTCAACACTTTTTGTAATCCTTCCAAATTGAAAGGGTCTTTCGTTTGCTTCTTCTTGGTGTCTTCTTTGAAAGAGATCTTCTTAGATTTGCGTTCTTCTATAGCAGATCTCTTTTCTAGGGCTACCACGCGTTTTTCCACTGCTAACGCTTCTGTCAAGTTGTCGACTAAGGTGGTCTTGTTTTCCCTATCTACAAAGATAGCCAAGTTTGGAGGTAAAGCCGTGATGTACCATTCACATCTTACTTCCTCGCTGGGTTGTGAGGCAGCGGGGATTTTGTTGAGGATATTATTGAACCGTAAGTTAAAATCTTTAATGGGTTCTCTAGCCTCAGCCTTAAGATTATATAGGTAATTGATCAATGTCGTCGTGGATCTGTCATCACCAAACTTGGTGAGGAACTGACTTTGAAAAATGTCCCAGCTTGTGATGGATCCGGAAGGTAACGAAAAGTACCATGACCCGGCTGTTCCTTGCATTGTATAAGGGAAAAGCCGGACAACAGCGTCTTCGTTAGTGACTCCGTTGAGATTAACAGAAAGCATGAAATTATTGATATGTTCCTCGGCTAGCATGCCTGCTTCCGGATTGAATTTAGGCAGCCATTTCTCAAGATGGGCCGGTATAGGGCTCAGGGGTGGAGGCATTAAAACCGCCCCAGGATTGTTCCATGGAGACTGGGCCATCGTTGAGCTGCTAGTTAATGGAAGTGCAGAAGATGATCCCTAATACTGAGAAGATGAAGATATTAAGATCTTTGATGTTTGAAGAGGACGGTTTGTAGAAGATGGGTGAATGAGTTGGAATGAAAGAGTGGGTGGTTGACTTCACGGTGAGGGAGTTGATATGGACGAAGTGGATGAAGGAGTCTGACTGTCAGACTCTGGTGGTGTTTTCCTTGCTCTTTTCCTTGTAGGGAGAGGGAGTTCACTTGGTTGTATGCCAAATTTTTCACTCTTTGATCTGGTAAGGGGATGAGCAGGGTTGTACTGCGAAGTCACGCTGCTTTTAGATTTATCAGACTTCTGGTTAAAAATAGAGAATCCCTGGAGTTTACAAATCAAAGTTCGAATTTCAGGGGGTTCAATGATAGATTGGTCTGATATATTCGAATATGTAGCAGTGGTAGATACTCGAGCGACTTCAAATTCCGGGTTTAACCGTGTTGGAGAAGTCGAGGGAGTTGATGAGGGTGTATTACTCTCATAATGGTATTTATATGTTGCTTTAGGTGCCATTCATAGTTCGTGCCCTCCTTCTAGCGCCAAATATGTTGAGGGCCCTGAAATCGGGTCAACAACAAGGGGGATACCCACCCGGTCGGGAACCTGGTTGGCGGCTCTGTGCCCGTTTGGTGTAGCAGGTCCGACTGGGGATAACGGGACTAGCTTCCCGATCTAAGGGGTGTGTGTGTGTAGAGTTTGGTGATGTGCGTGTGTGTAGAATATGATAATGAAAATCTGGAATTATTTCTAAGCTAATTTAATTCTAAACTCGAAGACTGAATTTTATACTACTTTAATCTATCAAGAACAACACATCTAATCTACGCTAACCCGGGATAGAACTTTTTCCATTATGCGATCTAGAAAGATTTCACACAATAACTGGTAATGGAGATTATTCAGCTATTATGAGAATATAAATCAATTAAGATGAACCATCCTACATAAAAAGTTAAGCAAAACGGTTGTGAACAGCATATCGCATAATCAGTTATTCATGTATTAAGCACAAATCAATGACTCCACCATACAAAAGTGCCAAATGGTAGTCCACTCATTCATACATTAACATATAAACAACATCAGCTGTATATTACTCTAAGAATGCAAGCAGAAACTCGTCAAGAGATAAAAGTACCATTTATGACTGATTTTATACTCCCAGACCTTAAGCAATAACGATCTATTTCTACTTACTTCTAATGCCTACTAAGAGTACAGAAGTGCAACATCAGTAGCAGGTATTAAAATGCAAACATAAATAAATCTTGATCCATCCATTCATCAAAAACCCCCTCCGAGGGTGCAAAAGTGCATGTTCTGAGGACAAGTTTTTTGACAAATTTCCGGACCCTTCTCCAATGCAACGAGAAGGGTTAAATACTAATAACCGGATAATTTTAATTACACAAATTTAGGGAACGGCTTAAAATGACCGCCTTTTACTAAAACAGATTTATTTCTAAAAACTGAATCAAATTTCTAACCATTTCTGTATCTGCTCCTTAGTGCTGTAAGCGATGCGCTGTTTGCCGTGAAAGAGTCGGCTACTTGTCCTTTCCTTTAGTTCGAGCTTGAAAATTAGAAATAACAAGAGCTGGCACCTCTTTCTGACAAACTAGAAGATATTTTTGAAAGTTTTCCTCTGGAGGAGTGTCTTCACGGCGTGTATACTTAGTACAACTCAGATTTCTTTCAAACTGATTGTGCTGTTGCTATTTCGGTTTCCGGCCGTGCGAATGACTCAATGAGCTGGGGATTTTGTTGCCTAAATGATTTTCTCAATTGAAACTTGTTTCCATTCTTTGTTCCAGGCTTTTCTGAGACGTCTTTCCCCTTAAGCGTTTTTCTTTTTGCTTTACCCAATTTGGGACTCAGGATCTTTCATAAACGCTTTGCTTTTGTGCGCCTTTGACTCTGAGTCCTAGATAGCCTATTTCCATCAGCATTTGTTGAGTGATACTCTGGGATCCGTGGTCCTGCTGTATGCGGTATCCATCTGCGAAGTCATCTCCTCTCTGTTCTTCTAGCTCTGGCGCTTTTCCTTAGATGTTTCCTGCATACAGATTTATATCAGTTGCTGACTTATAGTTCACGTAAATGAAAAGAGACAGAAGAAAAGATTGACATGAAAGCAATTAAGTTCTAATGAATGCATAATCATGTCACCCATTATGACTTGACTCTTTGAAAAACGCAACATAATCATCTTTGGATACACAGGCGTACAATCATTGATTTCCCGTAAGGTGCGCGCCTAATTTTAGGCTCCCAGATCATGCCGAGGAATGCCTGCGACGAATGGCTTCTTGCGATTTGCATCGCAACATCGAAGATTGCGATGTAAATAAGTGGTATCACAACAATTGATGGTCTCCTTCGTTGCAAACCATAGATCGCAGGTCGCAGCTTTGCATGGTCGCAAATCGCATATCGCAAGATCGCAAGGTCGCAAGGTTTTTTGCTTTGTCACTTTGTGCTGCTTATGCGACATTGCGACGTGAGACGTCGCATATCGGCCATCGACGGTTCTTTAGGTTTTCCCCTTTTGAGCACTTTTAATGCACGCGGTGCGATGAGTTCTCGCGTCGCTCCCTTTCAGTGTATTTATGCGCTTTGGGAGAGCGCCTCTTTTTCCTTTGCGATGCAATATAGCTCTTAGGGAGTTAATACAAAAGATTTTTCAAACAAAAATATTTCTTGGATTTTTTGGTTAATGGTCCCCCTTTGCTTGATGTTATTACTAATATCAAACAAAGAGGGGGGTTGTTGGTGACCACAACACACCCCTAATCTTGTAGGTAAGACAATCCCCTACAAGGCTAGTTTAGACCATGGCTCTCAAAAAAATGAACCTCCCACCTAGGGTTTCTCTAGGCTTCTAATCCAATTTAAATTACTGCTTGGGAAATGTATTTCTATAGAATTATATTATTTATAAATTCCTTCCAGAGATAAACCTCCATATAGATTTAGTAACCATTGTGAGTGTCATGCCCTTGACAAAAGGGTATCATCCTCCCTAGAACCCTTCCAAACGAAATTGAATAACAACTTCTCGATCTCATGGAAGATTGCTTTGGTAATTAAAGTGAGAGTTGTATAATACTATAATGAATTCTAGTAGACTCTTGACCAATACTAGTTTTCCACCTAAACAAAGCCATTTGTGGCTCTATAAGTCATCATCTAATGAATTTTATTTGTCAACCACAACTAGACCTCGATGTCATAGTTGTTAGGAATTAGACCAAATCCTAGATATTTGAAAGAAATTTTGAAGTCTAATTCTTGATAGTGGATGAATTTTAATATCATTCTAGTCCTTGATGCCATAATTATTAGGCATTAGATTAAATTATACTAATTTGAAAGTCTACTTAAATCCTTGAAGTTTCTTTCCTTACATTTGGTAGAAAGTCTCTACTTGTATCTAGGTTCAGATGCTTCTTGGATCAATCACATATCCAGGCTGGATATATTTTTAATTTCCTAGCACTATTTGCATCTAGATATGTGGAGGGGGTGGATGTATATAAGGCTTGCAGATTTATTCAATAATTTGAGCATCTAACCAGTCATCACATGTGAACCACTGAAGTGCACCATATTTTGAGTCATCTTAGATTTTTTGGAATCACTATGGATTCTATTATCAAGCATTCTCATTCCTTTGTTGCTTTGAAGAAATGAAGTCTATAGTGATCATGGAGGTTCTGTCCCTCCTGCCTCTAATATTTGTTTCTAGATAAGTGTTCTTCACTATTATGTGTTTGTTTGATTTTTGGAAATGTGTTATGACCTAACATAAAAGATTTCTAGTTCTTGGTGTTGCAGCTATAGGTATGCTCTGATATTTAACTCCCTACCCTCATATGATGTGTCCCACTTTTCCTCCATGTCCACTAGGGGCCATGGGCGTGATGCCCCTTCCATAACCTCAAATTTCGGGGGTTTGTTCAGTTCCCCCAGTTCTGAAGTATCCTCTAGCCACAGGTTCAGATCTTGCCTCAAAGGGTGCCATACCACTTATACCTCCCACTAATAAACCACAAACAACATTTCACATTTTCATGCCTATTGAAATACATTTATTGCCATGGGCTTGCAGTGCCCATTAGTGTATTACACCTTTGTTTTCGATTAAAGGGGAGGTCAAATTATTTCCAATTTATCTTCATTTATTTGGAAAATTTGGTTATGATAGCTTTCTAGATAGTGAAGGATGAAGCAGTTCTTATGGAGGTTGGTTACGTATAGGCTGTGTTAGGATACTAGGAATTGGTATTCCAGTAATGAGCATGCAATACATAAATAATTTCACTCATGTTAATTGGATTGGGAAATGCTATATCGACATTATTCAGATGCATATTCATATTTGGATTTGACACACAATCAACTAAGTTAAAAGTGGCCATAAGATGGTAGATACCAATTGTTACATTGTTAATGATAAGTAGTGTCATATCCAGTGATACACATGGATGTGTCCCCACATTAAGGGGATTTTATTTGTGTAGAAATTCCATATTAAAAATGATGGGGACATATTGGGTGTGTTCTAGAAGTACCATGTATGCTGGATAGATCTGGGAAGTAGTTGGGTGTGTTTTCATTCCAGTTGTTGACACCCCCTACAAATGAGGATGTCCTGTAGTTCCTTGTCAGTTGGGTATTCCTTGACATTATTGTTGTTGGGGCTTGGGGCTTTTTTGGAAGTGAATGAAAAGGAAAAAAACATGGACTTTGAAAGCAAATTATGGCAAGGGATTTTATTTCTTTAGTTAGACTGGTATGAACTTTGCAAGGAATCTCATGCTAACTTTCCCATTTATTCCATGAAACCTCTCATAGTTTTGTTTGGTAATGATTCTAAACATGTTTCTACTCAGTTGAAATTTATTTTCACTCCTTATGTCTTCGTAAACTATTTGTTTTTATTTTTTGTTGTGTGAAGGATTTCACCAATAGTAAAAAAAATAGTACATCAGTCCATATCACATTCCTTAAATGGCTTGGTTTAAAATCCAAAACAAAATGGCTTAACGGAAAATTATAAGTGATGTGTTCTACCAAAAGTAAAAGGACATAGGAAGCTTCTATCATTTTGTTTCTTCTCAAGAGATAGGTAAGACTTGTTCACATTATGCCAATAGACTTTCATCAATTTCTAGCATGTATGGTTACGGAAGGCTTCTTCAAACCTATTATGTGTTTTTTCAATGCATCACCTTTGAAACAAGCAACCATGGACTTATTCTCTTTTGAACCCTCACCTAGCCATTCCCACATTTTTAATTTATTAGCCTTGGGAATTGAGGAGACTTGAAAACCTAGATTGATGATATATTGCTTGAATTGACATTTTGTCCCCAACTTAAGAAATCTTCCTACTCCTAAGCTTGATATCAACTTTAGATAGATGGATTTTGTAGATCTCTTACCCTCATTTTTTTTTTCTACTGAAGCCCAACGCCTCCCCATATAACCACCTTATGTCCCATTTTTTACCACTGGAGTATCATTGTAACCCTTGTTTATAATAAATATTTTCAACTTTGAAGGTTTTTTACTAAGTCCAAAGATATCTTAAAATCTTGGTTCAAGCCAATCCAATGATCCATACCCACTCCAACAAGTAGCACCCCCAATCTTGTAGCACCCCCAATCAAAGTATAAGAAATTGTGTTTACGGGGAGTAATTCGCAATCTTTCCTTATCCAAGGAAACAAAAGTCATATTTTTCTATTTCAAACGTAAATGAAGAAATAAATTTGGATTGTGCTTTGATGCACTTCAAAAACGAATGTTCTGTATGGAATAAAAAACTTGGTTGACATATTTCAAGTGAAAATGTCTTGCAAGTATTTTATAAATTATACCATACTGTGCTACATGATCAAGTTTTCATGCTACTGAGCATATACATAGATCTAACCCATTCATTGCTAACCGTCCACTAGCTACTTGCCTCATCGGGGCATACAAAAAATGACACAAAAAAAATTCTCTTTGGCAGTATCTAATATCCACTAACATAAATGTAATAGTGTTCCCCTCTAATGCTTGTTTTGAAAGCTTGTTAGTTTGGAGATTCAACTCCCTGTAAACATGAGACTAGGAATCTTGTTGAAACTTCTTTCCAGGTCCTCAATTCTAGCATATACAGCTGAACGCAACAAATTATGAAGTTCATTTTACCCAGTTAACCAATTTATAACAATTTTAGAATCTCAATAGGTCTACAACTGGGTGACCCCACTCATAATAGCAGTCCTTATCAATAACAAGAGACTTAATCTCTACCCATTAATGGCTTCTCCTAGTGCAACCTTAAACCTGAACTTATGGTTTACCAAATTAAATAAGATATTTCACACCCTACGAGTCATGGGCTTCCTTGACATGCTCCATAAAGAACCCCTAGTTTATGCATTTTCAATAATTAGTTTAGAAACTATTCTAGAAGGTTTGTATGGTCTAGCTAACCAAAACCCTTCATAGGTCTACTTTATTTGTTGGAAACAAAGTTAGAGATGAACACGTGATTGAGTATATACAAAAGGTATTTTTTGATCTCTTTCTTGCCACAAACAGTTTCCGAGATTTCCCATTTCCATTCAGGAATCATTTCTAAATCTACCTATTCTAATTGTAGTCCTTGGGAACCAATGCTTGCCTCTTGCCTTCAATGAGGAGATCCATTAGAATAACATTTTTTTTTAACACACACTAATCGAATTAATAACAAGTGATAGGCCAGACTTTCTTTTCGAAATATTTGTGGTTCTCAGAGACCTTAACTGTAATTTTGTTGCGGCTGAGGTCTGGAATCACAACACAAGGGTTGCAACTATGGTGTATGTTACTAATTAATTTATTGGGGCTCCAACTGATGGCTTTGAAAGTCTTTCAAAGATCAAGCTTCAACTCTGCGGTGTTTTAAAGGGGGGTAATGATAAGCGAGGTGCCAAGACTGTTGTTTCTATGTTTATTATTCATATAGAGAGGCATCTACATCAAATGATGTTCACCAATCGTGACTATGACAGATCACATACTTGAAGTGTAGGGTCCATGAGTGATCAAGCCAGGCCTGTCGTGACTCTACAGATTTGGCTCAAGAAATCTTATTCAGTTATTAATGTCAAGTGCAAATACTAGCCAAAGGTTTTGTTTGAAACTGTATGCACTTTAATCGGCATGCAATATGTAGTATTTCATGGCACTGTTGATGCCAAAGGACCTGATGCTTATGAGGTATATATTTTGACACACCACTTTGAGAGAGTATGTTTTAATCAAGTATTTAACTTTTTTACTCTTATTTCTCTTTTTGTGTACTGATTGCATTTTATGCCTCTATTCTTTGGATGTGAATGAGTATTATATCAGACATATAGATGGTTCCCTAGTGAACTCAGAAGTAGAATGGTGGTCAGTCATCCATTGTTTGGAGGCATCCATAGAAATAAGGATCCCTAAGGCATGTCATATTATTCATATAAGGATTTTGAAATAATTTGGATATATTCTAATATTTTACGGATATATACTCACATATACATAGACAGGTTGATAGATAAATAGGTATACACATGAAAATATATAGGGATATACACAGACTCACAAATATATACACACATAAATAAATTGTGGTTTTTTGAGGTGAGTTCCATTGAATTGTTTGACAAACTGAGCATATGGTTGGTTGGTGATGAGAAGTGTCTGATCTGATCCAATATACAAGGGTTGATACTTGAATTGTGTAGTGGTGATCATGTTGGTATTCTCTCTAATGTCACACATATATTTTTTGAAAATGGACTTGAATTTGTAAGTTTTTCTTGCGGCTAGGTTCTCTTTCTCTTTTTTCTAATTGTCTTTTTCACTGTGGGCTTGAGGGATTGATTAAATTTGTTAAGATTTGGAAACCATTCCTTAAGCGTATTACATGGAAAATAGGTGCAATATCTGACCTCAATATTTTTTTCATACAAATTGTAATTCCTCATGACATATAGGAATATTTTCTTGAGCAATAATAAAATCTCTTAGTTTTGATTATTGTTGTGATTTCTTTTAGGTGTATTTAAATCAAGAAATTTCAATGGTTTCATGTTAGGCTTCATCATCTGAGCAAGCTCAGGTACAAGGTAAAATTGTCTACCTTCAATACTCCAATAGTCAAGAAATTGTCAATAACAAGAATGTTGGGGATGTTGCCAACAATGTTCCACTGGTCACTATTTAGGGTGTAGAGGTTGGTGATGTCAGTATTAATGTTATGAATTTGAAAAGTGTTTAAAACTCTACATTGAAAAGATCAAGGCTTGGATCAAAAAAGGTATTTTAGCCTTTTAAGTCAATGTTAATTCTATTTTTTTTAGTAAATCTTTTATTAAATCGACTGTGTCAAGAAAGGAGCACTCTTGAAGAGAAGGCTTAAGGAAGATTTAGTTCTTATGTTTGCAACGTATTATATTTGGAGGAGTGCTCCATCTAGAGGCATCTTGGACTATCTTTGGAAAACATGCATTCTATCTTATCTGTCTCTCTCAACGTATTATCTTATTCCTCTATAAAACATATTAGAAGAAATCAAAGGGGTTGATGATTAGTAAGAGTTTCTAAGTAATGTTGTTACTTGTTCTTATTGTTTCCTTTCTTTTTTGAGTGTGTGAAAATAGCTATTGTAAAGAATGCGTGGTCGGATTCTTCTACTATCAACATTGTGATTTGTATGTATCCCACCTGGAGTAGTGGAGTTGAAGAATCTTGACTTCCCCAAGATCTAGGAGACTTGTTGGTGTTTTATTACTAGTCAAAATAAAAAATATTCATAAAAATCAATTATCAACTTGTTTTTCGTGACTATTTCATGTGATTTGTGTGTAAGAAGTTCCACATTTTCCTACACTCTAAGTAGTGGGACTTCAATTGTTTTGTTCACCTTATTTTATTTTCATTTTTCATTTCCACAATGCATTGGTTAATTTACTCAAGCTATGTAATCATTCAAAAAAAAAAGATTATTTACTTCCTCGGTTATGGGCACCCTAGGCATATAGGGGATATAAAATATGTAGATTTTGTTTATGGTTAGTTAATTTTCTGTCATAAAACAATGATATTTGCTTTCAATTTTCTTGTTTTCTATTTCAGAAAGAGAACGGAATTGTTTTTCTCTTATCCAAATGGATCCAAGAGAACTCTCTAAGTCTTCATGAAACTTTTAAAAATCATTCCCAAGGCCCAAAATCCTTTAAAGGATCGAAAATATCATAAAAGGAGTGCCCTTAGCATGGAAGAGGAAACTTTCAAAAGTAAGAAAAACACTATCGGGAGGCCCAAAACCCATGAAATCGTGAATAAAACAGAGTATGGAGGCATGGAACAATAGATGCACAGGTGCCATCAGATCTGGTTGATCCAGATCTGATCGGCAATCGCAATCGGGACTCGCAAAATAGGGATATCGGTGCTCAACACACATATATGGCGACAACGAATTGGCGGAGTTAATATGGACCGTTGATCAAGTGCGCAGATCGACGACCCATATTACATCGCAGGATCACTATCAGAGAATACAGTGGAGCACTTTATAATGGACCGAGGGTTATTGTGATGAGCGATTGCGATATATCGCATTGCTACATTGCATCAGAGCTATGTAGTGGAGCTAGGCCGATACCAATAAAGGCAATGATATTACGAACCCAATAATATAATAGGCATCATTTCATATATTTTGAAGTTCGGAAAACTGAGTTTCCTTTGTAAATCACATTTTCGCAAACAAACGAAAAACCAAAGGGAAAAGCAGCGATGCGATGTTGCAGACCCGAAAGGGTTTATTAACGATATTGGACAATATTTCAAGTCCAGGAATGCAGGATTTACAGTGTTTTAATGTATTTTCATATAAACGAAATACATAGAGACAGAGCCATTCCAGTGTGCAAGAGCGACTAATAGGCGAACCCGATAGGGGAAGGAAGTGTATTGAAGGACTTTTGAAGTCCGACATATCATATTTTTGGTGGATTTTCTCTGTCAAACTGTATTTTCAGTGTCAAAATAAAGCGCAACCGTTATAGGCATTTCAGAGGCCCAAAGCACTCTAGTGCTGTGGAATGGGTGGCCATCTCCTCTCTATGCGTTCGACAATGATTGTATAATACGGGAGAGGGATTCAAAGTGTTCAAGAGGCCGAGGAGACTAAGAGTCGAAGATATGAAATGAACAGGCAGCACGGTTGGCTTTAAAAGCCACAAACATAGAGCATAATGGGTAGAGCAGTATTCAAGTAAATGCCGAGACAGAGTTTAGGACAGAGAGAATTAGGGGATTTTGTGTACTCATAGAGAACTTGAGAGGTTCAAGTAAGCTCTTATTATTGTATTTTTGTTTGTGTGTAAGGCTCAAATTGAGCTCATTGTTGTAAACAAAACTCTATCTGAAGACATAATAGAGAGGCCACCACTAAAGGTTGGACCAGGAGTATTGGGTGAACTCCTTATTAAATTTGTTGTGTCATTTGTTATCTATTATGTTTTGTTACTGCTTCATTGTCTGTGCATTTCGCAACCTTATCAATCCATTGCATATAATGACATAGACTAATCCATGGACATAGGTCTATAATACCATATTAATTGTCTTAGATCTCATTTTCAGATCAAGTGGTATCAGAGCTTAAGGTTGCTAAGGTTAGACAAGCATGTGCTGGACTGTTTATGAATGATAACTAGATCAAAGCTTAAATTAGTAGAAGGAGAATTAATTGAAACTAACCCAGAAATTGGTAGAATCTATCCTAGGAGGAAAATGGCAAAAGAAAACCCTTTGGAATCAGACTCTTAGTTCATGGATAGTTTCATGACCATGAGAGCCATGGTAGAAGAGATGTATAGAGAATTTAAGAAAGGTAGAGGTGAAGATTATTCAACCTCCAAACAAGACAAGGGAACAGAAGAATCTTTTTGAGATGGCCATTCCAAAGGTAGAGGGAAAGAATAAAAGATTCCCACACCTCCTGATAGCCCTGAAAATAAAAAGAAGAAAACATCTTTGATTAAATTAGATGTTAAATTTGATTTTCCAATAGATGATGGAGAGTTAAATGCAGAGAAGCTAGATAACTAGATTAGGAATATCGATGTGTATTGCAGGGTGCAGAGCGTTGATTCATATAGAAGTAAGATTCAGCTGACCAGCCTACGCCTTGGAGGAACTGCTTTGGTATTGTGGGAAGGCAGGACACAAGCTGACTTGAAGAAGCATGGTAAAATTCTTTCTGTCTGGAGTGAATTTTTTTCTGCAATTAAAAAACAATTTTATCCACTAGCTTATATGCAACAAGCTATGATGAGTTGGCAAACTCTTTGCCAATTAAAATGGCAAAGTGTACAAAGCTACACCCAAGAGTTTAGAAAAAGAGCTTTGATTGTAGGAATTTCTTTAGACTCACTTGAAACTTTGTTGAAGTATATAGGTGGTCTACATAGTTATTTGAGACATACCATTCTCATGTTTAACCCTACTAGCATAGATGAGGTATTTGTTCAGGCTACCCATCTAGAGGCTAGAGGCAAGAATGTGAACCCAGAGATTGGGGGATCATCAAAACCCACTGCAAGCAAGAACAAGGAAAAGAGGAAGCAAAAATGGAAAGAGAGGAAGGCCAATGCTGTACAAAAGACCAAACCTTCATGAACTCACTGCAAGAAGGATGGGCATGATGATGAACATTGTTGGTCTTTGCATCCAGAGCTGAAACCCAAGAAGTTCGATGGCAAGAAGAAGAAGGTTGTTGTTGTTGTTTAGAGATATTTGGTGTTAGACTCAGGTGATGAAACAATCATCACAGCCATAAGTATACAAGGTAAAAATTATGAGGCATCTTCTACTATTCTGCCCAAACTATTGATAGTGAAGAAAATGAGAGAAGAAGACATGAGCTTTTTCATATTAGAGTTATTTCCAAACATCAAAAGATTGATACTTTGTTTGATAGTGGCTCACACATAAACTTAATTTCTGAAGCAATTTTAAAGAAACTGGGATTACTAACCACACCTCACAAGAAGCCATATCCATTGGGTTGGTTATGTGATAAAGCAAAGCTACAAGAGACTAGACAATGTAAACTTAGGTTTGCCATCGGTTCAGCATTTGTAGATGAGGTTGAGTTGGATGTAATTCCCTTGGATATATGTGGAATTGTTTTAGGAAGTCCTTACTTGTATGATAGAAAAGCCATCTTCTATAGAGCTGAAAATAAGTATCAACTTGTCAAAGAGGGAATAGAATATATTGTAAGAGCTCACAAACTCAAAAATAATTATACTCTCATAAAATCAGGGCAGATGAAAAGGATTGTAAATTCATGCAAGCAATTTTTACTAATGGTTGTAAAGGAAAAGAAACCTGAAAAAGCCAATGTATTTGAGGGTTGTGATGCTAAACAAAATGCTAATTTAGAAAAGGTTGTTTCAGAATATGATATCTTCTTTCAAGAACCTAAAGGTCTGCCACCAAAAAGGGAAATTGTACATGATATTAATTTGCAGCAAGATGCTCCATTGCCTAACAACGAAATGTACAGGTTATCCACTTTAGAGAATGCAGAAATCAAGAAGCAGGTACAGGAGCTACTTGACAAAAGGTTCATAAGACCAAGCACATAACCATGCAGATCTCCAATCATGTTGGTGAGAAAGAACGACGGTTTGTGGAGGATGTGCATTGACTATAGAGCATTGAATAAAATAATGATCAAGAATCGTTATCCCCTTCCTCGCATAGATGATCTATTAGATCAGCTGAAAGAGGTTGTTTAATTTTCCAAGTTGGACCTACGTAGTGGTTACCATCAGGTCAGAGTAGCAGAGCAAGATGCATGGAAGACTGCTTTCAAAACAAAGCAAGGGTTGTGTGAATGGCTAGTTATGCCTTTTGGCTTAACTAATGCTCCTGTCACTTTCATCAGAGTAATGAATGATGTACTCAGACCTTTTATTGATGATTTTGTAATTGTATATTTGGATGACATTCTTTTATTTATTAAAACATGGGAAGAACATTTGAAGCATGTAAAGCAGACTCTAGATGTTTTAAAGCAAGAAAATATGTATGTTAAATTATCAAAATGTGAATTTGGTAAAACATATTTGAATTATTTGGGTCATATTGTAGGGGTGGTGAATCGAAGATAGATCCCTCTAAGGTTGCAATCATTGTAAACTAGCCTAAGCCCAAGTCTGCTACAGAAGCTAGAAGCTTCTTAGGGGCAGCACAATATTGGAGAAAGTTTATTGCTAACTTTTCCTTTATTGTAGCTCCTTTACATGCTTTGACAGGATTAAAAAAGGTGTTTCAGTGGGGAGACAAACATCAAAAAGCCTTCGACACCTTGAAAGAAAAAATTAGTACAACACTAGTACTAGCATTTCCAAAACTTCAACAACCATTTGAGATCGAAATAGATGTCAGTGATTATGCCATGGGAGCATTGTTAATGCAACATGGTAAACCCATATGCTACCATTTTGATACTTTTAATTTTGCAGTAGTTAATTATCCTACATATGATGAATAATTGTATGCATTAGTCCAGAGTGTGAAAAAGTGGAAACATTACTTAATGGGCAAAGAAACAGTTATACATACTGATCATCAACCACTTCAATATTTACACTCACAAACTAAGTTGCAACAATCAAGACACTTTAGGTGGATGGGTTCCCTACAAAAGTTTCATTTAGTCATCAGATATAAAAAGGGCATACACAATAAAGTTGCAGATATGTTGTCCACATTAATCATAAATGCATCTACTATACTTAAGCATAACTCAGTAATGCATGAAAGCTACATTGAACAATATGCTCAAGATATAGACTTTAAAGATGTATATGCAGCTTTAAGTAATGGCAAAAAAATAGAGGAATTGGATTACTATGTTAAGGACCGAATCTTGTATCATTTTGGAAAGCTATGCATTCCACAAATAGAGAGAATTAATATAATTAGGGAAGCACATACTTCGTTGATATCAGGCATTTTGGGGTAAGTAAAAAAATTGCATAGCTACAAAGATACTGCTATTGGCCAAGAATGCATGAAACAGTTTCTAGATATGTAAGGGGGTGTACAATGTGTGCTAAAAGTAAGCCCAGTAATAGAAAACAAGGCTTGTACACTCCACTACAGTCCCATCCCATCCTTGGGAAAGTATTTCCATGGAATTTGTTGGGGGATTGCCAAAATATAGAAAGGGACATGACTATTTATATGTTATTGTGGATAGGTTCAACAAATTGTGTATTTTGATACCTTTTAATAATTAGATTACAGTTGAACAAATAGCAAAACTATTCTTTCATCATGTTTGGGTGCTTTTTGGGTTACCCACTTCCATAGTATCTGATCAAAACTCTTGATTTGTTGGGAATTTTTGGTCAAGTCTGTGGGAATTAATGGACACCAAACTGAAGAAAAGCACAACCTTTCATCCACAAACAGATGGCCAAACAGAGGTAGTCAACAGGACAGTGATCCAGTTGCTCAGGGGTTATTGCAACAAGCATCCCAAGCTTTGGGATGAACATTTATGTTATGTGCAGCATGCTTACAACCGTGCTAAACATTATTCTACACATAGATCTCCTTTTGAGACCTGTTTTGGTTTCATACCAAGGTCTCCCTTGGATTTTTTCTTTGAAAAAGACATAGCAGTTGCTGGACACAGTGATGTGTACAAAGAAACCAAATTCATTAAACATATCCAAGAGATTCACCAGGCAGTGTAGGAACAGTTGGAAAAGAGCCAAGCCAAATACAAGGTAAGGCATGATAAACACTCGGTGGAGCACAGCTTCCAAGATGGCAATCAAGTCTCACTATATATCAGCAAGGATATAATGCAAGGTGAAGGAAAGAAGCTGAATCCAATAAGGTATGGGCCTTTTAAGGTACTTGAGAAAATTGGTGAGAATGCTTTCTGCCTTGATCTACTAGCATACATGCACATCTATTAAGTAGTAAATGCAAAAAATTTAAGACCGTTTGAACCTTCATTAATTGAAGATCCTGAAGTGCAAAGTCAATTGCCTTCCATTGATGATCTGTTGCCTAAATACCTCAATGAGTTGCAGGAAGATACAGTTCTGGACAGGAAAGTGAGGACAACATGTAGAGGAGATGCTGAGTACCTAAGGATTAGACTCAAAGGTTCAAAACCCAGCAGTGCAAAATGGATAGAGATTGGACAAGTGAGGCAATTGTATCTTCACTTGGTTGATGCTTGAAAACCAACTTTTGGTGGTCCAAAAGCCTTTTTCAGTGGGAAGGCGTGATCCAAATGGATCTGAGAGAACTCTCTAAGTCTTCATGAAAATTTTAAAAATCATTCCCAAGGTCCAAAATCCTTTAAAGGATCGAAAATATCACAAAAGGAGTGCCCTTAGCATGGTAGAGAAAACCTTAAGAAGGAAGAAAAACACTATCGGGAGGCCTAAAACCCGTGAAATCGTGAAGAAAATAGAGTATGGAGGCATGGAATAATAGATGCACAGGTGCCATCAAATCTAGCTGATCAATGGTCTAGATATGGTTGGTAATCGCAATCGGGACTCACAGAACAGGGATATCAACACTCAACACACATATATGGCGACGGTAGATTGGTAGGGTTCATATGCACCATTGATCAAGTGTGCAGATCGACGGCCCATATTACTTCGCAAGATCGCTATGGGAGAATGCAGTGGAGCACTTTATAACGGCCCGAGGGTTATTGCAATGAGAAATTGCGATATATCACATCGCCACAACCCATCGGAACTGTGCAGTGGAGCGGGACTGATACCAATAAAAGAAATGATATTATGGACCCGATAATATAATAGGCGGCATTGCATATATTTTGAAGTCCGGAAAATTGAGTTTTCCTTTGTAAATCGCATTTTCGCGAACAAACAAAAAACCAAAGGGAAAAGCGCCGATGTGATGTTGCAGACCCGAAAGGGTTTTTTAACGACATCAGATAGTATTTCAGGTACGGGAATGTGAGACTTACAGTGTTTTAATGTATTTTCGTATTAAATGAAATACATAGAGACAGAGCCATTCTGATGTGCGGTAGCAACCGATAGGCGGACCTGATAGGGGAAGGAAGTGTATTAAAGGACTTTTTAAGTCTGGCATATCATATTTTTGGTGGATTTTCTCTGTTAAATTGTATTTTCACTGTCAAAATAGAGCGCGACCGTTACAAGCGTTTCAGAGGTCCAAAGCACTCTAGCGCTACGGAATGGGTGGCCACCTCCTCTCCATGTGTTCGGTAATGATTGTATAACATTGGAGAGGGATTCAAAGCATTCAAGAGGCGAGGGGGACTAAGAGCCGAAGATGTGAAATGAATAGGTAGCACAGTTGGCTTTAAAAGGCACAGAAAGAGAGCATAATCGGCAGAGTAGTATTCAGGAAAATGCCGAGACAGAGTTTAGGACAAAGAGCATTAGGGGAGTCTGTGTACTAATATAGAACTTGAGAGGTTCAAGTAAGCTCTTATTATTGTATTTCTATTTGTGTTTGAGGCTCAAATTGAGCTCACTGTTGTAAACAAAACTCTGCCTGAAGACATAATAGAGAGGCCACCACTGAAGGCTAGACCAGGAGATGTAGCCCAAGAGTATTGGGTGAACTCCTTATTAAATTTGTTGCGTCATGTGTTATCTATTTTGTATTTTTACTACTTCATTATCTGTGCATTTCACAATCTTATCGATCCATTACATATAATGACATAGACTAAAACATGCACATAGGTCTGTAATACCTTATTAATTGTCTTAGATCTCATTTTCAGATCATTCTCGATCTACATGCATTAGGAAGCATGCAAAATACTAAAATATACATTAAAATACAATTTAATTAGCTATTACAACCTATTGTACTTGTTATTGTCTGAAATTTATATAGGGATTTTTTAGTTTGGAGTAGCATTGGGTTGCATGTCCAAAACATTGTGAAATTTTTCATTGTTTTCCATATGTTATTTTAGTTTTTAGGCAATTCCAACTTGATTTTTTTGCTATTTAATTGCATATTATCGACAAAATAATAATATTTTGTTGGATTTAAGGTACCTCTAAGTTCCAATCATTCGTTGACTTTAATTTAATGCCTCATAACACTTTGGAAAACCTCCTAGAAGTTAGCAATCACTAGCTTTGAATCAAGAGGAGGTAAGCAATGTTAGAGTGCCTTATTTCCTAGTGTTATCTAGACTCCCTTCAACTTTTACAGGGTGGGAATTTCTAGTTGATAACATTTAGTATATGATTCAGTTTGGTTCTTTACAAAATAATTTGAAACAACGACCAAATTTCAAATGTATATGGAAATACATACTAAAGATAATAATTTTATTATTGTCCAACAAGTGACCATAAATAGGTCAATGTGATACAAAGTTAGAGCCCAAAGGCCACTCCTATAGAAACATAATACAAGAAAAACTAGTTTATTCTATAAAAAAACCTAAGTTATACAGGCTCAGAAATAGGTCAATGTGATACAAAGTTAGAGCACAAATGCCACATCTAGAAAAACATCATATAATCAAAACTAGTTTATTCTATAAAAATCCTAAATTTTACAAACTCAAATCATGTAGTCAGGAAACAAATAGATATTTCAGGTATGTGCAAGTTTGGTGGAGAACCATAGAAAAAAAATTAACACTATTAGAGGGGATGGCATGCCTAGGAGGCAATCAACCTCCCTTAAAGGTTCCAAACTAATGCCAATATCCAATACACATAGATTTTATTTCAAATATTTAATGACTATGCAAGTGCAAAAATATAATGCAGGGAACAAAATATCAGACTTCAAGTTGAGAAAATTCTCATTTCTTATAACTCTTTAGGGCCTAGGGTGTAAGATGCTAGAGTTCGTTAGTTGTCTAATTGTTGCACTTGGGTACATAATAATTGAGTTCACATCCCCTACTAAGTTAAAACTTATACCTTAATCTAACCATCTTTAGGGCCTAGTGCCTAGGTTACTAGTCTAATTGTTGCACTCGGGTACATAATGTTGATTTCACATGACCTAATAAGTTAGGAGTTGACCAATAACCTAACCATTTACCTTACCCAAAGGATACCTCATTGAATTAACATGACAAAAAATGGTGAATTTTATGGAAAGTGAATTAGGAAATTGGGCACTATATGTTTGATTTCTAAGTCAGATACATTGGAAATAAATGACATAGTTATATAAACAATTCAAAAATTCCATTTGTTTGGCATATCTAAAAAAATTTATGGGTATGTGGAGATAGCATGTGAAAAAGATACTATGTAGTATAATTAGTTCAGGATGGACTTATTTTTACCTTTTGGATTCACAAAGGAGAGGCAAGGCCAAGATGCAACCAATCAATCATTATGTTAGTAGGAGGTTTATTTCCTATGGACCCTAAGGATCATGGCATATTGGGGCATGTTACCCACCCAAATGTATGAGTAGCCATAGGAGAATTTTTTTCTTCTATGATGCAATTTGCAACTAGTTAACATACATTATTTATTATATGTTGTCCTTTTATTTCCATTTGTTTTCACAAGTTATCTATAGCCTTAACTTTTTAGAATGTAACTTAGTTGGCAAGATTGTGCCTAAGTTTTCCTGAAGGTTGAATACTAACTTATTTAAGTTTTCTTTTCTATTATGACATTTTATTTGCTTTATTTATACATGTCATTTGGACACATAGCATCCACCATTGTCCAACTGAAGAAAACTTGTTCGAGTTTCTTACTTTTCTAGCAAAAAATGGCATTGGCATTGTTAATGTTGAGTTATATCTTGTATAAATATTTTATAGTCTATTTTTTTATATTCTAGTGTTCATCATATTTTATGTCTTATAATCTGCATTGTATATTCTTTCATTTTCAGAAGAGGAACTCGGTATTGATGGTAGGAAGCAGGAATTGAAGAAAGAGGAGAACAGTAACACTAGAGCAACGAATGCAGAAAGAGAGAGAGAGAAGAGAACCGTTCTAGCTATACTCTTAAAATCAATATCCTGCATGATACACACACACTAGTTTTAGTTACTATTTTTGCATTAGTCATAGTAGTTGGTAGTCTCAATTTTATCATCTAGTAGTATATTTAGTCATAAATTTAATCATTCATTTAGTCATTCATTTCCACGATTAATGACCAAATATACAACCAAACATATTACTATATGATCATCCGAGAAAACCAATTAATGACGAAATAAATATGACCAACATGTTGGCCGTGTTATAAAATACTAAAAATTAGCTACTAATAGTCATATATATGCAAATTGTAGTCATCGTTTGAAACCAATTAATGACCAAAGAAATATGACTAAATTTTTGTCATGTTATAAGATACTATAAATTAGCTACTAATAGTCATATATATGAAAAATTTAGTTGTCATTTGTAATCACATATTAATCATTTTCAGTAGTCATTTATATTTTTTGGTAGTTTCATAGTCATTATATAAACGACTAATTTAGTACCTTATATTCATTTAATTTTTTTCATTAATAGTCATTGTAAATGACTAACTTAGTCATATATTCATTTTATTTTTGTTCATTATTAATCAATATAAACTACTAATTTAATAGTTTTAGACTAACTCTATGTGTTCATTATTAATCAACATAAATTAATTAGTATGATTTTGCGATTAAATTAAAAAAATGTCATACAACGTGAACTAGTTCATCTCATATGAAAATGCAAAGTTACATAGGTTAATTAAAATACTAAACAATATCAAGTGCTGCTATGAATAATTTCAAACACATAGATTATATTATGTGAAATGTTAAGTATTACAATATGAGTTTCCAACTTAACATTGATTGGACTACAATTTACACATGAAATGTTGTTTCATCACTATAAAACATTATCATTATGTTGCCAAGCCATTGCAGGTGAATTCACCAACTCTGAATTCTTGAACATCAGTCTCTATGTGTGTGCCTTATGCAAGATATTGGCTTTAAGGGTATCACTAGACCAATTCTCTCTCTCTCTTTTTGTATTTGTTGCTCCAGTGTTAGCATTTTCTTCTTTTTCAAATCCTATTGCTTACCATGAATATTGAGTTTTTTTTTCTGAAAACAAAAGAAGATATAGTGTAGAGTGTAAGACATGAAAGATGATAAACACTAGAATATAAACTAAAGTAGACTATAAAGGATTTATATGACATATACCTCAACATCAACAATGTTAAAGCCATTCTTCCCCATAAAAGCAAGAAACTTGAAAAAGTTTTATTCAGTTGAGCGATAGTGGCCACTGTGTGGCCAGATGACCTGTATAAACAAATAAACATCACCATAGAAAATAACACCTTAGCAACTTAGTATTTAACCTTCAGGGAAATCTTAGGCACAATCACGCCAACTAAGTTACATGTTAAAAAAATCAAGCTATCAATAACTTGTGAAAAAAATAATATGAGGTGTGATGTCTAATCCTTGTCGTTTTATTCGCAACAACATTTTTTTCTCTAACTCGTGAACTTGGTCAACTATATAAACAACATGTGATCAAATAACAACATGAAATTAAACTTTTCTAATAGTCACAAAAATCATTCAACACAAAACAGTTAATAGGATTTCAATCCATATCATGTAATACTAATTTCATCTTCAATCTTTGGTTGTTATTTAAACGGACATGATACCAATTATTTTCAATTTCATAGTTAAAATACAAATTAAAATAAAATTCAAAATTCAAAATATAATAAAAAAATAAAGAGACGATATCATGTAATGAACATTGCAATTATAAAAAAAATTGTCTACCTGTCCATCATTGTCTTATTAGGCATTCATAAAATAGTTTTTTGCCCAAAATAGCCATGAGGTGAAAGAATCACAACATTAAATCCCATAGGAATACCTACTAGAAACATTTCCAAAGTCAATGACTCAAGTGCCTGAAGGATCTCAAATAGAAAACGAATCATATCCAAGAAATGATCTTCATTGTCTCCCCATCCTTTTCCCATTCACATTTCATGTAACCTTCCCACACCAAAATCAAGTAACAACCAAATGAAGCCATTGACATTTTTTTATTATCTTTTATATCTATAAACCTTGAATCTAATTTGGAACATATTAATTTGTATTTAAAGCCTTCCTGTCCTGAGAAGGTATCAACCAAGTAGGACATAAAAAAAATCGACCTCAATGAGGTCCTCTAGCAATTTCTACAGTATCAATATTTGTCTTGCTATGATATCTTGGATAGAAAAAAAAAACATATCTGCAAAAGAAAAAATCATATATTACTTATGTTCAAACTTTGTATATGGTGTATTCTTAGGTATCTTTTTAAGATGTCTCTCTGCCTTTACCAAAGAGGATTGTAGCTTCGTTAAACTCTATATCCTTTCGTTCAACATCAATTTCTGCAAGATAAATGTCACACATTATTATTTCCCATTTCTCAACATGCTACATATGATAAATTGAAAATCACAAAAAACCAAGAGAAATCCTTTTTGTAACCAAAACAAACAAACAAACAGTGCCTCTAATAAGACTTCACACCTCATAAATTACTCTGCCACGTGCTTAGACTAAAGGTAATATTATTTGAATCATCTTTAGGTCATATTTAACAGGATATTTGTATGTTTACCATTATGTAAATTTGGTGCAAAAACCAATCCAGGTTATTATTAGTGAAATTCAAGTATAATTCAGAAAAATAATGTCGTTGCAAGGTATGGAGAGAGAAACATCTTCATAATTAGGATTCTCTATTTTACTTTTATTTGAATTGAGTTTGTATTTGAATATATAGTTTTCTCTAAAGAAGTGAAATAGAAAGATGAGAACATAAATAGCCCTATGAATTTTTAATCAATTCATATTAAATATGTCTAAAACAACCAGGCCATCCTTCTCTATTTGTTGATGGAGATTTATTGTGTATACAATAATAAAAAATTAATTATCAAACACAATGATGCAATATATTAACCAAGGAAAGAAAAATTACATGGTTTTGGTATTTGTGTGCTCGAAGGAAATCAAATATAAAACCCACTCAACTCAATCTTTACATGACATAGGCTTAATGAACTAGTACAATAGATGTGTTCTAACTCAAAAATAGGAGATGATAAAAATGAATAATGGAACATTGTTTCCTGCCACATAATTGGCATGCATAAAATTTCCACATAATCCATCCAAAAACTGAGAAGAAGTTATGGTAAAAGAACATATCATTAGTGTTATGTACCCTCTTTAACACATGTGGCCTAGGGAAGTAGAGGAGATCAAATGTAGCTAGATTCCAATTGTGTGGGATATAATAACAAAAATGTGGGAAAACATGCCTACCAATTCACGAAATCTCATTCAAAATAATAGAACATATTGAGGATAATAATGATGAAAACAAAGCATGTATGAAGATCAAGTTCCTTTGACTTGCACTGAGATTCAGATTCTCCACATATTATAATTTTATGAAAACAATCAAGAATATCTTGGGTCTACAGCTAAAAGACTACGGTTTGTCCTTTCCAGAAATTACTTCAAAACTTATATAGTCCAGAGGCATTTCAAATCCAATTCTCAACACTTTACATGTAGCTTTGATTGCTACAGTTTGGTATACATTTAATTTTGTTGGCCTACATACAATCAATATTTAGGTGCTTTATGGTTCCATAGGAGTTGACCCATCGTATAGGTAGGCTAAAATTTGACTTTTTAAAGCAATCCCTCCCTCACATTTTTGTAATATGATTTGTTTCATGCTTTTGAAAAACATATGTAGCTTTCACTACAAGCAATAAATCTTATAGACATATTTCCACAGAAACCTTATTTATCAATTCAGAATATGTCTAAGTTCCCACAATCATGTGATTAAATTTGAACACATGGATGAGCATGAGAAAGCCTCAACTGCAACTTACGCTGCTATAAGGACCAGGAGAGTGGATGAGGAAAGCGCCTTAACAGAGGGCCAAAGAGATGAATTTGAGGATATGCTTCATGCTTTAACCTTGCAGATAAATTAGCTAAAAGAAGCAATGGGGTTTTCTCTAAACATTGCCGATGCAACTAGTGAGGTAGTTGCAGTACTTACAGAGTCTTTGACTCTAAAGGAGATTCATATTCCAACTAAAGTTGGAAGGCTTATGTTAGTTTTTGATATTCTTCACAATAGTAGTGCTCCTGTAAAAAATGGTTCTACATATAGGACAAAGTTTGAGGTAACATTTCCTGACATCATGGAAAGATTTAATGACTTATACTGAAAAATCACAGGTCAGATTATTGCAGAAGCTTTAAGGGAGAGAGGGATGAAATCTCTCCAGGTATGGTCATACTGGTTTATGTGAATGGACTAAGAGATACCTTTCTTCAGTATTGAAATTCAGGTGCCCCTACTTTTCATTCAATGTGTTGAGATGCCCCACCATTGAAGGACGTTAATAGTTATGAAGCCAATATTATGGACATAATAGACAAATGTGATCCAAATCAAGATGTTACTCTCGCGATTGGAGAGGGAGCACCAACTCAATAATTGTTTAGTATTCCTATTATGGATCTGGAAAGATGGTGTAGGAAAAATGGTTTATTTATTGATGGTGGTAGGGAGGTAATGGTTTTCAGTTTTCTTTACTTAGAAGAAGCAGAGAAGCATAAGAACCAATATCAAGATGAGGATGTCAGGCATGGGTATAACTTTGCAATAGCAGGGAAGCATGCAAGAGAAACAAATGTATATTTAAAATTGAGAGGGGGGAGGATAATAATGATGAAAGTAGTGAAAAATGGCATGTCAACTAATGCAACCTTGCAGGTACACACACATATGTTTTACTCTTTCATATTCACAAACTTAACCTATCAAATGCTCTTGTCTTTACATTCATTGGCTTTCAAACTTAATAAATAAAATTAGCTTAAGACAGTGACTAAGAGTAATACCTAAGAACTCTAATTATCATGGACAACATAAATAAAAAGCACAAACCAAAGAGGGCCTACAAGGCATAACACTAAAACCATTGATGGTGTGCCATCACATCATACCGAGAACTTCTAGACTAGCAAAAATTAATAAATAAAATCAGCCTAAGACAATGACTAAGAGTAAGACATAAGAACTGTAATTATCATGGAAACCATATATAAAAAGCATAAACCAAAGAGGGCTTAGAAGTCATTACACTAAAACCATTGATGATGTTAATAAAAAAGTGCAGGATGATGCCATCACATCATACTGAAAACTTCCAGATTGGAAAAACTTTGGGCACATGTAATGCCTTATAAACCACTTCATCCACATATACAAAATTAGAAGAAGAGTCTTAATGTGGAATCAGATCCCAACATAAGGATAAACCACTATATGGATGTGGAATCAAATGTCCAACCATGGATTCTTAAGATAAATCCAGATGAGGTTTTAGTAGTCAACTTTGCATTCCAACTGCATCACATGCCTAATGAAAGTGTGTCTACAAAGAACCCATGTGACTGGCTTCTAAGGATGCTAATGTCTTTCAACCCTAAAGTAGTCACAATGGTAGAACAAGAGGTTAATATCAATACTACACCTTTCTTCCCCTAGTTCATGGAAGCATTAAACTATTACTCATCATTGTTTCATTCTCTAGATGCTACACTTAAAAGGGATAGCAAAGATTGTATGAATGTTGAAAAATAATGCCTTGCCTGAGACATAGTGAACATAATGGCTTGTGAGAGAAAATAAAGGATTGATAGATATGAAGTTATAGGAAAATGGAGAGCTAGAATGACTATAGCAGGCTTTAGTGTGTATCATCTCAGTGCTAATGTTAAGGGCACAATTAAATATTTGCAACGTTAATCATACTGCAATAGCTACAAGACTAAGGAAGGAGTAGCTATGTATTTACTATATTGGATGGATGGACAAAATTCTTAATATTGCAACATCTGCTTAGCATTGAGAATAAAGGACTGTAAGAATGTTCTTGTGCAAGAAATTCTTACAATTTGTCAATAACATTACAAAAAATGCATCTGACTTTCATGTGTGTTAGGGAAGAGTTCTAAAACCTGACACAGTAACTTATTTTAGGGGTAAATGATGAAACTTATTTAATGAAACAATGGTTTTTATCTTTCCTATTCAACCAAGGATAATAGTGATAATTATTTGTTTGTATTTTTCTTCCATATCCAAGTATAGAGGAAAATGCTAAGGCTTTCTAAAATCAGCGATATCGTTTTTATCTTTGTCATTAATTGGTTGTTTAAATTTATCATGTAGTAGTATATTTAATCATTCATTTAGTCATTCATTTAGTCATTCATTTCCACAATTAATGACCAAATATACAACAAAATATATTACTATATGATCATCCAAGAAAACCAATTAATGACCAAGGAAATATGACCAAAATGTTGGTCGTGTTATAAAATACTGAAAATTAGCTATTAATTGTTATATATGTGCAAAAATTAGTCGTCATTTGAAACCAATTAATGACCAAAGAAATATGACTAAATTTTTGTCATGTTATAACATACTGTAAATTAGCTACTAATAGTCATATATATGAAAATTTTAGTTTCTTATATTTAATCACAAATTAATCATTTTCAGTAGTCATTTATATTTTTTTGGTAGTTTCATATTCATTATATAAATGGCTAATTTAGTATTGTATATTCCTTATTTTTCATTAATAATCATTATAAATGACTAATTTAGTCATATATTCATTTTATTTGTGTTCATCATTGATCAATATAAACTACTAATTTAGTAGTTTTAGACTGATTTTATGTGTTCATTATTAATCAACATAAATTAATTAGTATGATTTTGTGACTAAATTAAAAAATGTCATACAATGTGCACTGGTTCATCTAATATGAAAATGCAAAGTTACACATGTTAATTAAAATACTAAATAATATCAAGTGCTACTATGAATAATTTCAAACAAATAAATTATATTATATGAAATGTTAAGTATTACAATACGAGTTTCCAACTTAACATTGACTGGACAAAAATTTACACATGAAATGTTGTTTCATCACTATAAAACATTATCATTATGTTGCTAAGCCATTGCAGGTGAATTCACCAACTCTGAAGACTTGAACATCAGTCTCTATGTGTGTGCCTTATGCAAGATATTGGCTTTAAGGGTATCACTAGACTAATTCTCTTCTCTCTCTTTTTGTATTTGTTGCTCCAATGTTAGTGTTTTTTTATTTCTTCAAAACCTATTGCTTACCATGAATATTGAGTTCCTTTTCTGAAAACAAAATAAGATACAGTGTAGAGTGTAAGGCATGAAAGACGATAAACACTAGAATATAAACGAAAGTAGACTATAAAGTATTTATATGACATATACCTCAACATCAACAATGTTAAAGACATTCTTCCCCATAAAATCAAGAACTCAAAAAAGTTTTCTTCAATTGAGTGATAGTGGCCACTATGTGGCCAGATGACTTGTATAAACAAATAAACATCACCATAGAAAATTACACCTTAGTAACTCAGTATTTAACCTTCAGGGAAATCTTAGGCACAATCACGCCAACAAAGTTACATGCTAAAAATATCAAGCTATAAATAACTTGTGAAAAATAATAATATGAGGTGTGATGTCTAATCCTTGTCATTTTATTCACAACAACATTTTTTTCTCTAAATCATGAACTTGGTCAACTATATAAAAAACATGTGCTCAAATAACAACATGAAAGTAAACTTTTATAATAGTCATGAAAATCTTTCAACACAAAACAGTTAAAAGGATTTCAATCAATATCGTGTAATACTAATTTCATCTTCAAGCTTTGGTTGTTGTTTAAACGGACATGATACCAAGTATTTTCAATTTCATAGTTAAAATACAAATCAAAATCAAAATAAACATTCAAAATATAATCAAACAATAAAGAGAGGATATCATGGAATGGACATTGCAATTATAAAAAAGTTGTTTACCTGTCCATCAATGTCTTATCAGGCATTCATAAAACATTTTCTTTCCCAAAATAACCATGAGGTGAAAGAATCACAACATTAAAAACCATAGGAATACCTATTAGAAACATTTCCAAAGTCAATGGCTCAAGTTCCTAAAGGATTTCCAATAGAAAATGAATCATATCCAAGATATGATCTACATTGTCTCCCCATCCTTTTCCCAATCACATTTCATGTAACCTTCCCACACCAAAATCAAGTAAATACCAAATGAAGCCATTTGACATTTTTTTTATATATTTTATATCTATAAACCTTGAATCTAATTTGTTTCTGGAACATACTAATTCATATTTAAAGCCTTCACGTCATGTGAAGGTATCAACCAAGTAGGACATCAAAAAAATTGACCTCAATGAGGTCCTCTAGCAATTTATACAATATCAATATTTGTCTTCTTGTGATATCTTGGATAGAAAAAAAAGCATATATGCAAAAGAAAAATTCATATATTACTTATGTTAAAACTTTGTATATGGTTTATTCATAGGTAGCTTTTTAAGATGTCCCTCTGACTTTACCAAAGATCAGGGTTGTAGCTTGGTTAAACTCTATATCCTTTCCTTTAGCATCAATTTCTGCAAGATAAATGTCACACATTATTATTTCCCATTTCTCAACATGCTACATATGATAAATTGAAAGTCACATAAAAGCAAGAGAAAACCTTTTTCTAAGCAAAACAAACAAACAAACAGTGCCTCTAATAAAACTTCACACCTCAAAAATTACTCTGCCACATGCTTAGACTAAAGGTAATATTATTTGATTCATCTTTAGGTCATATTTAACAGGATATTTGTATGTTTACCATGATGTCAATTTGGTGCTAAAATCAATATATAATTCCATGTTATTATCAGTTAAATTCAAGTATAATTCAGAAAAATAATGTCATTGCAAGGTATGGAGAGAGAAACATCTTCATACTTAGGATACTCTATTTTACTTTTATTTGAATTGAGTTTGTATTTGAATATGTAGTTTTCTCTGAAGAAGTGAAATAGAAAGATGAGAATTGAAATAGCCCTATGAATTTTTAATCAATTCATATTATATGTGTCTAAAAAAACGAGGTCATCATTCTTTGCTATTGGATAGAGATTTATTGTGCATAAAATAATAATGAATTAATTATCAAAACAATGATGCAATATATTAACCAAGGAAAGAAAAATGACATGGTTGTGGTATTTGTGTGCTGGAAGGAAATTAAATGTAAAACCCACTCAACGCAATCTTTACATGACATAGGATTAATGAACTAGTACAATAGAAGCATGCTAACTCAAAAATAGGAGATGATAAAAATGAATAATGGAACATTGTTTCTTGCCACATAATTGGCATGCGTAAAATTTCCACATAATCCATCCAAAAAATGAGAAGAACTTATGGTAAAATAACATATCATTAGTGTTCTATACCCTCTTTAATACATGTGGCCTAGGGAAGTAAAGGAGGTCAAAAGTAGCCGGATTCCAATTGTGTGGGATATAAAAACCAAAATGTGGGAAAACATGCCTCCCAATTCACGAAATCTCATTCAAAATAATAGAACATGTTGAGGATAATAATGATAAAAACAAAGCATGTATGAAGATCAAGTGCCTTTTACTTGCACTAAGATTCAGATTCTCCATGTTTTATAATTTTATGAAAACAATCAAGAATATTGTGGGTCTACAACTAAAAGACTACAGTTTGTCCTTTCCAGAAATTACTTGAAAACTTATATAGTCTAGAGGCATTTCAAATCCAAATCTCAACACTGCACGGTGCTTTATGATTCAATAGGAACTGACCCATCATAAAGGTAGGCTCAAATTTGACTTTTTAAAGCAATCTCTCCCTCACATTTTTGTAATATGATTTGTTTCACGCTTTTGAACAAAATATGCATCTTTCATTGCAAGCAATAAATCTTATAGACATATTTCCACAAAAATCTTATTTATCAATTCGGAATACATTTAAGTTCCCCCGCTCATGTGATTAAATTTGAACATGTGCATGAGCATGAGAAAGCCTCAACTGCAACTTACGCTGCTAGAAGGACCAGGAGAGTAGATTAGGAAAGCGCCTTCACAGAGGGCCAAAGAGATGAATTTGAGGACATGAATCATGCTTTAATCTTGCAGAGAAATCAGCTCAAATAAGCAATGGGGTTTGCTCTAAACAATGTGATGCAACTAGTGAGGTAGTTGAGGTACTTACAGAGTCTTTGACTCTAAAGGAGATGCCTTTTCCAACTAAAGTTGCAAGGCTCATGTTAGGTTTTGGTATTCTTCATAGAGTTAGTGCTCTTGTGAAAAATGCTTCTGCATATAGGAAAAAGTTTGAAGTAGCATTGTGTGATATTATGGAAAGATTTAATGACTTATACCGAAAAATCACTGGTTGGATTACTCCAGAAGCTTTGAGGGAGAGAGAGATGAAATCTCCAGGTTTGGTCAGACTGGTTTATGTGAATGAACTAAGAGATACCTTTCTTAGGTATTGAAATTCAAGTACCCCTCCTTTCCATTCAATCTATCGAGATTCCCGACCATTGAAGGACCTTGATAGTTCTGAAGCCAATATTATGGACAATATAATAAATAGATTTGGTCCAAATCAAGATGTTACTCTCGCGATTGGAGAGGGAGCACCAACTCGACAGTTTTTTAGTATTCCTGTTGTGGAGCTTGAAAGATGGTTTAGGAAAAATGGTTTATCTATTCATGGTCATAGGGAGGTAATGGTTTTTAGTTTTCTTTTCTTAGAAGAAGCAGAGAAGCATTAGAACCAAGATCAAGATGAGGATGTCAAGTATGGGTATAACTTTGCAATAGGAGGGAAGCATGCAAGAGAAAGAAATGCTTATTTAAAATTGGGAGGGTGAATGATAACAATGATGAAAATAGTGAAAAATGGCATGTCAACTAATGTAGCCTTGCAGGTACACACACATAACTTTTACTCTTTCATATTCACAAACTTAACCTATCAAATGCTCTTGTCTTTATGTTCATTGGCTTTCAAGCTTAATAATAAAATCATCCTAAGATAGTGACTAAGAGTATTACCTAAGAGCTCTAATTATCATGGACATCATAAATAACAAGCACAAGCCAAAGAGGGCCTATAAGGCATAACACTAAAACCATTGATGATGTGTCATCACATCATACTGAGAACTTCCAAATTAGCAGAACTTAATAAATAAAATCAGCATAAGACAGTGACTACGAGTAAGACCTAAGAGCTGTAATTATCATGGATGCCATAAACAACAAGCAAAAACGAAAGAGGGCTTACAAGGCATAACACTAAAACCATTAATGATGCTAATAACAAAGTGCAGGATGATGCCATCACATCATACCAAAAACTTCAATATTGGCAAAACTTTGGGCACATGTAATGCCTTATAAACCACTTCATCCACATATATATAATTAGAAGGAGAATCTTAATGTGGAATAATATCCCAACATAAGGATAAGCCACTATATGGATGTGGAATCAAATTTCCAACCATGGATTCTTAATATAAATACAGATGAGGTTTTAGTAGTCAACTTTGCATTCCAACTGCATCACATGCCTAATGAATGTGTGTCCACAAAGAACCCACGTGACCAACTTCTAAGGATGTTGAAGCCTCTCAAACCTAAATTAGTCACAGTAGTAGAACAAGAGGTTAATATTAATACTACACCTTTCTTCCCCCAGTTCAGGGAACCATTAAACTATTACTCATCATTGTTTCATTCTCTAGATGCTACACTTAAAAGGGATAGAAAATATTGTATGAATGTTGAAAAACAATGCCATGCCTGAGACACATTGAACATAATTACTTGTGAGAGAAAATAAAGGATTGAGAGGTATGAAGTTATAGGAAAATGGAGAGCTAGAATGACTATGACAGGCTTTAGTGTGTATCATCTCAGTGCTAATGTTAAGGACACAGTTAAATATTTGCTACGTTAATCATAATGCAATAGCTACAAGACTAAGGAAGGAGTAGCTATGTATTTACTATATTGGATGGTTGGACAAAATTCTCATTGCACCATCTGCTTGGCATTGAGAAGAGGGGATTGTAAGAATGTTCTTGTGCAAGAAATTCTTTCAATTTGTCAACACCATTGCAGAAACTGCATCTAACTTTCATGTGTGTTAGGGAAAACTTCAGAAACCTGACACAATAACTTATTTTAGGGGTAAATGATGAAACTAATTTAAGGAAACAGTGGTTTTTACCTGTCATGTTCAACCATGGATAATAGTGATAGTTATTCTTTTGTATTTTGCTTCCTTATCCAGGTATATGCAAATTTTAGTCGTCATTTGAAACCAATTAATGACCAAGAAATATGACTAAATTTTTGTCATGTTATAAGATACTGTAAATTAGCTACTAATAGTTGTATATATGAAAATTTTAGTTCTCATTTTTAATCACAAATTAATCATTTTCAGTAGACATTTATATTTTTTAGGTAGTTTCATATTCATTATATAAACGACCAATTTAGTAGTTTATATTCATTTAATTTTTTTTCATTAATAATCAATATAAATGACTAATTTAGTCATATATTCATTTTATTTGTGTTCATCATTAATCAATATAAACTACTAATTTAGTATTTCTAGAATGATTTTATGTGTTCATTATTAATCAACATAAATTAATTGGTATGATTTTGGGACTAAATTAAAAAAATGTCATACAATGTGCACTGATCATCTAATATGAAAATGCAAAATTACATATGTTAATTAAAATACTAAACAATATCGAGTGCTACTATGAATAATTTCAAACACATAAATTATAATATATGAAATGTTAAGCATTACAATATGAGTTTCCAACTTAACATTGATTGGACTACAATTTACACATGAAATGTCGTTTCATCACTATAAAACATTATCATTATGTTGCCAAGCCATTGCAGGTGAATTCACCAATTCTGAAGATGTGAACATTAGTCTCTATGTGTGTGCCTTATGCAAGATATTGGCTTTAAGGATATCACTAGACTGACTCTATTCTCTTTCTTTTTGTATTTGTTTCTCTAGTGTTAGTGTTTTCTTCTTTCTTCAAATCCTACTACTTACCATAAATATTGTGTTCCTTTCCAGAAGATACAGCGTACAGTGTAAGACATGAAAGATGATAAACACTAGAATATAAACTAAAGTATAATATAAAGGATTTATATGAAATATACATCAACATCAACAATGTTAAAGCCATTCTTCCCCATAAAAACATGAAACTCGAAAAAAAAAAATCTTCAATTGAGCGATAGTGGCCACTATGTGGCTAGATGACCTGTATAAACAAATAAACATCACCATAGAAAATTACACCTTAGTAACTTAGTATTTAACCATCAGGGAAACCTTAGGTACAATCACGCCAACTAAGTTACATGCTAAAAAGCTCAAGCGGTAAATAACTTGTGAAGAAAAATAATATGAGATATGATGTCTAAGCCTTGTCATCTTATTCGCAACAACATTTTGTTCTCTAATGCATGAACGTGGTCAACTATATAAACAACATGTGTTCAAATAACAACATGAAAGTAAAATTTTCTAATAGTCATGAAAATCTTTCAACACAAAACAGTTAAAAGGATTTCAATCAATATCGTGTAATACTAACTTCATCTTCAAGCTTTGGTTGTTGTTTAAACGGACATGATACCAAGTATTTTCAATTTGTTAGTTAAAATACAAATCAAAATAAAAATAAACATTCAAAATATAATAAAACAATAAAGAGAGAATATCACGGAATAGACATTGCAATTATAAAAAAATTGTTTACCTGTCCATCAATGTCTTATCAGGCATTCATAAAACGTTTTCTTACCCAAATAACCATTAGGTGAAATAATCACAGCATTAAAAACCATAGAAATACCTACTAGAAACATTTCCAAAGTCAATGGCTCAAGTGCCTGAAGGATATCCAATAGAAAATGAATCATATCCAAGACATGATCTACATTGTCTCCCCATCCTTTTTCCAACCACATTTCATGTAACCTTCCCACACCAAAATCAAGTAACAACCAAATGAAGGTATTGATTTTTTTTTATTTTTTTTATGTTTTATATTTATAAACCTTGAATCTAAATTGCTTTGGGAACATATTAGTTCATATTTAAAGCCTTCCTATCCTGAGAAGGTATCAACTAAGTAGGACATCAAAAAAATTGACCTCAATGAGGTCCTCTAGCAATTTCTACAATATCATTATTTATCTTGTTGCGATATCTTGGATAGAAAAAAAACATATCTTCAAAAGAAAAAATCATATATTACTTCAAACTTTGTATATGGTGCATTCTTAGGTAGCTTTTTAAGATGTCCCTCTGACTTTACCAAAGAGGATTGTAGCTTGGTTAAACTCTATATCCTTTCATTCAACATCAGTTTCTGCAAGATAAATGTCACACATTATTATTTCCCATTTCTCAACATGCTACATATGATAAATTGAAAGTCACATAAAAGCAAGAGAAAACCTTTTTGTAACCAAAACAAACAAACAAACAACGCCTCTAATAAAACTTCACACCTCAACAATTACTCTGCGAGATGCTTAGACTAAAGGTAATATTATTTGAATCATCTTTAGGTCACATTTAATGGGATATTTGTATGTTTACCATGATGTTAATTCGGTGCTAAAACCAATATATAAAAGGTTATTATCAATGAAATTCAAGTATAATTCAGAAAAATAATGTCATCGCAAGGTATGGAGAGATAAACATCTTCATAATTAGGATTCTCTATTTTACTTTTATTTGAATTGAGTTTGTATTTGAATATATAGTTTTCCCTAAAGAATTGAAATAGAAATATGAGAATCAAAATAGCCCTATGAATTTTTAATCAATTCATATTATACATCTCTAAATCAACCAAGTCATCCTTCTCTGCTATTTGATAGAGATTTACCGTGCATAAAACAATAATGGATTAATTATCAAACATGATGATGCAATATATTAACCAAGGAAAGAATAATGACATGGTTGTGGTATTTGTGTGCTTGAAGGAAATCAAATGTAAAACCCACTCAACTAAATCTTTACATGACATAGTCTTAATTAACTAGTGCAATAGAATCATGCTAACTCAAAAATAGGAGATGATAAATATGAATAATGAAACATTGTTTCCTACAACATAATTGGCATGGGTGTTATTGGGAAAACTAGTGTCTATGCAGAGCTGCTAGTCCCACTAAGGCTGGTAGCTACCTTAGAAAAAAACAAACCAAAACTACTTTCGTTTTCCTTTATGAGAAATAGATAAGAGGGGAATAAGGAGACCAACCTCTGTCTTGCACTTGGTTCCTTTCTTGATTCCTCTCCCTTTTGATCGGTCTTCACCACTCACTTCCTCGTCTACCCAGCTTCAACGAGCACCTATAGAATCAAAGTAGCATAACACTATCCAAGAACATAGATCTATTATCATAAACAATATAGGACCAGTTATATATTGACCACACAAATGCATATAACATCAATCATACAAGAATGTGGAGGAAAACTTGAATAGCTTTATTGATAATCAAGAAAGAGCAAAGAGGATTACAACCAATTGTTTTGACCCAGCATCATCCTCTCAGCAAGAAATCCCTTCTTCACCTCATGAAAAGCTTAGATCACCAAACACTATGATATTGCACTAAGAAACCAATGGCACTTTCTTACAAGATACAAAATTCCAGCCTCTGGATCTCTGGGATGAGGGATCCATATATAGATGTTTGCAAGGGGGGTGAGTCAGCTTTTGAGCTTTGATTGGTGTCCTCTCTCTGATAGTTCTTGATTCCACTTGGAGATTGATGATCTGTTACTCATCCCTGGGCGAATGCAGAGAGGCAAGTGTCACAAGAGAAGTTTCTGGAAGATTCCATGATCCTCCACCTTGCGGATTGACCCTGCCATTTGTCCACTCTTGCCCATTGCACCCCACAGAAGGGCTTTTCAACATGCATCACACCTGCTATGTGTAGGAAGGTGGGATGCAACACACTTTGACCATGGAGCAGTTGAAATGGTCCAGTTTTGACCAGTTCTGAGTAGTTTTTCATGGAGAACTTCTGGGAGATGCTGTAATCAGTTGACCTTGTTATTTTAGGGGTTGGAACAACACCTTTAGGGACTTAGGAAACCTTGGTTTATGGACATTTATGATTGGGGTTGCAGTGCCCAAAAATGTCTATAATAGTTGTCCCCTAAAGCATGAGGTTGTTAATCTTTTGATGTCGGGTGAAATGCTTTATCATGAGGATCCGAAGTTTTTTCGAGTCGGAAGGCGACCTGTAATAAGATACAATACAATACATTATCTTCATAATATTTTCATGATCTAGCTGAGGCGGGCATTCCCATGCTCAGCTTTATAAATTCATTTTCATGTAGATGAGACAGACAATCGTCTAAGTGTAGACGGATGATTCTGGTAGAGCCATCATCCCTTAGATTGGATGATTATCTGTGCAGCAATGATGTAAATTTGATGTCTTTATTTTCCTGAATATATATTGCAGCCCGGATGGATGAAACTAGATCTGGGGTGTTAAATCTCATTTGATCTTCACTCAAAGTATAAGTCGATCCATGTGAGAGATTTTTTGGAGTCGAACATGGAAAGACATCGCCTGATTACCAGCCAGTGATGTAAGTTGTTAACAGGCGCGAGAGGAATCACCGATAATGATGATGACCCTCAAGGTACTACAGTAAAATTCACGTGGTGTGAATAAGGGACTTGGCATCGAACACCACGCAAAATCTTTCGGTCGAAGGCCATTGATGTAAACCTGTCGCCGGAAGTGAGAAACTTGCCATTGAGGCATGCAAGCTTCAAAGTACTGAAAGGGTTGTTCCTAGATCGACTTCTTGGATAATGAGCTGATGTTGACAAGAAGCGATCCATCATAGGAGGGCCTTAGTGAATCCCACATCAATGACACGGAATGGAGCAAATGACTTTAATGAAGGTGAAAACGATCTGGTGATATAAGGTTCAGGGTGGCGGTCATGAAAGAATGGAGCGTAAATGTATTGCAGTGGGTGAGACATAGGTGAATTCTCTGAGTGACTTCTCTTGAACATATCGGCGACACTAACATGATGGATCGGTAGCATTAACCCCAAATATGGATGGTGTGACGGAACCATGGTGATGTGACTAGTGAATGGAACAACCCAACCCGACTCGGATGTGGAGTGAAAGTGTCATGTTCAAGAGCGACTTGCTACCAATAAAGTTTTCTTCAAGTTTTCTTCCCAATTTTTCCCCAGTCATTGCTAACAAGTACCTCTTTATTTTTGTCAAGCTTGAGGAGGATAACATATGCTTGTTCGATAATTTACCCTTCGGGCAAACCCATCACTATGTTTCAACGAGCCTAGCGATAGTGAAACTTGTTCTTGTCTGTTATGGACAAGTTTTTCGCTATTCAGTTTTAACAAGTTTAGCAACAAAGATAACTTGGTCCTTTTCAATTTTAGAGAGTCTGAAAAGGGACATAAAGAAAACTCCAAAAATCCTTTTTCGTCACATGATCCCTTAATTCCGAAAACGTATAAAACAATACAAAAGGGATGAATTTTCGGTACTTTTAACGAGCCGAACAAAACAAGCGCTCAATCCTTTTGTGTAATAATCCCTCAAGTCCAAAAAGGATTAAAATCTAAATGAGGGATAGCACTTCTAGCCACTTTAACGAGCTAGAGAGGCCAATGGCTCGGCAATCTTTTCATATTTTACGAGTCAATTGAAAAGAGCTTAAAGGAGACTCGTTTTTTGAGGAACGAGTGATAGATTCGCGTAGCAGTTTATTCCAGGTAAGGTTTGGAATTTTCCAATCATTGCAGTGTCATAAGGATGGCTAACAGGATCACTCTTCGCAGTTGTTCCTCAAAAAGGTTAAAGAATCAAATGGGGGTGAATGATCGGTCAATACAGAGTGGAGGTAATGATGAAAACACGACCAAGGCTTCAAAGGTTGATGATAATACATTCACGATGGTTATTTACCGAAAGTTGGTTCATTTTTTAATGAGCTTAAACTCTAGAGGAACATTTTCTCATTGCTTATGTTTATTTTTTAACGAGCTTGAATTCCACGTTAAAACTACTCAATAATCTAGTCGTATAATAAGGATGTCTCATATATAAACGACATCTTTTCAAAGCTTTGCCCTCCATCCTTTCTTTATGCAAGTTAGGAAACGATCAATCCTACGAGTTTAGAGGGTTAGAGGACCTATAAATTTAAAAAATAAATGGTCACTCTTCGCTTGCACACCAAAAGGTTTGCATGCCCCCAGGTATAGCGAAGTAGAGTTTCCAGGTTACCCCTCAATTTGCAGATAAAACATTCATTTTATCGAGAAAGGCCTACCTTTTCTAGGTTACCCCTCAATTTTCAAACAAGACATTTGTTCTATCGGGAAAGGCCTACCTTAACATAGGTATCTTATTCCGGTCTAATCCCATTTTCCAAAATGGACGCGTGTGTCAGCCAGTCATATATCCTCTGCGGAAACATACCCTATACCCAAGGTTTTCCTGTTGAAACAGGCCAGGGTGCATGCCCCCTGGGTTTCAGTCATATCCTCCGAATCACTCGCGCTAATCAGGAGGATGGACTAGGGATTGATGAGACATTCCTTGCGTGAAAAGACCATTCAGGGTTGGTATATGACTATTTTCTATGTGTGAACCAAGGAATGAAAGTTGTTCTACGAGCTTGACCACTCTTCCTTCATGCGGAAAACACATTACTCTAGAGAGTGAGGAGACAATGGCTCCCATGCAATAAATATAGTCTCGTACAAGGAGTAGATTATAATCCAGGGCTCCTTGGACTACCATTACGTTCATGTGAATAGTTTTCCCTCTTAATGTTATCGGCACATTGGGAAGGATCCCTAACGGTCGACTAGTTCCTTTGTCAAAGCCTGTTAGATTTCTCATCTCAGGAAAAAGCGATGGCCAACCAAGCACTTTCAAAGCGGTTGAGGAAAGGATACTCACAGAAGCCTCTTCATCTATGATGGTACCAGCCATGACCATTCTATATATTTGAGCGATGATTCGAAATGGTACGCTGGCCGATAAACGGGGTCTGCCTAGTAGATTCTAGTCGAAGGAAACAACCAGGTTGCTTGGAGGTGGGACCAAATAGACGACCGGATATGACTCTGATGAACTTCCTTCCTGCAATAAAGGAATGGGTAGACTGCCCCCATGTTCATCGGAGTCTGTGCTTACAAAGAGAATTTGGAAGGTGTCATCCATGTTCTCTTTGGTGACTGTATCATCTGAAGACAGATCCTCTGAAGGCACGACTAGGTCAACTGCCAACTCGACCTTTTGACTTGTGTCTGGTGTGGATTCAGATGGTTTATCTTCAATGATAGATGCTTTGGCTGACCACAAGGGCGTGTCAATCAGATTTTCAACTAGTGACGGACTCGGCAAGAGTTTCTTATATCCAGGAGGAAGTCGTAACGATGAAACCGGACGGTCGTCCAAAACTCTTTTAGCTTCATCTAATAAGGGAAAATGGTGGACGACGTGATCGCCTTCACACAATTTACATGGAAATTTGTATTTTCCTTTTTGTCCAGGGGCTTCACTTTCACTTGTTGACAGTGTATGCTCAACATGATCGTCAGAGGTTGATGACACCGGATTGTGCAAATGAGGAGACCAGTCCCTTAAGATCCAAGGGATGCAAGGACAATCTCGATGATAGTGGTCTCCTTTGCAAATGACACATGGCGATTTAGGCCTAGATGGTGCAGTGTGTGGATTTTCGCTAGACGATGCCTGGCTGCCCCTTTTCGCCTTTGGCTCCTTCTTCTTCTCTTTCTTCTTCTTCTCCTTCTTCTTCTCAGTTACTTGATTTTTGGCTTTACTAGCTTCATCAAGCGAAGAGGAAGGAGGAGAGGAAGAATTGGATGAAGTAGAGGGTTGGGGGGTAACTCTGGTATCGTTTAGTTGCTAACTTGGCTATTCAGGAATCACGGTGTTCTGAATGACAGAATTTGAGAAGAGCCATATAGGCAAGCCAATTGTCAATCCTGGAAGAGACAATGTGGCCATATGGGGTGCACCAACATCTCCCCAAGAGGAGAAGGGACTAGGATTTCCCCCAAGGGGAACCCCTTGGTTGGTGGACTCCATTTTTCTCAACCTAATATCAATGTATGAAAGATGATGTTTATTCCAATTAAAATAAATTTTAGACGCTTTGACACAACTTGTTTTTTCAATTTTTAAGTGTCGAGAAAAAACAAAAGATGACTCTAGTCGCCTTCGATTTTTAATGACCCTGAAGTGACAAGTGCTCAGATGGACCTTTTCCTTTAAGGAGTCTGAAAAGGAATGAAAGAGACTGCTCTGGAAATCTAGACAGAGGGATTACCAAACCATTGCAAAACTGCAGAATACTTTTTACGGTACAGCAGTCAATCTTCCCGAATGTTGTGTTCAGTGCATTGCGATCGATAGGGCGGTAGACACGGCTTCCTATGGATAAAGGATATAGCCTATTGTGGTCTCCCAAAATATACTCGACGGTAAATGGGAGCACAAGTCCATATTGGCACTTGTCGTCTCAAAGTGGAGGAATCACCCAACTAACAGTGAAAACAACAGTTACCAGGATTTACGACGCCGGAATACATCTCTAGCCTAGACTTCTAGATGTTGTGTGTTAGGTTCCAAAGCATTTTTAGATTCATTAAATTTATTTTATAGTTGATCTTGCTTAAGAAATTTTCCTTTCAGGTTCACCATGTGATGTAGATGTAGAATTCCTAAAATGCAATCTAAGATGATAAACAGTTGTTTAATCTTCTTTTTGCAATGAAAATCCTAGCTACTAAGGAAAGAGAGATGGCGTTCTTTCAACAAAGAGCAGAGAGCACACACTATATGCACTGTCCTAAATCAAACCAACAAACAGTCTAAATTCAAATGCACATGCATGTATTTGTTTTCAGCCTTCTTAATGTGTGAATGATAAAAAGAAAGCTAAGTGCAAATCTAAATTACTTTTCAAAGCGAAGTTACTAACAAGTTTCTTTTCAAGAAAAAATGAGGATAATGACGACACTTGTGACTTGGAAATGAAAACTTGCTTTCTACACTTGAAAAACTATTAATTCAAATCAAATACAAGAGTAACAGTGTAATCGACTATCAAGAACAATCGAATTCTCTTCTATGACTGAAAACGACACTTGTAACACTTTCAAATCAAGAAACGACAGTACAATTACGCTACTTCTTTGTAAAAGAGAACTGAAAATGGCTCAAAATACATAAAAACATCTACAATTATTTGCACAATGTAGGCGGAATATTGGCAAGGAAGGGGTTTTCCAATAGAGGTGTACTGACTACAGGCAGAACTCTTGAATAGAGTTGAAATGAGTGAACACAAAAACCAAAATCTAAGAGCAGAAGAAGTCTGATCAGCGCACCTGTAGCACATGAAAACTGAAATGCAACGCACCTACCACACTCGGGAAGTGTGATGCATTCAGGTTTCAAAGAAGAGACAGTGCGATGGACCAGGGATGAGACTTTAACTAGGTTCTGGGTCACGGTTTGCAGTTCAGTTCAGGGATTTAGGCCGAGCAAGTGGTAATTAGTAAATGAATCACAGGGTAGATCTAAGGAGGTTACTATAGCCACCACAAGGGAAATTAGAGAGCTTGTAAATCAATTGTTTAATTTATAAACAAAACCCAAAGATAGACTGAAGCAGCATTGATCTACTTTGCACTTGCATAGCAAATGTAGTTCGAAGGCTAGCTGGCTTGACTTCAGGCTCCATCTGTAAGTTTATAAAGTAAACAAATGTAGATAAACAAACAACCTATTCGCTCCCCAGCGGAGTCGCCATTTTGTTATCGGGAAAACTAGTGTCTATGCAGAGCTGCTAGTCCCACTAAGGATGGTAGCTACCTTAGAAACAAACAAACCAAAAGTACTTTCATTTTCTTTTATGAGAAATAGATAAGAGGGGAATAAGGAGACCAACCTCTATCTTGTGCTTGTTTCCTTGCTCGATTCCTCTCCCTTCTGATAGGTCTTTGCCACTCGCTTCCTCATCTACCCAGCTTCAAAGAGCACCTGTAGAATTAAAGCAGCATAACACTATCCAAGAACATAGATATATTATCATAAACAATATAGGACCAGATATATATTGACCACACAAATGCATATAACATCAATCATACAAGAATGTGGAGGAAAACTTGAATAGCTTTATTGATAATCAAGAAAGAGCAAAGAGGATTACAACCAATTTTTCTGACCCAGCATCATCCTCTCAGCAAGAAAGCCCTTCTTCACCTCATGAAAAGCTTAGATCACCAAACACTATGATATTGCACTAAGAAACCAACAACTCTTCCTTACAAGATACAAATTCCAGCCTCTGGATCTTTGGGATGAGGGATCCATATATAGATGTTTGCAAGGGGGGTGAGTCAGCTTTTGAGATTTGATTAGTGTCCTCTCTCTGATAGTTCTTGATTCCACTTGGAGATTGATGATCTCTTACTCATCCTTGGCGAATGCAGAGAGGCAATTGTCACAGGAGAAGTTTCTGGAAGATTCCATGATCCTCCACCTTGCAGATTGACCCTGCCATTTGTCCACTCTCACCCATCGCACCCCATAGAAGGGATTTTCAACATGCATCGCACCTACTATGTGTAGGCAGGTGGAATGCAACACACTTTGACCATGGAGCAGTTGAAATGGTCCAGTTTTGACCAGTTCTGAGTAGTTTTGCATGGAGAACTTTTGGGAGATGCTGTAATCAGTTGACCTTGTTCTTTTAGGGGTTGGAACAACACATTTAGGGACTTAGGAGCCATTGGTTTATGGACATTTATGATTAGGGTTGCAGTGCCCAAAAATGTCTATAAAAATGGCTAAAATTTCCACATAATCCATCCAAAACTGAGAAGAACTTATGGTAAAAGAACATATCATTAGTGTTGTGTACCCTCTTTAACACATGTGGCCTAGGGAAGTAAAGGAGGCCAAATGTATCCATATTCCAATTGTGTGGGATATAAAAACAAAAAGGTGGGAAAACATGCTTGCCAATTCACGAAATCTCATTCAAAATAATAGAACATGCTAAGATTTAGATTCTCCATGTTTTATAATTTTATGAAAACAATCAAGAATATTTTGGGTCTACAACTAAAAGACTATGGTTTTCCTTTCCAGAAATTACTTGAAACCTTATATAGTCCAGAGGCCTTTCAAATCCAAATCTCAACACTGTACATGTAGCTTTTATTTCTCCAGTTTGGTATACATTTATTTTTTCTTTCCTACATACAATCAATATTTAGGTGCTTTATGATTCCATAGGAACCGACCCATCATAAAGGTAGGCTAAACTTTGTCTTTTCAAAGCAATCCCTCCATCACATTTTTGTAATATGATTTGTTTCACTCTTTTCAGAAAAATATGCATCTTTCACTGCAAGCAATAAATCTTGTTTATCAATTTAGAATACGTCTAAGTTCCCCCACTCATGTGATTAAATTTGAACATGTGCATGAGCATCGAAAAGCCTCAACTGTAGCTTACGCTACTAGAAGGACCAGGAGAGTGGATTAGGAAAGTGCGTTAACAGAGGGCCAAAGAGATGAATTTGAGGAATGATTCATGCTTTAACCTTGGAGAGAAAACAGCTAAAAGAAGCAATGGGGTTTGCTCTAGACAATGCCGACGCAGCTAGAGAGGTAGTTGAGATACTTACAGAGTCCTTGACTCTAAAGGAGATGCCTATTCCAACTAAAGTTGAAGGCTCATGTTAGTTTTTTGATATTCTTCACAATAGTAGTGCTCCTATGAAAAATGCTTCTTCATATAGGACAAAGTTTGAAGCAAAAATGCCTGATATTATGGAAAGATTTCATGATTTATACTAAAAAATAAATGGTCAGATTATTGCAGAAGCTTTGAGGGAGAGAGGGATGAAATCTCTCTAGGTTTGGTCAAATTGGTTTATGTGAATTGATTGAGAGATACCTTTCTTCAGTATTGAAATTTAGGTTCCCCTCCTTTTCATTCAATCTGTCGAGATGCCCCACCATTGAAGGACCTTGATAGTTATGAAGCAAATATTATGGACATAATAGACAGATATAGTCCAATCAAGTTGTTACTCTCGCGATTGGAGAGGGAGAACCAACTTGAGAATTGTTTAGTATTCCTATTGTGGTGCTTGAAAGATGGTGTAGGAAAAATGGTTTATCTATTCATGGTGGTAGGGAGGTAATCATTTTCAGTTTGCTTTGCTTAGAATAAGTAGAGAAGCATAAGAACCAAGATCAAGATGAGGATGTCAGGTATGGGTATAACTTTTCAATAGGAGGGAATCATGTAAGAGAAACAAATGCTTATTTAAAATTGGGACGGGGAAGGATAATAATGATGAAAATAGTGAAAAATGGCATGTCAACTAATGCAACCTTGCAGGTACACACACATATCTTTTACTCTTTCATATTCACAAACCCAACGTATCAAATGCTCTTGTCTTTATATTCATTGGATTTCAAACTTAATAACTAAAATCATCTTAAGATAGTGACTAAGAGTAAGACCTGAGAAATCTAATTATCATGGACAACATTAATGACAAGAACAAGCCAAAGAGCGTCTACAAAGCATAACACTAAAACCATTGATGATGTTCCATCACATCATACCGAGAACTTCCAGATTAGCTGAACTTAATAAATAAAATCAGCCTAAGATAGTGACTAAGAGTAAGAACTAAGAACTATAATGATCATGGACACCATAAATAAAAATCACAAACCAAAGAGGGCTTACAAGGCATGACACTAAAACCATTGATGATGTTAATAACAAAGTGCACGATGATGCCATCACATCATACTAAAAACTTCTAGATTGGAAAAACTTTGGGCACATGAAATGCCTTATAAACCACTTCATAAACATATACATAATTAGAAGGAGAGTCTTAATGTGGAATCAGATCCCAACATAAGGATAAGCCACTATATGGATGCGGAATCAAATTTCCAACCATGGATTCTTAAGATAAATCCAGATGAGGTTTTAGTAGTCAACTTTGCATTCCAACTGCATCACATACCTAATGAATGTGTGTTTACAAATAACCCACATGATCAGCTTCTGAGGATGTTGATGTCTCTCAACACTAAATTAGTCACAGTAGTAGAACAAGAGGTTAATATTAATACTACACCTTTCTTCCCCCAGTTAATGGAAGCATTATACTATTACTCATCATTGTTTGATTCTCTATATGCTACACATAAAATGGATAGCAAAGATTGCATGAATGTTGAAAAATAATGCCTTGCCTGAGACACAGTGAACATAATGGCTTGTGAGAGAAAAGAAAGGATTGAGAGGTATGAAGTTATAGGAAAATGGAAAGCTAGAATGACTATTGCAGGCTTTAGTGTGTATCATCTCAGTGCTAATTTTAAGGACACAGTTAAATAATTTCTACGTTAATCTTACTACAATAGCTACAGTACTAAGGAAGGAGTAGCTATGTATTTATTATTTTAGATGGTTGGAAAAAATTCTCATTGAAGCATCTACTTGGCATTAAGAAGAGAGGATTGTAAGAATGTTCTTGTGCAAGAAATTCTTACAATTTGTCAATACCATTGCAGAAACTACATCTGGCTTTCATGTGTGTCAAGGAAGCATTCAGAAACCTGACACAATAACTTATTTTAGGGGTAAATAATGAAACTAATTTAAAGAAACAATGGTTTTTACCTATCCTGTTCAACGAGAGATAATAGTGATAGTTATTCATTTGTAGTTTTCTTCCTTATCCAGGTATAGAGTAAAATTCTAAGGCTTGCTAAAATCAATGATATGCCTGCCTGCAAAGTCAGAAATTGGATAAATACAATTGCTATTTAACTTTCAAGAACTTATTCTTGACTAGATAAAAAGTATTGGAATTTCTTTTCTTATGACCTTGAGTACAAAGTCTCATAATCAAATGGATGAAAAATCAAGTCTATCTTTCAAATGCTTGAACCAAGACTATATCAGGGATATTACAACAATAAATGAAATAATTCTAGGCTATATAAAGATAGCATAGTAGTAACATACATGAGTTTTTTGGGTGCTTCAGACAATCTTGTCCTAAAGATAAGATTCGTTGTTTGCAGTTTTTAATTGGCATAGTTGGCTCTAATTTTGGAAATTTGTTGCCTCTACTGCAAGTATCGTTTTGCACCAAATCTTCACTAGGCATTTTCCTTGGACTCACTAAAGGAGTCTCATTTTCTGCATCCTTCATATGAGTAAACCTTCGACCCATCACTAGTTTTCCACGCACACGTTCAAAGAGAGAAACTGGCAGTTTGGAGTAGGTTACAAGACCTCCTTCTATAGTGGATAGAGGTAACCCCAGAATGTGGAAAAAATTCTCCACTTCAGCCGGTGCTAAAGAAAAAAAGAAATTCTCTCTAAAATCTCTAATGACGTGCTTTGACGGCCTATTCTAGCCAAAACTGCAAAAATGTACCATGAGTTTTCCTCTACATTGCTATATTGTGAAGGATAGTGTTTCTCTCCATTACTAATCATTCCTATAGCCCCTGCTTCCTGATCCATTAGTTTTGACTTCTTTAGATACTAAAGAACATTTAAGATTGTATTCCATTGCACAAATATGAGACGAAAGGGAAAACCTATCAGAGCATAGTATTTCATGTTGAGGTATCAAATTCTTGGTTCCATACAAATAGAAACCACCTGAAGACATCTACAAAGCATGTGAACAATAAAAATATTCAGTCTCAGAACTATGAAGTAAATTTGTAAAGAATGCGGCATTAGCTTTCTTGGCTTAGTGAAATCCCTAATGTTCTATCCTATTTGCGTGTCTTAAAAATCTCATGAAAACCTGTAAAGATTATGGCATTGTGTATACTTAGCCTCTAAAAGCCCTAGCTTTATATCTTCTTTTGAGTAATTTGAATAGAACACCATCAAATACTAGAATTATCAATTTCCATTCTCCAAAAACTTTAAATGTGCAGAACAGAGACATAAATCACTCAATCAAACCACTTGAAATGCATCTGAATATTGATCCATTAACTCAATGAGATTCTTTCCAAACTCTGCATTTTCTAAACAAAATTTTGAGCACATCCTACTATAGTCCATTTATAGAGAGCATTAGTTTATGAAATCTTTCCTGCAAGCCAAAATAGAGTCAAAGTTTTCCATTGAAAGCTCAAAATAACTAAACCATAAAGAATCCTTGTGAATATACCTTAATGAACTTTTTTTCTCTAATTCTGTCGCTTAAAACAGTGTTTTGAGTACGACCTCTTTTGTCATATTTAGTTCATAGAATATAGAGGCTTATTTAATGAAATATTTCTAGAAAGTTGAAATATGGCCAATTTTTACAATCAAGAACTCTAAATAATTGCATCAGGGCAGAGCGTAGAGGATTCATGACGGTGACAAGAAAAATAATGGTGCTTTCCAATTTTATCACTCTCTTGCAGAAAAATACCTTTTCTGAACTCGTTTTGTCTATAAAGAAATGCAGATGAACTGTTTCAAGTTGTGTAGAGAGAGATCTAGTGGTTGGTGGATCGATTTTGGGGCAATGTTTATGCGATTGAAAACCAAGATTGTTCAAATGCGAGCTTGTGAGATTGTTGAGAGGTGTTAGTTTGATGGGCCCTGACCCAAGTTCAGCATTAATTAGCCAAGAAAATCCCTACACTACTAGCCATTTTGGCATCAATCCACGGAGAGCGAACTGAAGTATCACCTGAAGCAGTATGGGGGGATGTAGGAACCAAGTTTCTGCACCTTGAGATAGTTGTGATGTCGTTTTACCCTAATCCTTCCTTCATGTAGACCTATAATCCCTTTAAGGCTTATCAATGTAATTCTCTTATTCGTCTTTGAAACATTTGCGAAGGTCTCTAATCGTCCTTCGCAAACCCTAAATAGTCAGTTCAGACACTTACACGCCTCTATAATTACTCTTACTTACATGTCTACCCAGATTAGCTTAATTATTGGTTAAATTCAACATGTATTATGATTATCTCTACGTAAACAAATATTCTTACTTGTGTTCATATGACTAAGTAAAACACATAGATTCACGCATCAATATAGCATTAAATCATAAGCCTAGTATTCAACATAACATAACCACAAACATTCATAACAGAGGTAAAATAGCTCATACACAGATATCTCCAAAATAATTCTCTTTATTAATGGTTCATATATCTAATACATACTATAACTTCCCTGCGCACACAGCTGCAGGGGTCCGCGCACTCAGCTACGGACTTCTACCCTAGGCCTTTGCACACTTAGCTGCAGAGCCTCTTCCTACACTAAGACTCTTCGAGCTTAGATCTCACAGACCCATTACATTGATTAATTGCCCAAAAAATTACTAAGAACTGAACTGCCTTAGACTCTTCTAAGACTCCTTTCTATACATTCCCATGATCTGCGGACTAAGGGTGAATCTCTTCAAGCTGACACAAGCTATCTAAACTAAGGACAGAAACCCTTTTTGACTATTTACCTCTTCATGCTCCGTGACCACAAAATGCAAACACTTTACATTCTTTATACAAAACTTGGGCCTTTAGCCACAAAGCTTGGGCTTTTAACCCCAAACTTGACCCTAGGGGACCCATTCCCAATAGGCCCCCAACACAAATCTAGTGACTCACCCCGAGTCACTTGGCTGGTGTGGAGATCTTGTCACGAAGACCTCCCAGCTCCACACACGACGTCCTCTATGTCCTCATCAGGTTCTAGGTCTACTACCTTGCCCTTCTCCTATGCAATAGGATTTTCTATCTTCTGGTCTTTCCCTGGCGACTCACACATCGGCTGTGTTGCTTTCTACTTATCCATCTTTGTCTTGGGACCCTCTTTGGGCGATGTAAGCCTTGGCCTTGGTGGCCTTGGGGATTTGTGTACTTCTGCAAGTACCTCTACACTCGCTACCTCCGGGGCAGCTCCCTCATTGCCATCACTTCTCCAACACTTGCAATCTCCATGAGTGCCGACATAATGCCAGTTAAGAGCTCCTAAGTTTCCTTCGGCAATTTCTCAAACACTGAACTCGCTACCAAAGCCTCAAAATAATCAATGTTCATGCGTGCCTAATAGCTCAAGACCTCAATTCTCAAAATGCTAAGTGTCTTTTGTTGGTTGGCCATCTGTAATTTATAGGAAATTTTGAATTTGAATCTAACCATTCCCCCAAAAATTTGTTCATAAATGCTAGAGTGGCAGTAGATTTTCAAAGATCTTGCTCTTAAATTTCGACTTAATTGCCACCCCCCCCCCCACCCCCGCTCCATTTAGCCGTTTTGCCACTGTCAAGTCATGAACAGTGACCATAACAGTCACTTTCCAGCTGCCCTGTGTGGTCTCTCCTTTAGTACTGTAGTTCCCTTCATGCTTATGCTAACACTGTGACAATCCTCCATTCCACGGAGTACCACAACCGCGCAGCTCTACAACCCAAGCAGTGTATTTTATAGTCTCATGCCTCCTTTCAGCTGCCTGGAGCACTAAGACTATCCTTCCTCCACATAGTCATCTGGTCGGATCCCCAGTGTATGGCTTCAATCATCTACCATTCACCTTGCCTGGGAATGGCTCTCCACTCAACTTCACCAACTAAACTGCTCCACCATCGGTAATCTCCTTGATGACATAGGGCCCCAGCCAATGCATCCAAAATGTTCTTGGAAATTTATCAAAAGTTTTGTCATATAATAACTATTAATCATTTACATTGAAGGTGCGCAGTTTGATGTGCCGACTGTGCCATGCATTTTCACGTTCCTTTTGAACTTGCTGATGGAATCCAGCTAGAAACCTATCTTCTTCTAGTTCTTCCAGCTGCGCAAGCCTTTCTTTGATGGTTTCACAATCTTCCATTCATGTGAATTCCACTATGTGCAAACTAGGTACAATGTATTCCATTGGCATCACAACTTCAACACCATAAACCAGCCTGAAAGGCGTTTGTCAAGTCAGCTTCTTATAAGTTGTTCTGTAAGCCCATAGCACCGCGGGTACATGCACATCCCAGTCATTTCTTTGTGTATTGAAAACATTTGTCAGTGAATTCTCTAGTATCTTATTAAATGCTTCTACTATGCCATTAGCCTGTGAGTGATATGGCATGCTCTTGTAATGGTAAACCTGAAATTCCTCTATCAATGCGTTGATTGTTTCATTAAGAAAATGCATACCGCGATCGCTCATTAATTTTTTTTGACAACCAAACCTTGCCAGCACCTGCTCAAAGATGAATGTTATTATTATTGCACTTGTACAATCCTTTAGAGGCTACGCCTCCACCCATCTGGTTAAATACTCAGTCGTGGTGATGATGTACTGCGCACCCGTGTTCTTTCCTCGACGCTGAATTGGTCCCACAAACTCAATCGCCCACTTCTCAAAGGGCTGTAATGATATCTGTGGATTCAATGGAATCTCATCCCTCCATGATGCTCTTCGAGTCCTTTGGCATGCATCGCATGCCCTACAATACGCTTTTTAATCCTTATGCACTGTCGGCCACCACAAACCAGTGCATAGAAACTTCTGCATTGTTGCTTTCCCGCATCATGTCCTCCCATGACTCCTCCATGAGCCTTAGCGATGATGTTGTTTCATTCAAATTCTGGCACATAACGTCACAGTATTTCATCTGATCCCATTTTATACAAGTTCCCTGCAATAACAAAAAAGTATGTCACATGCACCACCAATTCCTTCTCTTGTTGGCTAGTATATCTTTCTGGAGCCGTTCCCATGATCAGGAAGTGTATAATATCTTCAAAGTGATTTTCCACGATGCACACTATAAAGATCTACATGTTCAGTAGTCCTTCCTCCAAATTAGTAGGCTCCTCTCCTATTTCAATGCACGATAGATGATCCGGTCCAGTATTCAATCATCCTAGTTTCACAATAACTTTAAAATCATATTCTTGAAACAACAACAACCATCTGCATATTTCCCCCCCAACACAGGATTGTTCACCAAGTACTTGAATGCGAAATGGTTTGAATACATCTTAAAGTGTCTACCTAGCAAGTAGTGCCTAATCTTCTAGACACGTATACCATAGCTAGTCCTTCGCGCTCTGTCCTTGAATAATTCTTCTCATCTTTAGATAGCCTCCTACTTGTGAATGCTATGGGATGATCCAATTCTCCCTCACCATCCTGTGTCAACACTCCTTCCAACACAATACATGATGTGTCCACATGCACATGAAATTCCTTCTTCCAATCTCGGAAGACTAAGATCAGTGTGGTGACCATTTTCTCTTTGAGCACATCCAAGCTCTTCTGACATTCCTTATTCCAGCAGAATGTAGCATCATTTTTTAACAGTTTCTCCATTGGTGCGGTGATGAGGGCATAGCTTTTGATGAACTTTCTATAGTACCCGATATTCCCCAACGTTGTGTGAGGTTGTTTCACACTTCTTGGTGCCTCCAAATCGATTATAACTGCGATATTTGCAGGATATACTATCAAGCCTTGTCTGCATACCACGTGACCTAGCAAGATCCCAAAAGGGAAGAAAAACAACAATTTCTTCAGATTAAGTGCGATCTGGTACCTTTGGCATGTATCTAGCATCAAGCGCAGACTTGCTACGTGGTGCTTTACCAACCCAAACACTGTCTAATTGTCAAATTATACCTCTAGAAATTTGTGAATGAAATATTTGAATGTTGCGATGACTACGTGCGAGAAGATCGTTGGCGTGTTATTCAGCCCAAAATGCATCATAGTATACTGGAAGCATCCCCATTCAGTTGTGAAGGTCATCTTACTTATATTCTCTAGCGCGATCTTGATCTAATGGTACCCTGAGAACCCATCACTAAACGAATATGCTTCTTGGCCACCAACATTATCCAGCACCTCATCGGTGAATGGAGTTGGGAAGGGATCATGCACACAAGTGTCATTCAACTTCCTGAGATCTACACATATCTGTATCTCATCCTTATATTTCTTGTCCTGAACTACCATTGGGCTTACCCAATCAGACTCCTCGACTGGTTCAATGATGCCTGCTGCAAGCATTTTATCCAACTCCATGCAGACCCTTCTTTCTACTTCGTATCGATGCGGTAAGGTCTTTTCTTAACTGGCTTTGCATCCAGTTTTAGAGTGATCTTCATGACACCCAAGTCCCCTATTATCCCTTTCAGATATGAAAACTTCATGTGGAACAAATCCTGACATTCGCGAAGTAATTCGACGACCTTATCTAATGTCACGTCATCCGAGTGATCCCCAATCTTTACAAACTTCGACTCTGCCTCTGTGCCAATGTTCACATGTCTAGTTTTGAGCGGCTCGGTGACATTTGGATTCTCTAGTTGTGGTCCTTCAACTTCACAGTGACCTCAGTCTCTGGAATATTAATATTCCTCGGGTCTTCGTCTTCTTCTTCAGCTATTACATTGTAGCACTCCATCGCATGGCTTAGCTGGGTAGTCCAATCAGGTTGCATCAAATCCAGAGGATCCTATGGTATCTTGAAGGTTGTTGCCTTAACCTCTTGCAACACTTCATCGATACATTCAAACCCATCCTTAAAGTTGAACATCATAAAAAATCCTTGGTGCAAAACATCCCATTCTTCAATCTCGTGGCAGAGTTTTGTCTCCAAGTACCAATTCATTGATATAACATCCAAGGTATGACAAAACAGATGTACCCACTCTAGTTGAGGCTCCACTCCATACACTTCCGCCCATTTGTCCAAATGGTTACGCAGGTCATTCGTCCCATGATATTTTTCTATTAGTCGCACTTGTGGGTGACCAAACCGCACTCTAATCATCTTTTTGTATACACACCAATCATTAAAATGGTCCTTGTATGTGCCCCACCATCTTGCAGGCGTAGCACACAGTGCCCAGTCCAAGGCCTAGAAGCGATGCTTCTCTGGCACTTCTCTCTCAAATGCATCCAAAAAGTGATCAACATCAGTTAAACCATCATAGTAAGCTAGATTTCTTATCTCTGATGATACATAGTGCAACAACTTGGTCATCATATTACAACGCAACGTAGATACTTCATGCAGTCGATTCTACTAGTGCTCCAGTTCTTCATCTGAATCTGATGTGTAGGAACTTTAACAGTCCCATGCAATACATCCATTTGCTATTAGATTCACCCAATACTAATCTTGCGTCATTATCTTGTAAATTTGGTCCAATTCATCATCATTTTCATAATCACAGACCAATTCAGTATAGCGCATTCCTTCTGCAGGGTCTAGGGGCACCACTATGCGGAGCGATTTCTTCTCAAATATCATCTTCCGCTTCTTCAAATTGATTACCCCATTCATGTCAGTGGCCCAGTCAATCCCAAGGAGCGTGGGGTAGGGATCGCTTTAATCCATAATCTCTATCACCTCAAAATCAGCTAGTTTACTCATGCCTTCAATATCAACCGTTACCCACTGCAACCTCCCCATTGGGATGATTTTCTGCTGATTCACCATCCTTAATTGAATCAGAGACCACTGCATCATAGGTCTCCCCATTCTCTCCCATGTCTGGTTTGGTAAAACATTCGCGTTTGGCCCCAAATCTAAAATAGCTTGATCCATCTCATATTCTCCTATCTATGAAGTAAGCCAAATATCACACCTCGTTCTCATCTTATGCCTACCAATATTTCCGACTACATGCGGTTTGTCAGAAGCATTTTCCTTCCCAATGCACCTATTGATCAGCTCTTGCAGTCCCTTCACAGCCTTTTTATCTTGCAGCAGTTTCATGCAGGTCTCCAAGAACGTGGTAATCATGGACAAGTCCATTTCTTCAGTCGGCTTCTCCTGACTCCCTGAGGTAGAGGCCTCAATGAAGGTTTTCTTCGCTTCCATAAATGTTTCTTTTGCATGTTCTAAATCAAACCCAGTCTCCTTTTCTGGCGCTTTGCGGCCCACTCACCTTCTTCAAGCTACTTCCCCTTATCTTCACCAGTCGTCGCTCCACTCCACAGCATAATATTTTCCTTGGTATCTTCCTGACTTGCCCTCGACCTCTACCGGGTCCTCCTCCACCTCAACCTCGTTTGTGCCCCTGATACTTGCCTTGCACTCCTCCAGCACCTTCATCAAGAGGCTGGGTTTCTTCCTACACCCTATATGTAGGTGTTCTATCCATCATTAATTTGTAACTACAACAATTGCGGTCATCATGACCCACTGAATGAAAAAAGTTGCAGCAGAGTTGTTGTGGTGTTTGTATGAATTTCTACAGAAAATGGAAATTGTCTGTCGCATGTTTTCCAGCTACCTGATAGATAACACACCATAGCACGGGCCATGTACTTGGCCCTACTGGAGCTTCCGGCCTCAGAGGCATTGGTCCCCCTACTGCAACATAATTTTTTAAAACTGGACAGTGATCTTTGTCATACCCCTAACCTTTGCACTTCAAGAACCAAACTTCCCCATGCACCTCAGGACGAGCTGTTCTATATTTCTTCAGACTCTACATTTCTAGGCAAAGGTTCTACAACTGCACATGAATCTGATGAACCCCTAGATTAGCATCTTGCATCAATGTCTCATGCAATCTTATCCCAATTTCCAGAGCTTATGCCTGGGTCCCAATATTCTTTGTGATAGTGCAACCCTTAGATGAGGCAGAAGCAAAGCCACAAACCATTCAAAATGCTCCCCATCAGTCAGATTCATGTTAGCCTCATCGATCGTACACTTTAATATCTGATCTAGATCCTAGGGTGTCTCACCAAGCTTCATCCAGATCTCTTTGAATCTCGCAATTGATTGCACTTCAGACTTAGGTCTATTGAATTCCTTATTCAGTATAGTCAGAATATTTTACAACTTGGACATCGGATTATCAGTGCAGTACTTAATGTACCATGTTAGCGCATGATCATGCAAAGCACTAACGAACGTTGCTTTGTTCATTTTATCATCCGTGATACCCTGAGCTTCCCATACATCCTTCGCGATGAACCAAAAGTGGTCTGGATCTTCATTTCCAATGCCCTTAAACACAGATAGCTTTACTGAGTTCACCATATTGAATGGTGGTGGAGGTGGCAATGGTGTGGCAAAGGCATATGCGACAGAGGTGAAGATGGATGTGGTGTGGGTGGATGGGGTATTCGCGGGAATCCTTGCTTTATCAACTGAACAATGCTCTGCGTAGATGCTTGTGCTGCTTCCTCGTTGTCACTCAGAGGGGGTTCAATTAGTGGGCTATATTCAGGGCCTATTCTTCCCTTGTTCCTAAATTTCCTTCCACTTTGCATAGCCCCAAACATCAAGGTAGTTGCATAACCTGCTTTTCACACAAGAGCATCTTAATCCAAGTATTTAACGATTTTAAATACTTACCTCACAACCCCTTGAAGAAGCAGCGCTCTTCTTCGATGTAATTGATCGAGGTATCGACCAAAAACTCTGTCACAAACCCTCCTATGATACGATCGAGCCAATGATCGAAAACATGCACGATCTTATCTTCAAAGGCTTCTAATCTCCGCACTAACTCCGGGGTCTAGACTATTGGACCGTTAAGCCTCCACCTTCCTTGGTCCTCCACCAATTTCGTGATCCACTCTTACAACTCGACCAAGAAGGAATAGAAGAAGATCTCGTGTATTTCTATGTACAAGTATTTGTCCAACCACTGTTCTTTTTTCAATCGCAGATTCCTGTTCTCTTGTGCCACAAATTCGTGGATCTTTCTATCCAACTAGTCTTCGATCTCCTTCTTGGTTAGATTCCAATGATGTGACATCACACATTTCGTTATGCAAATCCCAGTCCCAGTAATGAAACCATTTGTTGGCTTGATGGGCCCTAACCCAAGTTCAGCGTTAATTAGCCAAGCAAATCCCTATACTACTGGCCCTTTTAGCATCAATCCACAGAGTGATGACTGAAGTCTCACCCAAAGCAATATGGGGGGATGCAGGAACCAAGTTTCCACACCCTGAGATAGTTGTGATGTCATTTTATACCCTAATCCTTCCTTCGCATAGACCTATAAGCCATTTAGGGCTTATCAATGTACTTCTCTTATTCAGCTTTGAAACCTTCACGAAGGTCTCCAATCATCTTTCACAGACACTAAATAGTCAATTCAGACACTTACTCGCCTCTGTAATTACTCTTACTTCTGTGTCTACCCAGATTAGCTTAAGAATTGGTTAACTTCAACATGCATTATGATTATCTGTGCATAAACAAATATTCTTACTTGCATTCATGTGACTAAGTAAAACACATAGATTCATGCATCAATATAGCATTAAATCATAAACCCAGTATTCAACATAACATAACCGCAAACATTCATAAAAAAGGTAAAATAGCTCATACACAGATATCTCTAGAATAATTCTCTTTATTGATGGTTCAGATCTCCAGCACAAACTCAAACTTCTCTGCACACACAGCTGCAATGGTTCATGCACTCAGTTGCGGACTTCTACCCTAGGCCTCTACGCACTCAGCTGCAGAGCCTCTTCCTATGCTAAGACTCTTCTCTCTTAGCTCTCACAGACCCATTACATTGATCAATTTCCAAAAAACTTACTAAGAACTGAACTACCTTAGACTCTTCTAAGACTCCTTTTTATACATTCTCATGGTCCACGGACCAAGGGTGAATCTCATAAAGCTAACACAAGCTATCTAAACCAAGGGTGGAAACCCTTTTTGACTGTTTACCTCTTCACGCTCCACAACCATAAAATACAGAGGCTTTACATTCTTTATACAAAACTTGGGCCTTTAGCCCCAAAACTTGGGCTTTTAACCCCAAAATTGACCCTAGGGGACCCATTCCCAACAAGAGGGATACGCACAATGTAGCCAAACTGCCAAGAGTATTTGAATATAAGGGTGGATATAATTTCTACCATTCAATCATTTCATCGATGACCATATATTTGTATTTGAGTCAAATGGATTTTCAAAGAATTTGGAATATTATACATTTTATTATTTAAGATAAATATTTTTTTTTACTTGGAAAAATAAATGGGCACATAAAATAAAATAATGATGTGACATCAGGATGTAAAAAAAAAAAAAATAATGCACCCTTCTCTAGCTGATGTGTTAGTGCTTGTTTTGAAGTATTATGAGAGTCCTAGGCTGCGAAAATGGAGAGAACTTAAGAGGGCAAAGGAATGAACCTAAACCTAAGTGTGTGGGATAATAATGGTTTATCTCAATTTTTTGAGCCACAAAATTGATATAAATTAAATTCTACATAAATCAATAAATTAATTATAAATTAAGTAATTATTCTTTATTAAATTGGGATTTTATATAAATAAATAATTAATTATTAATTTAATGTCAATTTATAACGTTATAGTAATTTTTAATATATTTTTGTTAAAAAGAATTGTTTGAGCTATTGTTGTATTAAGATTTTTGTTGTGTCTTTCATTATTATATTTTAATCCACTTTAAACATGCTAAAAATATGCTTTCACCTTCATTTGTGGAGGCTGTCTACTTGCATATTCAACGATTTTTTATGTACCTTTTACCTTTAAAAATGATTATTGTGATTGTGATGGTGAGAAATTACTCTGTAAACAATGTTAAGGGTTATTTAGAATAAATGGGAAATTCTTTTTGAATATCTAATAGTAATCTTTGAGAGAATGGATATACATTCCATAATTATGACATAAACAAAGGGTTAATCTTGCATTTAGTGCTTTATCTCCATGGAGGTGCTTTATCTTTTGGTGTCCATGATAATTAAAGTTCTTAGGTCTTAGTCTTAGTCATTGTCTTAGGCTGATTTTATTTATTAAGTTTGAAAGTTGATGAATATCAAGACAAGAGAATTTGATAGGTTAAGTTTGTGAATATGAAAGAGTAAAAGATATGTGTGTGTACCTATAAGGCTACATTAGCTGAAATGCCATCTTTCTGAATTTTTGACCGGAGAATCCACAGTTGTAGAATTTATACACCAACGTTTCGAATCCCAAATGGGATCCATCATCAGGGAACAGAGAAAGATGATAAGAGAAAGATGATAAAAAGAAGAGCCAGATGAAGGAAATAAATACTCATGAGGGATGAATGTTAAAGGAACAGCACAGGTCGGCCAGAGAGATTCATAATGAAACCTAATTTTAATTTTAATTTTAAATTAATATCATTCAATTAATATCTATAAAATAAAAACTTTAAACTAAAATCTAAATTAATATTAATATTAAAAACATTAAAAACCTAAAATCTATAATGATAATGATATCTAAAACTAAAATATAAGTTAATATTGATAACATAAATCCTAATATATAACATTAAAATTTTTATATAACTTTATATTTGTGAAATATGATTAATATATAACTTAATAATTGTATAACCTAAAATCTATATAATCTATATAACTTAAAATATATATAATAGAATTAAAATCAATAAAGCCTAATATCTATATTAGACTCTAAAACTAATATAAATATTAATATCATAATACTTTATATATAACATAAAAAATTTATATTAATATTAATATCTAAAAACTAATATATATATTAGTATTGATATTATAAATCCTAATAACTATATAAAATTAATATAATATTAATATTTATATAATCTAACATCTATATAATATTAATATAATATTAATATTTATATAACTTAAGACAAAATAACTTAATGCTTTTTATAAAACTTGAGCCCTATATAACTAAAAAATTTTAACCTAGAAAACTATATCACTTAATGTATATAATAGTATTAATAAAACCTAATATCTATAACAATAAATTAATATTAAGTTATAATAGCATCAATAAAACCTAATATCTATAACAATAAATTAATATTAATATAACCTAAGTTTTATATTCATTCTATATTAAATTTTAAATACACTCTATATTTAAAATCTAAACTATATTAAACCTACATTAATGTCTAAAAATCCATGCCATCTTTCACTGTCTTCGTCATTATTATGCTATCAGGTGAAGAAAGAAAATCCATACTTGATAATGATAAGGAATATATGTCTAGATCTAGGCAAAATGTTCAGGAAGGATCATCTTTATGGTCACAGACTGAGGAACGTGAATCAATGGATGCCTCTTGTAGTGGAAATTTACCAAAAAATGTTGGTGTTGTTTGGTTGTGTTATATTATTTCCATGACTAACTTACATAGTGAACTGGGGGGTTAGAGGGGGCACAGATCCCCCCCTTCATTCCGCTGATTGTGCAGCGGGGGGGTCATAGGGGGGGCGGCAGCCCCCCTTGTTCGGGGGGTTTGAGGGGGCCAAGTAGCCCCCCTTGTCTGGGGGGTTTGAGGGGGTGGGTAGCCCCGCTCTATAGGATCCGGGCCAACGTGTCAAATTTTTTTTTTTTGGACCCTATATTAGGTTGGGTGAACCTACCTATGGTTTTCGATCCATGGTATTAGATGCTTCGGCATGTATAAATATGTATTGTAACATTGAAAGGAATATAATGAAAAATCAAGCTGGTAGTCTCGGTTTTGGGATCTAGGGGAAATCTATGTGTATATGTGTTTTATGTTTTATGCACTCGCATTGTTTATTTTCTGTGTTTTAGAATTAATATGCAAGTAATTTCTGTACGGGGTTAAAACCTACATTTGGTATCAGCGTTGCTTTTGGCTTCAAGGGGCCTGTGGTAGACCCTGTTCAGTGGGAGATCTATGGGATCGATTCTGGTGGTGAAAGAAGATGGTGAGCAGAGGAAAGATAGAGATCGAGAAATTTAATGGTTAGAGTTTTGAGTTGTGGAAACTCAATATGGAGGATCTGCTAGTGGATAAAGATCAGTGGATCATGGTAGATCTGGGTACTAAACCAACGGGAGTTTCTGATGAAGAATGGAAGAAATTGGATTAGAAGGAAAAGAGCACAATACGATTGTGTGTCTCAGATTCAGTATTGTTGAATGTATCAGGGGAAGCTACGGCGAAGGCTTTTTGGGACAAGTTAGGGACTTTTTACCAATATAAGTCTCTAGTGAATAATTTGTTCCTACAGAAAAAGTTGTATAACCTGAGGATGAAAGATGGAGACTCAGTGACAGAGCATCTGAATGCATTTAATACTGTGGTAAGTCATTTATTATCTGTTGATATTAAAATTTCACATGAAGATAAGTGCATCAGTTTGTTGTGTTCTCTACCAGATTCGTGGATAGTCTGGTTATTGCAATAGGTAGCAATGCAACTGCCTTGCAGTTTGATGAAATAGTCTCATCCTTGCTGATGAAGGAGATGAGATGGAAAAATATGGAGAGCCAGAATGACGATGCCTTGTCTATACGAGGACGGTCCCAGAACAGAAACAAAAATAATTCATTGAGTGGGAGATCTAAATCTAGAGGGAGATCTAAATCTCTAAGAAACCTGTAAAGGTGGTGTGTTGGAAATGCGGAAAGGAAGGGCACTACAAGAGGGACTGTAAATCTAAAGCTCCTGACAAAGGAAAGGGATTTAATGATGCTTCTTCTGCCGAGGTGAAAACCACCTCAGATGAAGGTGGGGATGTGTACTTGGCTTCTACAAGTACACATGTAGATCATGAGGCATAGTTGATTGACTCAGGTGCATCCTTTCACTTCACTCCCCATAAAGAGTGGTTCTGCAACTATGATAAATACGATGGTGGTGATGTCTTCTTAGGGGATGAGAGGAAGGCTAGAATCTTTGGTCGTGGAAAAGTAAAGTTGAAGTTGCAAGGTGGAAGGGTCAGAACACTTTTGGGTGTTCTGCATATTCCTGCATTAGCCAGAAATCTAATTTTTGTAAGCAAGCTGGATGATGCAGGTGTAAAAATAGTGTTCGAGAAGGATACCTGCAAGATGGTTCGGGGAGCAATGGTATTGATGCGGGGAGTTCGAATTGTAACTCTGTACAAGCTGCAAGGTAGCACTGTTGTTGATGGGTGCAACGGCTCTGTGGTTCCTGAAAGTGGAGTAGAAAATCTAGTGCTCTCTAGAGAGAAGACCATGCTGTGGCATCAAAGGCTTGGACATATTGAAGAGAAGGGCCTTCGAATACTTCATGGTAAAGGTATGAGTAATAGCTCTCTGGATTTTGATTTCTATGAAAATTGTGTATATGGGTAGCAAAATCGGGTGAGTTTCACCTCTAGTGGTAAGAGGGCGAAACAGATATTAGAGCTTGTGCACAGTGATGTGCTTGGACCTTTGAAGGTTCCATCACTAGGTAGGTTTGTGTACTATGTATCATTTATAGATGACTTCTCAAGGAATATGTGGATATATTTCCTTAAGAAGAAATCTAAAGTCTTTGACAGGTTTAAAGAATTTAAGGCTTTGGTGGAAAACCAGACAGAGAAGAAGATAAAGGTGCTGAGGACATATAATGGTGGAGAGTTTTGCAGTAATGAATTTAAAGAATCCTGTAAGAAGTGTGGTATAGCACGGCATAAGACTACTCCATATACACCTCAGAAAAATGGAGTTGCGGAAAGAATGAACAAGACATTAATGGAAAGGGCAAGAAGCATGCTTAGTGGTGCCAGGTTAGGACAAGAATTCTGGGAAGAGGCGGTGGAGACAGCATGTTACCTGGTCAATCGATCACCTTCATTGGCATTGGAGGATAAGACTCCATAAGAGGTATGGACTAGTGAGAAAACCTCTCTTTCACCTCTGAAGGTATTTGGATGTGATGCATATGTACATGTTCCAAACGAGAAACGAACCAAGTTGGATAGTAAATCTTAAAAGTGCATCTTTATTGGGTATAAGGATGGTTTAAAGGGTTATAAGCTTTGGAACCCAGCAACAAGGAAGGTTGGGTACAGCCGAGATGTGGTGTTCGGAGAGGTGAAATATGTTATTAAACATGAAGTCCAACCAAAGGAACCTAATAGGATAGAGTTTGAGATAAAGGAGGAAGAATCAGACTCTACAGCAGAGGAGGAATCAGAAGATGAAGAGCCACAAACTCTGGATGTAAGAAGGTCAGTTTTAGAAAGAAGGCAGCCAGAAAGGTATAGTCCATCTACTTTCTGTTCAAATTTTGCTTTATTTATTACTGATGATGATCCCAGAACTATGAAGGAAGCAGTAGATTCAGAGGATGGAAAATTCTGGAAAGAGGCCATGGTTGATGAAATGGCATCTTTGCGCAAAAATGAGGCTTGGGATCTGGTGGAGTTGCCGACTGGAAGGAAACCCATTGGCAGCAAATGGGTGTTCAAGAAGAAGACAAATGCAGAAGGAAAGGTGGAGAAATACAAAGCTCGGCTGGTAGCAAAAGGTTATTCCCAGGTGCCAGGAATTGATTTTCATGATATTTCTTCTCCTATTGCCAAGGTAACTTCTATTAGGTTACATTTATCTATTGCTACTACTTTTGATTTTGAGGTAGAACAGATGGATGTGAAGACAGGATTTCTTCAAGGGGATATGGAAGAGGAGATCTACATGAAGCAACCTAAAGGCTTTGCAGTGAAGGGTAAGAAAGAACTAGTATGCAAGTTAAATAAGTCTCTGTATGGGTTAAAACAGTCACCAAGGGTGTGGTATCAGAACTTGATACATTTATATGGGGACTTGGCTTCACCAGAAGCAAAGTAGGTCACTGTGTGTATTTTAAATTAATTGGTGACCGTGTTATTTATCTGGTCTTGTATGTGGATGATATGTTGCTGGTTGGAAATGACAAAAAAATTATCCACGATTTGAAGACCCCTCCAAAATCGACATGAAAGATTTTGGTGCTGCAAACTATATTTTGGGCATGGAAATTAAAAGAGATCAGGCAAAGAGGAAGCTCTGGTTAAACCAAAGGAAGTATGTCGAGACAATACTGCAGAGGTTTAATATGCAGGATAGTAAACCAGTGACGGTTCATATTCCTGTAGGTGTAAAGTTATCTATTGAATAGACACAAGAAGAGGAAGAGGATATGTCCCGTGTTCCATATGTAAGTGCAGTCGGTAGCCTGATGTATGCAATTGTCTGTACTAGACCAGAAATTGCACATGTAGTGGGAGTATTGAGCAGGTTTATGTCAAAACCAGGGAAGGAGCACTGGACAGCAGTGAAGCAGGTTTTTAGGTATTTGCATGGCACTAGTGGTTATGGTTTGTGCTACCAAGGAACACCAGGATTGGACAGAGTGTTGGATATTTTTGGCTTTGTTGATGCAGACGGGGTTGGAGATCTGGATCAAAGAAGATCTACAAGTGTGTATGTCTTTCATCTATTTGGAGGTGCAGTCAGTCGGATGAGTAAGAAACAATCTGTAGTGGCACTATCAACTACAGAGGCTGAATACATCGCATCCACTCATGTAAGAAAGGAAGTTGTTTTGTTGCAGAGATCGTGTTCAAGTATGGGGTTAGTACAGGGAGCTATAAGGATAGACTGTAATAACCAAAGTGAAATTTTCTTGGCAAAGAACCTTGTTTACCATTCAAAGACAAAGCACATTGATGTTCAGTATCACTTTGTGAGGGATATGATAGAAGACAAAAAGGTGTTTCTGGTAAAGGTGGACACTTTGAAGAATACTCCAGATTCATTGACAAAATTTGTGAGCTCTGAGAAATTCTCTTGGTGTAGAGAAACAATGGGTGTTTTAGGGCTAGAAAAATGACTAAGCTCTCCTGTGGCCCCCTGTGGAAAGAAAAAAATAAGTGGGAGAATGTTGGGTTGTGTTATATTCTTTCCACGACTAACCTACGTAGTGAACCAAGGGGTTAGTGGGGGGGTGGAGCCCCCCCTTTGTTGCGTCGATTACGCAGCGAGGGGTTCACACGGGGGGCGGTATCCCCCCTTGTCTGGGGGGTTTGAGGGGGGTGGGTAGCCCCCCTCTACGGGGTCCGAGGCAACAACCCAGGAAAAAAGAAATTGGACCCTATATTAGGTTGGGCGAACCTACCTATGGTTTTTGGTCCATGGTATTGGATGCTTTGGCATGTATAAATATGTATTGTAACATTGAAAGGAATATAATGAAAAATCAAGCTGGTAGTCTTGGTTTTGGGATCCAGGGGAAAATCTTTGTGTATATGTGTTTTATGTGTTATGCTCTTGCATTGTTTATTTTCTGTGTTTTAGAATTAATATGCAGGTAATTTTTGTATGGGGTTAAAACCTATAGGTGGGGTGTGGACCTCAAAGTCATCAATCCCACAACCATATCTAAAACCTTTAACATGCAATTCTATGAAAACACATCCTATATTACAGGCTTCAAAGTGGACTCATGAGGATGGTGGAACTGATATGGAGGACAAGGCAAAGCTTAAGGGACTTGATTTGAATTACTCTTATTCTAGTAGTGCTAACATATTTGGGGGTTCTGGGAAAGAAGATAAAGAAGAAGTCACAATGGACAACATTACTTCTACTCTTAATGATAGTGGAATGGATGAAGGTCGCAAGTGATTCTCCTTGCCTCTTGGATGCTAATTTATTTTGTTCCTTTATATATATACCATCATGACAATCTTAAAAATAGTGAATTTTTAGCCTTATGAACCAAGTCATTTCACGTTCCCATGCATTTATTTGCATAATGGTGTGGTTAAAATGTCAGATGTGTTCAAAAAATGTAAGAAATAAATGTATCAAGAACAAAATTTGACCATGATGCAAATTTGTAAACTCTTTTCACAAATATTAAAGAGCTTAAATATCAAGGTGTTTCATGCATTCATGTACTCATGTGAAGCTTAAGAGTGTTTATTATGCCATAGATATGTTACCTAGATATGTGAAATCCAACATGAACAAGTAAAAATATGATATTGTGTCCTTACAAGTAAAGCGTTAATAATTTTTAATTTACGTTAATCATTTTTAATTTTGTCACTTATTATTTAGTCATATATTTTAGTCCTAGACTAAATTAGTCATTTAAGTTAGTCACTTTTAGTTGAAGCACTTAATATCTTGTCATATATTTTATCTCTAGTCTAAATTAGTCGTTTTTAGTTCGATCACTTAAAATTGCTCAAATTTAGTAGTAATTCACTTGAAATAATTGTGGTGACTAATGTTTTTAGTCGCATAGTCACTAATCTTTCATTTTGTACTAGTGACATACAGTCTGATGGTCAAGTTTTTAAAGTTGGTGAATTCTATTGCAATGCGTTGGTAACACAATGATAATGTTAATTTGAAATGATGAAACAAGTTTTCATGTGTAAATTGTAGTCCAACCAATATTAAGTTGAAAATTCATATTGTAATATTTGACATTTCATATAATATAATTTGTGGTTGAAATTAGCTATAGTTGTACTTGATATTTTTTAGTATTATAATTAACATATGTAACTTCACATTTTCATATTAGATGAACATGCATATTGTATGACATTTTTTTTAATTCAGTTACAAAATCATACCAATTAATTTATGTTGATTAATAACAAACACATAAAATCACTTTAAACTACTAAATTACTAGCTTATATTGATTAATTATGAACACAAATAAAATGAATATACAACAACTACATTAGTTATTTATAATGATTATTAATGAAAGTAATTGAAATGAATATAGACTAGTGAATCAATCATTTATATAATAAATATGAAACTACAAAAAAATGATAAATGACTACTATAAATGATAATTTTTTGATTACAAATGACGACTAAATTTTGCATATATACGACTAGTAGTAGTGGATTTATAGTATCGTATAAAACGACAAAAATTTAGTCATATTTATCTAGTCATTAATTGGTTTCAAATGATGACTAAAATTTGCATATATATGACTATTAGTAGCTAATTTACAGTATCTTATAACACAACCAATATTTTTGGTAGTATTTCTTTGGTCATTAATTACACTTTTTGGGTGATCATATAGTAGTATATTTTGTTGTATATTTGGTCATTAATTGTGACAATAAATGACTAAATCATGTCTAAATTAATGACCAAATTAATGACTAAATATATTACTAAACGATAAAATTGAGACAACAAATTAATGACTGAGCTAAAAATGACTAAAAGTTGGCCGCGTTATAAGATACTGTAAATTAGCCATTACTGGTCCTTGACTAAAAAATGGTCGTCTATATGCAAATTTTAGTCATTTTTTTAGTAATTAATTAGCTATTTTGTACTAGTGTAAGTACATAAAGTGTACCACACTGCAATAGGGAAGGGACCAAGGCGTGTCGGAGTTCACAAATATTTTTCATACCCTTCACAGAAAGTTGGGTATCAAGGATTCTGAGTGGCATCTGGTACTCAAGTATGATGGTCATCTACACAAATATATCTAGGGTGAGATAGAGTTCTTAGACATCTCCTCGCATGGTGTTTCCTATCGATACACTCTCAAGATCGAGCAGAAATTTAAATAGGAGAAGAAAGACTTTGGATCTTTGAATCCAAATTAAGGGAAAGGTGCCCCCAAATCGCATAACAAAGGACAAAGCTAAGGTGGGGTGACCCAAGACAACTCGCCAAAGCTGCAAGCAAAGAACAATACCACGAATACAAATAAGGACACAAGAAAGTGGTATGAGTTCCATAAGAGCCCCACTCACAACATAAGTGACTGTCAAGTCAAATAGTCACTAGTGGCTGAGATGAAGGCTTCAAAGTCAAATGCATGTTTCAAATCTAAGACAGAAGCCGACAAGGGCAATGAAAAAGGGAAGCATATTATTGATGTGGAGCCTAATGCCACTGTTGCCACCACCAAGATCCAAAATATTGAGATGAAGATATAGAAGAAGGGGAGCATCTCTTCCCATCATAGATGTGGGTGAAGTGGTCTCCACTGTAGTTCATTATTGACAATGGGATCCAAAGGAACCTCATCTCAGCAGAGGTCGTTAAGCAGCTAGGCTTACCGACCACATGATACACACAACCATACACCATTGGGTGGCTCCACTAAGGATGAGATCTTTGCGTCATTCAGTAGTATCATATTCCCTAAATCATCAAACCCTTCATGGATGAGGTATTATGTGCATTGCTCCTCTTGAAGTTTGTGATGTATTATTAGACCAACCATACTTGTGGAAGTGTCATGATGTGTATGAGTCGAGGCCTTGCATTGTTATTATTTCTTTGGGTCATAAGTTGTACTAAATACTGGAGGTAGCCCCGCCTACCGCCATCTCTTTGATCTCTGTCAAGCAATGTAGTAAGATGATCGCCCAAACCAAGAAATTGGTTTTCTTTATGATTCTCTCTCAAAGTAAGGGGGAGATCATGGCCACATCTATGGGCCCCGGGAAGGGTTCCTCCACGTAGCAGAATCAGGTGGGTAAGGTTGTGGAAGACTGTAAGAACATCTTCTCCTCACTGACAAGGGTACCCTTACACTATCAGGTCAAGCATTTGATCAATCTGAATCCTGGAGAACCTCTACCAAATGGGCCGATATATCATCACTGCATTCTGGAAAATGAAGAGATCAAGTGGTATATCCAGGAGTTGCTACAAAAATGGAACATTTGACCAAGTTCCTCATCCTATGGGAGACTTATCGTACTTGTACAGAAGAAGGATTAGACCTAGAGGCTCTGCATTGATTATTAGGCACTAAACAAAATCATTGTCTTGAATAGGTATTCAATCCCATGAATTGATAACCTTTTGGACCAGCTCAAGGGGGCCAAGTATTTCAATAAGATTGATATGAAGTCTGGCTATCACCAGGTTCTAATAGAACCCATAGATGTATGGAAGACTTCTTTCAAATCCAAGGAATACCTTTTTTAATGGTTGGTTATGCCCTTTGGGTTGACAAATTCACCTACTATTTTTTTGAGGATGATAGATGACATCTTGTGACCCTTCACTCACTGAAATCCTCATCATAAATACGAGTTTGGAAGAGCACTTGGAACACATTTGGCATATCCTTCAAACCCTATGGTGCAACAAACTATGTGCCAACTTGGAGAAATGCACATTTGACATGGCCCAGGTCTAATATTTGGGATACATCATTGATGAGAAAGGCATGCATGTAGATTTGGCTAAGACCCAAGTAATTTGGGATTGCCTAACCCTAACCACTCTAACAAAGATTCACATATTTATGGGCCTTGCCAATGTCTATCAGAGGTTCATGTTTGGATTCTCTCATATCACTTGGCCTTTGAGTCAAGTTACCGAGAACTGAGCAAAATAAAAGTTTTCCTAGCCTGAGTCCCAGCAGAAGGCATTTTTTGAGCTAAAGCACTACCTCTTCTATGCACCAGTACTCACATTACCAGACTTGCAACATCCAAATTGAGACAAACACCTCTAACTATGTTATTGGTGTAGTTCTCACCATACAAGGGCATCCAGTGGCCTATCATAGTTAGATGCTTTCTAACACCATTAAAAAATACCCCACCTATGGTAAGGAGATTTACTCCATCGTGCAGGCTTAAGGAAATGAAAACATTACATTCGAGTGAAGCAGATAGTCATCCACATAGATCACTAACCCCTACAATTTATACAGACCCAAGGGAAGTTGCATAATGATTTCCATCAAAAGTGGTCGACATATCTGTAACAGTTCCATTTGAATATCAAATAAAAGAAGGGAAACACCAATCATGTTGTAGATTTCCTCAGTCGGCCACCGGTTTCAATACTGACCATTGTTTCAAATCTTGTGCCACGAGACCTGTGTGAGACCTTTGCATGGCCACAACTATATAAAATTGATTTAGAGTTCACCACCACATACCAAATACTAGTAGATGTAAATCAAGTTCTAGACTTCTACCTCCAGGATGCATTATTATGCAACCTGGGCAACCTTTGTGGTCCTTCAAGCGAGCATGCCAAGATGATTTGGGAGATGCACTATAGTTGGGTCACAGGACAATTTGGTGTGGAGAAAACTTAGGCCATACAACAAAATACTTTTATTGGCCTAATCTCCGATAATATGTTGGAAAATACATCAAATCCCACACTTCATGTGCCATTACCAAGCCAGCTATTAACAAACAAGGTTTGTATACTCCACTTCCCACTCCTATGCGGCCCTTGGAATCTATCTCCATGGACTATATGTCTGGCCACCCTTCTACAAAGCATGGAAATGACTATGTATATGTGGTCATTGACAGATTTTCTAAGATTTCCATATTGGTTTCCTGTAAGAAGAGTATTACAACAAAGGTCTATTGGTGTAATTTTATGTATTCTAATTCCAACATTTAATTATCAAATCTCAGATCGTAAGACTTAGATATATAAGAATAAGAAATGCAAGATTAGAGCCTATTCTAAGATATGCTAACAACTAACACTATAAAGAACCAATCACTAAGGATTATAACTTATCATGATACTATAGGACTCTAATGCGTATAAGGTTTCAAACCATAATATTTCATTACCAACAAACAATGTTCATGTGGTTTTGGTTTTGTAGCTTATTAGGTCTTGAGACTTCAGTGGTTCTAATCTATAGTGATGCATATAAAACCTCATTAAACATGTTGTAGAAAACTAAATTTAAGAAGAATACATTCCGAAAACTATAAGCAAAAAAGTGTAAGGAAAAAAAAGAAAACAAGGCAATAAACTACAAGAAATGTGTTAATAAAATAACAAAAATAAACCCTACATAGGGTTAGAGGCATAATGATATATTGTAGGTTCTTGTTTGTTGTAGGAATATATTACCAAGTGACTTCAAAGCTCTTAATCAATTAATGAATCCTAAACTAAAAACCACATATTATTCAGTATTAAGATGTAGAGTCTAGTTTCTAGTACCAAATTAAGCACCGAACTTACAGTTCTGGTTCTAGTACTGAATTAAGTACCGAAAATCTGGAAATTAAAATTCAAAATAATGAAGTACATTAAGAAACCAAATTCAATATTTCTTGACTCTTAAGATTGGAAAATCAATTGGAATTTGGTCATAGCATGTTCTATTAACATGTCTAAGAATAGAGCAATAGATCTAATACTGTGTGAAATACAAATCTAATGCAAAATTGAAAAGAAACATCAAATAAAATCTATAATCAATAAAAAGGTAAATATTTCCCTACTCTATGAATGAAAACCAGTGCATTACTTGAGTCGACGGGACCTTCACGACCTGGAAACATGCCCAAAAGCTAATTCAAATCAGCAAGATCCTAAACTTTAATGATTAATCTTCATTGCAACAAAATATCTCTTCTTCTTACAAAAATTGTTCAATTACAAACTCATGATCCCCTTTATCAGTCCTATGAGGCTCTATTTATACATAAAAACTAGTGAATAACAATAATAGCCAATCCCCTAACCTAAACTCATAAAATGAATTTAAACTTTAGAGGAAAATCTCAGAAATCTGATTTTTTTGTAATTTTATACAAATTGATATTAAAGAACCAACCATATCTTCTTGACCATGATATATTTTGGGGATGTGTTTTTACGAAGCCTAATTTTCCATATTATCAACAAAAAACTCTCTTGAAATTTCCTGATTCAATTCCATGACCTCATAAATCATGCATGAAGTTGATTGTTTAGATACTTTTGCAAATCTCGGTTTTGCAAAAAGATTGTACAAATCTGCTTCGAAGAACCAGCAGTAACTTTTAACCATATGGAATTTTTGGAAACGATTTGAGATCTAAGTAAATTGTTATGTTTTGCAAAAACCCTTCTTACGAATTCTTGAGGATCGCCACCATATGTACATAAATCGAGGAAAAACATGGCAGTTTCAAAAATGTTACCTATTTTTAGCTATAGCTTAAATCATGTGCTAGGATCCACATGTGTGAAATAGGTATATTCCAAGGCTTGTACCAAAATATTATCCCATGTGACACCTAACTTACCATGCTTTGAGATAGAAAAAAACATATTTTATAATTTTGACTTTTTTTCCTCCATTCGTATAAGTGCAGAATTAAGTACCAAACTGCTGAACTAATACAGAGATAGAAATTTTCATAGTGGAACATGCTACTTGGCCATATAACCACATTAGTAAACCATCATTGATAAAACCATATTAAAATTCATTTAATCATTAAAAATACAAGAAATCATTAATAATTAACCACAAGGTAAAATGAATGCATTGAGTGAAAATTGGCAATATAATAGTTATGGAATATGTTGTAAGGGTATGAATATGGATTGTAAATGGAAGGTTTGGATAGAAAATTTTATAACATATCTAGGGTCTGATAAGGCCACTGCCAGAATATTCTTTGAACAAGTGTGGGTACGTTTTGGGGTCTCGCAGGTCATTATATCAGATCAGGACAGTGGGTTGCTAAGCGTGTTTTGGTCGAGCCTTCCGTCATTGTTGGACACCAAGCTTACTAAGTCAACTGCATTCCACCCTAAGACTAATGGCCAGAAATAGGTCGTCAACAAGATGATTATGCATATACTATGCATGGACAACTCTAAGCATTTGCGTACATGGGATTAGAGTCTTCCGTATGTACAACACAACTACAACATAGCTCTCCACACATTAACTAGAGACAACCCCTTTGAAGTGGGCCTAGGATTTCAATCCTTATGTCCCCTTCATGTTGCGCTACCTTTTGGAACTACACAGGAAGAATTTTCCCATGTTTAGTCTAAAGTTGATAAATCCACCAAGTTTATTGAGCGCATTCAGCACATCCAATAACAGGTCCACCACATCTTGGAGAATGTCAACGCCAAATACAAACAACAACATTATCAACATTGGGTGCTTCATAAGTTTCAGGTGGGTGACAAAGTTTGGTTACATCTGTAGAAAGAACACCTTGCTAGAGCCTATCAGAAACTTTGACCACTCTAGTCATTAAGGGAATTTTGAGGTCTAAAATGGGTCTCCTAAGGAAATTATAAAACAATAGTGGAAATAATAAAATAAGATTACATTGCATCATGAAATTTTAGAGGGAAAAAAAAAATAAAAAAAATTCAACTTATATTTTCAACTTATCTCCCTATGGGTTTACTCAAATTTTGAGCGACAACACTCATTGGATGCATAATTTGATTCCTCATCGAAGGAGTATCCATGTTATAACAAATTCTTTCGGAAACAATCACATAGGAGCAATTTTGTCGACGCGTTTCGAACCATCCAGTGTGCTTCATCTTTAGGACAAGATGATGAATCAGATCCGGGCATTGAAATAAATAGATGAAGAGAGCAACTAACTATCCGTTAGAAAAAACAGCTAGTTTGACTAAGTTATTTATTTTCTGTTATTTATTATTTTATTTCTATTTTTTATTTTAATTTGTTTAATTTTAATTAAAAAGGATTTTAGTTATTATTAATATTTATTTATTTATTTATTGTAATTATGCAATCACGTTTTTCATGTATTTCTCATTTTTTGTGTAGCAGGGTCCATCAAAAGTATGCAACATGGGTACTCCTTGGATGAGGAATTAAATTTTGCATCCAACGAGTACTCCCACTCGAAATTTGAGGAAAAACTTAGGGAGATAAGTTAAAAATACGAGATGAAAAATTATTTTATTATTTTATTATTTTTTAATCTTTTTACTTTTTTACTCCAAAAATGGTGAATCATCCCCCATGGTTGACATCAACATCTTGGATCATATTGGTTCTTATAAAGTTTATTTTTGTTGTACATTTTTCTTAGGAGGCCCATTTTAGACCTCAAAATTGCTCTAATGATGAACCTTACACCATCACCAAGGTTGTGAGAGATAACACTTTCAAACTTAGTATCCCGCTTCATATTCAATATGGACCACCTTCAGCCATACTCTCCACCATTGTTGCACACATCAGACATTGTTGAGTAGTTGACACCAATAGAGCTCAACCCAAACTCGATTGAACATGCCACAATGATCAGATCATGGACACACAGATGAAGAGCACTCATAAACAAAGGATTTAGTTGTATTGAGTTGTCAAATTTGGCCTTCTCTTGAACCTAGGTAAGTGGCCCACTAGTGACCAGGTTTAGCAGAAGTTGCCCCATCTCATGGAGACACTCAACGTAATGGGGACCATTGCTTCCTAAGGGGGGGAATCTATCCAAGTGGATATTGGTGGCCACTCGCCTATTCCACTTGGAACTCGACAATTATTTCTTTCAATTTCTTTAACTGTAGAATAATTTACTATTTTTGGCATCTTTTCAGGTCCTAAACTTCTGGAATTGTTTTGAGGCCCTAAACAATGTTTTCTTGGAAAATAGAAAAATTTGTGGTGCAAGACATGGGTTTGTAAATAAAAGTTGTAGTCCTCGGATAGATATTTCTAACAAGGTATCATATATGTTAAATGGAGATCGTATGCCAAAGTTACAATCTCAAGAAGTTGATATACCAATTTACCCAACAAGGCCCACACACTTTAGGCGCTTCATCTCCTAGGGTTAGCTTTATGGATTTTATGGTTTTCCATGGTTTCTCAATAATAAATAGGCCCTCAAGCCTCATTGTAATATAGTTCAAAAGGCATGCAATGACCACATCCCTTCTCAGAGATAAACTACATTGCTTGAACTAGTTTATTTCCATTCTACATGTAAACAATTTTCAATACTTTGTTATTAATAAATTGAAGTTATGTTTTCACTGTATCATTGTGTTTTCATTTATATCTGTATTTCATTTCATTCCTTCATAAATCTAGATCAACCCTGTTGTAGGAGAAAAAATGATTAAATATTGTAGAGGAAGATGAAGAAGAGGTTCATGAACAAAGAATATTGCAACGTTGTTATCAACAAGTAGTATGAATTATTGTTATGAACATGTAGTATGAAATATTGTTATGAACAAGTAGTGATAGGGTGGTTGAGCCTGTTAGAGTACATGCAAATAACCACATGGTGTGGATAACCATGTGGTGTGGTGTACTTCGACAACTCAAGGCGTACATGAGAACTCAAGATGACACCAACATTTTTGCAAGAGAAACACATGTTTGTGCAAAATAAATATTACTACTTAACTCCAACGTTTAATGCTTCAACATTTAATAATTTGAAAATAGGAGAGGTGAATCCTTTCAACCTAGGAAATGTTATGAAGAATAATAAGCTCTTTCTCAAGAATATGAATCTCTACCTTGGGTAAAGACCAAATAAGATCACGGAATATCTTATTGGTTCAAAAAAATGTTGTACCTATTTGATAGGTTGAGCAGATTGCTTTATAAAATATGAAATCGAAACTTTGGATTAATTTCCAGAGAGACTAATATCAGTGCAATATATGGATTACTAATAGTCCCATGCCACAAGCAACAACGACTAATAAGAAGATTTATTATAATATGCATTTTGAGTTATGTACATTAAATTTTCTAGTAAATTTGATAAAATATTTTAATAAAAAATATTATTATAATATATATATATATATATATATATATATATATAATTTTGATAATTTCAATAAAAAAATAATTTTTAAATATTAATTTTTTAATTTATATTTATAATAAATAATAATTATATTTTGGTGTAGTTTAATTAGTAAATGATATAGTTTTTTTTCCATAATACATTTTTAACAAAATTATGATTTTTTATTAACTAAAATGTGTTTTCCAATGCATAAATATATTTACTACTCTCAATTGGTGATCAAAGTAATGTGAGTCCTGAGAAAACTAAGAGATCTAAGGTTCAAATATTGCTAGTTGTAACTCAGTTTAAAGAAAGGAGCACAGTTATTAGACCCCATAGATAAATAAATAATGCTCTAAAATACTCTTAAAATACTCAAACTTTGTAAATTAACAACTTAAATTTATAAATGTTAAAAATATTTACCAAATTTAAAAATAAATAAATAAATAGTAAAAAAAAAGATAAAAAGGGGACAAATTTCAATTTAATGTATTTTTTAAACTAACTAAATTAACACTAAACATAAATTCTACCATTGTTTTTAACCATGAAACCTTAAGGTCACGAATAGGGTTGGAATTTGATGGGTAAAATGCCCATCATAGGGACTTTTTCCAATTAAGTACGTTTAAAAATTTCATTTAACCTTCTTTCGTGATGTGTTTTTAAATTTAGAGAATGTATTTTTCACGACCGTCCATATTTATTTGAAAACATCATTAGTATCTGTGATGGCATTGCTATCTTGCTAAAGGACATTGATATCCTGTAGGATAGGTTTCATCTGAGTTGGAATTGATAGAAGGACAAGTCCATCTACATTGGCAGCTAGCTGAGGTCATCTGGGGAAAATTGCTAATAAAATTGAGTGTCCCATTTATCAAGTATACAAGTGGGCATTCATTCAACTACACAACAAATTAATTACCTTCCCATGTTGCCTCTTATTCTGCAATTTTGGGCGTCTTTGGGGAAAAAAATTGAGTTCATATGCTACAGTTACAGAAGATCATGGAAAAGAAGCAGGAGGAACGAACAAACAAGTCATTCCCAAAGGGCATTACTTCCACCATATGAACAGGCGACAAATTACTAACCAAGGGAAGACCTTTCACAACCGCTATGGGGAGGGAGAGAGTTTTCCATCCTGAGTGCCTCTATCCAATTTCTGGATCGTTTTTTCCTGTTGTGTCAATAAAGGTTTTTCATATTTTTCGCTACACACACACAAAAAACATTTCGTAGTAAATTGATGGAGTCTGACAAAAGGGTCATATAAAGGGTGACAAGCTAAGCGAGGTAAAAAATATCAGAAGTTGGAGATAATGAATCCCACCACTGGATAGAAACGGTGTTGGAAAACAAGGAGCTAACTCAAAATTTGTTGAGATTTTACAATGAATATGATCATATTGCAGCTATAGTATCACGGTTGTCCATCATATGCATGGTTGGGATTGTTTGGATGATATTGGTCTAGAGTAGAGGTGGAAAGCACAAAAGAAATAGGGTTGGGCTTCCTATTGGAAGAATAGGATAACCTTTCATAGGAGGAACCTTGGAGTTCAATTGATGTGGTTATTCATCACACCCTGATAGCTTCATGGATAAGCGCCAAAAATTGTATTTTAATCTCTAGTGCTCTTCCTTTAATGTTGTCAGTTGAGCAATGTATATATATATATATGTTTATGTTTGTGCTGACCTTTATTTATGTTACTCTCTTGATTTGATTTATTCACAAAACTTTATTTTTATTATCTCTCTAAGTATGATTTATTCCTTCACTGGTAAGAAAAAAAACTATGGCTGGGAGAATATTTATAGTCAGATTCTAGTTGTTATAGAATCAATACTCTGATCAGGACCAGGAGAGGTAATAGTGGTTAATATGATATAATAATTATCAGCAGCATCCTAGAATCATTACCTGCAAATCAACATAGAATCTTTGGCACCAGTTGTGTTCCCACGAGTCAATTCTTTTATATGTGTAACCTACACCCACCTTCATGGTCTCATTGCTACGGGAAATGATTCTAGGTGGATCTGGAATGACAGGAACATGAACGAAAACATTATTACTACCATTGGTAGCATAATAATCATTCTCTTTGACTCCCTTGATAGGTCCATCCTTTGGGGTCATGTGAATGATCTTACACCCATCCTGAGAGAATATGGTGGTATGGGGAAGAGGGTACCACCCATTATTAGAGGGTGCAAAATGCACCGTCTGTGCAACAAACCTTGAAGCTCGTATGGCAACAAAAATCCTTAAATGAGACTTCTTCCCCTACCATATATTTGAGCGAATGTATCAGGCGAGGGTCAACCATTTGGATGATGGATATTCAATCGATTCGAAGGAACCATTGGGGAGGGAGTGGGGATCGTAGCCATATTTAGTTCTGGTGGGTGAGCAGGCCTCATGTTCCACTTCCTTAGCTTAACCACCAATTCGAAGTCAAACTCTTGTCGAAATCTAGTAACCCCAATTCATGCTGAAACAATCATAATGAATTACTTCCCTAGCGTACTTTCCTCACTTCCCATATGGGCTTTATATTTCCTACGACATTAATCAGAAGTTTGGTTACATCGCATTCAATTCAAGCTGGGTGGTGGTAAAAAATAACAAGCATTATAAGGCCCTTTCATGTTCCATGCTTTTAATGAAAGTCCCTAACTGCTGATTGGGGCATGGTGTTCCCAACTTATGAGGAGTTAAGATTCCTCAAGCATGGAATTCACCTTCCTAATTTTCATCTTCTAATATTTCAATTTAATTTTCAATTTCAATATTTATATTTTATTTTACTAGTAATAATGATATTTAATTATAAATGAAATAATTAACTGTGTACCATTATTTATTAAATTTAAAGTATTGCGTATAATTATTAAACCATGAAACATTTGGAAATGAAATAATTAATTTTGTACCATTATTTATTAAATTTTAAAATATTTCATAAAATTATTAAACTATGAAGCATTTGATGTCCAAAATGCTAGTGTTATAATAGAGTAATGGTTATTTCTATATTAATCATATAAATGCCCAAAATGCTAGTATTATAATAGAGTAATGCTTCTTTCTATATTAATCATATAGTTTTTTTCTTACAGAGAAAATGATATTGGATTCATTAATAGTTCATTTCCACATTTGTGATTGCATATGGGGAGACGAACAAGGAACACTATAGGAGTAGTTGTCCAAACCATCCAAGAAAATAATACCTTGTTTTTAGTATTTCACGAGATCAAGTCTTCAACAACCTTGAAGACAGATAGTTGTTAAAATCTTTGAAGAAAATAAGATTTTTTAATTTTTTTAATTTTTTGCTTTTTCATCAAAACCTAATTTTGAGAATTACTTCGGAATTACTAATAATAGTTTTTTTAATTTTTTAAAAAGTTTAGATATTATGCATTTAATCTTGTTAATATTAGTGTGTATCCGATATATATATATATATATATATATATATATATATATATATACTTTATCTTTTAGAATAGTATATATTAGATTATGTAAATTATAACATAAATCATATTCATAATATTCAATAGTTCTATTATGTTGGTCATCTTATATGTCTCATAAAATCTCTTTAGTCATATCTTATATATACAAATGCTATGGCAGATATGGAGAACATTTAATTTCACGTTCTGGAGTGTTCCATGCAATTTCAAAACAAGAATCAAGATTTCTGGAGTGTTCCATGCAATTTCAAAACAAGAATCAAGATTTAACGAGAGTAATTTATGTGTTATGATCATTTTTTTTTTTTCCTTATAATATGTAAAAAAAATAACATAACTATGTTATTGAAAAATAATTTTTTAATAAACTTTTATTAGTAAAAAATTAATTCAAAACATTCTTTTCAAAAATCAAAATTTTATCCCTAACATTTCTTAAAAGAAAAACTAAAAACCTAAAATTTATAAACTTAAAACATAAAACATAAAATAAAAAAATTATATAATAAATAAAAAGAAATCCAAATTCCAAAGCTAACGAAGAGAACATGTAAAACTTTGACTATTTTTAACTGTGAAACTTTAATGTCACGGAAAGAACATGTAAAACTTTGACTATTTATGATATTCCAAAGAACATAAAACACTATTACATCACACGTCAGGACAAACAATCATTACCAGTCCACCTCGATTCTCAGAACTAACCAATAAATTTTCGAGAATTTGTGCGGTGTACAGCACTGATATAAAAGGACAAACCAGCGTGACCGGGCTGACATGCATCCTTTTACTAAAACTACACAGCAATGCAGACTGGCCTCGCATAACAGGAACCCTGTACTGTAACGCAGTTTGACATGACATGTTTGATAAATCTAAACTTAGACAGTGAAGCGTTGTATTTCCGTGTTTGGCATTTTCAGGACCAATAATCATACGAAGTTGGTCGTACAATAATGCAATGCACATTTCAATCAAACATTGAACCCCATTCACACCTTTCTATTTCAACCCACCATTATATATATATATATATATATATATATATTCTAATGGATGGCAGCAGCTCTACTGGAGTGCAGTAGAATTAGCTTAAAAAGATTCAAAATTTCATAGTAAGAGTGTGTAATTATAGAAATGGATTCAGTACCATAAAAATTTCTAGGCACTCAAAATTTTGAAACTTGATAGCTGTAAGTTGGTTTTATAAAAAATGGCGGGCAAATATGAATATTGATTAGACTATAACTATTAAAATTCTAAAATTATGGGAAACACTGCAAATATTGAACGGAAGAATGATCTATTTACTATCTGAGACAAATAAATATTGGATGCTATTAGCAAGATTGTGTGAAGCTCATTAGAACTTGGACGATCCTTGGAATATTTTAATTCTTATTGGTCCCATCCTCAATCCTTCTCATGAAATTTGAACTTATAACCTAATAAAACTAAACCCCACACAAACCAATTAAAACTTGAACAATCTTTAAGATAATCTAATTTTCATGATCTCATTCTCAATCCCTCCCATCGAAATTTAAACTTATAACCTAATAAAACTAAACCCCAGAAACACCCCATAAATTCAACAAACTTTTATATATTTCCCATACAATTCTCCTGGGCCTGTTCTTACCCACAGCCTATAGGAAGCTTATTTTGATTTAATTTATATTTCATATTATAAATAATTTTAATTTCATAATTTATACTCCATGTCATGACGATCTCCAATTAGATTAGCAAAAACTAGTAGTTAAGCCTGTCTCCAATTAGATTTGCAAAAACTATTAGTTAAGCCTGCTTTGGATTGCAGTTATATCTACTTGTGATTGAAACTTATTTTGATTTAATTTATATTTTATATTACGACTACTTTGGATCGAAATTCCTGTTTTGGAATTGAGGTTAATAATTTGTGAAACGTTGTGATTTGAATGAAATGTAACAAATTTACCGTTGCATAGTTGGCCTTTGTATCGTCAACTTTATACTGCTGAATCAACCAATGTATATTAGTGACAAGTCTGCAGTACTAATTAGAGAAGCGTAAAAGTACATCCAAATCCAACGCTCAATGATTCTCGTTGGTTTTTCTCTATAAAATCAGTAACAAAATGTAAATATGCTGTTTTATCAGTTCTCTCTAGTGGAACAGTAGCATGTCATTCTGCTGTTTCATACAAATATGATATTTATCATGTGTTTTGAACTCTATATTTTCTTAATATAACTATTTTGATTTTTCTCTCTGAAAAAAAGTTTTACATATGTAAATCAGATTGCCATAAACGCTAAGAAAAAATATGGGGTATAACAGTTGCAGCAATGATTGGCAACAATACTCTAAAGAATTGGAAGCTAAATAAGAAGCTAAGTAACAGTGGGATTGAACTCTACGATATTGACATGGGCCTATGATGGTATCATACATATAGCTCACAATTAATTTAAAGTTGTGTGAGTTTTTTTTTATTAATTTGATTAATTTAATAAAAAAACAATGTTATATATAAAATGTTTTAATATTATTTTTATTAAAATATTAAATAGGAATCACATTGTGGTGATATTTGAGTTTTTCTTTAAGATGGTTTAGTTATTTGATTATATGTAATTTGGCTAAATAAATTATGTTAATATTGTTAATCATTACAATTAAGCCAATTACCACTGTGAGAAGTTGTTTTATCTTAAATAGATTAAGAGGTAAGTTGTGGTGAAGAAAGAATAGGTAAATTCGAAGGTGTGGTGAAGAAAAGGCTTAGTTTAAGAGATGTGGATATAAGTGCAAATGAAGACCATATTAGACAAATATAACTTGAATGTGGATTATATGTGTTTCTTGTATTGTTATTTGACATGTAAACATTAAGGGAGGGACTTAGAGATAATGCTTCCATTAATATAGTGTGTTGAGTTTAGAATTGGTTTGGGATTTTGTTGATAGAATATCTCAAAATCCATATCTATGTCTGAAATTAGCTAGATCTAAGACCAAATATATAAATTTGGTCTAATTGAGTGTAAACATCCATATCTATGTCTGAAATTAGCAAGATATGAAACCAAATATATAAATTTGTTGTAATTGAGTGTAAATTGTGCAATAAAAAATGTTATACATTATAAAATTATCATAAATTAAAAATAATTATTTTTTTTAAATAAAAAAAATTAAAATTTTAAAAAGTTAATCTCAATATATAATAAATTAAAAAAAAGTATGTTATCTAAAATATATTAATTTCTTATTCTTTTTTAACATAATATATAAAATATATGTAATATTGATTTTTAATTCTCTATGAATGTAGAAATAATGGGAGAAGGATTAAGTGCAAGTGTTTTTTAGAGTGAAAATTTTGAGAAAGCATCTCTTTCATCCCTTGATAAATCCCAATGAATTTGGGCGTTGTCTCTCTCTCTATATATCCAAAAAAATCTTTGATAAATTTTAGGAAAAATTTACTCAAAAAATATACCTAAAAAGGACTAAAATATAAAATAATGAGACTAAGTCAAACATATTAACCATAAAACCTTTTTTTCCAATACATAATTTTTTTATACAATATACAATATATACATAGTTGACATTAAAATGTTTTACTTAACACTTAACATTTTATCTATATTCTACATTGTCCACATTAAAATGACTTTTTTTTGGTTGATAATATAGTTTTAAGTATACATCAATATTACTTTATCCTGCATATTAAATTTTTATTGATAACCAACATTGAAATTTTATATTATTATGAATATTTCTAAATGTCACATATTAATTTAATATTTATAATTTAATAAATTACACATTTCCCTCTTATTATTGTTATTAATCCACAAGGGATCACTTTCCACCAGTTCAACCATAGAGTTTGATCCTGAGAATGTCAGGAGAATTGAACCTCTAACATTTCAGTAGCAAAGGTGTTTTAAAGATGGGGACTCAACCAATTTAGCTAACCTTTAGAGCTTTGGACATTGAATATTTTATTATATACTAGTTAAAATAATGTGTTTCTTCATATATAGATATATATGCAGTTGATATTAATATAAATTAGTTAATTTAGACTTTCAAATAACTTATTTAAATTTGGGTTGAAATATTTTTGAAAAGTATAAGGTTTAAACATCTTACTAACACATTTTTTTACTTCTCCTTACTTTACCTTTTTTTAAAAGTGATATGAAATTATATTAATTCATGTGGACATCAAAATATTTTATTTATGACTAAGAGGGAGTGAAATATTTTTACTAGATAGTGGTGCTTTAAATTAAAACTAACTAAGCGTGCATATCAATTTTTTTTTTATTATAGTTGATATTACTTTTCTATTTAGATAAATTTTTATTTTTATTTTAAAAAGGAAATGTTCTAGCTCCACATTGAGTTCAAACAGAAAATCACGTCTCCAGAGTTTTTAGAATGCACCTCTTAATGCAATGAATGAAATTAGTTTTGATAATTTTATTATCTTTCATAGTGTATTTTTTTGTACATTTTTGTAACAACGTTGGGTTAAAAATACATGTAACAAAGTTAATAAAGGTAAAATAAGGCCAAGGTCATGGGACACGTATTCCAAGTTGAATCTTGGGAAAAACATCCTACTGTGGGTGTTCATTTGATTTATTATGGCTAAGGAAATTGGCAAAAGCATTGAAATGACAAAGAGACATTTATTAGTATTTTATTTATGAAAATAAAGGAAATTAGGAGAAAAGGAAGGCGAAAGGTCACATGTTTCATGTGAGGAGGAAAATGAAGGAAAATAATGGAAATGAAAGAAAATAGAGGCCTCATTAATAAAAAGGCTTCTGAGGATCATTTCACAAACTTTTGTGAGTTCAATTTTGAAGCTCTCTCTCTATTCTCTGTACTCTCTCATACTCTTGTACACTTAGAGTATTCTTGGAAAACTCTAGCATTGGAGGAAGGAAGGAAAATGAATGACGAGAAAGTAAAGGGAAGCAAAAATCAAACAAGGAAGAGAGGGGTCAAGATGCTACATCATGATTACTTGTGGTATCAAGTTGCATGTATGACTTCCTTGCTAGCTTTGGCATGCATGGTACATGCGTGTGTGTATGTGGTTCTCTTGCTACCATTAGCATGGGTTTTCTAGGTGTGACAGTGATTTTCAGCCTTCCCTTGCCATTTCCGGATGGCCATGGTTTGAGGGGGTTTCTCTTTCTTGGTTGAGCTGGATAGTCAGATGGTTTTGAAACTCAGTAGGGTGGTCTGAGGAAAAATCATAAGGCCTAGGAATCCCTTAACTGGTAATGGCAGGATACATGGTAAATCCTGGTTGTGAATACCCTCGTTGGGCCTAAGAATCCATTAACTCGTAATGGAGGGATACATGATAAAGCCTAGAGATGAATACCCTCGTTGGGCCTATGAATCCCTTGACCAGTAATGGCGAGATATACAATAAATCCTATAGGGAGGAGATGGAAAAATTCCTCATGGATTAGGTGGATAGATCTAGAGGCATCCATGCTTGTTTAGGGCCTAGTGATCCCTTGACCTGTATATAATAGGATTGTGATAAAGCCTATAGTGTATGTTTACTATTTGGGTCGGGATCCCTTAGCAAGACACACAGTAAAGCCTTAGGAAACCTTGATTGGTTCTATTGTGAGTCTCACATTCATGCTTGGAATATGGTAAGGGGGTTATTGGCTAAAAGAAAGTTTTGGTTCATCCCAATCTATGGTCGAGTGGTAAGTGGAAGTCCCTGACTTCGTTGGATTTTGCATATGATTAATAAGAGCTCCTTTTCTCTTGAGTATTATGTGTAAATGGGATTGTTATTATGGGATTATAATGGTTGTTCTATCATTGTTGATTTGTTGGTTATAAGCATGGTTTATGTCAGACTCGAGTTATGGATCTCATCATGTTCAATTAGTAAATGAATGAATAATGAATGTATGATCAAGCCTCCTTGATGAGTCTTAGATAAGTATGAGACCCCTATCTTCATATCTCTTGTTATGACCTAATTACATGTTCATGATATGTTTGACGGAAAGCATGTCATAGCTGTTAGGGGTCAGGTCAATTCCTTGTTCAAGTTTTGATTTTAGTAGCCTTGTCTCAATGTTATCTATCATTTATGGAAGTTTCATGAAGTTCTGGAAAGAGGCCTGAGTCGTAGCCTGAAAAAGCGGCTCAGAATCCGAGGTCCCTGGCACAAAATTACCTAAAAAAGGCCACAGTCTCATGGGAGCCTTGTTGTGGGAGTGACTAGAGGGTCTCAGTAACATGGAAGGATTGTCATAGGAGTGAGTAGTGGTCTAGTTCAGTCAAGTAGCAAGTTCTCTTAGGGGTTAGACACCTAGCTGGGTTGGTTGGCTCTTGAAGGTTTTGTAGCTCATGAGGAATGTCAGTTGGGTTTTGGTTTGTCAATTCCACTTCCTTAAATGTACTTGGGGATTTGAGTTATATCATAGTAACTCTTCATCACATGTTTACCCTGGTGGACTAGTTAGCTTGGGTAAATGTGGGAGGAGGGTGTTACATAGTCGTATCAGAGCATGGTCCACCCCTTAGACTAGATGGGTGGAATGTGTTTGTCATGCATACATGTCAGTTGCATATGTGTTCTTTATGCTTGTGGTTTATGTGCTTGTTGTGTATGCATGGTGGTGTTCAATGTTACAATTGTGTCACCATGTGGAAGATGATGGTGATTGTTGTTAGATGTGTTTGTCGTGAATGTATGTCGGTTGAATATGTGTTTTTTGTTTATGTCTGTTGTCTATGTGGATGTATGCATGCATTCTCATGGTTATGGTATAGTCATGCATGGTAACTAGAAAATGGATGAAATGATGTCTATATATTGATATGATTATGTTTATACATGTATTGTGCTAATGTGGTTGATCTTGTAGATGTGATATCCTCCCCTGAACTATATTGAGGTATGTTAATTATGGCCATATTTTGGTTTAGCTGACATGGTATATTTGCAAGAATAGGATCAAAGATGAATAGCAAGATGGTAGACTATAGTTCATGAGATTCTTCCTATAGATAAGATCATCATCATGGTGATGGGCACTCTCCTAACATAACAGACACATTAAGAAGTTTTAAGGAAAAAATAAGAAGTTGCAAGAAGATAATGATAGAATCATTCAGCCATAGGAGAAACAAGTAGAGGTTAATGCATTTATCCTTCGTATTTTATCAAAATTATAGAGACACAAATCACTTAGGATCATTTATGGGAAGGAGGATAGAACTAATGGAACATATGGTAGTAGGTCTCATGGTGGGAACAAGTTAGATAAGGATGACAAGATCATAGATGGCAGGTTCTTAAACACACCAGATAGGAGAGGTAATGGAAACAAGTTCTATTATAGTTCTGGATTCAACAAGTACTATGGTCATCATCATTATCATATTTATAGGAGTGACAGGGGATACTTTCCATATGAGTTCAAGAAAGAAAAGCCACATACCTTTGATGGAGATTTGAAAAATCGGAATATGCAGAGGCATGGGTAATTGGGATGAAGAAATTCTTTGAGATTCATTATTACAAAGAGAACATGAAGGCTAGAATAACTATCTTTAGCCTCGAAGGGAAAGCAGACATCTGGTGGGAAGATGTGAAGTAGGTTAGAGACATCAGGAAAGAATAGTTAAGTTGGTATTAATTCAAGGGACTCTTCAAGAAGGAGTAATTGTCAAAGACGTACTATGACAGTAAGGCCAAGGCATTCTATGAGCTAAATATGGGATCGATGACAGATGATGAGTATATGATCAAGTTCCTCAAGTTTTTGAGGTATGTTCCATATCTTAAAAATGAGAAAGCCAAAGTTCAGATATTTGTGAGTGGATGACCATTAGCATTTAGAGATTGGATTGAGTACGATGAGCCTCGGTCACTTGAAGAAGTCATTGGTAATTTGAAGCATTTTTATGAGAAATCAAAACGTAAGAGAGATTCTTTGCAAGGTTAGAAAGGGGAAGACAAGACTAAAGGTAAATGGCAGCCAAAAAGAGCAATACCCCAATATGAAGGTGGAAAAGGGAATCTTTTTCCTTACAAGAAGTTTAATGTAGTTGGACAGGGACATGGGTCACAACCTGGAGGGAAGTAAAATAAAGGTGATGGTAAGGGATACTTGCAGGGTTGGGTATGTGGAAAGGAGCATCTCAAGAGAGATTTCCCATAGTATCAGGGTGGTAGGCCTCATATTTATAGTGCACATGAAGCTTAGACAATTGGGGATGCCGGGAAGAGCATTCCATGGATGTATGCAACATTGGGTAATAGGAAAAAAAATCACCAGGCATCTATTATCAAGATGGACAATAAGATTTGTGATCAAGTTGTTTCGATTTTGATTGACCCTGGATCTAATTATAGTTATGTTAATTTTGACATGGTGGATAAGTGTGGTTCAAATATAGAAGTGTGTGTAATATATTGGTTAGTGTAGTGCATTACAGGTATAAAGGAAAGAGTTCATCATTGGGTAAGAGCTTATGCATTTGAGTTGAATGGTATGCCTACATTAGTGCATTTGAATGTTCTTCCATTGAGATCATATAATATTCTTTTGGGTATGGACTGGTTGTATCTTTGTAGCACCAAGGTGGATTGTTATGACAAGGATATTGAATGCTCGGATAACAATGGCGAACAAAGAATCTTGTAGGGTAACAAGAAAGCTACATCAATTAGAATGGTTACAACTATGTAGGAAAAGTGCACTCATAGAAAATGGTGTGTGTTATTTGTAGTGAATATTTCTAGTGATAAAGGTAAGGGTGTTGAGGATGCGGAGGTATTAACAAGGTACCAAGTTTTACAGTAGTTGTAGCATGTGTTTCCCACAAAGATTTCAGAGTTTCGACCTCACAGGGAAGTGGAATTTTCCATTTAGTTGGTACTAGAGGTAGTACTAGCATCAAAGGCACCATACAGGATGAACACATGAGACTTAGTGGAATTGAAATTGTAGTTGAAGGAAATCCTTGGCAAAGGATACATCAGGCCAAGTGTATCGCCTTGGGGTGCACTCGTATTGTTTCTCAAGAATAGGGATGGTACTCTCAGGTTATGCATTGATTACAGGTAATTAAATATGGTAACCATCAAGCATAGGTATTAGTTTCTAAGGATTGACGACTTTTTTGATCAGTTGAAGGGAGCAACATTGTTCTCAAAGATTGATCTGAGATAAAGATATCATCAAGTATGTATCAAACAAGAGGACATGTACAATACTGCTTTCAAGACTAGGTATGGGAATTATGAGTTTGTTGTGGTTTCTTTTGGTCTAATTAATGCTCCAACTATGTTTTTGTGCTTGATTAATAGTGTGTTGTGTCCTTATCTAGACAAGTTTTTTATTGTGCTCATTGATGATATATTGGTATATTCTAAGAATGAGGAAGAGCATATTGAACATTTAGAAACAATGTTGAGATTGATAAGAGAGCATCAATTGTATGCCAAACCTAGAAAATGCAGTTTATTTTAGATATAGGTACATTACTTGGGGCATGTTGTTTCCAAGGAAAGCATAACAATTCATCTGGAAAATATAAGAGCTATCATGGAATGGGAAGCTCCTAGGAATGTGGATGAGGTAAGGTCATTCATGGGGTTAGCAAGTTACTATAGGAGGTTGATTGGGAACTTATCACACATTGCATATCCTACTACATCATTGCAAAGAAGAAGTAATAAGTTTGAATGGACATAGGAATCTATTGCCAATTTTGAGAATTTGAAGCAGTTTTTGACAAATGATCTAGTTCTTAAAATTGCAAATCTGGATAAATAGTTTGTGGTGTGCATATATGTTTTCAAAAGAGGACTTGGTGGAGTCCTTATGCGAGAAGGACAAGTAGTGTGTGATGAATTAAGGAAATTGAATGAGCATAAGAAGAATTATGTTACACCTGATCTAGAGTTGGAAATGATCTTCCATGCATTGAAGATGTGGAGACACCATCTGCTTGGAAGGAGTTTTGTACTAATGAGTGATCATAGTGGATTGAGATACTTGTTTGACCAACCAAATATGAATGTCAGTCAAGCTAGATGGTTGGCCATGATCAGTGAGTTCAACCTTGAGATCAGGTACATTAAGGGAAAGGAAAATAGGGTTGCAGATGCTTTTAGTAGAATACTATAGGTGAATCATATAACAACTATGAGTTCTTATGAGACAGATCTACAAGATCAGATGTTCCAGGAAGGACAATTTAGGATGATAAGTACATGGAGCTTAGGTATAGGTTGTAGCAGGGTTCAGGTGAATAGAATGTGGACTATCATGATCTACAGTAAATGGTTTGATCAAATTTAGGGACAAGATCTATGAGTTGGACAACAGTGAGCTCAAGAAAATTATCTTGAGGGAATTTCATGCTAAACCGTATTCAGTTCACCGAGGATATCAGAAGACATTAACAATAGTGAAGAAGTTCTATTATTATTCGAATCTGAAGAAGGAAGTGGTAGAGTTTGTGGCGAGATGATTAGATTGTCAACTACTAAAAGCATAATGTAAGCATCCATATGGATTAATACAGCCGATTATGATTCCAAAGTGGAAATGGGAGGCCATTTCCATGGATTTCATTACAGTTTTTCTGAGAACGTCTAGGCATCATGATTCTATCATTTTTGTGGTAGATAGGTTGACAAAGGTAATACACTTCATTCTAGTGAAGTATACTTATTCATCTAATGAAGTAGCACATGTCTTCATCATAGATGTAGTGAGGTTGCATGGTGTTCCAAACAAGATTGTGTTAGACAGGGATGCTAAGTTCACTTCCAACTTCTAGAAAGAGTTGTTTGCAGGTTTGGGTACAAAGTTGGCCTTCAACATAGCTTATCATCCACAAATAGATAAGCAGATAGAAAGGGTCAAAAAGATACTAGAGGACATGTTGAGGATGTATGTGATGCATCAACCATAGAAGTGGGAAGAGTATCTTCCACTGGATGAGTTTTCTTACAACAATGGGTATAAGGAGTCATTGAGGATAAGTCAATTTGAGGCACTTTATGGGCAAAGTTGTAATATTCCCATCAGTTGGAGTGATCCAGTGAACTAGGTGTTGATAGGAATAGACATGTTGGTAGAGATGGAACAAGAAATCTAGGTTATCAAGAAGAATCTAAAGGTAGTGTTGGTGAGGTAAATCCCCTCTACGGAGAGAGGCGATCCCCACTAGCCCAAAATGGTTCTAGAAACAATCAAACAATGCTAACACACAGGTTCCTAATTACAAATTAAAGGTAGATGATGAGAGCCTACTTGGATTCCAACGCTAGTGTTGTAGAAGAGGACAGAGGCGATCCCAACTAGCCCAAAATGGGTCTAGCAACAATCAAACAATGCTAACACGCAGGTTTTTAATTACAAATTAAAGGTAGATGATGAGAGCCTACTTGGATTCCAACGCTAGTGTTGTAGAAGAGTCGGCACTCCTATTCCTTTGCTCTGGCCGGTCACGATCCTTACGATCTTCGTGAATGGACACCTGCACATGCAAAGAACCACACAAATACAAGCATAAAATTCAATAGATGCAATTATATATTGGTCAGAAAAGATAACTCAATCATCATTACAATGAACAACAAGAGCGGAACCATAATGATAGTCATCTATTATTGATAAACAACAAAGAAGAATACAACCATAGTTCTGACATCAAATCCTCCTTTGGCTGGGTGATCAGCTACATATGCCTTACAAAGCTTGTCGGGATTGGGAACAAGCCTCTCTCTCTTTGATTATGAATGCAAAGAAGACTCTTACAGCAATCTCTTAGACTTCTGAAAGTATAATTCTCCCTATGCTCGAACTAGCTTGTCAAAGGCAACTGAACAAGCTTTTATAGATGGAGGAGAAGGAGATAAGATCAATCACACCATCTATGGGATTGGGTTTATCCTCAAAAAGCTATTATGGATAGAGGAAAGGGAGATAAGATTAATCACGACATCCATGGGATTGGAATTATCCTTAAAAAGCTTCATGAGTCGAAAGGAAAAACCTTTTTGCGTGCGTTTGTTAAAAAGCTTTCCCAAACTCGATTCGTGCGAGTATAGCTCTGAGACAGAGCGCCAACTAGCGCGCCCTCTTTGGAGGATTTCCCCCATTGGCGCGAGTAATACACTGTGGATCCACGCCAATGGAAAAAGGGAACTTTTTAAGGATATTCTGCAGGAGATGTCTTCAAGGCATATGAAGTCCATACTTAGGGGAACATGATGCAAGTGTTTTCAAGTTATGTCACTTCTCACAGGTCCCAGAATGAGTCCTCCAAAGTGCGGGAGAGGAGTAACAGGGATAGTGACAAATGGTGACAAATTACTGTGTAACAGATGCCCCCTAAAGCATGAGGCCCGAGAGAGAGAGGGGTGAAATGCTTTACAAGAACACATGCAACTGAAAATTCTGCCGCCAGAGAATTTGCATAGAGAGGTACAACTGGTATCTCAAGTACATGATATATGTGGTATGGGCGCAGCCATCCATAACAGAGTACATAATAATGTAGATCCAAGGTATGGGCGCAACCATCCAGTGAGGATCGATGAATAGACTCAGGCATGGTTGCAGCCATCCAGTGAATGAGTCATGTAATAATCACAATAATCCACAAAATTGCAGCCTGAATTCAAACAGACAAAATCCAGGGTCTTGTGCTCCATCTCGACCCGAACAAAAGTACAGGTTCAAGCATGTGAATACATGAGTTGAAGTCAAACATGCATGAACATCGTCTGATTACCAGTCAATAATGAAAACTATTAACAAACGCGAGAGGTACCACCAATAATGACAATGGCCCTCAAGGTACTATAGGTACAATCTACGACGTGTGAATCAGTGAGCTGGCGTCGAACAATCATAGAATCATTTGATCAGAGGCCAATGATGATAACCTCATGTCGAACACAAAGAACCTGCCATTGAGGCATGCAGGCTACAAGGCACCGGAAGGGAGTCTCTAGATCAGCTTCTTAGATAATGAGCTGAAGTCAACAGGAAGTGACCTTGATCGAAGATGGGCCATAGTGTTTCCCACATCATCGACACGAGACAGAGGAAAAATGTTGTGGTGAATCAGAATTATGTGAGCTATCAGAGGGAGGTTGTTATTCTACAGAGGTCAACTTCTCTTGAACATATCAACGGCACGACAGTGGACTTGCAGTATTTGACAACAATGGATCAAAGGTCATGGTGACAAGGCAATGAGCAGATGAGAGGTCAAACAGGATCACCCAAACCCACGGAGGCAAGTAAAAAATGAGATGAGATGTCCCCACCTAGACACGAATGCAAACAAGTGCCATGTTCAAGAGTGACATACTGCCGACACGACAATAATTATGGTTCCATTTTCCCCCACCATTTCTGGCGAGTACCCCAATTATTTTTATTAACAAGCTTGACGGGGATAGCATATGCTTGTGAAGCGTCATTTCAACGGAATCCAATGTCATCAGGTTTTAACGAGTCTGACAGAGGAAGAACTCGACGTCTTTTCATGTTTAGAGAGTTTGAAAAGACAGCAGAAAAGAAAACTCCAAAGGTGTCCTTTTTCGTAAAGTTGTGTCTCTCAAGCCCGAAAAAGTATAAAACAATGCTCGAAAGAACCGCCCGACCATTACAATCGAGGAGTACTTTTCATGAGTAGTGATTTCGACCTGAAAAAGTAGAAAAGCAACTGAAATCACGTCGTTTCATAACCTATTAACGAGCCTGAAATGACAAGGACCTGACAATATTTTTGTTTTTACACGGTTGGAAAAGAGTTTAAATACGACCACCTCTTATTTACGTTGAGCGAGTCAAGAGGAATAACTCGGCAATCTTTTCGTCTTTAAACGGTAGGAAAAGAGCTGAAAGTAGACCTCCATTTTTATTCTCTTTAATGAGTCAAAAAGGGAAAAGTACTCGGCGATCTTTTCATCTTTTACGAGTCTAAAAAGAGCTTAAAGGAGACTCGTCCTAGAGGAATGAGTGGTATAAAGGGTAGCAACTGGTTCTGGCAATGGTGGAACTACTCAAAACATGTAATGGTCAAGAGGCTGGCTAATAAAACCACTCATCGCTGCGGTTCCTTAGGAAAGGATAAAAAACCAAGTGAAAGCATATGATCAACCAAAGAGATGGTGGCGATGGAATGAAACAACCAAGGCTCATCTAACAGAATATAGCAGATAAAAGGCAATCACGAGATGTAAATCAGGTATGGGTTCATTTTTACACAAGCTTGAACCATGGAGAACTCTGCTTAGATTCGATTTCATGTTTACACAAGCTTGAAACGAAAAACTATGCTTGTTATCAATTCGCATGCCCCCAGCATAATAACGGAAATCAAGGTACATGCCCCCCAAGCTTCATTGCATTCAACAAAGTGGATGGAATGAAGGTTCACTCTCGAGATCTAGGAAAGACTCGACTTGTATTTTACGAGATCTTAATCAAAAGACTCGATTTGGAAAGGGAGTTGTTTCATTTTTTAATGAGGTTGACACAGTAAAAGAACTATCCTCATAATCCTTGTTTCATTTTTTAATGAGCTTGACAGAAGATCAGGAACTATGCTCGGCCAGACCTAGTTTCATTTTTTAAGGAGCTTGACATAGGAAAACGAACTATGCTTCGCCCGAACTTCATTAGAATGAACAGGAAGTCGAGGCTTCCAAGAGTGCCACTCCGGGTGGAAGGGTAATATCTCGAAAGTCAGGACCCAATGCCTCAGGACACTATGCACGATGGCGGCATCACTCGATCCAAGCACGGGATAAGTGCCCACGTAGTTGATCTGTGGTGGGACAGATGCAACTGGTGGATGAAAACCAGGAGGGGATGACGACTGTGCAGGAGGCACCCGAGGACGAACGAACGATAATTGATCTATAGTCACTATCCTTCCATCGTGTGGAAAGCAAACCACACGGAAAAGTGAAGAGACCAGGGCCCCCATAGCATAAACATAGTCACGTCCAAGGAGAAGACTGAAATCTAAAGCACCTTGGGTAACCGATACGTCTATATAGATGGTTTTTCCTCCCAAAGTAATATGAAACTTTGGAAGGATCCCTAATGGTTGACTAGTTCCTCCATCAAAAGCCGTCAGATTCTGCGCGACTGCCACAAGCTGTGGGGAACCCAAAGCTTGCCAAGTAGTGGCAGGCATAGGATTGACAGATGCACCCTCATAAAAAATAGTGCCAGGTATTGCCCTATTATAGGCGTGTACCGTGACCCAGAAAGGCAAATGGGATGGAAGGCGGGAGGTGGTCAAACGACTCAAGTCGAAGGAAACGACTGAACTACTTGGTGGGGGAATCGTATGATTGCCCCTGCTCTAAAGGGACCGAAGTAGGACTCTCGGGAGTAGCTGGGATAGGAGAGTCATTTCCGGACTCAGGAGAATCTGAGGAGACGAGAAGAACATGGGAATGATGCTCTTCCGAAACAGAGTGGTCGACAGGTGGTGAACTCGAGTCGACACTCTTTCCGACCAATGGTTGGTCTGGAACAGGCTTGGCACAGCCAGGTTCGGGAAGAGGGGCCTGGACACGAGAAGAATTTGAATCAATCTCTTTGTCAACAGGGGGGGATCTACGGCTGCAGAAAGACGTTGATAGCCAACAGGTAGTTGGGGTGAAGGAGTTGTAAGACTTTCCAAGACAACAAAGGCTTTATCCATGAGCGGACAAAGGTGAAGGGGATGATTGCCTTCACAAAGTCTACAAGGGATTCGAATCTTCCCTTTTCCCTTACCATTTCCAGCTAATAGAGTAGCATCGCCGTGAGCTCCAGAGGACGATGAGGGGCAGGCCGGATCACGAGACCATACTTCTAAGACCCTGGGAATGCTAGGACAATCGCGAAGAAGATGGTCCTCCTTGCATAATCTACAAGGAAAGTTGACCTTCCACGGAGGAGCAGAAGGTGGCCCGGTTGGAGGTGTACTCGAGGGAGTAGCTGCACTTTTAGCCTCTCCCTTAGGAGACTTCTTCTTCTTCATCTTCTTCTTCTTCTTCTTAGCCACCTGGTTACTCGAATCGAGACTTTCACCAGGCGAAGTAGAAGATGAGGACATAGAAGCAGGTGAAGAAGGGGAGAGGTCCACCTTAGAATCAACATGATGTTGTTCAGGTGGAGGGACTGATTGACCAGAAGTTGAAACGACAGGGACCAAAGAGGTTGAGAACAACCAAACAGGCAACCCAATAGTTAACCCTGGGAGGGACAACGTTGCCATGTAAGGAGCACCAAGATTCCCAAACGAAGTGAAATGACCAGGGTTCCTGTCAGAGGGGATCCCTCAGTTGGTGAACCCCGTAAAAGTTGCCATCGAAAAAGAAACCTACTGAAGCTAACGCAAACAAGATCTAACCGGGTAAATGTGAATCGTGGCCAAATGAATTTTAAGACAAAGGAACTGAACTTGACCTTTTCATGTTTTAAGAGTCGAGAAAAGGACGAAAAGGTGACTGTAGTCGCCTTCGAATGTTTAGTCAGCCTAAAGTGAAAAATGCTTAGGTGAGCCTTTTCTTTTAGGGAGTCCGAAAAGGATCAAAAGTGACTACTCTGGAGAAACTAGGCAAAGGGTTTACCAAACAAATCCGTAAAACTCCATATACACCTTAGCAATCATATGAAAACCAAGGACTTTCTGTACGGCAGTCAATCTTCCCGAATGTTGTGTTCAGTGCGTTACGGCTTGTAAGGCGGCATACACGGCTTCCTATGGATAAAGGATGATAACCTAGTGGGGTCTCCCCATATACTCGATGGTACGTGGGAGCACAAATCCATGCTAGACCACTATTGAGTCACAAAAGGAGGAATCACCCAACCTTAATATGAAATAACAATGACTAGGTTTAATGACGCTGGAACATGTCTCTAGCCTAGACCTCTAAATATATGCGTTAAGTTCCAATGCATTTTTAGATTCATTCAGTTCATTTTATGGTTGATCTTTGATTAGGTTTCAGTTTCCAAGTCCTACCGTATGTAATCTCTCACAATTTCCTAAATGCAAGCTATATGCCAAAATATATCATTTCATTCGATGAACGCTAGCTACGAGAGAGTTGAGATCTTTCAATCAAACAAAATGATCATAAAACAATCAATAATGACTCTAATGCAGCTAATGGCAATAAACGAAACTTTCCTCTAAAGTTACTAATTGCTAATAACAATGAAAAGCTCTGATTTCCATTAACTAATGCAACGCAAAAGAGATTGTTCGTTTTCTTTTCAATGGCAAAATGCACTAAACAAATTTAGAGAGATAATAACAAAGAGTAAAAGAAACAAATTTCACTCAATGAAAACACAATCAAGTCCCTGAAACACCAAGACAATCTTTCAAACCAAGTAAAATCACAAAGACCTCAATGAGCTATGTAATCTAAGCCCAAACGAAGCCAAGCGAAATCCAAACGAAAAAGAGGTAAATCGCTCGAATAACACAATAAAAAGCTTTAAAAATCATTGAACAAGTGCAAGAGAGTAACCAAAAAGTCGACTGGACCAACAGAAGGCTAAAACTCTTAAGGAAGGATGAATGCACAAAGCCACTAGATGCCCTAGGGCTAAAACGTGAAATCGGTAGAAAAAAGCAAACACCCAAAGGGTAAAGGCCAAGAACGAGTCAAACAAGACTCTAACACACTCAAGTGATTGAGAGGAAGTATCCCGACACAAAAACCAAGCTTGGAAGGCTCAAAATAAGCAAACTCTAAAAGGTTCCCTGGGCTGGTGCGACTTTCAGGCTAAAAGTAGTGCCAATTGGGGATTGGCGCGGGCTGTACATTGACAAGCTGCGCCAATGGCGTGACTGTCATGAAAAAAAGAGCGCCAATTGAGTTTGCTATGTTAAAATAAAAAACAAGCAATCCAAGACTAGGCCAGCAATACCTAGACAGACCAAGAAGCAAGAGACAACCAAAGAATCAACCCAGAAAGCTGACCAAGCAAGCAAAACAAGAAAAACCAAAGAGGCAAGACAAAATCTAAGCTGTTTAGTTCGTAAACCAAACCAGAGATTGACTGAAGTGGCGTTGATCTACTTCGCTAATGCAAAGCAATAGCGTTTCGAAGGCTATCTGGTCGTACTTCAGGCTCCATCTAAAGTTTACAAATCAAACAACAAGCTAACTCCCTAGTGGAGTCGCCAAATTATTGGCGAGGTAAATCCCCTCTGTGGATAGAGGCGATCCCCACTAACCCAAAATGGGTCTAGCAACAATCAAACAATGCTAACACGTAGGTTCCTAATTACAAATTAAAGGTAGATGATGAGAGCCTACTTGGACTCCAACGCTAGTGTTGTAGAAGAGTCGACACTCCCATTCCTTTGCTCCGTCCGGTCACGATCCTCACGATCTTCGTGAATGGACACTTGCACATGCAAAGAACGACACAAATACAAGCATAAAATCCAATAGATGCAATTATATATCGGTCAGAAAAGATATAACTCAAACATCATTACAATGAACAACAAGAGCGGAACCATAATGATAGTCATCTATTATTGATAAACAACAAAGAAGAATACAACCATATTTCTAACGTCAAATACTCCTTTGGCTGGGTGATCAGCTACATATGCCTTGCAAAGCTTGTCGGGATTGGGAACAAGCCTCTCTCTCTTTGATTATGAATGCAAAGAAGACTCTTACAGCAATCTCTTAGAATTCTGAAAGTACAATTCTCCCTATGCTCGAACTAGCTTGTCAAAGGCAACTGAACAGGCTTTTATAGATGGAGGAGAAGGAGATAAGATCAATCACACCATCTATGGGATTGGGTTTATCCTCAAAAAGCTATTATGGATAGAGGAAAGGGAGATAAGATTAATCATGACATCCATGGGATTGGCATTATCCTTAAAAATCTTCATGAGTCGAAAGGAAAAAACCTTCACGCATGTGTTTGTTAAAAAGATTTCCCAAACTCGGTTGGCACGAGTATAGCTCTGAGATAGAGCGCCAACTGGCGCGCCCTCTTTGGAGGATTTCCCCCATTGGCAAGAGTAATACACTGTGGATCCGCGCTAATGGAAAAAGGGAACTTTTTAAGGATATTCTGCAAGAGATGTCTTCAGGGCGTATGAAGTCCATACTTAGGGGAACATGATGCAAGTGTTTTCAAGTTATGTCACTTCTCATAAGTCCCGGAATGAGTCCTCCAAAGTGCGGGAGAGGGGTAACAAGGACGGTGACAAATGGTGACAAATTACTGTGTAACAGGTAACTTAGGACAGGCATAAAATTTATGGAGATTAGCACAGGTTGTTTAAGGAATTTCAGGTTGGAGAATATGTATACTTTGGCATCGAGCCCAACAAGATATCCTTGAGGATTGAGTCATGTGTGAAGCTGACACCTCGGTATTGTGGGCCTTTAGAGATCCTTGAGAAGATTGGACCAGTGGCATATAGACTTGTACGAACTCCGACAATGCAAGTCCATGATGTTTTCCATTAATTTCAGGTGGGGAACATGTGTACTTTGGCATCAAGCCCAAGAAGATCTCCTTGAGGATTGAGTCATGTGTGAAGCTGACACCTCGGTATTGTGGGCCTTTTGAGATCCTTGAGAAGATTGGACCAGTGGCATATAGACTTGTACAGACTTTGATAGTGCAAGTCCATGATGTTTTCCATGTTTCATTACTTAAAAGATATGTAAAGGATGTTGATCATGTTATTGATTGGTTTGTATTACAGGTGGATCTATAAGGAGAATTCTAGCCAAAACCTCAATGTATTTTGTAGAGAAAGATGCTCATGCTCTGCAATCAAGCAATCGAGTAGGTTAAAATGCAGTGGAAGCACTTTGGGCCCGATGAAGCTACATGTGAGATAACTAATCAGATGCAGGCTATGTATCGTTCTCTATTTGTTGGTTGAGTGGATGTCTTTTGATATATGTTTTGGCATGGTGTTTTGGTATATGTATATATGTATATGGATGTAATACTGCTGTGAGTTGTGTTACAAAGCTCCAATAAGCGTTATGGTTGTCATGTTTTTATGTTGTCACATTGGTTTACTTTCAGGAGGTTGATCATTGTAAATATTTCATCGAGCTAAGTTATAAAGATATGAGAGAAGTATGTTTTCATTTTCAATAGTCTTGCTAGTTGTAGGTGTCATTGAACACCGAGGGCAGTGTTTCTCTGAGGGGGATGAGTTTGTAATAGCCCTGGTTGAAAATCAATGTAATAAGTTAATAAAGACAAAATATGATGAAGGTCATGGGACACATATTCCAAACTAAATGTTGGGGAAAACATCCTAGTCTAGGTGTTCATTTGGTTTATTATGGCTAAGGAAATGGCAAAGGCATTGAAAAGGAAAATAGGATTTTATTGGCATTTTATTTATGAAAATAAAGGGAATTAGGAGAAAAGGAAGGTGAAATGTCATAGGTTGCATGTGAGGAGGAAAATGAAGGAAAAAATGGAAAATAAATAAAATAAAGGCCTCATTAATAAAAAGGCTTGTGATGATCAATTGACAAAATTTTGTCAGTTCATTTTTGGAGTTTTCTCTCTATTCTCTCTACTCTCTCGTGCTCTTGTACACTTAGAGTATTGTTGGAGAACTCTAGAAATGGAGGAAGGAAGGACAAGGAAGGACAAGAAAGAAAAGGGAAGAAAAAATCAAGTAAGAAAGAGTGAGATCAAGCGACTACAATGAGATTACAGTTGCATGTATGATTTCCTTGCTATTTTTGACATGCATGGCACATGCATGTGTGTATTTGGTTCTCTTGTTATCATTGGCATGGGTTTTCCATTTGTGACAGTGGTTTTCAGCCTTGCCTTGACATTTCCAGATAGTCATGGTGTGATGGGGTTTCTATTACTTGGTTGAGCTGGATTTTCAGATGGTTTCGAAACTAAGTGGGGTGGTCTTAGGAAAAATCACAAGGCATAAGAATCCCTTGACTAGTAACGGAAAGGTACACGTAAATCCTGGTTTTGAATACCCTCATTGGGCCTAGGAATACCTTGACCGGTAATGGTGGGATACCCGGTAAATCCTAGAGGTGAATACCCTCATTGGGCCTAAGAATCCCTTGACTAGTAATTGTGGGATACATGGTAAACCCTACAGGGTGGAGACAAACAAATTCCTCATAGTTTAGGTGGCGATTTATGCAGGAATTTATGCTCTTTTAGGTCCTAATGATCCCTTGATTGGTATATGGCAGGATTGTCCTAAATCTTGTAGTGTATGTTTATTGTTTGGGCCTAGGAATCCCTTGGCAGGGTACACGGTAAATCTCGGGGAAGCCTTGATTGGTTATGTTGTGAGTCCCACATTCATGCTTGGAATATGGCATGGGGGTGATTGGCTTAAAGAAAGATTTGGCTTAACCCAATCTATCATCGGGTGGTACGTGGAAGTCCCTAACTTGGTCGTATGTTGCATATGATTAATAAGAGCTCCTTTCCTCTTGAGTATTATGTGTAAATGGGCTTGCTATTATGTGATTATAATGGTTTTTCTATCATTGTCAACCTGATGGTTTTATGTTGGTTTTAAGCATGGTTTACGACAGACTTGAGTTACGGCTCTCATCATGTTTTGATTAGTAAATGAATTAATAATTAATGTATGGCATAATAGATGATAGTGAAACTATTAGGAGAGGGCATCAAGCCTTCTTGACGAAGCTCAGATAAGTATGAGACCCCTATGCTCAAATCTATTTTTATGACATGTCAATTACATGTTCATGATGTGTTTGACAAAATGCTTGTCGTGGCTGTTAGGGGTTAGGTCAAGTCCTTGTACTTTTTTTTGTATTAGTATCATTTTCCCAATGTTATTTATCATTTTTGGAAGTTTCATGAAGTTCTGGGTAGAGGCATGAGTCCTGGCTTGAAAAATTGGCTCAAAATCTAGGGTCACTAGCACAGAACTACCTGAAAAAGGCCACAGCTGCATGGAGGCCTTGCTTTCGGAGCAACTATAGGGTAAATGTGGGAGGAGTGCGTTACAATTTCTTTTATAAATATTTTTTTTTATATATATATATATATATATATATATATATATATAGATATAGATATATAGATAGATAGATAGATAGATAGATAGATATATATATATATATATATATATCTATATATCTATATATATATATATATATATATATATATATATATATATATATATATATATATATATATATAGAAGTTGTTGAATTGTTTTTCATAAAATTATTTTATTATACAAAATATAGGATGAAATTTAAGATTATGGCATTGAGTAATTTTTCAAGGAAAAAACCAAATTTGCATGATGTGAAAGTTGTTATAATAAGGTGCATCATATTTTGTGTTGAACTAGTATAATTTTTTAGGCAAACTTATTATGCGTATTTTTAAAGCCTTGTTTTTGTGGTAATATATTTAATTGATTTAGATTAGATTATTACATTAGTTTTTATCTATTACCAGAGTGGAAAAAATTGAAGGAATCAACTTCAATGCTCATATTAATGACAAGTCCCAATTTTGAGAATTGGAGTTTGAAACATTCATAATTAAATGACATTATTTTTGTGTCAAAAATATTTAACTTACGTTAGACCCACCTAGCACTATTCTTCCCTTAGAGACTTTTCATATGGTGCGAGAATCTCTTCAAACAGAGTTCATATGTAAATGTTTTGTCTCCTACAAGTTATCCTACAATGTTTACCACCATGGTATGAGAGGATGCCACATTAGCCCCGGTTATTCATGCATATGAGAGGATGCCACATTAGCCCCGGTTATTCATGCATATGTGTCTAGCCATGTGTAGACTTTTACTGGGGACAATCCAAAATCATAACTCTAGATGAGGGTTTAGGGAGTCAAATCTTACCCAGTTGGCTATTGGGCTATGATAAATACAAGTTGATAGAAGGAGTAGGGTTTCCCTTCTATGCTATTTTATTTTGTTTCATAATTGAACTCTGCAATTAAGAGTTAGGATTTTACAAGCCATAGGTTTAGTAACTCCATAGAAAATTTCCTTTCTTTTATTTGCATATTTTCATACTAAATAAAATAAAGTAAAGTGACTTCACTTTCTAACTAATTTTTCTTCATTAAAGATTTCTTAAAGTAAAATTATTTTCTGTTGTAATTGTATATATCTCTTATTGTTTTCTATTCCTTATCGTTTAACATCTTCATTCATTTAAAGAAACAAACCAAATATTAGATAAGAATCTAAGATGTAAAAAATATTAACCAAATATAAAATTATTTTCTGTTGTAATTGTATATATCTCTTATGGTTTTCTATTCCTCAACGTTTAACATCTTCATTCATTTAAAGAAACAAACCAAATATTAGATGAGAATCTAAGATGTAAAAAATATTAACCAAATAATTTTATTACATATGTTGTGGCATTCTATTTTACTGAAATACCAACTCATATTTTTAGCTGCATTTAATTTTCATCAATTTTATAAATATAATTTTAAAACCATGCTTCAATATCATATTTTTGTATTTTTTCATTTCTTTTTGGAAGTTTTGTATCTTATTAACGTCATGGCACGTCAAAGAAGTTTTGTATCTTATTAACGTCATGGCACGTCTTAATAATGAGGCTCTGTCAACAAAGTTTAGATTATTAGCATTGGATTAGTGTAAGAATATAGATCCTTTTATATAAGTTTGTGTATTCCAAGCATCCAATTTCTTTATTTTCTGGTGTTATATCAATGTCATGATGATTACAAATTGTTTTAATATTGATATAAATTGTTTTAATATTGATATAAATTGTTTTAATATTAATATATTTTTAGAGAATAGAAAACTCATATAGTAGAAAGTTAAAAGTTTTAGGAATTTATAGATGCATTGATGAAATTAGTAAATACATATAAATTTAAATAGTGTTATAGGGTTTATGGGCCTCATAGTTTCCTACAATTAACTTCTTGTTTCATATAAATTTATATGATGTTATGGGTTTATGAGCCTCATAGTTTTTTACAATTAATATATTATCCATTACACTCTTATATAGGTTACATTACAAAGAGAAGAGAAGAATGTTGAAAAAAATATCAATTACATTATAAGTGGAAGAAATGAAGCATGGAATAAATGCCGAACAACAGAACTATTTTTTTTTTAATAATGATGAGAAATAAATACAAATTACTAGGATACAATCGATGTTAAACAATATTTCCCAATTAATTGCCAGTGATTTCAAACCTGTAAAATTAAAAAAGTGTAAGTAGTTTATGGTTTTTATTTAAATATTTGAATTTAAAAACAAATTATAATTTTTAAAATACTGTTATGCTACCTCATGGTCTTTATATTTTCTTAAACACCGACTGAGAACAAAAATAATTTATGAATAATAATTAAATTATTGAAATCGCGAGGATTTTCTCTGGAGAATAAAATATATTCCAATAAAAAATTATTATCTAATATTGGTAATTTGTTATAATAAAAAAATGTAAATTTAATCGATTTTACATTTTTTTATTAATTAATTATTATTTATATAATTAATTATTATTTGCATATTTGATTATTAAAAAAATTAAAAAAAATTGAAAAAAAATTAAGAAAATGATAATAAACTAGTTACTCATGTCATTTGATTTTATTTTTTTGAGAAGTATAATGAATTATGTTATTTGGCAGAATAAAGTAGGTTAATATTGTTAATCATTATATTATGTTATTTAATATAATAAAGTATGTTAATATTGTTAATCATTATAAGTACGTCAAAGACAATGAGAAATAATTTTATCTTAAATTGGTGAAGAGGTAAGTTTAAAGTTGTGGTGAAAAAAGAGGGCAGCTTAGGAGATTCCAAAGTGGGTATAACTGTTGCTGAATACCATAATAGACAAATCTAACTTGAATGTGGATTATATGTGTTTCTTGTATTGTTATTTCAAATCTAAACATTAAGGGAGGGACTTAGAGATAATAGTTCCATTAATGCAGTGTGATGAGTTTATAGTTAGTTTGGGATTTTGTTGAGAGAATATCTCAACCTCCATATCTATGTCTAGAATTAGATCAACTATATAAATGTGTTGTAATTAAGTGTAAAATGTGCAATAAAACATATTATACATGTGTAATTTGAGTACTATATATGCTCCTAAAGTTATAAATAATTATAAAATTATCATACACTTTTTTAGTAAGCTTGGTAGGGCTACATTTTCATGATGTCCATTTCTTTTGTAAGCTTGGTAGGACTACATCTTCATGATGTCCAACTTCTCACCTCAATCAGGGCATAGCACAAGTTTTGAACCCAAGACTTCAGATTCAGTGAGATTTCATTTCCAAAGCCATTGCCAATTGGGCTATCCCAAACAGACTATAATTATCATATATTAAAATTAATTATTATTTAAAAAAAAATTCTAAAAAGTTAATCTAAATATGTAATAAATTTAAAAAGAAAAATGTATGCTATCTAGAATATATTAATTTCTTATTTTTTTAACATAATATATAAAATATATGTAATATTGATTTTTAGTTCTCTAATTTCTCTAGAACAATTATATATATATATATATATATATATATATATATATATATATAAAGTATGAATGTAGAAATCTCTGGAGATAGGATTAAGTGCAAATATTTTTTAGAGTAAAAATTTTCGGAAAAAAAAATTGCATTAAAAAATCTTTGTTAAATTTTAGAAAAGAATGACCCAAAAAATATATCTAAAGATGATTAAAATGTAAAATAATGAGACTACTTCAAACATATTAACCATTATATATATATATATATATATATATATATATATATATATATATATATATATATATATATATATATATATATATATATATATATATATATATATATTAAACAATTGTATAATATATACATAGTTGACATTAAAATATTTTACTTAACATGTAACATTTTATCTATAGTCTACATTGTACACAGTAAAATGACTTTTTTGTTGTTAATATAGTTTTAAGTATACATCAATATTACCTAATCCTCTAGATAATTTTTTTAGTGATAGCTAACATTGAAATTTTGTCTTATTATGAATATTTTTAAATATCACATATTAATTTTATATTTAGAATTGATGAATTACACATTTCCCTCTTATGATGTTATTAAAAGTATCACCAAAATTGAACATTTGGCTTTTCAATAACAAAGGTGCTTTAAAGACAAGGACTCAACTAGTTGGGTTAACCGTTAGAGCTTTCGACATTGAATATTTTATTATCTACTAGATGAAAATATTTTTTATTAACATTTTCCTTATATATAGATATATATGAAGTTGATATTAACATAAATTATTTGATATGGATTTTCAAATAACTTATTTAATTGTAATATTTTTAAAAGTATAAGGTTTAAACATCTTACTCACACTTTTTTTAAATTGATATAAAATTATATTAAGTCATGTGGACATCAAAATATTTTATTTATGACTAAGAGTGAGTGAAATAATTTTACTACATTGGGTTGTAATATCAAGAACTCATAGAGTGATCATAATTGTGTTTTTAATTGAAACTAATTTAACATGCATATTCATTTTTGTTTTTCATTTTCGTTGATATTGCTTTTTTATTTAGATAATATTTTATTTTTATTTAAAAAAGACGCGTGTTAATTCCATATTGAGGAGTTTCTAGAATGCACCTCTTGTTGCAATGAATGAAATTAATTTTGATAATTTTAATCTCTTTCACGGTATGTTTTTTTCGTCATTTCCTTTTTATATATATATATATATATATATATATATATATATATACAATGTAAACTTTGAAACGGAACTATAAACTCCAAACGGGAACTATAAATTTAAAACGGGAACTCTGGCAAAAAAAACCCTGAAAAAACATCAAAAACACTGCTAAAAACGAAAAGTGTGTATACTAGAACGATGATTTTATTTTTTAGGGGTCAATTTTGAACATGTTTTAAAAATGGTAGTGACTATGAAATTTACTACAAAATTTTCATGCAAAGTATAGTTTCAAAACGAAAAAGTGATGATACTGGAATGATGTTTTTTTTTAGGGTCAATTTTCAAACTTCTAAAAAAATGCTAGTAAAACCAAATTTTTATGTGCCAAACAAAGTTGTTTATGAGGAAAAAACACATTAATGTTTTTGGTAGAATATCATTTTTCTTTCCGAAGTATAAATTCAACATGTTCTCAACCATAACATCAACATCAACGGTGCTATGTTTTTTTTTTTCAATCCCACCATCTACTTCATGAGTAACATATTTCAATCTCTTCATGTCAAACACCATCCATTGAATTAATGGTCGGATCAATAATCCAAATCTATTGCACATGAAAAGCTCCTACAATCTCTTATATAGAATCTACTTTATATATCAATGTTGTGTCATGAGCTTTCAATTTGGCTATTCATTTCACGTTTAATGGTCTCTAAGTGAATTTACCAATTATTAACAATTACCAATTATTAACAAGTGATATAGAGGTAATTACATACTATAATTGGCTCAATTAAACTAGTCAATAGTTAATACTAATATGTACAATAGTTTAAAATCAATTTAACAATTAAAAATTCTTACAATGATAAAACTAGTTTTTTATGTCTGCAAAAATTCAATTCAACAAATATACTATTTGTAGAAAATAAATCTATTACTAGGGCTACAATGTTGCTATATAAATTTACTACAACTACTTTTTATGAAATAATTGCAAGGGCTATTGAAAGAAACAAGGTATAACCACTGGGAAGAAAATAAGGTACATCTAATAAAATACAGTATGAATATGTTTTATAAAATACAATATAGTGGATAAAATAGAGTATAGCTATTTTACAAAAAAAATTAAATAATTTACAAATATAAAAAAATGAAATATTTCCTAAGTTAGAAAATAACAATTTGAATTCATTGAAATATATATGGATAGAAAGAAAACATATTTATATATTTACACAGAAAAATAACTTAAAATTAGCATTACCACTTCTTTAGAGTCGCCCTTGCTCTAGAGTAGAATTGGTAATCACAAGCATACACACACTACGTGAGATTGGAAGAAATTACACTTTGAATTTCAGGAAAAAATGATTAAACACCAAAAGAATAAAATCCCTTAAACTTAGTTCTCTTAATTGTTATACAAAAACTACTTAACTATAATAACTTCCTACTAATATCTAGTGTTTTTCCCCTTAGTGTCAAGGAATACGACCATTTTTAAGTGTTTATACTTAGTACCAAGTAAACAAAACTAATTAAAACTTATTTCCTAGTATAAAGGAAGGCAGCCACTTCTTAGTGAAAAAACATATAAGTATTTATATTTAGTATGAAGAACAACAAACTAGTTAACTAGCCATTGCATCATGTGCTTATTTTAGCCTATAATTAAGCCAAATGGCATGAGTGGAATGACATTAAATTAACTAACTATTGCATCATGTGCTTATTTTAGCCTATAATGAAGTCAAATGGCATGAATGGAATGGCATTGGTGGTCGAAAATAGTGGAATGAAAAATCTTAAGCTAACTTACCATTACAAAATTTTGAAATTACTATCAAACAAATTCAGATCTAAAAATATATAGTAATGGTTTGATCTTTTATAAATTCTTCAACTACAGAAAAACTATGTTTTATACGGATGTTAAAGTTTTAAATGGCTTATGGCTTATGCTAGAAAACAATTCTTCAATGTAAACCTTCTCTAGCTCATGATTCCTCACTGAAAATTTTGCACTTATTCTTCTAATAAAAAACGTAATAATCCAATCACAGATAATGAGGATAAAATGGAAACAAAATGGAGAAAAACGGATAAGTAGCTTTAGGTTGTAGGTGGAGCTTAAAAATCTAGAAAATTGCCGACATTTTGAAAACTAATTGGGGGTTTTTGAATGTGTAACAGGCGGTGTAACATCCATGGACGATTTCCTCAAGAAGATTTTTCCACATGTCTAACGATGAAAGTATCATCTCCTGCGTGAAACAGAATCGCCCTGCCACCACCATTATTTACATGAAAAATAATTTTATACTCTATAAAGAAATAGAAAAAAGCTCTTGAAAAGTAATGATGAAAAAAAGCTCTTGAAAAGCAATGATGAATTCAAATATGAAACTGATTGTGAAAAGTTCAGAAAGTGCATCTACATTACCACACAAGTTAAAAAGAATCTAAACTGATTATTCTTCACTTGAAAAATGCAAAACAATTCTCATTCTAAATATAACAAATAAATTTTTATTTCAATTTTCATTTACATGACAAATAATTTTATGCTCTTCTATAAAGAGTCAAAGAAAATCTTGAATAGCAATGATGAATTCAAATTTGAACCTGATTGTCACCAGTCCAGAAAGTGCATCTACATTACAATAGATGAAATTATTTTGTCAACATGAAAATCACGTGAATAAATGAAAAGACAACATAGCAGGCCCTCACCTCAAAACAAAATCACTACAATATTACCATGCTTCCTCCATTACCCACAATAAAAAGTTCTTGGATCATACAGTCTCGATCTGTAGTGCGCAAAATAAACTGATATTTCCCTTCAAGTTGAATGACAAGGAGAAAGAGGCCAGCCACAGAGACAGTCATTGTGAATGTATGTAGAAGCACGGAATGCATTGAACGACTTGAATTGTGGAATCGTGCCACACAGATGGTTGAAGCTCACATTCAACTACGCCAGATTCCTCATTTGGGCCACCTTCTGCAGAACGCGTCCCTCGAGTTCATTATGTGACAGATAAAGGAATTCCAGAATTAGCATATCACCCAACGAGTCGGGTATTTTACCACTAAGATTATTGTTTGAAATGAAAACATAATTAATGTTTGAAGTCCCATTGAAAAACTGGGTAATTGGCCTATGAAATTGTTGAACGATAACTGCAACAAGCGGAGTTTTGGCAGGTTGCCTAACCAGTCAGGGATCTCACCGGACAGGTTGTTTTGTACCAGATTTAGGGTTTCAAGTTGGGAGAAATTGGGAATAAGTGGGATATTCCTAGTGAGTTGGTTTTGGGCCAGATTAATGGTCAAAGGAGATGGTAACTTCATTAAGGAATCTGGGATAGATCCTGTCAATAAATTCTGGTCCAAATATAATTCATAAAAATTAGCGCTCAACAAACCCAGTGAATCTGGAATGCTTCTGCTCAAACGATTGTTACTTGCCAACATCTCTGCAAGCAATGACATATTTCTTGGCCTGGAAGGAATCTTACTAGAAAGAAAATTATTCGAAATATGCAGCATCGTTAGCTACTTTAGATCTCCCATGGAGTCTGGAATGGGACCTGAGAGCTTGTTGTCATTCAGTGTCAAGATTGACAGTTGAGTCAGATTTCCAATGCTTGAAGGAATGGAGTCAGAGAGTTGATTCGAATCCAAGTTCAAAGAAGTTAAATTCTGCAAATTTCCAATGGATTCTGGAATAGGGTCGGTGAGCAGGTTTGTGGAGAGAGATAGAGTGTGTAGCCTGAGCAGTCGCCCGATGTCAGAAGGAATGGAACCACTGATTTTGTTGTTGTTCATGGAAACAACTTTCAGGGATGAAAGATTAGAAATAGAAGATGGAATTGCACCACTTATATTTTTCCACCTATCAAGAATAAGGGTTTCCAGATATGAAAGATTCCCTATGGATTCTGATATGATTCCATTCAAGTAGGCAGTATTGTTGCCTGATTCCAATGGATCCCCATCAAGAAAAGGGCTAACTACTTGACCGCTGTCGCTATCACACTTCACACCATTCCACTTGCAGCAGTCATTTCCCGTCCATGAATTGAAAGCTCCGCTCAGATCCTTCACATAGTGGGCTTTGAAATCTATTAACACAACACGGTCTTGTTCTCCACATTCTGCTGCCTTCTCTTTTCCATGGCATGAGTTTAACGACATCAGTAGTAACGCAACAACGAATGCTAAGATTTTTGCCCTGCATTTCTCCATTGCACAGGCAAAGAAATTATAGAGAGTAATCAGAAACTTAACTTCTGTACAATGGGCTTGAAGTTTATGAAACCCACATTGCAGGAGAATCGAGTAGGTATTTAAAGTCATAAATGGTATTTCTATTTTTAGGGTTTCACCTTATCTATCAAGCATTGTTTGGGGTGATTCTCAGAATCGTTAAGTGGTGGGGCGATTCTCAAAATCGCCCCACCACCGCCCCGCCACCACCCGATGGTGGCAAGGCAGTGGCGGGGCAATTCCTCATAATTGCCCCACCACCCGACGATTCTGAGAATTGCCCCATCTACTACGAATCGCCCCAAGAAGCATATTGAGATCAAGAACTATTATTGTCTCTGTCTTGCAAGATTTATGGACTATTTTCTCTTGTGAAATATCTTTATGATGCTCATATTTTCACTCCTATGAATCTCTATGATGCTTATTTTTTTTCTCTTGTGAATCTATCTATAATGATCAAACTTTCACTCTCCTGTAGATTACGATCTTTAGACTTCTCGCTCTGGTCACAGGTCTTTCACATAGTCTCTCACTTTATCTCAAGATTTTCAGATGACTACAATGGGATAGTCTCTTGTATAGATTTAAGTCTCGCTCTTATGAATACGCTCACACATATTATTATGACACAATCCTCATGTATCATATGGCACAAGTCTCTTGTCATAATCTTCACTCTTGCGTTGGTCACAGTCTATCACTCTGGCACAAGCCTCACTTATATGCTCGTCATTCAATCTACATGACTTCACATTCTTGCGATCTCACTCATGTGACATGACTATTACTCAAGCTAAAAAAATGATGGGATAAATGAATGATGGAACTTGTAAGATACTTGAGTGGATTTTGCTGTATTCATTGCATCGGCGACTCTGAGTATCGGGTAACATAATCAATCGGCTACTCTGAGCATGGTCCCTACGTCTTTAATCAACGGAGTATGCAGGAGCATAATCCTGACTGGACTTCCCCCCATGAATACAATCTTCAAATTCTTGGTCATTTTAAAAGTTGTCAATTGAGACCGCCAATATTAGTACAGTGTATGAGGCGCATAAGGTCCACTAATAACAGACCGAGAAGACCTGGACTTGTTAACTTGACATTCTATTTTTCAAAATTTTGAAAAAATGGCTCAAATGGTAAATCTTAAAATTATAAATATAAGTGGTTGAGATTATCTCATGGTACTTTCAAAAGTGTGCAAATTAAAAAAAAAAAAAAAAACAACTATTTTTTAAAATTTTGAAAAAATGGGTCAAATGGTAAATCTTAAAATTCGGAAATTCTCCACATTTTGTTGCCTTCTCTTTTCCATGGCATGAGTTTAACGACATCAGCAATAATGCAACAACGAATGTTAAGATTTCTGCCCTGCGTTTCTCCATTGCACAGGCAAAGAAATTACAGAGAGTAATCAGAAACTTAACTTCTGTACAATGAGCTTAAAGTTTATGAAACCCACATTGCAGGAGAATCGAATAGGTATTTAAAGTCATAAATGGTCTTTCTATTTTTAGGGTTTCATCTTATCTATCAAGCATTGTTTGGGGTGATTCTCAGAATTGCCAGGTGGTGGGGTGATTCTCAAAATCACCGCGCCACTGCCCCGCCACCACCCGGGTGGTGGCGGGGCGATTATGAGAATCGCCCAACCACCCGGCGATTATGAGAATCACCCCATCTGCTATGAATCGCCCCAAGAAGCATATTGAGATCAAGAATATTATTGTCTCTTCCTTGCAAGATTTATGGACTATTTTCTCTTGTGAAATATCTTTATGATGCTCATATTTTCACTCCTATGAATCTCTATGATGCTTATTTTTTTTCTCTTGTGAATCTATCTATAATGATCAAACTTTCACTCTCCTGCAGATTACTATATTTAGATTTCTCACTCTGGTCACAGGTCTTTCACATAGTCTCTCACTTTATCTCAAGATTTTCAGATGACTACAATGGGATAGTCTCTTGTATATATTTAAGTCTCGCTCTTATGAATACGCTCACACATATTATTATGACACAATCCTCGTGTATCATATGGCACAAGTCTCTTGTCATAGTCTTCACTCTTGTGTTGGTCATAGTCTATCACTCTAGCACAAGCCTCACTTATATGCTCGTCATTCAATCTACATGACTTCACATTCTTGCGCTCTCACTCATGTGACATGACTATTACTCAAGCTAAAAAAATGATGGGACAAATGAATGATGGAACTTATAAGATACTTGAGTGGATTTTGCTGTATCTGTTGCATCAGTGACTGTGAGTATCGGGTAACATAATAAATCGGCTACTCTGAGCATGGTCCCTACGTCTTTAATCAACGGAGTATTCAGGAGCAGAATCATGACTGGACTGCCCCCATGAATGCAATCTTCAAACGCTTGGTTGTTTTAAAAGTTGTCAATTGAGACTGCCAATATTAGTATAGTGTCTGAGGCGCGTAAGGTCCAATAATAAGAGACTGAGAAGACCTGGACTTGTTAAATAGACATTCTATTTTTCAAAATTTTGAAAAAATGGTTCAAATGGTAAATCTTAAAATTATAAATATAAGTGGTTGAGATTATCTCATGGTATTTTCAAAAGTGTGCAAATTTAAAAATAAAATAAAAAAACAACTATTTTAAAATTTTTGAAAAAATGGGTCAAATGGTAAATCTTAAAATTCGGAAATTCTCCACATTCTGCTACCTTCTCTTTTCCATGGCATGAGTTTAACGACATCAGCAGTAACGCAGCAACGAATGCTAAAATTTTTGCCCTATGTTTCTCCATTGCACAGGCAAAGAAATTACAGAGAGTAATCAGAAACTTAACTTCTGTACAATGGGCTTGAAGTTTATGAAACCCACATTGCAGGAGAATCGAGTAGGTATTTAAAGTCATAAATGATCTTTCTATTTTTAGGGTTTCATCTTATCTATCAAGCATTTTTTGGGGTGATTCTCAGAATTGCTGGGTGGTGGGGCGCCACCACCCAGGTGGTGGCGGAGCAGTGGCGGGGGGATTCTGAGAATCACCGCACGACCTGGCGATTCTGAGAATCGTCCCATTTGCTACAAATCGCCCCAAGAAGCATATTGAGATCAAGAACTATTATTGTCTCTTTCTTGCAAGATTTATGGACTATTTTCTCTTGTGAAATATTTTTATGATGCTCATATTTTCACTCCTATGAATCTCTATGATGCTTATTTTTTTTCTCTTATGAATCTATCTATAATGATCAAACTTTCACTCTCCTACGGATTACAATCTTTAGACTTCTCGCTCTGGTAATAGGTCTTTCACATAGTCTCTCACTTTATCTCAAGATTTTTAGATGACTACAATGGGATAGTATCTTGTATAGATTTAAGTCTCGCTCTTATGAATACGTTCACACATATTATTATGACACAATTTTTTTTACACAGTCCTCGTGTATCATATGGCACAAGTCTCTTATCTATCACTCTGGCACAAGCCTCACTTATATGCTCGTCATTCAATCTACATGACTTCACATTCTTGCGCTCTCACTCATGTGACATGACTATTACTCAAGCTAATGTTTCATTCATATAACATCACAATGTGTATGGTATCTCAACTTGTATAACATCATGAATATGCACTTGAGATATGATCTAGATTGGTCTTGCATATCGACAGTGTTACTTCATTGTATCCCATTGTATGATGGTATCAGAAAATGGCTTCTTAATGTATTATTGGTATCAGTACAGTCTCTATCTGATTGGTATTGGTCATGCTCTCACTGTCCTGATTAGTATCTGATTATGTTCTTGATTCTTGACAACATTGGTGTATGGTCTCACTACATCATTGTGCTCTCACTATGATCGAGTTATATGTATGTGATTTCATTACTCTTTGTTACATTCATATGAATGGTGGCATCACTATATAGAAGTATGTATGGTATTATCTAAAAATCTATATATCACATGTATGATCCTTTGTATTCCACAGCAGTGGCATCTATGCTTTGTGATATCTACAGAGACCTTATCTCCAAGAAAAACCCTAATCAGAATATATGCATAGATGAGATAGTGTTGGTATGACTCAATGTTTTGATTCAACATTATGATAAACTTGACACTTTGGAAGTATGATTAGTATTGGAAATAAAACATGTTCACAAATGAAGTTGTGAACAAATCATCATATTTTACTTTGTACCTCTTTGTTGAACTTTCAAGGAAAATCTAATAGATGAAAAAAAATTGGATGGGTTTTCCCCTTGTGGGATTTCTCCCTAGTATCTGAAAAAAATCATGGTGTTTCCTTTGTGCGTGCTTTTCTTCTCATGATTCTTTATGTTTTGCAATTATGATAATGTCATTATTCTTTGTATATAATTTCTAATGATGGTTAAATGTTTTGGGGTGAATGTAATATGAAAATGGTCAAATGCAATTATCCAAGCAAAGAATAATGTAGCCCTAAGAAAAAAAAATAACACAAGTCAAATCTTACCTGTAAATGGATATCAGACTATGTTAATACCAGGATAATAGGAGGAGTAGGGGTTCCATTATATGTGATTGTATTTTGTTCCATTGTTGGGTAGAGCAATGGTGAGTGGGAAGATAGAGAGGAAAATAGAGGGGGTTGATACTTTTATAGCAATGATATATGCCACACATCTCAGGTAGTTCTATAGAGAGTACAATATTCCATATCCTAAATACCAACACCTTTATAATATCACAATAATCACCTCATTCAAATCTAGTATGAGAAAGTTATGCCTCTCACAAGTTTACCTATGCAGTTGACCACCATAATACAAGTGGATGCCACATCAACTCCCTTATGCATATGTGTTAAGCTAGCCACATGTGGGATTTCAAGAAGTCTCTGGAAGGTCTAAGAACCTTATCACTATTTTAATGTTGAGGAAGTCAAATCTTTCCCATAAATGGATATCAGACTATGTTAAATATGTTGATTTTCTAGAGAAATTAAGGTTAGCACAATATTTATGAAATTCGAATAAGTAATTTTGATGTAGATATTATTTTAAGTTGTTCTAATATATTATTCATCAATTATACTTCATAAATTCAACAATAAAGAATAATAGAATAATAGAGATCACAATGCACAAAAGAGATACAAGATTTACCTTGGGAAAACCCACTATGGGGAAAACCTAACAACCTTTTCAATAGAGAAATTCTTCTTGTTTAATGAGAGACACATCTAGACTTATGGTCAAACCCGGTATTCTCCTTCAAGTCAAGTCACCCAAATCTAATCCTACATTTTTCTTTTGATCATGCACTACCATAATTTCAGCCCTCCTGCAATACCAGTTTCCCCCGAATTAAGGCCTTGCAGCAATTGCCCCAGTAACCTAGAAAATTTTTCCCCCCCTCAACAGTTTCCCTAGAAACTGTGAATCACAGAGAGAGATTCCTTCACATGTGTGAGTTTCTAGAGAGACATAAGATAAAGAAATTTTGGCCTTCTTTCCCTTCCTTCTTCATCCTTCTTTTCCTTTTCTCACTTGCCCAGAAATTGTCTTAAGAGAGGCATGTGGATTGCACAAATGAGGAGCTCAAGCTACCTTTATATAGTATGTTGTCTAGGGTAAATGTATGTGTCTCTTGGCTAGGGCCAACTTGACTTGGAGGGAATCCAACTTGTCACTTTTGAAGCCAAAAATTTCATTTAAAATATTCAAATTTACATCTTTTAAAAGACGCAATGGGACTTTGACTCAAAATAAATTTTCGTTTGACTCAAGCATTTATAAACATGATTTACAATGATAAATACAATTATATCAGACCATAAGTACATTATGAAAACCAACCATAGTTACAAATTCAACACTCCCTCTTAACTAGGGAGGTATTCATAATCATTTTCATAGGTGTTCTCAGATTGAACAAAGTTCTCTAAAGAAAAAGATTATCCATTATTACTAGCATGATCATCTATCATCAACATCCACTAGCAACCATATATGGGGTGGTACCAAAACCATGGAAACAACATCAACATATCAGGACTCACTACTCCAAAGTGATCATTCCTTGAATCCCATGGACACCACCTAGGAAAAAAATGTTGATGCCCTCAACTAGCAAGCGCTCACCCACCCTTCCTGGTGAGCACTATCGGCCAAGACCTCACTCAACCAATTCTTTGTTGGTGATTGGGTCTAGATGTTGAACTAGACCTCACTCAACCCTACCCAATGTGTGATTAAGGTCCAAGACCTCACTCCACCCTTCTAGTGTGTGATCATGGTACAAATGTTGAAGGACCTCACTCCACCATGCTTGGTGTGTGATCAAGGTCCATGACCTCACTCCACCATTTCTAGAGTGTGATAAGGTTCCTCCTCCAAGATACACTCACTCAACCATACCTATTGAGCTCTATGGGTCTCTTGGACCCATTATCCCCTTCAGGAGAATGTTCATCCGTGCTACAGACAAATCAACACCCCCTCTCAATGAGACGGGTGATCTTGACGGGCCCCAACTTGTCTCTAAAATACATGAACTTCCCCCTTGGCAACAACTTCATCAGAATATCAGTTGCTAGTTCATTGGTGGAGATGTACTTGATCCTTATTTCTCTCCTTTGCACCATGTCATGAATGTAGTAGTTCTTGATCTCAATAAATGGAATTACATATTAAATTGTATTGTTTGAATGACTGGTGCTCTAAATCCCTATATAAGGGATATGTGTAGGTATTATGACCGTTTATGTCTCTTTCTGAAACATATTTTGTCTAGCCTTTAGCTACATATGATATGATTTCACTCCAAGAGATGGCACTTTTGGGTGGAAAAAATGATTGCTCAATTGAGCCCTTTTTAAGCGCTCGATCAAGCCATTTGAGCACTTAAACAATGTAACACAATGTTATTTAGGAGCTCGATTTAGCCATGTCTTTGCGACAGCCAAATGAAGAAGATTGGGTTTTGGATTTATTTTCTGGCTCAGGTAAATTTTATTATATGGAATTAAATTTCAATATGTTATTTATTAATTTATATGTCATTGTACTAATTTACTTCATTATTTCCTCTGTGCTTGATAATTAGGTACAACACTAGCATGTTTCCTTCAAAAAGGAAGAAATTGCATTACAATTGAAAAAGATCCAATACAATGCAATTTCATTCAGCAAAGAATTAATGCTCTTCAATTTCTTCCTGATGCAATGCAAGAAATTGGGTTGAAGAAAGGGAACTTTAGTGAATCATGTGTGGCAAAAAAGGCAAAGGAACCCCAACCACCATTACATGAAATGTTTGGAAAAACATACAATGGGAGATTCTCAGACATCAAAGATCCATTAGAAGAAGAAAATGAGCAAAAGGAAGCAAAAAATATTGTGGGAGAAGACAATGATGAAACTCTAGAGGATGAAGAGTTTGGATTACATGACATTGTTGATTAAATTTAAAAAATGCTTGGAAATCAAGCCTTACGTTTTGACTTTGACATTTTATGAGAAGAATAAACACTCAATTAAGGATGTTATACGTACAATATTTGTAATATGTGATTTTCACATTAATTTTTAAGTTGATCATTATTTTTTGTAATAAAAAGTGATTATTATTATTTTTTTGACATGAAATTCATAAAAAAACTATTATTTAACCATTTTTAGTTAAAATTTTCGTATAAAAATTGCGATTTTGACATGTCAATTCGAGCAAAAAATTATCAAAACGTGTAGTTTTTTAGTTATATTTATGTTAAAAATGGTTATTTTTATGTCTATTGTGAAAAGAATATTATTTTTTAGAAACAATTATTTCATGTGGATTGAAAAATTAATTAAGGATGTATAAATATGTAGAATATCGAAAATTCAAAATATCAACCTTCTAATTTGAAAATGCAAAAAAATAAAAACCTCACTACAAAAAAATTAAAATTAAAATTAAAAAAAAAAAATAATGAAGAAAACGACCACTTCAAAAATTAATAAATTTACAAAATAATTATTTACATTTCATACATTAGAAAATTTAAAGTCAAAAAATAGGGCTTTTAAAAAAAGGGTATGATGTAGAATACCCACTTTTTAAATCAGCGTGAAAATCACTACCATTCTAAAACGTAATGTACATAAAAAAAATTAAAGTGCCAAAAACTATGCTCTAAAAAAAACATGTGTGTTCTACATCACCCTTTTTCAAAATCAGGTCATTTTTTTGCTATCTCTATGAAACAGGTATACATATACATATACATATACATATACATATACATATACATATACATATACATATACATATACATATATATATATATATTCTCATAAATTTATTTTTCTATACAAAAATATAGGACAAAATTTAAGATATATCTATATCTATATCTATATCTATATCTATATCTATATCTATATATATATATATATATATATATAGAGAGAGAGAGAGAGAGAGAGAGAGAGAGAGAGAGATATTCTCATAAATTTATTTTTCTATACAAAAATATAGGATGAAATTTAAGATTAGTGCATTGAATAATTTTTCAGGGGAAAATTCAAATTTGCATCATGTGAAAGTTGATATAATAAGGTGCATCATATTTTGTATTGAACTAGTATAATTTGTGTATCATCTTAATTGAATGTATTTTTGAAGTCTTAATTTTGTGTTAATATATTTAATTGAGTTAGATTGGATAATTATATTATTTTTCATTTATTACTAGAGTGGAAAAAATTGAAGCAATCAACTCTAATGCTCATATTAATAACAAGTCTCAATTTTGAGAATTGGAATTTGAAACCTTCATAATTAAATGACATTTTTTGTGTCAAAATTATTTTACTTATATTAGACTCACTTGGAACTATTTTTCACTCATACACTTTTCAAATGGTGCAAGAATCGCTTCAAACAAAGTTAGTATGTAAAAGTTTTTCTCCTACAAGTTGACCTAACATGTTGACCATGGTGCAAGAATCACTTCAAACATAGTTCATATGTAAAAGTTTTGTCTCATACAAACCAAAGATGTTGACCACCATGGTATGAAAGGATGCCACATTGGCCTAGTTATTCATGCAAATGGGTCTAGCCATGTGTGGATTTTTACTCCAAACAATCCAAAATCATAACAGTAGTTGAGGGAGTCAAATCTATGCATATGGGGCTAGCCATGTGTGGACTTTTACTCCAGATAATAATAGTTGAGGGAGCCAAATATTACTCTAGTTGGCTATTGGGCTACTATTTATAGGAGGAGTATGGTTTCCATTCTATGCTATTTTATTTTGTTTCATAGTTTAGTATCGAATTGAGAGTTGGTGTTTTACAAGCCATGGGTATAGTAACTCCATAGAGAATGTATTTTCTTTTATTTTCATATTTCCATACTAGATAAAAGAGATAAAGGTGACCTCACCTTCTAACTATTTCTTCTTAAAGTAAAATTCTTATCTCTTATAATTATATGTATCTCTTATTATTTTCTATTCCTTACATTTTAGTGTCTCCATTCATTTAAACAACAAACCAACTATTCTAAGATCTTAAAAAAAATTAACCTAACCTAACCTAATAAGTTGTGACATTTTATTTCCGTGGAATATCTACCATAATTTACATATGAACAGCTCATATTTGTTGGGTGTGGAGCCTGATTATCTTCTGTATTCAAAGGTTTCAGCCGGATGTATACCCCAGGAAGACTGTACACCCCTCCACGTGAGGGGGTGCAAGGGGGCTAATCCCCTCCTGCTGGGGGGTCTGGGGGCCAGTAGTCCTCCAGTGGGGGTTCGGGGGCAGCACCCCTAAAGCTAAAAATAGATGTAAAATTTCCTTGTAAAAGTTTAGTAATTTCTAGTCAATCTGGGTCGTTCATTAGGCAGATGATCTAACGGTAGAAGTTATGTTTAATTTAGGGTTTTTCACCCTAGATGGCAACCCCTCACTATATATGAGGGAATTGTATTGCGTCTATGTACATCTATATTCTGAGTGAGGAAGAAAGAGGAGATTGAGAACAAAGAGGGTGTTACAGCGAATCTATTGTAGGTTGTATCTCTTCAGTTTGCTGGATAATATAAAAGGAAGGACTGGTTGTTTCTCCGTGGATGTAGCCCAAACTGGGTGAACCACGTATATCTGTGTCTCTCTTGTTTTATGCATTTTCTGTGTTTATATTTCTACAATATTTTATGTGTTCCGTTGCTCCGTAATATATAATTTTCTAACAACTGGTATCCGAGCTGAAGGTCTATTTGGCTGATAAACTCACAGGAGAGAAGGGTTCATAGTTCGAGTGGGAGCAATGGCAGAAGATGGTAGGTTTAGGGTCGAAAAATTCAACGGCAAAAACTGCCAGTTGTGGAAGATCCAGATGGAAGATTATCTGTATCAGAGAGATTTGTACCTACCATTGAACGGAAAGACAAAGAAGCCGACGAGTATGATAGACACAAAATGGGATATTTTGGATAGAAAGGCACTTGGAACAATACGGTTGTGCCTAACGGCGTCGGTATCGTTTAATATTTCAAAGGAAATGACAACACAGGGTTTAATGTCGGAATTGGCCAAACTATATGAAAAACCCTTGGCCTCAAATAAGGTATTTCTTATGAAGTGTTTATTTAACATGAAGATGTTAGAATGTGGATCTGTTGCAGATCATTTAAATGATTTTAATACAGTTACAAGTTGGTTAAGTTCTATAGGGGTAAATTTTGATGATGAAGTTAGGGCTCTTTTATTTCTGTGCTCATTGCCAGAAAGTTGGATGCTTTAGTTATGGCCGTTAGTAACTCTGTCTCTAGATCTAGTACTTTAAAGTTTGATGATGCTGTTGGTGCAATCCTTAGCGAGGAAATTCAGCGGAAAAGACTCGATGAGACATCAGGTAATGCTTTGACTGCAGAGACTAGGGGAAGAAAAATGGAAAGAGGAAAGAGCCCAGGATATTGCAGTAAGTCAAGAAAAGGCAAATCAAAGTCCAAATCGGGGATAGTGTGCTGGAAATGTGGGAAGAAAGGACACTTGAAGAAAGATTGCAAGTCTCGGAAGGGAAAATAAGGAGACGCACAGCAAGAAACTAATCATGAAGCGAATATAATAGGTGATGTATTGCAAGATGCTTTGATTCTTTCATTAGAAAATATTATTGATGCCTGGGTGGTAGATTCAGGGGCCTCATTCCATGCCACACCTGATAAGAAACATTTTCATGATTATGTTCAAGGATATTTTGGAAAAGTTCGATTGGGTGATGATAAACCCTGTAAAATCATTGGAATGGGTACAGTTTTCATAAAACAGAAAAATGGAAATCAGTGGCTATTGAAGAATGTAAGGCATGTTCCAGATCTAAAGAAAAATTTGAATTCAACAAGGTAGTTGGGAGGTGAAGGTTGTGTAAGTACTTTCACAGATAAAACCTGGAAGGTCACTAAAGGATCCCTCGTAATAGCAAAAGGAGAAAAGGTTGGTACATTGTATTTATGCAATGGTATTTCTAATTATGTTAATGCTTTAACCTCTAGAGGAGAAGATACAACATTGTGGCATCATAGGCTCGGGCACATGAGTGAGAAGGGGATGCAGATTCTTCACACAAGAAATTTTTTGCCAGGTTTGAAGCATGTTGATTTTAAATTCTATGAGAATTGTGTTTATGGAAAACAAAAGAGAGTCAGTTTCCTTAGAGTTGGGAAAGAAAAGAAGAGCGAAAAATTAGAGCTTGCGCATACAGATGTATGGGGACCTGCTCAGGCATCATCTCTTGGTGGCTCTCATTATTATGTTACTTTTATTGATGATGCAATCAGAAAAACCTGGATTTATTATATTCGAAATAAATCTGATGTATTTGATACTTTCAAGAAATGGAAAGCTTTGGTTGAAAATGAGATAGGGAAAAGGTTGAAGTGTCTCAGATCAGATAATGGAGGTGAATACTACAACAAAGAGTTTGATAGGTATTGTTCAAAGAATGGAATTCATAGAGAGAAGACAATTCCAGGAACACCACAAGGAAATGGTGTGTAAGAAAGGATGAACATGACAATCATGGAGCATGCAAGGTGCATGAGATTGCATGCAGGATTGCCTTTACAATTTTGGGTAGATGCTGTAGATACTGTTGTTTATCTAATAAACATAGGGCCTTCAAGTTCCTTGGATGGTGGTATTCTAGAGGAGGCATGGACAGGTAAAAAGGTAAACTACTCATCTTTGAAGACTTTTGGTTGAGAAGCCTTTGTCCACATTAACAAAGAAAATAGAACAAAGCTTGAGGCAAAATCAAAGAAATGTACCTTTATTGGATATGGTGTTAATGATTTTGGTTATCGCTTATATGATTATGAAAATCACAAAATAATTAGGAGCAGAGATGTAATATTCAATGAAAAGGTCTTGTATAAGAATCAATTGTAGGAAAAGAAACCAAAGAAAGAAAACAGAGAATACACAGTGCTTGACGATATCACAGGAAAAGTGATGGTGCCTGAAAATCATAATGATCAATAGTGACAACAACAACCACAATAGCAGCAAGCACTTCAAACACCTGAAAGTGGTGTTAGAAGATCTACTGGGATAAGTAGACCCCCTTAATGATACTCTCCTTCATTATATTATGTATTGTTGACTGATTATGGTGAACCAGAATGTTATGAAGAAGCAGTGCAGATAGAAACCAAGAATAAGTGGGAACAATCCATGAAAGAAGATATGGACTCCTTAGCAGATAACCAAACTTGGGACTTAGTCAGGTTGCTTGCAGGTAAAACAACATTGCAAAATAAATGGGTTTACAGGCTAAAGGAAGAAGATGGAGGAAAATAGAGGTACAAAGCTAGACTTGTTGTGAAGGGGTTTGCACAAAAGAAAGGTATTGATTTTGATGAAATATTTTCTCCTGTTGTTAAAATGACTTCAATCAGAACTATTTTAAGTCTAGTAGCAGTTGAAGATTTGCATCTTGAGCAGTTATATGTAAAGATAGCCTTTCTCCATGGGGATTTGGAGGAAGAGATATATATGCAGCAGCCACAAGGATATGAGGTAAAAGGGAAGGAGAAACTAGTGTGCAGGTTGAAGAAGAGCTTGTATAGCTTAAAACAGGCTCCAAGGCAGTGGTATCTAAAATTTGACAGGTTTATGTTTGAACTAGGTTATACTAGATGTCACTTTGATCATTTTGTTTATCTCGAAAGGCAAAATGATGGCAGCTATATTATATTGCTATTGTATGTATATGACATGCTTGTTGCAGGTTCTAACATGCAAGAAATAAATGTGCTCAAAAGGAAATTGGCAAACTCATTTGCAATGACGGATTTGGGTGTTGCAAAACAAATCCCTGGTATGAGAATAACTAGAGATAGGAAAAATCGCAAATTAGCATTGTCTCAAAGTGAGTACATAGAAAAGGTGTTGAAAAGGTTTAATATGAAGAATGCAAAACCAGTTAGTGTACCTATGGCTAGCCATTTCAAATTAAGTAAGGAGGCGTGTCCCAAGACTCAGGAAGAAATGGCTCATATTTCTAAAGTTCCATATGCATCAACAGCTGGAAGCTTAATGTATGCAATGGTCTGCAGAAGTCTTGATATTGCACATGCAGTGGGAGTTGTAAGCAGGTAGATGAACAATCCAGGAAAAGAACATTGGATGGCAGTGAAGTGGATTCTTAGGTATTTGAGAGGTACCACAAATCAAGCATTATGCTTTGGTAGTTCAAACATTGTTGTACAGAGATATGTTGATGCAGATATGGCAAGTGATAGAGATAACAAGAGGAGCACAATAGGGTATGTGTTCATTGTAGGTGGAACAACTTTCAGTGGGGTTTCAAAAATCTAAAGTGTTGTTGCACTTCCAACAATAGAAGCAGAGTATGTTGCTGCTACAGAGGCTAGTAAAGAAATGATTTGGTTACAAAGGTTTCTGGATGAATTGGGCAAGAAGCAGGAGTTGGGAAGGTTATATAGTGACAGCCAGCATCCCATACATCTTGCAAAGAACTCTGCATTTCATTCCAAGACTAAACATATACAGCTCAAGTACCATTTCATATGGTCAGCATTGGAAGATGGACAATTGAAGCTGGAAAAGATACAGACTAGCCAGAATCCTGCAGATATGTTAACAAAAGTTGTAACCAGGGAGAAACTGAGAATCTACTCAATTTCAATTAGTCTTCAAGTGTGATGAAGAAGATGAGAAACAACCAAGTCCAAACTGGAGTTATTGTGTATAAAATGAAGCAGCGGTGGAGTTGCTATAATCAGTCTCCAAGTGGGAGATTGTTGGGTGTGGAGCCTGATTATCTTCTGTATTCAAAGGTTTTAGTCGGATGTATACCCCAGGAAGACTGTACAACCCTCGATGCGGGGGGGACTTGTACCCCCCACAAGGGTCCAAGGGGGCTAATCCCCCCCAGCTGGGGGGTCCAGAGGCTAGCGGTCCCCCGGCGGGGGTTCAGGGGCAGTGCCCCCGAAGCTAAAAATAGATGTAAAATTGCCTTGTAAAAGTCTAGTAATTTCTAGTCAATCTCGGCCGTTCATTAGGAGGATGATCTGACGGTAGAAGTTATGTTTAATTTAGGGTTTTGCCCTAGAAGGCAACCCCTCACTATATATGAGGGAATTGTATTGCGTCTATGTACATCTATATTCTAAGTGAGGAAGAGAGAGGGGATTGAGAGAAAAGAGGGTGTTACAACGGATCTGTTGTAGGTTGTATCTCTTCAGTTTGCTGGATAATATAAAAGGAAGGACTGGTTGTTTCTCCTTGGATGTAGCCCAAACTGGGTGAACCACATTTATCTATGTCTCTCTTGTTTTATGAATTTTCTGTGTTTATATTTCTACAATATTTTATGTGTTCCATTGCTTCGTAATATATACTTTTCTAACAACAGTTATTAGAGCTGAAGATCTATTTGGCTAATAAACTCGCAGGAGAGAAGGGTTCCTGGTTCGGGTGGAAGCAATGGTGGAAGATGGTAGGTTTAGGGTCGCAAAATTCAACGGCCAAAACTACCAGCTGTGAAGATGCAAATGGAAGATTATCTGTATCAGAGAGATCTGTACCTACCATTGAGAGAAAAGACAAAGAAGCCGACGAGTATGACATACACAGAATGGGATATTTTGGATAGAAAGGCACTTGGAACAATATAGTTGTGCCTAGTGGCGTCGGTAGCATTTAATATTTCAAAGGAAATGACAACACATGGTTTAATGTCGGCATTGGCCAAACTGTATGAAAAACCCTCGGCCTCAAATAAGGTATTTCTTATGAAGCATTTATTTAATATCAAGATGTCAGAAGGTGGATCTGTTGCAGATCATTTAAATGATTTTAATATAGTTACAAGTCATTTAAGTTCTGTAAGGGTAAATTTTGATGATGAAGTTAGGGCTTTGTTATTTCTGTGCTCATTGCCAGAAAGTTGGAATGGTTTAGTTATGGCCGTTAGTAACTCTGTCTCTAGATCTAGTACTTTAAAGTTTGATGATGCTGTTGGATCAATCCTTAGCGAGGAAATGCGATGGAAAAGCTCTGGTGAGACATCAGGTAATGCTTTGACTGGAGAGACTAGGGGAAGAAAAATGGAAAGAGGAAAGAGCCCATGATATCAGAGTAAGTCAAGAAAAGGCAGATCCAAATCCAAATTGGGGATAGTGTGCTGGAAATGCGGGAAGAAAGGACACCTGAAGAAAGACTGCAAGTCTCGAAAGGGAAAAGAAGGAGACGCGCAGCAAGAAACTAATCATGAAGCGAATGTAATAGGTGATGTGTTGCAAGATGCTTTGATTCTTTCATTAGAAAATATTATTGATGCCTGGGTGGTAGATTCAGGGGCCTCATTCCATGCCACACATGATAAGAAACATTTTCATGATTATGTTCAAGGAGATTTTGGAAAAGTTCGATTGGGTGATGATAAACCCTGTAAAATCATTGGAATGGGTACAATTTTCATAAAACAGCAAAATGGAAATCAGTGGCTATTGAAGAATGTAAGGCATGTTCCAGATCTAAAGAAAAATCTGAATTCAACAAGGTAGTTGGGAGGTGAAGGTTGCGTAAGTACTTTCACAGATAAAACCTCGAAGGTCACTAAAGGATCCCTCGTAATAGCAAAAGGAGAAAAGGTTGGTACATTGTATTTATGCAATGGTATTTCTAATTATGTTAATTCTTTAACCTCTACAGGAGAAGATACAGCATTGTGGCATCATAGGCTCGGGCACATGAGTGAGAAGGGGATGCAGATTCTTCACACAAGAAATTTGTTGCCAGGTTTGAAGCATGTTGATCTTAAATTCTATGAGAATTGTGTTTATGGAAAATAGAAAAGAGTCAATTTCCTTAGAGTTGGGAAAGAAAAGAAGAGTGAAAAATTAGAGCTTGTGCATACAGATGTGTGTAGACCTGCTCAGGTATCATCTCTTGGTGGCTCTCGTTATTATGTTACTTTTATTGATGATGCAACCAGAAAAACCTAGATTTATTGTATTCGAAATAAATCTGATGTATTTGATACTTTCAAGAAATGGAAAGCTTTGGTTGAAAATGAGACAGGGAAAAGGTTGAAGTGTCTCAGATCAGATAATGGAGGTGAATATTGTAGCAAAGAGTTTGATAGGTACTGTTTAGATAATGGAATTCATAGAGAGAAGACAGTTCCAGGAACACCACAAGAAAATGGTGTGTAAGAAAGGATGAACAAGACAATCATGGAGCGTGCAAGGTGCATGAGATTGCATGCAGGATTGCCTTTACAATTTTGGGCAGATGCTGTAGATACTTCTATTTATCTAATAAACAGAGGGCCTTTAAGTTCCTTGGATGGTGGTATTTCAGAGGAGGCATGGATAGGTAAAAACGTAAACTACTCATTTTTTAAGACTTTTGGTTGTGAAGCCTTTGTCCACATTAACAAAGAAAATAGAACAAATCTTGAGGCAAAATCAAAGAAATGTACCTTTATTGGATATGGTGTTAATGATTTTGGTTATGGCTTATATGATTATGAAAATCACAAAATCATTAGGAGCAGAGATGTAATATTCAATGAAAAGGTCTTGTATAAGAATCAGTTGCAGGGAAAGAAACAAGAGAAACAAAATAGAGAATACACAGTTCTTGACGATATCATAGGAAAAGTGATGGTGCCTGAAAATCATAATGATCAATAGCCAGAACAACAACCACAACAGCAACAAGCACTTCAAATTCCTGAAAGTGGTGTTAGAAGATCTACTAGGATAAGTAGACCCCCTAAACGATACTCTCCTTCATTATATTATGTATTGTTGATTGATTCTGGTGAACCAAAATGTTATGAAGAAGCAGTGCAGGTAGAAACCAGCAAGAAGTGGGAGCAAGCCATGAAAGAAGAGATGGACTCCTTAGCACATAACCAGACTTGGGATTTAGTGAGGTTGCCTGCAGGTAAAACAACATTGCAAAATAAATGGGTTTATAGGCTGAAGGAAGAATATGAAGGAAAACAGAGGTACAAAGCTAGACTTGTGGTGAAGGGGTTTTCATAGAAGAAAGGTATTGATTTTGATGAAATATTTTCTCCTGTTGTTAAAATGACTTCAATGAGAACTGTTTCAAGTCTAGTAGTAGCTGAAGATTTTCATCTTGAGCAGTTAGATGTAAAGATAGCCTTTCTCCATGGGGATTTGGAGGAAGAGATATATATGCAGCAGCCACAAGGATATGAGCTAAAAGGGAAGGAGAAGCTATTGTGCAGGTTGAAGAAGAGCTCATATGGCTTAAAATAGGCTCCAAGGCAATGGTATCTAAAATTTGACAGGTTTATGTTTGAACAAGGTTATACTAGATGTCACTCTTATCATTGTGTTTATCTCAGAAGGCAAATTTATGGCAGCTATATTATATTGTTATTGTACGTAGATGACATGCTTGTTGCAGGTTCTAACATGCAGGAAATAAATGTGCTCAAAAGGAAATTGGCAAACTCATTTGCAAAGAAGGATTTGGGTGCTGCAAAACAAATCCTTGGTATGAGAATAACTAGGGACAGGAAGAATCACAAATTAACATTGTCTCAAAGTGAATACATAGAAAAGATGTTGAAAAGTTTTAATATGCAGAATGAAAAATGAGTTAGTATACCTTTGGCTATCCATTTCAAATTAAGTAAGGAGGCGTGTCCCAAGACTCAGGAAGAAATGGCTCATATGTCTAAAGTTCCATATGCATCAACAATTGGAAGCTTAATGTATGCAATGGTGTGCACAAGGCCTGATATTGCACATGCAGTGGGAGTTGTAAGCAGGTACATGAACAATCCAGGAAAAGAACATTGGATGGCAGTGAAGTGGATTCTCAGGTATTTGAGAGGTACCACAAATCAAGCATTATGCTTTGGTAGTTCAAACATTGCTCTATAGGGATATGTTGATGCAAATATGGAAGCTGATAGAGATAACAGGAGGAGCACAATAGGGTATGTGTTTATTGTAGGTGGAACAGTTGTCAGTTGGGTTTCAAAAATCCAAAGTGTTGTTGCACTTTCACCAACAGAGGCATAGTATGTTGCTGCTACAGAGGCTAGTAAATAAATGATTTGGTTACAAAGGTTTCCGGATGAATTGGGCAAGAAGCAGGAGTTGGGCAAGTTACACAGTGATAGCCAAAGTGCCATACATCTTGCAAATAACTCTGCATTTCATTCCAAGACTAAACATATACATCTCAAGTACCGTTTCATACGGTCAGCATTCGAAGATGTACAGTTGAAGCTGGAAAATATACACACTAGCCAGAATCCTGCAGATATGTTAACAAAAGTTGTAACCAGGGAGAAACAGAGAATCTGCTCAGTTTTAATTGGTCTTCAAGTATGATGAAGAAGATGAGAAATAGCTAGGTCCAAAGTGAAGTTATTGTCTAGAAAATGAAGCAGCGGTGGAGGTGCTATAATCAGTCTCCAAGTGGGAGATTGTTGGGTGTGGAGCCTGATTATCTTCTATATTCAAAGGTTTCAGCTGGATGTATACCCCAAAAAGACTGTACACCCCTCCACGCAGGGGTTCGAGGGGGCTAATCCCCCCCGGATAGGGGGTCCAGGGGCCAGTGGTCCCCCGGAGGGGGTTCAGGGGCAACACCAACAAAGCTAAAAATAGATGTAAAATTGCCTTGTAAAAGTCTAGTAATTTCTAGTCAATCTGGTTTGTTCATTAAACAGATGATCTGATGGTAGATGTTATGTTTAATATAGGGTTTTTCGCCCTAGAAGGCAACCCCTCACTATATATGAGGGAATTGTATTATGTCTATGTACATCTATATTTTGAGTGAGGAAGAGAGAGGAGATTAAGAGCAAAGAGGGTGTTACAGCGGATCTGCTGTAGGTTGTATCTCTTTAGTTTTCTAGATAATATAAAAGGAAGGACTGGTTGTTTCTCTGTGTATGTAGCCCAAACTGGGTGAACCACGTATATCTGTGTCTCTCTTTCTTTTGTGCATTTTTTGTGTTTATATTTTTGCAATATTTTATGTGTTCCATTACTCCGTAATATATAATTTTCTAACAATATTTTGTTTGTGCATTTAAAACAATGCTTCAATATCATTTTTTTAAATTTTATTTTGGGCAGTTTTATATCTTATTAATTTCATGATAAGTCTTAATAATGAGGCTCATCAACAAAGTATAGATTATTAACATTAGATTAATGTAAGAATATAGATATGTCATGATGACTACAAATTGTTTTAATATTGATATATTTAAGAAGATGGAAAACTCATACAATTGAAAGTTAAAAGTTTTAGGAATTTATAGATGTATTGATGAAACTAATGAATACATATAGATTTAATTTTATTTTGGGCAGTTTTATATCTTATTAATTTCCTGATAAGTCTTAATAATGAAGCTTCATCAACAAAGTTTAGATTATTAACATTAGATTAATGTAAGAATATAAATATGTCATGATTACTACAAATTGTTTTAATATTGATATATTTTAGAGTATGGAAAATTCATACAATTGAAAGTTAAAAGTTTTAAGAATTTATAGACGTATTGATGAAACTAATGAATACATATAAATTCAAATGGTGCTAAGGGTTTATGGGCTTCATGGTTTTCAACAATTAACATGTTGTTTGATATATTATCCATTGCACTCTTGTAAGTTAGATTACAAGTGGAAGAATGTTGAAAGAGAGCATCAAACATCTTGTAATGTTGTAGTGAAGCATGGAATAAATACAGATTAATATTAAATAATTTTTGAATAATAGTAAGAAATAAATACAAAACAGTAGCATACAATGGATGTTAAACAAAGAAAGTTTCCCAATAAATTACTATCAACTGTCCCAAAAGGTACAAAGAGAGGCCAATAGGATTATTAAATTGGAATTGTTGAATTTTTATAGAAGAGTTAATTGGTTTGTGGAAAACCTTGTTTTCTTGGACTGGATCACTGTGCGATTACTTTTCTTTATATATATATTACAAGGAACACATTGAATGTCTTATTTCATTTTAAAGTTAATTACCCAAAATCAAGAGGTTAAGCTAATTACCCAAAATCAAGAAACCTCTATGGATGGCCAAGCATATACGAAGAATACATCTCATTCATATGGAATACCAAATCCATCTTTTCTTTTCTCTGAGTAAAATTTCAAAAGCATGAACACATGCCATTCCATATGCACAATAAACCCAACTTCTGAAATTTCAATGCTTGGATGCATCCCATTCATTCGTTCAATCAGGTGAGACACTTTCAACCATTGATCTGAACCAGAAAAGGAAACAATGGAAAATCAAGAAAGCACGGAAAGTCAAGAAAGCACAAAAACTCACGAGAAAGGATTCTATGCAAAAAATAAAGAAATCCCACCCTTTATCCTATGGAAAAATCATCAATCCCATGCCTTTCCGCCATGAAGCACTATCATTTCCTATTATGGAACTATAGGAACATGTTACGAACAGAGGAAACTGTAGCGCCATGAACAAGCTCGCCCTCTGTCAAAGCCTCCTTTAAACACCATACTCCCACATTCGATTCCGCTCCACAATTTTCCTGCAATCGACGACATACTGGCTATAGCTACTGTGTAATAAGAGCCTTTTGTTGTATTTTCTAATTTTTATTTAAAATATAATACTCATAATTGAAATTCATTGAAAGATTCAACTTAAACCACATTATTAAATCATCTACATAATAGAAATGTGTTTATAAATTCCAAGAAATGTAAGGGATATTCCACATAAATTAAAAGCAAATATTAATTGAAAATGTATAAAGAACTGAATCAAAATATCTACATAAGAGTTTTGAAAGTGGGTATTGTTTCAGAATAGTGATAAGTGTGTATTGTTTCAAAATATATGAATTCTCCTTACTGGTCGTTCTCTACATTTAAAACAAGTTATGCCCAAATTATTGATTGACCTAATTTTTGGTCGATTTGTTGTTTCTTCCTTAATCATCCTCAAGATCAAGTGGCACATTCAGATCAGGAAGAGATCAAGAAGAGCCTCGACAGACAGATTCGGATTGTGAGCAAGAGGAGCGCTGAGTCACGGATTCAGATCAAGAACAAGAGGAGCCTCCTCTGGCAGATCAAGAACAAGAGGAGCCTCCTTCACCTCAAGAGCCTTCTTCTTATTTTCGCGTAACGCCCTTTCAAGAAACTGTATAACAGGGTGAGCTTCAATTCTTCCATGTGACAACAAGCGGATATCATTGACAAGAACAACAGTAATTTCACCTTTAGATGGGCCATCTTCCCATAAAAACCTCAGCACCAACAGTAATTGTAACAACGCTACTTGTAAATTTAGATGATCTATTGAATCTGGTCATATACATAGTCCGACAGACCTACAATCAGATCAGATGCTTTACTAACAGTTGTAAAAATAATTTAGACAATTGAGAATAATCCTGAGGATGAATTATACTACATGGTTTGAAATTAATATACACAAAAATACCATTATGATTTTACCTAAAATATTTCAATTTACATGATTAATCATGTCACAATACAATAAGGAAATACTCTAGAATCCTAATGATAAAAATTAAAAGCAAGATCAAATTCAGCGTTTCTAAATATTTAAATCTACTAATAAAATCTTCTTGTTCTTACCTAAAGTAGCATGAACATGTAATTATGATGTCATATTATGCAGAAAATAGAGAATAAAGTAAGGAATAAACTAGTAAAAATATTAGGGAACCCGTTTGATCATTGCATCAAAATAGAGAAGGTCGTTGTTGTAGTTTGATATGATTATTCTGTTTTTCAACTCAACGCGGTATTTAGCAGATATGGTTCTTTGCATTTGCAACTAACCGCGCTGTGAATCTTGTAATTGCGTGGACTCGCATTGAAATCTCGCTATCTTTTCCTCGATCTGGTTACTATCTCTCAAATTCATGCTCTATCGATTCTTCTGCTCAACATAACAGCAACAAAATAGAATCGCTAGGATAAACCATGCAAACATTCTTTAAAAAACAACATAAATTAAATTAAAAACTCACATATCCTTTCCTCATAAACTTGCCAAAAAAAATTAAAAATCTCATTTTCTGTGCTGGAAAATCTAGAAATTAAGTTCGTTCAAGGGCTTGAAGCGTGGCCCTGTATCAGTGATTCTAGGGTCATTGTTTGCTTAATTCAATAGGCTCCCTTAGGCTCCAACAATAAGTCATCTAAAGTTATATTTTTGCTTACCACACACTATTTGGATAAAATGTTTTGGTTTATTTAGTTATATCTTTTACAAACACTCACAGTAAGATTGATTTTTTTATTTTTATTTTTAAATTGATATATAAACTATTTTTTTTAAGAAAAAATTATAATTTTTATTAATAAATAAAAATATCATCCTATTTTTTCATAAAGATGCACTCAAAAAAACCTTTTAGAGCCATCATCCTAGAAAATATGATTAATGCTAACCATATGATTATACTACATCACAATGAAGACCAGGTTTCGAAAATAAGATAATATTTTTGAAATAACAGAATTTTGGTTTAACTTTTGTTACATATGATCGCACTTCAGCGAAAACTTGAAATTCTCTGTTTTGATCTGACGAATTCCAGGCTTTCAAGATAAGAAGGAAGATAAAAATTTTAGAAAGGATGCCAGTATTGTGAAAAAAAAATTTGGGCAGGTTAATGGTGTTGAGTTAATTGGGTAATAAATAGTTTTTTAATTATAGAGTTAATAAAAATTTGTCAGAAATTTGAAGCATGAGTTGAATATGATTCAAATAACTTTGTGGAGAATTTATAACTCAAATCTATGATTCTAACAAATACCTATCTCATTCTAAAGAAATTTTACAGAAAAATATGCGGTTCCTCCAAAAATATATAACAAATAATTTATAAACTAAAGCAAAGCAATTTTTATTATAATTTATGCATAGCAGACCCGTTCATATAGATTTTGTCTAATCCCCAATGAAATTCTTAAAAATTTGAAAATTTCATCACAATTATGGAAAGATGAGACATGATTTTTCTATATCACCAAAATTCTAGCAAATTTTCCACAGTATTTGGCCTCTCCAAGCAAATCCATCGGTTAAAAAGGATTATTTGTTGCGCAATACATTTGTTCGCAGACTATAAAATCAATGGACTTGTAAGAAAATAAAAGGGTTTTACCTTTAAATTGATTTAAATAGCATACCATAAATCTGGGAGGCTTGATTAAGGGTTGCCTTCCACGTCTGGATGCATTCCACTGTGACTTTGGCTTTGCATTGGTGTTCTTCAAAGGCTTTAGCGTAACACCCACTCTCAACGTAACAGAGGTCTTTAGGCTCAATGTCATAAAACACAGGAATTATCTTCAAGTTACACTTGTGATATGATCTCAAAATCCAATGCGGATTTTCCAAACACCAAGGGGATTCATCATAACGCTTAGTAAAAAGGGCAATATGAACTGACGCACTTTGAATGGCTCCGAGGATTGCAGGGGACAAAGTATCTCCCGTGTGAAGTTCCTTGTTATCCAGAAACACGCGCAGCCCATGACAATTTGTGAGGCGATGGTAGATGAAGCTCAGTGCTTGCCAAAAGCTAGGGAAGAAGAATAGTGCTTGCGAAAAGACAGGGAAGAAGAAGAACAACAACAACTGGCAGGGAAAAAGCAGTAAAAATATCTTCAAGAGTGACATAAAAGAATGGGAAAAAGTAGTAAGGCAACTCAAAGGGCCAGGTTCAATGCACAACAGAACTAGGAGGTGAAAAGAAGGCAACTCATATATTTGGAAAAAGCAGTCAAAGTGCAGTGCATGCTTGCCAAATGACACTTCAAATCAATGGTTGAAAGTGTCTCACTTGATCGAATGGTTCAAGGTAAAAGTGTTGACAATTGTTGATGCATAGGAAGACCTATCGACCTAACTAGTGATTTTAAACATTTAAAACTAAAAAAATATAAGTAATTTTTGGTTTTTATTTAAATACTTAAATAGAAAAACAAAGTATAATTTTTAAGTTATTGTTATGTTATTTCATGGTATTTATATCATTTTTAAACACTTAACAAAATAATAATTTATACATAATAATTAAATTTCTAAATTCATAGTATAATGAATTATAGGAAAAAAATTTGGTCATAGCTTATATAATTTATACCAAAAGATTTTTCTTAAATAATTAAATTATTAAAATGATGAAAATTTTCTCTTGAGAATAAAATATATTCCAATAAAAAATTATTATCTAATATTAATATATTTGTTATTATAACAAATATAAATTTATTTATTTTTACATTCTTCCCTGGTTAATTAATATTTATTTATTTTTACACAATTGATTTGCTATTATAACAAAGGTACATTTATTTATTTTTACATTCTTCCCTGGTTAATTAATTATCATTTACACAATTGATTATTTAAAAAATGACAATAAACTAGTGAGTCATACAAGTTCTTGCCAAGTTTCCTATGATGCGTTAAATTAACATTGGCTGGGCAACGCATTTATTACCTTGGCGGTTAACATTAGCCATTGGACAAGTTATGATGGTAAGGTTTCGAAGCACAAGCGTCTTAATGGTTCGAATTATCTGTACTTGTGTTTTTTAAAGATATTTTGCTATAAACTATTAAAAAGTTCAATTTTTGTTGGCGGTTAAGTGTTTAATTTTGGGGAGATAATAAGGTGTTGGCTAAAACAGTCGAAATAGTTGGAAATTTAAGAATATAACTGTGGAAAATGAATAATTTGAAATTATGAATATATATGGAGAAATAAATATAACATAATATATAAGTTTTTAAGATTAAATTAATTCACAAAGTTGTTTTATAAAATGTTAAGTATAAGATATAAGATTTAAATTTTATGAATATATATGGAGAAATAAATATAACATAAAATATAAGTTTTTAAGATTAAATTAATTCACAAAATTGTATTATAAAATGTTAAAGTATAAGATATAAGATTTAAATTTTATGAATATATATTGAGAAATAAATAAAACAAAACTTTACAGAGCTACGAACGGAGCCGAGGAACCCTGCTGCGCGCGCGACTGCAACCCGTGCTCTGCGCCTGCCTGAGCGCAGGCCTTTGGCCATGGCCCCCTCAGATCCATCTCTGGAGGGGGTCGACTCTCAAAAATCGTTTTCAGAACTGGTAAAATCCCTGCCCCCGCAGCGTCCCAGACCCGCCTTATCAAGATTTGTCAAGAAGCTAGATGTGCTTCAAGAAGTTCAACTGCCTCTGGTCTTGCCGTGCATGGCGGCCTTGTATCTTGCTGAAAAAGGACTCATAGGCCAATTCACATGCCTCTGGCCCTCTCCAAGAATGGTACAAAGATGGGTTGAAAGAAACTGGCCAACAAGATCCAAGGGAAAATCTCCATCAAGTTCTGTGGGAAAGGGTACTTCACTTTCCACTTCGAATCTAAAGAGGATAAGGACTTAATCTTCAGAAACGGGCCCTATTTCATGGACTCCAGGGGCCTCTATCTCAACAAATGGACTCCTGATTTTGATCCTGAACTGGGCGTCCCCAGCGCTATCCCAGTCTGGGTTCGCCTCCCTCACCTCCCCCTTCATTGCTGGGGAGATGAGTCTGTTCGTGCCATCGGAAATGCTATGGGAAAATACATCGACCGCAGTGAGCCAAAAGACAACATGTAGGCCTGCACAAGGATTTGTGTGGAAGTGGATCTTGGCAAAGGTCTACCAGAAGCAATAAAACTGAAAGTGGACGAGTGGAGCCATATCCAACAGCTGGATTATGAGCAGATACCTTTTAAATGCAAGGTCTGCCACGAATATGGACACTTCGCCAATAGATGTCCCAAACTCGTTGATGCAGAAAGTGAGGACCAAGAGGGCCAATGGGAACCGGTCAAAAAGAAGAAATCTGTTCCTCCTCAGAAACCCCCCCAGGAATCTGCTCCTTCAGCTCCCTCTGCCTCTCGACCATCTTCATCTTCCCCTCCATCTTCTATCCATCTCTCTTCTGATCCTCCGATCCCCCCCTCCTCTAATCCCTTCCTGGTTTTATCCTCCCTTGATCCACCCTCTATGGACCCCCCTCAGCCCCCCCTGAACCCTTCCAAGCCATCTGATCCCCCCCCCCTTTCTAATCACCTCTTCGCAAGTCTCTCTTGAACCCTCCTATCCTAGACACACCAGAAGCAGCACTAAAGAGCATGGAACAGCGAGCGATACTTACAAGAAGCCTGGACCAGGTAGGAAATCAACAAAGCAACACAGGGACGAGAACGCCCAGAAAGACATAGCCATGGGAACTCAAACACCAATAGAATCCTTCATTTAGGGGAATCAAGAAAAAGAAACAAACCATAAAGAACAAGAGAGGCGAGCACCTCTCCGTACGCCAAGTTCCCAATGATGAAAATACTGTCTTGGAACAGAAGCGGGTTAGGGCACCCCTCCAAAATCTCTGCCCTCAGAAGTTTAATACATAGCGAAAAGCCATATATCTTACTGATTCAGGAAATAAAGCAGGATCAGCAAGCAATGAGAATCATCACAGACCAGCAAAATAAGTACAAAGGGTGTGTAACGATGCAAGAGGCGCTTCGGGAGGCATTGCCACACTTTGGGATCACAACAAGTGGACCTGTGACTCGGTAAACCTACAGTAGCATTGGATCAGAACAGTGCTTGAAAGCAGAACAAATGATCAAACAGTAATCATCTACAACGTGTATGCGCCCAATCATTACAAAGAAAAGGAGATATGCTCGGGCGATCTTCAGGCCAGTATCGATAGTGAGCAAAACACAAACATCATAGTGGTTGGAGATTTCAATCTCATATTGCATGCAAACGAAAAAAGGGGCGGAACCTTCTCTCCAGATCCCTTCAAAGGTCGGCTGGAAGCTATCATGCAAGATAATGATCTAGTGGACGTGGCCCCAAATAACCGTAGGTACACTTGGAACAACCGCAGACTTGGATCGGGCAACATTATGGAACGATTAGACAGGTTTCTCATCGATATCTCTTATCTTTCCTCTTTCTACGTGGGATATGCCACCATTCTCCCCTCTTTTGCCTCTGATCATCATCCCATTACTCTCACGCTAGAGTCCCAATGCCCCCTAGGACCCATTCCGTTCAAATATAGCCCCTTGTGGAATGAGGTGCCTGCTGTTAGAGAAATAGTCTAGAGAACGTGGAATCAGCATGTAGAAGGGTCGCCCAGTTTCATATGGGAGACCAAACAAAGAAAAGTCAAGCAAGCTGTCAAAGAATGGGCAAGAGTAAGCTATAAGGAACTTGAGGAGAACAAAAGGAAAGTTAAAGGTGAACTAGAGGAAATCCAGAGGACGATAGAAGAACAAGGACTCTCCCAGGAGAGTATGGAACAAGAAAAGAACCTTTACTCTCTACTGAGTCATATAAACAGGGAGGAAGAATCCAGATGGCGGCTAAAATCCAGGCAGCTCTGGCTCCAAGAAGGCGATAAAAACACTGCATTTTTTCATAAGCAGGCCACAACTCGTAAAATCAAGAACAATGTCTATTCCATCTTGGATAAGGACGGCAACCAGCGAAACACCAAAGAGGACATTAGAAATGCTGCTATAGAGTACTACAAAGATCTGCTCACTGAAACCAAAGGAGAATCTGAGGATTACGAGGACCTTCTCCAACACCTCCCTAAAGGTCTTACCAAGGATATGAACAATAGCCTGAATAAAGAAATCGAAGAGGAGGAAATAAGAAGTGCGATTTGGACTCTGAATTCTGACAAGGTGCCCGGGCCTGACGGATTCCCCATATGTTTTTATAGGGCATTCTGGGGTTTAATAAAAAAGGACCTAATCAAGACGATCAGGTGGATCCAGCGGAAGGGAAAGATAGGGGGTTACACTAATGCAACATTTCTTGCCCTCATCCCTAAAGAAAATCAACCTTCTTCCTTCTCCCGGTTTAGGCCCATATCTCTCTGCAACGCCTCTTATAAAATCCTGTCTAAAATCTTGGCTTCTCGTCTCAAACCTCTCCTCTCCTCTTTGATATCTGAAAATCAAGGAGGGTTCTTACCCAACAGGCAAATAACAGACTCTATTCTGCTTGTACAGGAAGCTATTCACTCGAGTCTATCTAGGAACGAGAAAGGATTCATCCTCAAACTTGATCTGGCCAACGCATTCGATAGAGTCAGAAACTCTTTCCTCTTTGCTGTTTTAAGAAAGATGGGGTTTGAGTTGCCCTTCCTCAGTCTCATTTCATCTTGCATCTCAGGACCTTGGATTTCCCCTCTAGTCAATGGAAGGCGGGTGATGCCTTTCAATCCTCCAGGGGTCTCAGACAGGGCTGCCCTATTATGAAACCAGCTCAAGAAAAGATAGAAAAGAGAGATCAACGCCTTAGAATTCAGCCTCTTCGAGGGGGCAACCTCCTTTACATTACATAAATGAACAATTCTTGGATGATACAAATGACAAAACCTCCTTTCTATATATAGGAGTCTAAGGAGTCACAATATAATCCAGCCGACCTAACAATAATAATATAAAGCCACAAAAATAACAATAGAGGGATTCTATGGGGCATAGAAATAACAATATGGGGGTAATAGGGGCACAACAATATAAATAAGGGGTATAACTACAATAGTAATGGGGTAATTACTAGTATTATAGGGACCCAACATGCCCCTCTCCTTCAAAAAAGTGTTGTCCTCAACGCTTGAGCAGTTCTATGTACTTCTGCATAAAATTCTCATCCTCCCATGTGGAATCTTCAGCGGATAAGTTCTTCCACTTGATAAGATACTCTGAAATTGATCGATTTCGTAGCTGTCGAGTTCTTGTTTCTGTGACTGCTTCCGGTTCCAATATAATTTTTCCTTCCTCGTCAAGTTCTGGCAATATTGTTTGAACTGGGAGCTTGTTGCCTATAACCTTCTTTAAACATGAAACATGGAAAACTGGGTGCAATCGAGAAGCTGCAGGAAGCTCCAATTTGTATGCCATAGTACCAATCTTTTCCAACACCTTGTACGGACCATAATACTTTGGTGATAATTTATTATCCTTCTTAGCTTGCTTTAGGGACATTTTCTTATATGGTTGTAGCCGTAGGAATACCCAATCACCTACATCAAAACTTCTTTCACTGCGATGTTGATCTGCCTGTTGTTTCATTCTATTTTGTGCCAACATGAGGTTATCCTTTAAGAGTTGGAGGACTTGTTGTTGATGTTCGATGTGATGTTCCACTGCCTGAACCTTAGAATTTTCTCTTAAATATGATGTGATTGATGGTGGTTGGTACCCATAAAGTGCCATAAATGGGGTCATTTTTGTTGCTGTATGGAAGGAAGTGTTATACCACCATTCAGCCAGAGGCAACCATTTGACCCATTGTGTATGTTTATCAGATACAAAGCAATGAAGATATCCTTCCAAACATTTGTTTACTATCTCAGTTTGCCCATCAGATTGAGGATGATAAGATGAGCTATGAGCTAACTGAGTACCAAGACAAGAAAATAATTATGTCCAAAAATTTCCAGTGAAAATGGGATCTCTGTCACTTACAATAATCTTTGGGTTTCCATGTAGCTTTTGAACTGTTTCCATAAATGCAGTAGAAACTGTACTGGCTTTAAATGGATGTGATAATGCACAAAAGTGTGCATACTTGGTAAGTCTGTCAACTACCACCATGATGACACTCTTTCCCTCAGACTTGGGTAAACCTGTGATAAAATCCATTGAAACCTCCTCCCAACGTTGGCTTGGAATGGATAAAGGTTGTAATAGACCCGGTGTCTTAATTGTTTCAACTTTATTTTGTTGGCAAACCAAACATTCCGCCACAAACTTTTGAATATCTGATTTAAGGCCATCCCAAAAAAATTCCTTCTTAACCTTGTGGTAAGTTTTTAAAAATCCTGAGTGCCCTCCTAAGGGAGAAGTGTGCAATTCCATAAGAATCTTTTGTTTTAGCTGGGAATTCTTACAGAGGTATAAGCGATCTTTGTACCATAACGAATCATTTTTCCAGCTAAATGTATCAGAAGTACTGGAATCTTGTTGTAGCTTTCGAATAAGTGCCCACACTTCTTCGTCATTCTTCCATTCCTCCTTTGCTTCGTTTATCCAATCTGGTTGGATAATAGAAATGGCACACAACAATGCTTCCATATCCTCATCCTTTCTTGAGAGTGCATCTGCCACCACATTTTGCTTCCCTTTTTTGTAGATGATTTCAAAGTCATAACCCAACATCTTTGTGACCCACTTTTGTTGCTCTTCAGAGGATAATCTTTGTTCTAAAAAGTATTTAAGGCTATCATGATCCGTTTTTACCTTGAAGTGTCTTCCCATTAGGTAGGGTCGCCATTTCTTAAGTGCATGGAGTATTGCCAACATTTCCTTCTCATAAATAGCTTTGCTTAAAAACTTTCCCTTGATTGGACGACTTTCAAAAGCAATGGGTCTTTCATCTTGCATTAGAACAGCACCAATTCCATTTCCTGAAGCATCACATTCCACAATAAAGGTTTTTGTGAAGTCTGGTGTAGCTAAGACCAGTGCTTGGCACATTGCCTCTTTAAGATGTTTAAAGGCCTTTGTTGCTTCCGGAGTCCATGAAAATGAATCTTTCTTCAATAATGTTGTTAGAGGTGCTGCTATTCTCCCATAATTCTTAACGAACTTGCGATAATACCCTGTCAACCCAAGAAATCCTCGCAGATGCTTTATGGATGTGGGGATTTTCCATTCCTTAATGGCTTTAATTTTGCTAGGGTCTACCTTAACTCCTTCATGAGATACAATATGACCCAAATATTCCACCTCCTGGACTCCAAAGAAACATTTGGATCTTTTTGCATATAATTGTTTCTCCTCCAATAGTTGTAGCACCTTGTCAACATGTTCAACATGATCCTTCCAAGACTTGCTGTAGATTAGTATATCATCAAAAAATACCAACACAAATTTTCTAAGGAATGGTTTGAAAATTGAATTCATCAAACCTTGAAATGTTGAAGGTGCATTGGTAAGGCCAAAAGGCATGACCAAAAATTCATAATGACCCTCATGAGTTCTAAATGCCGTTTTCGGAATGTCTTCAATCTTCATTCTGATTTGATGATATCCCGAACGAAGATCCAACTTGGTGAAGTAAATTGATCCATGCAATTCATCCAGTAATTCATCAATGACAGGAATGGGGAACTTATCTTTAATAGTGAGCTTGTTGAGCTCCCTATAATCTGGACACATGCGCCATGATCCATCCTTCTTGTGCACCAATACTACTGGAGCTGAGAAAGAACTTTGACTCGATTGAATTATACCAGCCTCTAGCATTTCTGCAACCATACGTTCAATTTCACTTTTTTGGACATATGGATATCTGTACGGCCTGATGTTTGGAGGAACACTTCCTGGAATCAGATGAATAGCATGATCATGATCACGCATAGGTGGGAGACCTTTGGGAGTCTCAAATACCTTGGAATGATTGTCCAGGACTTTTTGGAGATCTGGAGAAATAGATGATTCCAATGTGGAAACATCTAGCGAACATAATTGTGCAATTACACCTCTTTGCTCCTTTTTTAGAAGCTTTGTCATGCCATTAGAGCTGATTATCTTTCCTGGTTTCCCTGCAATACCCCTTAATTCAACTTCCTTTCCTTCCACAGAAAATTTCATGAAAAGTTCTTGAAAATTAAAAGCTATTGTACCCAAGGATTGTAGCCATTGGACTCCTAGTACAACATCAACACCTCCCATTGGAATGGAAAGCATTGGGCTAGTCAATACATATTCTCCCATGGATAGCTTGATATTATGGCACTTTCCAGAACAATTTATTGTTCCTCCATTTGCAATCATCACTTGACACTCTGGTGCTGGATATAGGAAGCAATTCAATTCTTTTGCTACCCTACAATGAATAAAATTGTGGGTGCTTCCTGAATCAATCAACACTATTACCTTTTTCTTCTTGATTTGTCCTTCTATCTTGATGGTTTGAGGAGTGGTAATTCCCGCCAATGCATTACAAGATATGGTCGGATTTATTTGTTCTTCATCTAGGCTTTGTTCCTGGAATATATCCTCTTCTTTTGACCTTTCTTGCTCCTTTTCTTCTTCCTCTTCACAATCTATGTAGAATAATTTCTTCTCACCACACTTATGACCCTTTGTGTATTTGCTATCACAATTGTAACAAAGCCCTTTTGCTCTTTTTTCTTCCAATTGTTTTGGTGTCAACCTTGTAGGTTGTGGAAGACTATGGGCAACAACACTTCCGTCTTTATAGTTGTGAATGGTATGCTTCCTAGTTGCCATAATTTTGCTTTCCATTTTTCTTGCTAACCTGAATGCCTTCTCTAATGAATCAGGTTCCCAAAGGCGCACATCATGTTGGATATTATCCTTTAAAGACCCTATGAACACATCAATCCTATGCTCCTCTGGAATATCTTTTACCCTTATGTTCAATTTTTGGAACTCCACAATGTGCTCCATTATTGAACCCTTTTGTTTGAGACTTATCAATTGGCTAAAAAAAGTGTTGCTTTTTGTATCCTCATAATGTGCTATCAATTCTTCCGTAAAAATTGCCCAAGTGATAAATTGTTTACAAGAACAAAGCCATTGATACCATACAAACTGATTTGGTTCCAAATATAAAGTTGCCATACGTACCTTTTGTGTGTTTTGCACATTATTGAGATCGAAGAATTGCTCCATCTGTAATATCCATGTGGCGGGATCCTTGCCATCAAACTTCCTCATATCTATTTTTGGAACATGGTGAGTCTTCGATCCAACATTAGAGTCTATGGAATCATGATTAACATTTCTTTTGTTCTCATCATGAGTTTCCTTTAGTACTCTTTCACCCTTAGTGACCATTTCTTGTAGCAACTTATTCATATTTATCTTCAATTCTTCCATCTTATCATCCATGCCATCAATTTTAGCGTCCATGCCATTCACCTGAGCTTCCATGCCCTTTATCTTAGATTCCACGCCATTTATCTTAGCATCTGTTAGCTTTTGTGAGCGTGACATTTGTTGCACTTGTTCTTGTAATTTTGATATATCATGTAGCATTTCTTCCTCTTCTTCATGAGTCATGCTAGAGCTTTCAGGTTCCTTACTAGGTGTTTTCATTTTCTTTCCTCGGGGCATCATTTACCGATAATAATACTTTACTATGCCCTTTGAATTCCTTCAAACCAAGCTTATGCAAAAATTAAAAAAAAACTACACACCTTTTTTTTACTTTGTAGAAGCCTGATATTGAATCTGATGTATCTCTATAATTTCGAATCATCCAGTTCTGAAATTGTGAACTGTAGTATCCTTCTATGTCCTCTTTCCAATGCCACTAGTCTGATCCAAATTGGATTCTCCAAGAAAGAGTTATGCACAATCTCCCGCAGTGACCTGATTATAGACTAGTTCAGTAGAGCGAACTTGTATGAAGTGCCACGTATCACTGTTTCAACCTTTGACTCTGAAAAATATATAAAAGAAAACTAGAGTCCGTCCTCTTTCTGTACCTTCTTACGAAATTTCAATCCGATGCTCAGAAAGAAAGTTATGACGATTTTCCCCAGGTCACCTGTTTTGAGTGTAATACAGGAGTCTGCAAAAAGACCAACTTCCTCAGATCATATCTCCGCAAATATCGCGCGGAATGCTCTGAAATTCGGACCCAAGGTTCAGAGCGATTTCTTCTCAAATGGGTTTTTTTTGCGACTTCTGAAACATCACAGAAAAAACGTTATAGCGAAAATTCCACGATGACCTGTTTGGAGCAGCGAAACCCTAGAATCCAAATCTCTGATACCAAATGTTATGGAACCAGCTCAAGAAAAGATAGAAAAGAGAGATCAACGCCTTAGAATTCAGCCTCTTTGAGGGGGAAACCTCCTTTACATTACATAAATGAACAATTCTTGGATGATACAAATGACAAAACCTCCTTTCTATATATAGGAGTCTAAGGAGTCACAATATAATCCAGCCGACCTAACAATAATAATATAAAGCCACAAAAATAACAATAGAGGGATTCTATGGGGCACAAAAATAACAATATGGGGGTAATAGGGGCACAAAAATATAAATAAGGGGTATAACTACAATAGTAATGGGGTAATTACTAGTATTATAGGGACCCAACATGCCCCCTTTCCCCTTATCTCTTCATTCTTATGGCAGAATCCTTCAGTCAAGCTCTGAACCATAACATAAGAGTGGGTCTCATTTCAGGAATAAAATTTGGAAATGGAGCTATGAACATCAATCATTCTCAGTTCGCAGACGACACCTTGCTCATTGGAGGATCCTCCATCACCATAGCACGAAGGTTCAAGTCTCTTCTTGATAGATTTATGGAGTACTTCGAAGGCCTGATCAACCAGCAAAAAAGTTGTATTTGTGGATGGAACGCTTCTAATCAGGTCATTCACAACATTGCAAATATCTTTAGAGTTTCCTGCAATCTAGACTGGACTCATTTCTCTTACCTGGGCATGCCTGTGAGCCTAGGACCTTTGAAAGCAGAAAACTGGGACAACATCATTGACAAGATGAAGAGGAAAGTTCAACAATGCGGTTCAATGTGGCTCAACCTAGCAGGCTAGCTCATTCTTTTGAAATCAGGTATTTCCTCTCTTCCCCTTTATCTCTTTTCTCTTTTCCAAGCTCCTGCCTCTTTCCTTCACAAAATGGATGTTTTTCTATGACATTTTCTCTGGCAAGGGGGCAAAACGACAAGAAGAAATTCAACCTTGTCAGTTGGAAACAAGTCATTCAGACTCAAGAAAGAGGGGGTCTCGGTGTTAGGTCTCCCACTTTCACTAATCTTGCCTTTGGAGGAAATATAATTTGGAGACTCATCACTGGCCCTCCCGCGTGGTGGAAATAGGTCCTGGAAAGCAAATATCTGAACTTCCCCAGGCAACAACTCCTTGACTCTACTATACCCAATAGGGATTCCTCAAAAATTTGGCGACTGTGCAAAAAAGCTATTCCAATGATGACTCAGAATATTTCCAAAGTTCCTAGGGGAGGATCTAGCATAAACATTGGGGCTGATAAAATCTTGGGATAGCAGCCAATAAACAGGCACAATGAAGTTGTTCCTATCTTTACTTTCCTCAACAACAGAGGGATATTCTATCTGGACCAAATCTCTAGATGGGACCCTTTGTCTCACCATTGGCTTGGATGGACATTCCCTGCCAGCCCAAGTGAAATCAACAACAGCTTAACTGCTCTTTTGTCTCTGCTTCATGGCAAAGCACCTATCAAAAAAACAAGAAGGACGGCTTCCAATGGGACCCCACAAGAACAAATTATTTTATTCAGGCAGGCCACCAGTATATCAACAATAGCACCCACCACATACCGTTATGGAATCAATGGAGAATTGTATGGAAATCTAAGGCGTTGCCCAAAAACAAATTCTTTACTTGGACCCTTCTCAAAGGGAAGATATTAACAGCAGAGAACCTGCAAAAGAGGGGCATTAATGGGCCATCTTGCTGCCCCAACTGTTGTGGCATTGAGGAAACCATGCATCATCTATTTTTCGACTGCACCTATGCTATGGACTGTTGGAAAAAATTAGAACTTGTTGATAAGTTCCCATGCACTTCCCAACATTCAATAGTGGAAATGATCCTTGCCTGGAAAAAGAACTGCCCCTGGGGAAATAAGGGAAGCAATCTAGTGAAGAGAGTTTGGAACACCCTTCCCTACACTATGCTTTGGAGTATCTGGCTAGCAAGAAACCGGCAAATTTTCAAGGACAAAAGAACAACATCAAAAACTATCAACAACAACGCAAAGAACCTTGCGCTCGAAACCATTTCAGTCAAAACTCGCAGCAACATCGATGTAACTAAATACAGTGTTGAGGAAAGATACTTCATCAGCTACATTCTGGACAAAAACAATGGCACTCATAAAGGTATGACAGAGAAATTCCAACACAATCAGGAAATCCACCCATGGAAAATCATGCTAAAGGAGGAGGAGTTTGCCAACTGGTTGTAGAACTGCAACAGCTATTACCTATTTTTTGATGGAGCATCTAAGTCAAATCCAGGAATAGCTGGAGCGGGAGGCCTAATCCTTAATGCTAATGGGGAATGCATTCTCTATTACGAATGGGGTCTTGGGAAATTATCCAACAATCGGGCAGAGGCATTAGCTCTGTATCATGGATTAACTCAGCTTAGCAGGCTTGGGATAAGAACTGCAAAGGTTTTTGGAGATTCCTCGGTGGTCATAAGTCTTATGATTCATCAAAAAAAGTCACCCAACAACCTCCTACAACAGATCATCCAGAGATGCCAACTCCTGAACCGAACACTGGGCAACCTGCAATACCATCATATTCTTCGATATCTCAACAAGCAAGCTAACCGGCGTGAAAACAGGGCCTGTGAAAGATCTTTGGGCAGCCTATGCTGCAACGATGTGGTAAGCCAACAATCTCTGCCATGAATTGATACTCTGTTTTCTGCTCCAATCCTTCCTGGTCTGATGCCAAGAAGTGGCCTCACCCCTTCCAGAAATTCAGCCACTACTTTATTTCCTTCAGAATTAGGTGCAGAATCGATCTTTCTAACGCTCTGTCCCTCATTCGCTCTACCTTCACCTGTTCTTGTTACACCTCAGCCCTCTCATTTTTCTGGAAAAGATTCCATGCCTTCTTCCGATCCCATATGGATCCTGCCTGTTCTCCCAAGGCCGATCCTCGACTACCCTGCCCCATTCACCAATATCCCTCACCGCATTACTCAGCCCTTTTAACTCATATGCTGGCAACTTTACTGGACTCTAGCGATGGAGTGATGCTTTTGGAACACCTCTCTGTTAATTATAATACGCTGTCAACCATAGTTTCATAGCTTGGCCAGCATGGGACCTATCTTCTTCAACTCGAGATAAGAGGCAACCAGGAGGAGGTGCTCAAAGCAGCTCATAATCTTTTGAAGAATTTCTTCAACAGCGAAAACCTGAATTCCTCAAGTAGAAAAGTGGAAAGATTATTCAGCTCAGCATCATATTCATATTAGCATATATCAGAAATGAACTGTCGTTGTCAATTTCTGCTATTTCAATTTGTAAGAGTTTATTCTTGTCGAGAATCATTTAAAACAAGAACAAGCAGGATCGAGGAGAGCTTTTGCTATGTAACTCCACAGATCTTGAACTTCTTAGGCATCTATTGTACTTAATGAGTCCTGACTCCCACGTTTTTTCAGAGATTAATACAGCTACCGAACTTGTCAAAAAAAATATATATATATTGAGAAATAAATATAACATAATATATAAGTTTTTAAGATTAAATTAATTCACAAAGTTATATTATAAAATGTGAAGTATAAGATATAAGATTTAAATTTTATAGTTGTGAAATAGACATTTTTATATAAAAATTAATAATTAAAATTATCTCTTTACTTAAAAATATATATGTGTAAAAAAGATTTTTTTCAATATTGATTAACAAAATAGTGATCTAAATGGACTCTTCATAAAAAACAAAAAAACCTTTCTCAACCGCCATTAACACAGTGAATAATGTTGACCTTTTGTTATATTCATCCTATGTCACCATCAATTGAGATAATTTAAGGATATATTTCATATATATGTGGGAAATAATTTGTCTTAAAAAAAAAAATTATATTTTTTATTTACATAATTTGTAAAGAAACATATTAGTGATTTAATACACTTTTCATCCCAAAAAATATTTAAGGAAATTTATTTAATAATAGTTAACTAAGATAATAATGTTTATGTCACATACTTACCACTTGACACATACTTCAACCAAGTATAAAAAAAATTCTATTAACGTGAAAAATATTAACCTATGTATTAAAATGAATGTGTTAACCAAAATCATACATCAGGGTACCCATTCAAATATTTTCAAAAGTGTAAGTCATGTTTTAATTAATTACACAGTTGATATTTACAAATATTATTAATTTCATTGGTGACCCCATTGCTCTGATCCTCCGACCTTAATCCATCATTATATATATAGACAATTACAGAATGGAAGATTCTGGAAAGGTTTCCCATGACAACTTCCTGTCTATGATGGCACAGGTGGATTATTCATAGTTGTTCATGGTTTGCTACTTGATCGTATGACTGAGGTTTGCTCGGGAAGGGTTAGGGTAACTAACCCCTACCTTGACTGCCTCCTCTCTCCACCATTTCGTACCTACAAGTTGGGTAGAGTGACAAAACGATTCCGGGTGGATCCAACCAGATGTTCAATAAATTTACTGAACCTCCACAGGTAATCACTCGGCACAAACTTCAGGTACTTACATTCTTTTCTGAGAAGGAGTTTACTTAAGTCCATTTAAATATTGACTAAACTCTACAACTCTTTTACTTTGCAGGGTTACACCAGCATGGCTTCAATTGGATTGCAACCCTTCGACATTCCAACAGGTTTCAGAGAAGGGTCTTTCTTAGCACAAGAAGGTCTTTAATCGTTGAACGCCGATCCTAAGGTAATACCTTTATTGCAAGGAAACCCATAATATGATTGTTTTCCCTAAATGTTTTTAGTGTTTTCTTCTAATATCATTGGTCGAACTTGATAGGTTGAACTCCATCGCCCATCAGGTTTTCTGGCTTCATGAACCAAGTTTTCAAGCCCACCCATCAACCCAATAGAATTTTCTAGGTATGCCTCCAGTTAACTTCATGGTTTCTATCATGTGCCTTCTCTTCAGCGTCCAAAGCCAAGCCCCAAATTTTGTCTCTTTGCAGGTACCCATGATGGATTCCATGCAATGACTCTTTCCTAGAAGAGTCTGAGAGACCATATCCTATGGATTTTCTGTTAGGGTTTTTATTGTTTCTCCATTTTTTGTCAGTTCTGAATTAATTATGAAGAAGGCAAACCTGTGTGAAGGTTCCTGTTTCTTTTCAAATGTATACAGTCTTTAAAGTTTTTGTTGATGGGCTTAATATTTTTATATGTATATATTGTCGTTTTTATGGTTATAACTAAAACTTGCATCCCAAACTCTAGTTTCGAGGGTCTCGTCTAGATAGATTGGTGCTCGAGCATGATGTAGTTTGTATTTCCCTATGAAATATATGAAACAATGAACTTCAGTTATTAGGAAATTGTAAATATTATTTGCCAAATAGATTTTGTTTGATTCCATGTTTAATTATGGATTTATGTATTCCATCTCCAATTCAGATACCTGTCTTTTTTAAATTTTCTATATTGGGTTTCTTTTGTTGGTTATGTATAGAGTGTTAAAGGTATTTTTCCACCTAAATTTATCGTCAAGTTTGGTTAATAGTTTTCACTCCCTGGTTCTAGAGGGGGACTCAACATGGCTATCGGTTCCTCTATCGTGGTCGGGTCTCAACCCTCTCCAGGACCACCAATAACCCTTAATCAATATTCCTTGTGATTGAAATATTACAAGAAATCTAACACAAAGATTATGTAAGTGGTTATTCCTTAGGAAAATTAGTAATAATGGTTTCTTTTTCTTTATTTATCCTTGGCCTGGTTGTTTCTATTAAATTTCCAACCTTCTTTAAGGTTAGTCATAAAAAGGAGGCTAATCTTGATTACCTCTCAGTTCCCCACTCTCGTTATCTGGTTATGTATTAGTCTCAGAGATAACATACAGTCATAGACATACTCAATATGTTCATTAAATATAAACAAAAGAACATTGTGTACGCATGAAATATTTTCTGTAAGTTTCATTACGTTCACTAAATATAAACAAAAGAGCATATGCATGCAAAATTTTCTGTAGCTTTCCAATAACTCCTTCACATACTATTTTTACATTTTGCAAACCTGTCAGATTAACATAAAGGGGTAAATTTTACATAAATCCACTACTGTGAAATTAGAGGGTTTCTTTTCTTTCCACATATTCATTTATGACATTGTAACAAAATAATAAGATTAATTAAACCAACTACTTCTTACTGACAAAATTTAGACAAGTATAAAAATTTACTAGTAATCACTTATCTGATTCACAGTCTTCCAAGAATTCAACAGGGCTGAGTTGATCCACCCAACCATGAGAAGGGAAATTACATCCACTGATACCCCTCAAGCTTCCACTTTAGAGTAGTATGCACAGTCTTATCAGAATCCAACAATAGACATCAGGACCATTGTCTAGTCTAATACCATCTGATTCTCTATCTGTTCAATGTTTTCCACTAGCCCAAGTCTAGCTCAAGATTACCTTTAGGCAACGTCCTGCCAACACCACAGATCATTTCTTTATTTTCTGTCCTCCAGGACTCCAAGAAATCAAAACCCCTATCTCCTGAGAGATTTCTCTTTTATCCAGGGAGAGAGTGGCAATAGTCATAATTGTCTAACAATTAGAATTCGTTACAAGTCAACCCTCTTGAACTCCAACAATTATTCACATAACATTTATGTTTAATTAAATAATTCACAAAGTCCACTAGGCTTCTTGAGCCCACTTAATCATGGTCTCATGTAATTAATAAAAATAAAAATAAAATAACTAACAATAATTTATGTTACCAGTGGGTCTTACATCTTCCCTCCCTTGGCGTAACATTGTCCTTAGTGTTTAGTCTAGCCCATGGAACAAATCAGGATAGGATTGCTGCATAATATTTCCATCTTGCCATGCGGCCTCCTCTAGGCTAAAGTGCTTCCATTGCACCTTAACCTCAGTGAAAACTCACTTTCGCACTGTTGCTTCTCTCTGATCGAGGATACACTACGGTTCTACCAAGAACTCTTTGTCCAGTTCAACTTATCAAATAATCATTAGTTGAGATTAGTTCATATATCCTCAATTCATTGTGTACATATTTTTTAAAAATTTAATTCATCAGTTACCTATATGTATTTCCAGATAGCAATGTGTCTGGAGTCATACACATATTTTTTTAACAGGGAGACATGGAAGACATTATGAACCTTTACATAGCTTGGGAGGGCAAGCTAATAGGTTATCGACCCTGTTCTTCCCAAAATATGGAAATATCCACAGTAGCAAAGCACCAATTTAGCACAACCACCACACTGTAAGGTAATTTTCTTTGGTTTAATTCATACGTAAACATGATCCCCCACTTGGAACTCTTTATAAGTTCTTTTCCTATATGCATATATCTTTTTCCTTTCTTGGGGATCTTTCAAATTATACCGAACTCTTTTAACCTCTTGCACCATTTCCTTGAGCATGTTAGGTCCTAACATCATCTTGTCTTCTAGACTACTCCAATTAGTAGTTTTTTTACATCTTCTACCATATAGTACCTCATAAGGACCCATTTTTAATGATTCATGGTAACTGTCATTATAGGAATATTCGACCAAGTGAAGGTATTATTCCCGCTTTGTTGGTTGTTGCATTACATACATCCATAACTTGTCTTCCAACACTTGATTCACTCGTTTGGTCTGACCAACCATCTAAGGATGGCACATGGTACTAAACTGGATTTATGTACCTAGCCCCGTAAAAAGAGCCTTCCAAAATGCGGATGTGAACTTCACATTCTTGTCTAAAATCACGACCTTCAGCATGCCATGCAATTGAAATATTTATTTCAAAAAGATGTCTACAATTTCCACTATCTTATAGGTAGATTTACCAGGAATAAAGTGGGTTGTTTTACTAAATTTGACTACCACCACCAAGAGTCATGCTGTTTTTTTCTTTTGGGTAGCCTAGCTATAAAATATAACGTAATCATCTATGATTTCCATTCAGGAATAGGGAGAGTATTGAGTAGTCTCCAGGATGCTAAGACTCAACTTTTACATGTTGTCATTCCAAACATTTGGCCAGATACTTAGCGATGTCTTTCCTCATACCAGGCCAAAAATACAACCTCTTGATGGCAGAGAATACTTTTGGGCACCCTGGATGAGCAACATAGGGACTACGGTGGTATTTATCCAAAAACATTTGCTTAATAACCATTTGATTAGGAACATATATCCTTCCTTTGTAAGTTAACTGATTTTTACCATTTATACTATATTCAGATTGCTTACCAGAGTTTTGCATTTTCTTGGTTTGTTGCCATATAAATTCATATTATGGGTCCTTAATAGTAACTTCTTTAAGTTGTTTAGATACGTCAAATTCAATGCGGTGATACCTAATTTCATAAACATAGTGCACCTTCCTACTTAAGCAATCCACTGCCCAGTTATCCTTTCCTTAACGCATCTTATATCAAAGTCAAACTCGCTCAGAAATGTATTCCACCTGGCTTGTAGCACATTCAAATTAGGTTCTTTGAAGAAACTGTTAAACTACTTTGATCTGTCATTAGTAGAAATTTCTTCCCCAACAAATAATCGTGACACACTATTAAAGCATGTACTACTCTAGTAAGCTATAAATCATAAGTTGAATATCGTTGCTCATGATCCTTCAACTTACATGATTCGTAAGCTACTACCTTTTCGTCCTGCATTAAAACTCCCACAACTTGACATGTGTCCATGCATACTACAAATTCCTTCTTTGGATCAATAACGTTTAACACTGGTGCTGATGTTAATAAGTGTTTCAATTCTTTGAAATTGCGTTGGAATTTAGTTGTCCACTTGAACATTCTCCCTTTCTTTTGTAGAGATGTTATGGGGTAAGAAATTCTGGAAAACCCCTCAATGAAATGATAATAATACCCGACTAATCCCATGAAAGACTGAATGTACGCAACATTTCTAGGAACAGGACAATCCAGGATAGTTCTGATTTTCTTTGGATCAACAAAAATAGCTTCGGAAGATATTACATGTTCCAAATATTGTATTTGTTCCTTGAAAAGGTCACATTTACTAAATTTGGAATAGAAATGGTTTTCTCTTAAATTTTGTAGAAATATTCACAAATTTTCCTTATGCTCCTCCGTGTTCTTCGAAGAGATCAAAATATCATCGATAAAAATCAAAGCAAACTTGTCTAAATAGGGGTGAAAATTTCCATTCATCAAATTCATGAACATTGCAGAAGTGTTTGTAAGCCCAAAAGGCAACATAATAAACTCATAGTGATCATAACATGTTCTAAATGTTTTTTTACAAATGTCCTCATCCGTAATTTTGATTTGATCATACCCAAATCACAGGTCAATCTTAGAGAAGACCGAGGCATGCTTAACTTGGTCAAACAAATCATTGATTCTTGGCAAAGGGTACTTATTTTTTATAGTTAATTTATTCAAATATCTATAATCGATACATAATGGCAAGGTGCCATATTTTTTCTTCACGAACAAGACTGGTGCTCCCCAGGGTGATACACTCGGGTGAATGTATCCCTTATCGAGTAGCTCTTGTAATTGCATCTTAAGTTCGGGTAACTAAGGGATGCTCATATGGTATGGGGATTTTGACAATGGGGTTGCTCCAGGGACAAGTTCTATGGTAAAATAAATGCTCCTTCTTGGTGGTAACCCCAAGATATCCTTTGGGAATACATCTACAAATTCTTGAACTATAGGTATGCTTTCCATAGAGGTCATATTATCCTTGTTATTGGTAGAAGCCACCTGTACTACAAAAATTTGAAAACCTTTCCTGTCACATTTCTTCAATTGATTAGCAGTAATAGATCTCAACTTAATATTTCTTTTAATACCCTAAATTTCTTGTCTATTCCCTCCTTCTGTGAAGAAATTAAGTGTTTTATATTTATAATTTATTAGGGTCCAATGCCCTTCCAACCAACCCATCCCAATCAGCACGCCATAATATCCTAGAGGTAACACATTTAAATCTACGTCAATTTTTCGTCCTCCCATATCTATAAGACAACCTTCCACCTTGGCGGCTACCTTGCGTTTGGCCCCAGTGGCTAGTTGCACTAACCAAGATTTTTTAAACTTAATACTTGGCAATTGACATAACTCAATTATATTAAGATTGACATAACTAAGACTTTCCCCTGGATCAATTAAAATAGAGATAGGATGATTAGCTATCTTACCTTCAAATTCAACCATCACAGGTTGGTACTCTACTTGATGATCTTCCAAGGCTGCATTAATTCTTGGTATATTTCTAGCTACATCTCCCATTGTAGAGGCTTCTTGAACACTTGCAATTGGTTTTGTTCTAGCCCGGTGGGAATAATTCTTGTAATAGTGGGGTTCTGCACAACCCCAACACTACAAGGGTGACTTCTATGACTGTCCTAATTATAATTTAGTTGGTACTTATGTCTACTTGAATTCATTAGGTGATCTAGTTTTTTGTTGGATTTTCCCTAGGGAGCCTCCCACTTGCTTCCTAGGTACATATTTATTACGAGGAAACTTGGTGCTTTTATTATGATTTGGAAAAAAATTTAGTCCATTTTCACCCATCCAACCTTTGTTGTTTTCTCCCTTTTGTCACATATACTGATAGCAAATACGAGCTTTTCTTATGGTATCATCCATTGTCTTAGGATTATCGAACTCCAACATCTCCTTCATGTACGATGGAAGGCTGCTTATAAAAGTTTGCACCTTCACTTTATCCTCTCATATATAAGGGACATAACATAACAAAGAGTTAAACTTGGTTACAAAATAATCCATGGACTACTATCCCAACTTTAAATCATGAAACTCTTTCTCCTTTTCATCATAAAATCTTTCCATTAGATATTTATGGTTAAAATATTTCGGGAAGGTGTCCCAAGTCACATTTTTCTCATCAATTCTACACACTATTTTTATTTCCTCCCACCATAATGTAGCTTTACCTTACAACTGATAAACCACTAGCCTAGCCTTTAAATTATCATGATACTCATAAATATGAAAATACTTGTTCATATTAATTAGCCAAGCTTCCACAAACTCCTCTGCTTCTCCATCAAACTGTGTGTTGGGTTGTGTTATATTCTTTCCACGACTAGCCCATGTATTTAACCGGGGGTTTAGAGGTGGGGCAAAGCCCCGCCTTCGTTGTGCCGATTGCATAGCGGGGAGGTCACAGGGGGTTTGAGGGGTGCAGGTAACCCCACTCTATGGGGTCTGGGGCAGTGCCCCAAAAAAATTTGTTTTTGGACCTATATTAGGTTGGGCAGACCTACCTATGGTTTTGTGCATGATTTTTCACACATGGTTTTGGATGCAATGGTTTTCGGTCCATGGTATTGGATGCTTCGGCATGTATAAAAATGTATTGTGACATTGAAAGGAACATAATGAAAAATCAAGCTAGTAGTCCCAGTTTTGGGATCCAGGGGAAAATCTCTGTGTATATGTGTTTTATATGTTACGCTCTCACATTGTTTATTTTCTGTGTTTTATAATTATTATGCAGGTAATTTCTGTACAGGGTTAAAACCAACATTTGGTATCAGAGTTGTTTTAGCTTCAAGGGGATGCCTTTGTTGCTGAGGGGTTTTCTTCAAGCCTGTGGAAGACCTTGTTCAGTGGGAGATCTGCGAGATCGATTCTGGTGGTGAAAGAAGATGTTGAGTAGTGGAAAGACAGAGATCGATAAATTTAATGGTCAGAGTTTTGAGTTGTGGAAACTCAAGATGGAGGATATATTAGTGGACAAAGATCAGTGGATCGTGGTAGATCCAGGTACTAAACCAACAGGAGTGTCAGGTGAAGAATAGAAGAAGTTGGATTGGAAGGAAAAGAGCACAATACAATTGTGTGTCTCAGATTCAATATTCTTGAATGTATCAGGGGAAGCTACGACAAAGGCTTTGTGGGACAAGTTAGGGACTTTGTACTAATCTAAGTCTCTGGTGAATAAACTGTTCCTACGGAAAAGACTGTATAACCTAAGGATGAAAGATGGAGACTCGGTGAAAAAGCATCTAAACGCATTTAATACTGTGGTAAGTCAGTTATTATTTGTTGATATTAAAATTTTAGATGAAGATAAGTGCATCAGTTTGTTGTGTTCTCTACCAGATTCATGGGATAGTTTGGTTATTGCAATAGGTAGCAATGCAACTGCCTTGCATTTTGATGAAATAGTCTCATCCTTGCTGACGGAGGAGATGAGACAAAAAAATATGGAGAGCCAAAATGGTGATGCCTTGTCTGTATGAGGATGGTCCCAGAACAGAAACAAAAATAAGTCATTAAGTGGGAGATCTAAATCTAGAGGAGATCTATCCTGTAAATGTGGTGTTCTGGAAATGCGAAAAGGAAGGGCACTACAAAAGGGACTGTAAATCTAAAACTCCTAATAAAGGAAAGGGATCTGATGATGCTACTTTTGCAGAGGCGAAAACCACCTCAGATGAAGGCGGGGATGTGTACTTGGCTTCTTCATGTACACATGTAGATCATGAGGCATGGTTGATTGACTCAGGTGCATCCTTTCACTTCACTCCCTATAGAGAGTGGTTCTGCGAGTATGAGAAATATGATGTTGGTGATGTCCTCTTAGGGGATGACAAGAAGGCTAGAATCATTAGTCGCGGAAAAGTAAAGTTGAATTTGCAAGGTGGAAGGGTTAGAACACTTCTGGGTGTTCTGCATATCCCTGCATTAGCCAAAAATCTGATTTCTGTAAGCAAGTTGGATGATGCAGGTGTAAAAATAGTGTTCGAGAAGGATACCTACAAGATGGTTCAGGGGGCACTGGTATTGATGCGAGGAGTTTGAATTGGAACTCTATACAAGCTACAAGGTAGCATTGTTGTTGATGGGTGCAACAATTCTGTGGTTCCTAAAAGTGGAGCAAAAAATCTAGTGGTCTCTGGAGAGAAGACCATGATGTGGCATCAAAGGCTTGGACATATTGGAGAGAAGGGCCTTCGAATACTTCATGGTAAAGGTATGGTAGAAGGTATGAGTAATAGCTCTCTAGATTTTGATTTCTGTGAAAAATGTGTATATGGGAAGCAGAATCAGGTGAGTTTCCCCTCTGGTGCTAAGAGGGCGAAACATATACTAGAACTTGTGCACAGCGATGTGTTTGGACCTGTGAAGGTTCCATCACTGGGTAAGTCTGTGTACTATTTATCATTTATAGATGACTTCTCAAGGAATACATGGATATATTTACTTAAGAAGAAATCTGAAGTCTTTGACAGGTTTAAAGAATTTAAGGCTCTAGTGGAAAACTAGACAGAGAAGAAGATAAAGGTGTTGAGGACAGATAATGGTGGAGAGTTTTATAGCAAGGAATTTGAAGAATTCTGTAAGAAGTGTGGTATAGCACGACAGAAGACTACTCCATACACACCTGAGCAAAATGGAGTTGTAGAAAGAATGAACAAGACGTTGATGGAAAGGGAAAGAAGCATGCTCAGTGGTGTCAGGTTAGGACAGGAATTCTGGGCAGAGGCGGTGGAGACAGCATGTTACCTGGTCAACAGATCACCTTCATCAGCGTTGGAGGATAAGGCTCCACAAGAGGTATGGATTGGTAAGAAACCCTCTCTTTCACATCTGAAGGTATTTGGATGTGATGCATATGTACATGTTCCAAAGGACAAACGAACCAAGTTGGATAGTAAATATGAAAAGTGCATCTTTATTGGGTATACGGATGGTTTAAAGGGTTATAAGCTTTGGATCCCAGTAACAAGGAAGGTTGTGTACAGTCGAGATGTGGTGCTCAGAGAGGTAAAAGATGTTATTAAACATGAAGTCCAACCAAAGGGACCTGAGAAGATAGAGTTTGAGCTTAAGGAGGAAGAATGAGACTCTACAACAAAGGAGGAATCAGAAGATGAAGAGCCACAAACTCTAGGTGTGAGAAGATCAATTCAAGAAAGAAGGTAGCCAGAAAGGTATAGTCCTTCCGCTTTCTGTTCAAATTTTTCTTTATCTATTACTGACGATGATCCCAGAACTGTGAAGGAAGCAGTAGATTTGGAGGATGGAAAACTCTAGAAAGAGGCCATGTTTGATGAAATGGAATCTTTGCACAAAAATGAGGCTTGGGATCTGGTGGAGATGCCAGTTGGAAGGAAACCCATTGGTAGCAAATGGGTGTTCAAGAAGAAGATCAAATGCATAAGGAAAGGTGGAGACATACAAAGCTCGGTTGGTAGAAAAAGGTTATTCCCAAGTGCCAGGAATTGATTTTGGTGATATTTTTTCTCTTGTTGCCAATGTAACTTCTATTAGATTACTTTTATCTATTGCTGCTACTTTTGATTTTGAGGTAGAACAAATGGATGTGAAGATAGCATTCTTCACGGGGATCTGGAAGAGGAAATATACATGAAGCAACTTGAAGGCTTTGCGATGAAGGGTAAGAAAGAACTAGTATGCAAGTTAAAGAAGTCTCTGTACGGGTTAAAACAGTCACCAAGGATGTGGTATCAGAAATTTGATACATTTATGCGGGGACTTGGCTCCACCAAAAGCGAAGAAGATCACTATGTGTATTTTAAATTAATTGGTGACTGTGTTATTTATTTGGTCTTGTATGTGGATGATATGTTGCTAGTTGGAAATGACAAAGAAATTATCCACGATTTGAATACCCAATTGTCCTCCAAATTCGACATGAAAGATCTTGGTGCTGCAAACTATATTTTGGGCATGGAAATTAAAAGAGATCGAACAAAGAGGAAGCTTTGGTTAAACCAGAGGAAGTATGTTGAGACAATATTGTAGAGGTTTAATATGCAGGATAGTAAACTGGTGAATGTTCCTATTCATGTAGGTGTGAGGTAATTTGCTGAATAGTGTCCCAAGACACAAGAAGAGGAAGAGGACATGTCCCGTGTTCCATATGCAAGTGTAGTCGATAGCCTGATGTATGCAATGATCTATACTAGACTAAACATTGCACATGCAATGGGAGTATTGAGAAGGTTTATGTCAAAACCAGGGAAGAAGCACTAGGCAACAGTGAAGTGGGTTTTCAGGTATTTGCGTGGCACTAGTGGTTATGGTTTATGCTACCAAGGAAGACCAGGATTGGACAGAGTGTTGGATATTTGTGGCTTTTTTGATGCAGAATGGGCTGGAGATCTGGATCAGAGAAGATCTACAAGTGGGTATGTGTTTAACCTATTTGGAGGTTGTTGATGGGAAAAGTGTCTACTCAAAACGCCCCTATCCCACTAAGGTGTGACAGTGCCTTAGCAACAAACAAGGAAAACTACTTTCGTATTCTTCTTTATGAATTGTAAACGAAGAGGAATAGGATGAACCAACCTGTGTCTTTCGCTAGTCCTTTAATCCAATCTCTCTCTTCTTTGACAGCTTCTAGCTACCTGCTCCCTTACTTGCCCAGCTTCACCAAGTTCCTGCAAGATCACAGAAGAGGAAAACTACACAAAGACATGGATAAATTCATAAATAGCTAAGGATCAGATTTAAGCTAAACATGCAAATATAACAAAACATCATTGATACACAAGCATGTAGGAGAAACTCAAATAGTTTTATTGATATAACAAGAAGGTCCAGGAGGAGTTACAACCGATGATTCCTGATCCAGCATCAACCCCCCAGCAAAGGAATCCCCTCTTCACCTCCAACGAAGCATAAATCACCCAATGCACTGATCTCTATCTCAAAACCAACAACAATTCTCTGCAAAGTACAAAATTCCAGCCCCTGGATCTCTGGGATGAGGGATCCATATATAGATGTATGCAAAGAGGATGATTCAGCTTATGATTTGACTTGTGGCTTCTCTCTGTCAGTTCTTGCTTCCACTTGGAGATTGAGAGCCTCTTACTCATCCTTGGTCGAACTCAGTGAGGCAAGTGTCATTGGGGAATATTCTGGAAGCTTCCATTGTCTGTCCACCTCGTGGAATGACACTGCCATTTGTCATTTCCCGCTCAGCGCACCCTGGTAGTGCATTTAGGTGCGTTGCAATGCACCTAGCTAGTGTACTGGGGTGCTATGCAACGCAGCTGGCTAGTGGAGCAGCTGAAATGATCCTGATTTGACTAATTCTGAGCAGTTTCTGGTGGAGAACTTCTAGGAGAAGCTGTAATTGGTTGACCTTGTTCCTCTAGGGGTAGGAACAACACTTTTAGGGACTTAGGATCCCTTGGTTTATGGACATTTCATGCTTAGAGCTGTAAGGCACAAAAATGTCTATAACAGTTGCCCCCTAAAGTATGAGGTTGTTTATCGGGTGAAATGCTTTATTAGGAGGATCCGAAGTTCTTTCAATGCTGGGAGGAGACCTGTAATAAGATTCAATACATTATCTTCATACTGTTTTCATGATCTAGCTGAGGCGGGCATTCCCATGCTCAGCTTTATAAATTCATTTTTATGTACACAGGACAGACAATCGTCTGATGGTAGACTGATGATTTTGATGAAGTCATCATCCTTTTGGTAGGATGATTATCTGTGCTGCAATGCTGTACATGTCAATGTCTTTATTTTTCTTGAATATATATCGCAGCCCAGATGGATGAAACTAGATCCGGGGTCTTCAATCTCGTCCGATCTTCACTCGAAGTACAAGTCGATCCATGTGAGAAATTTTTTGAAGTCGAACATGGAAAGACATCGCTTGATTACTAGTCGATGATGTAAACTGTTAACAAGCGCGAGAGGAATCACCGATAATGATGATGACCCTCAAGGTACTGCAGTACAATTCACGTGGTGTGAATAAAGGACTTGGCATCGAACACCACGCAAAATCTTTCGGTCGAAGGTCATTGATGTATACCTGTCGCCGGAAGTGAGAAACTTGCCATTGAGGCATGCAAGCTTCAAAGTACTGAATGGGGTGTTCCTAGATCAACTTCTTGGATAATGAGCTGGTGTCGACAAGAAGCGACCCGTCAAAGGAGGGCCTTAATGAATCCCACATCGATGACACGGAACGGAGCAAATTATTTTCATGGAGGTGAAAACGATCTGATGATATATGGTTCAGGATGGCAGTCATGAAGGAATGAAGTATAATGTATGGTAGTGGATGGGACATGGGTGACTTCTCTGGATGACTTCTCTTGAACATGTCGGCGACACTTATGTGATGGATTGGTAGCATTTACCCCAAATGTGGATGGTATGGCGTGACCATGGTGATGTGACCGGTGAATGAAACAACCCAACCCGACTCAGGCACGGAGTGGAAGTGTCATGTTCAAGAGTGACTTGCTACCAATAAAGATTCTTTGAGTTTCTTCCCAATTTTTCCCCAGTCATTGTTGACCAGTACCTCTTTATTTTTGTCAAGCTTGAGGAGGATAACATATGCTTGTTCTATAATTTGCCTTTCGGGCAAACCCATCGCTATGTTTTAACGGGCCTAGCGATAGTGAAACTCGTTCTCGTCTAAAGACAAGTTTGTCACTATTAATCTTTTTAACGAGTTTAACGACAAAGATAACTTGGTCCTTTTCATTTTTAGAAAGTCTGAAAAGGTACGTAAAGGTAACTCCGAAATTCCTTTTTCGTCATCTAATCCCTTAAGTCCGAAAAAGTATAAAACAATACAGAAGGGATGAATTTTCGATAGTTTTAACGAGCCGAACAAAACAAGCGCTCGATCTTTTTGTGCAATAATCCCTCAGGTCCAAAAAGTTTAAAATCTAGAGGAGGGATAGCACATCCGGTCACTTTAACGAGCTGGAAGGCCAAAACTCGGCAATCTTTTCATATTTTACGAGTCAGTTGAAAAGAGCTTAAAGAAGACTCGTCTTTTGAGGAACGAGTGATAAAATGGGTAGCAGCTGATTCCAGGTAATGGTTGGAATTTTCCAGTCACGGAAGTGTCACAAGGATGGCTAGTGAAATCACTCTTCGCAACTGTTCCTCAAAATGGGTAAACAATCAAATGGAGGTGAATGATCGGCCAACGGAAAAGTGGAGGTGACGGTGCAAACACGACCAAGGCTTTAATGGCTGAAATGCTTCATTCACGGTGGTTATTTACCGGGGAATAGTTCATTTTTTAACGAGCTTAAATGCGGGTGGAAACACTTGCTCATGTCTTATGTTTATTTTTTAACGAGCTTGAACTATGTGCTAAAACTGCTCGATTAATCCAGTCATATGATAAGAATGTCTCATATAAAACGGCGATTTTTAGATTTTTGCCCCACATCCTTTCTTTATGCAAGCTAGGTGACGACTAATCCTACGAGTTTAAAGGGTTAGAGGTCCTAAAAATTTAAAAAATAAATAGCCGCCCCTTTGCTTGCACTCCAAAAGGTTTGCATGCCCCAAGGTATAAAATATGGTTTCAAGGTTACCCCTCAATTTGCAGACAAAACATTTGTTCTATCAGGAAAGGCCTACCTCTTACAGGTCACCCAAAGATTGTTCTATTCGCGGTGCAAACAAAACACTTCTTCGGCGATGTCTACCGAGATAAACAAAGGTGATTGACTCAGTTCTGTCAACTCACATAACTTTGACAAGAGAATGTTGTTCTAGAATAACCCCTCTTCCACCGACGGATGGGGTACAGACTAGTCATATTCTCCCGCGGAAACCTACCCTATACCCGAAGTTTTCCTGTCGAAGCAGACCAAGATGCATGCCCCCTGGGTTTCAGTCATATCCCTCCGAATTACTCACGCTCATCAGGAGGACGGACTGGAGAATGAGACATTTCTTGCGTGAAGAGACCATTTAGGGATGGTATATGACTATTTGCTATGCGTGATCCGGGAAATGAAAGCTGGTCCACGAGCTTGACCACTCTTCCTTCGTGCGGAAAACACATTACTCTAAAGAGTGAGGAGACGATGGTTCCCATTCAATAAATATAGTCTCGTCCAAGGAGTAGGTTATAATCCAAGGGTCCTTGAACAACCATTACGTTCATTTGAACTGTCTTCCTTCTCAATGTTATGGGCACATTGGGAAGGATCCATAAAGGTCGACTGGTTCCTTTATCAAAGCCTGTCAGATTTCTCATCTCAGGAAAAAGTGATGGTGAACCAAGCGCTTTCCAAGCAATAGAGGAAAGGATACTCACAGAAGCCCCCTCATCTATGATGGTACCAGCCATGACCATTCTATATATTTGAACGATAATTCAGAATGGTATGCTTGCTGGTAAACGGGGTCTGCCTAGTTGATTCCAGTCGAAGGAGACAACTAGGTTGCTTGGAGGTGGGACCGAGTAGACGGTCGGGTATGGCTCTGACGAACTTCCCTCCTGCGGTAAGGGAATGGGTAGAGTGCCCCCATGTTTGTCGGAGTCTGTGTTGATGAAGAGAATTTGGACGGTGTCATCCTTGTTCTCTTAAGTGACTGTATCATCCGAAGATAAAACCTCTGAAGGCAAGACCGAGTCAACTACCGTCTCGACCTTTTGACTTTCATCTGGTATGGATTCAGATGGTTTATCTTCGATGATAGGCACTTCAGCCGACCACTTGAGCGGGCCAGCTGGATTCTCAACTAGCGACAGACTCGGCAAGAGTTTTTTATATCCAGGAGGAAGTCGTAATGGTGAAATCGGACGATCATCCAAAACTCTTTTCGCTTCATCTAAGAAGGGACAACGGTGGACGGCATGATTGCCTTCGCACAGTTTACAGGGAAATTTGGCTTTCCTGTTTTGTCATGGGGCTTCACTTTCTCTAGTTGACGGTGTACTTTCAACATGATCATCAGAGGTTGATGACACCGGATTGTGCAAACGAGGAGACCAGTCCCTTAATATCCGAGGGATGTAAGGACAATCTCTGTGAAAGTGGTCCCCTCTGCAAGTGACACATGGCGATTTAGGCCTGGTTGGTGCAGTGTGTGGATTTTCGTTAGACGATACTCGTTTTCCCCCATTCGCCTTTGGCTCCTTCTTCTCCTTCTTCTCCTTAGGAACTTGACTTTTGGCTTTGCTAGCCCCATCAAGCGAAGAGGAAGGGGGAGAGGAGGAATTAGAGGAAGTAGAAGGTTGGTGGGCAACTCTGGACTCGTCTGGTTGCTGATTCGATTGTTCAGGAATAATGGTGTTCTGAATGACACTGGTTGAGAGGAGCCAGACCAGCAAGCCAATTGTTAGTCCTGGAAGCGACAATGTGGCCATATGGGGTGCACCAACATCTCCCCAGGAGGAGAAGGGACTAGGATTTCCACCAAGGGGAATTCCTTGGTTGGTAGACTCCATTTTCTCAACCTAAGATCAACGTAGGAAAAGGGTATGAATATTCTGTTTAAAATAAATTTTAAGCCGCTTGGACACAACTTGTTTTTTCAATTTTAAAGAGTCGAGAAAAAACAAAAGATGACTCTAGTCTCCTTCGATTTTTAATGAGCCTGAAGTGACAAGTGCTCAGATGGACCTTTTCCGTTAAGGAGTCTGAAAAGGAACGAAAGGGACTGCTCTGGAGATCTAGGTAGAGGGAGTACCAAACCAATCGCAAAACTGCAGAATACTTTTCACGGTATGGCAGTCAATCTTCCTGAATGCTGTGTTCGGTGCATTGTGATCAGTAGGGCGGCCAACACGGCTTCCTAAGGATAAAATATTTTAAGCCTATAGGGTTCTCCCAATATATACTCGACGGTACGTGGGAGCACAAGTCCGTACTGGCACTTATCGTCTCAAAGTGGAGGAATCACCTAACCATCAGTGAGGACAACAGTTATCAGGCTTTACGACGCCAGAATACGTCTCTAGCCTAGACCTCTAAATGTTGTGCGTTAAGTTTCAAAGCGTTGTTAGATTCATTCAGTTTATTTTAAGTTGATCTTTCTTAGAAGTTTGCCTTTTGGGATCACCACGAGATGTAGATGTAATTCCTAAAATGCAATCTAAAGATGATAAGCAAGCTTTTATCTCTTTTCAGCAATGAAAATCATAGCTACAAGGGGAAAAGAAAGACACAATCTTTTCTCAAAGAGCAAAGAGCACACTGTAGATGCACTTTTCCTAAATCAAGCCAAACAGACTATCAATATGCAAATGAACATATGCATGTATTTGTTTTCACTTTCTTAATATTGATGCCTAAAAAGAAAGTTGATGTACAAATCTAAATTTGCTTTCAACTGAAAAACACAAACAAGTTTCTTTTCGAAATCAAAAGGTAGAGAAGATTAAGACACTTTATGATTTTGAAATAAACACTCGTTTCGACACTAGAAAGTGACAAATTCAAACCAAAGGTAAAAGTAAAAGTATAATCAACTGTCAACGGCAAACAAACTTTCTCCTAAGATCAAAATCGACACTTACGACAGATCTAAATCTAAGGATGACAGTATGACTATTCTACTTTTTCAATGGAAAACTGTAAATGATGTAACAAACACACAAAGAACATCTACAACCTTTTTGTACAAAGGAGGCGGAATTAAGGCAAAGAAAAGGGGTTTTAAAACAGACACACACTAATCACAGGCTGCAAAATCAGAGACAAAAAACTGAAAAAAATGAAGCAAAGAACCTCAGCTGCACAGGGCTAGGCTGATCAGCGCACCTATTACACAGAGAAACTGAATTGCAGCGCAGGTAGCCCTCTCAGGAACTGCTTTGAAATGCAGAGTCTCTTCACAATGCCTGCGCTGGGGCAGAAACGAGACTTCTATCAGGGTTCTGGGTCACGGTTTGCAGTTTAATCTATGGATTTTGGCCGAGTAAAAGCAATCAGTAATGCACAATCAGAGGGTGGATTTAAAAGAGGTCTAAGAGCTATCACAAAGGGTAATCAGATCATTTGTGAATCAGCTGTTCAAATCATAAACAAATCCAGTGAGTGGATTGAAGTAGCAGGTGTCTACTTTGCATTTGATAATGGCAAATGCAGTTCGATTGCTACTTCTGTGTTCATGAAACGAACAACAAGGGAAACACAAACAAACTAACTAGACAGGATCCCCAGCGGAGTCGCCATTTTGTTGATGGGAAAAGTGTCTACTCAGAATGCCCCTATCCCACTAAGGTGTGACAGTGCCTTAGCAACAAACAAGGAAAACTACTTTCGTATTCTTCTTTATGAATTGTAAACGAAGAGGAATAGGATGAACCAACCTGTGTCTTTCGCTAGTCCTTTAATCCAATCTCTCTCTTCTTTGACAGCTTCCAGCTACCTGCTCCCTTACTTGCCCAGCTTCACCAAGTTCCTGCAAGATCACAGAAGAGGAAAACTACACAAAGACATGGATGTACATTCGTAAATAGCTTAGGATCAGATTTAAGCTAAACATGCAAATATAACAAAACATCATTGATACACAAGCATGTAGGAGAAACTCAAATAGTTTTATTGATATAACAAGAAGGTCCAAGAGGAGTTACAACCGATGATTCCTGATCCAGCATCAACCCCCCAGCAAAGGAATCCCCTCTTCACCTCCAACAAAGCATAAATCACCCAATGCACTGATCTCTATCTCAAAACCAACAAAAATTCTCTGCAAAGTACAAAATTCCAGCCCCTGGATCTCTGGGATGAGGGATCCATATATAGATGTACGCAAAGAGGATGAGTCAGCTTATGATTTGACTTGTGGCTTCTCTCTGTCAGTTCTTGCTTCCACTTGGAGACTGAGAGCCTCTTACTCATCCTTGGTCGAACTCAGTGAGGCAACTGTCATTGGGGAAGATTCTGGAAGCTTCCATTGTCTGTCCACCTCGCGGAATGACACTGCCATTTGTCATTTCCCACTCAGTGCACCCTGGTAGTGCATTTAGGTGCGTTGCAACGCACCTAGCTAGTGTACTGGGGTGCTATGCAACGCAGCTGGCTAGTGGAGCAGCTGAAATGATCCTGATTTGACTAATTCTGAGCAGTTTCTGGTGGAGAACTTCTGGGAGAAGCTGTAATTGGTTGACCTTGTTCCTCTAGGGGTAGGAACAACACTTTTAGGGACTTAGGATCCCTTGGTTTATGGACATTTCATGCTTAGAGCTGTAAGGCACAAAAATGTCTATAAAAAAGGTGCAGACAGTTTGATGAGTAAGAAACAGTATGTAGTGGCACTATCAACTACAGAGGCAGAATACATGGCAGCCACTCATGCAAGAAAGGAATTAGTTTGGTTGCAGAGATTATGTTCAAGTATGGGGTTAGTACAGGGAGCTATAAGGATAGACTGTGACAGCGAAAGTGCAATTTTCTTGGCAAAGAACCCTAAATATCATTCAAAGACAAAGCACATTGATGTTCAGTATCACTTTGTGAGGGGTATGATAGAAGACAAAATGGTGTTGCTGGTAAAGGTGGACTATTTGAAGAATATTGCAGATGCATTGACAAAATTTGTGAGCTCTGAGAAGTTCTCTTGGTGTAGAGAAACAATGGGCATCGCAGGGCTGGATAAATGACTAAGCTCTCTTGTGGCCCCCTGTGGAAAGAAAACAACAAGTGGGAGAATGTTGCATTGTGTTATATTCTTTCCGCGACTAGTCCACGTAGTTAATAGGGGGGGTTAGAGGGGGGGTAGAGCCTCCCCTTCGTTGTGCCAATTGCGTAGCGAAGGGGTCACAGGGGGTTTGAGGGGTGCAGGTAACCCCACTCTATGGTGTCCGAGGCAGTTCCGCACAAATTTTTGTTTTTGGACGCTATATTAGGTTGGGCAGACCTACCTATGGTTTTGCACATGATTTTTCGCATACGGTTTTGGACGCAATGGTTTTCGGTCCATGGTTTTGGATGTGATGGTTTTCACTCCATGGTATTGGATGCTTTGGCATGTATAAGTATGTATTGTAACATTGAAAGGAACATAATGAAAAATCAATCTAGTAGTCCCGGTTTGGGGATCCAGGGGAAAATCTCTGTGTATATGTGTTTTATGTGTTATGCTCTTGCATTGTTTATTTTCTGTGTTTTAGAATTCGCATGCAGGTAATTTCTGTACAGGGTTAAAACCTACACTATGGGGGATTTATCTTTTTAAATTACCCGTGAAATTTTATGTTTGGCCTCTTAGCCCCCCTGTCACCAGAGCTATTACCATACTCTTCCCCATTATCCATTCGAGCTCCTTCACTTTCTACATGTTCTCTCTGTTGTCGCTGTGCCTCTTCCCTATTTTTATTATCTATACTAGGATCCATATTCTTCTGTTTTTTTTTCTATTCGACAGACTTTTCACGATCCTTTCTTGTTCCAAACTTAATCTCTCATTATTTGCCCTTAAATTCGTCATCTTAGCTCGAAACTACTGGACGGTATCTAACAACATACCATTTACATTTGTAGTGCCTTCCCCTAAATGGAACCACATCTCTGGATTGGTCCGAGCTCCTGTTGCAGGTCCCCTATGTGGGGTAGCTCCAAATCCCCTCCTCATTCTTCTTCAGCTACTCCTCACTTCATCTCTGTGAATTATGAACACTTTGGTTATTTTGAATTTCCCACAAGGTCACAGTGCTGCAAGCTGTGGCTCTGTTACCACTTTAAAGGGCATTCCAAGTGCTCTCTGACAAACTTATCACATACATTAACCAAGCATAAAAATAAATTCTATTAACGTGAACAAGATCAACCCCATGTATATAAAAAGAATATGTGTTAATCAAAATCACACATTGGTGATACCCATTCAGATATTTGCAAAGGTGTAAGTCATGTTTTAATTAATTACACAGTTTATATTTACAAAGATTATTAATTTCATCAGTGACCCCATTTTTTGGGTCCTCTGACCTTAACCCGTCATTATATCTATAGAAAATTACACAATGGAAGATTCTGGAAAGGTTTCCTACCAGAAACTTCTAGTCAATGATGGCACGGGTGGATTATTCATAGTCGTTGATGGTTTTCTCCTCAATATGATGATTGAGGCTTGTCGGGAAGGGTTAGGGTAAATAACTCCTACCCTGACTACCTTCTGTATCCACCATTTCTCACCTACAAGTTCGGCATAGTGACCCAATGATTCTGGGCAGATCCAACCAGATGTTCACTAAATTTACCCAACATCCACAGGTAATCACTCGACAAAGACTTTGGGTACTTACATTCTTTTCCAAGAAGGGGTTCATTTAAATCCATTTAAATCTTGACTAAACTCTGCAACTCTTTTACCTTGCAAGGTTACACCAACCTGGCTTGAACCAGATTGCAACCTTTCAGTGTTTTGGTAGGTTTCAGAGAAGGGTCCTTCTCAGCATAAGAAGGTCTTTAATCGTTGAATGTTGGTCCTAAGGTAATACCTCTAATGCAAGGAAACCATAGTTTGATTATTTCCTTGAATGTTTTCAGGTTTTTGTTCTAATATTACTAGTCAAACTGAACAGGTTGAACTCCATCACCCATCATGCTTTTTGGCTTCACGAACCAAATTTTCAAGCTCACCCATGAACCCAACAAAATTTTTCAGGTATGCCTTTAGTTAACTTTATGGTTTCTGTCATGTGCGTTCTCTTCATCCTCCGAGACCAAGCCCCAAATTTTGTCTCTTTGCAAGTACCCACGATGGATTCCATGCAATGAATATTTCCTAACAGAGTTTGAGAGACCATATCCCGTGGATTTTCTATTAGGGTTTTTACTGTTTCTCCATTTTTGGTCGCTTCTAAATTAATTATGAATTAGGGAGACCCATGTGAGGGTTCCGATTTCTTTTCAAACTTATACAGTCTTTAAAGCTATTGTTGATGGACTTAATACTGTTATATGTATACATTGTCATTTTTATAATTATAACTAAATCTTTTTTCCCAAACTCTAGTTTCGAGGGTCTCAACCAGCTAGATTGGTGCTCGAGCATGATGTAGTTTGTCTTTCGCTATGAAATTTCTGAAACAATGAACTTCAGTTTTTAGGAAATTGTAAATATTATTTACGAAACAGCTTTCGGTCAATTGCATGTTTTATTATGGCTTTATGTATTTCATCTCCAATTCGAATACTTGTCTTTTTTAAATGTTATGTATTAGGTTTCTTTTGTTTGTTACGTACATAGTGTTAAAAGTATTTTTCCACCTGATTTTATTGTCAAGTCTAGTTAATAGTTTTCACTCCTTGCTTCTAGAGGGGGACTAGAATTGGTTGTCGGTTCCTTTATCATGGTCGGGTATCAACCCTCTCTAGGACCACCAACAACCCTTTATCAGTATTCCTTATAATCAAATTATTACAAGAAATCTAACACATAAATTATGTATATGGTTATTCCTTAGGAAAATTAGTAATAATGGTTTCTTCTTCTTTATTTATCCTTGTCCTGGTCATTTTCTATTAAATTTTTAGCCTTCTTTAAGGTTAGTCATAAAAATGAGGCTAATCTTGATTACCTCTTAGGCCCCCACTCTTGTTGTCCAGTTATGGCTTAGTCTCAGGGATAATATACAATCACAGATATACTCATTCTATTCATTAAATATAAACAAAAGAAAATTGTGCACAGACGCAATATTTTATGTAACTTTCACTATGTTCACTAAATATAAAAAAAATAGCAATGTGTGTGCATGCAATATTTTCGATAACTTTCCAAGGACTCCTTCACTTAATATTTTTACAATTTGCAAACCTGTCATATTAACATAAAGGGGTAAGGTTTACATAAATCCACTACTGTGCAATTACAGGGTTTCTTTTCTTTCCACATATTCATTTTCAACATTGAAACGAAAATAATAAGATTAATTAAACCAACTACTTGTCATTGACAGAATACAGATAAGTATACACATTTACTAGTAAACATTTATTTGATTCATAGCCTTCCAATAATTCAATCAGGCTGAGTTGATCCACCCAATCATGAAAAGGGAAATTACGTCCACTTCTACGCCTCGAGCTTCCACTTTAGAGTAGTATGCACAGCCTTATAAGAATCCAACAATAGACATAAGGACCATTGTCCAGTCTAATACCATATGATTCTATGTCTGTTCAAGGTTTTTGCCTAGCCCAGTCCAGCTCAGGGTTCCCTCTAGGAAGCGTCATGCCAACATGAGAAACTAGTTATTTCTTTTTTGTCCCCAAAACTCCAAGAAAACAGAACCCCTCTCTTTTGAGAAATTTCTCTTTTATCCAAAGAAAGAATAACAACTCTCATAATTGTCTTACAATTTATTACAGGCCAACTCTTTTGAACTCCAACAATTTTTATGCACATAATATTTATGTAAAATTAAGTAATTCACAAGGTCCACTAAGTTTCTGGAGCCGACTTACTCATAGTCTCATGTAATTAATAAAAATAAAGAAAAACTAATACGAAGGGGTGTTACATTGAAATTTTTTCTATATTCATTATATGTCACCATAAAATATATATATATATATATATATATATATATATATATATATATATATATATATATATATATATATATATATATATATATTATAATATAAAAATATAAATCTTTTAATATATTTTTTATTATATTTTGATGATGATGATGATGATGGTTAACGTCCGCTGAGACCAAATAATGGTCTATCAGACCTAAAGAAACAAATTGTCTATTTTGATTTAAGATTTTATTCCTATGCTCAAAAAGCTTGGAGAGAAGCCTCCCGAGCTCACTATAATTTTGGCATTGTAAAAGGCTAGGAAGGTCAGTATTGTAACAAAGATTGTGAAACTGAGATGTAATGTGGTTATACGCGGGGCACTCTAAGAGGAAGTGGTTTTCATCCTCGATGTTCCTATTCTTACATATATGGCAGATCCTTTCCGTCCATGGCGTTTTAGGAACTGCCCAACAACCTGTTTCACTATGGAGCTCATGAGAATTCGTTCTAATCTTTACTATATTAATTTTCTTCTTTGAGCTAGTTAAAATAGAGAGATACTTTTGATCTTCTAGGGTCGGGTTGATGACCTTCTTATAATAACTTAATTTTCTTTTAGCCGCTAAGTCTTTCTCACACCACATTTTTTCTTTGAACTTAGAAGTAACAATATCTTTAATGTTATTTATGTTTTGCAACGCATCATTTTCGTTGATCTCCCAATAGTTTAACCAGGCCCTTGTGTCTTTATGCCACCCTCGATTGAGCCTTAGGTAGTTTTGGCTAGAATTTAAAGCTATCTTAGGAAGTCTATGATCGTTTATGTTACTGATTTTGTGCTTGTACAACAGAAACCTAAGCATAGCTAGGCTCTCAATAGGGGAAATACCTGCTTCTATAAGGAGAATAGGATAGGGTGTATTACTTTTAATTTTCAGGTTATAAGTTATAAAATGCTTCTGGATTTGCTCAATCTTTCTCCATGATTCTCTGGAGATACTGCAACCCCAAACCTCACAGCCATATAAGATAACAGGAGTGACTAAAGTTTCAAAGAGGAACTTCTTTTTATCCCACATTACAAGGTTTGCAATTTTACAATTATTTTCAAGACCATAGTAAGCTTTCCACCCCCCATTAATCCTTTTCTCAATGCTATGGTTCCAGTTGAGCTTGTGATTAATATCAATTCCTAGGTACTTGTAAGAATACACTTCCTCCAAGTTATTATTGTCATACATAAAATTAGCGTAAGTGTCCTTCTTGGATTTGATAATCATAACTTTTGTTTTGTCAGTGTTAACAGTCATACCCATGGTAGAGCAGAAATCCTTAAGAAGCCTGAGTTGCTTATTAAGATCAGATGGGCACCTTGCCAAAAGAACAATATCGTCAGCATAAAGAAGAAGGATGACGACTATCCCAGCTAAGATCGTGCCATCACATCCTGCTTCCTCTAAATAGCCTTCGAGCTTATCGATGTAAATGCCAAATAGGGTAGGGGAGAGGGGGCAACCTTGTTTAACTCCGATGTTACACTTAATATCTTTCGACCACCCTTCATTGCTCTTTAGCTTGGCAATTACATTCTCGTATAACCTTATAGCGGCAGCTCTCAACTCGAGAGGAACCTTTAGCTCTTCTAATCTATTCCAAAGGTTGGATCTAGGAACCGTATCGAAATCCTTTCTAAAGTCCACAAAGAAACAAAATAAATTGGATTTATCATTACGACATTCCTCCACAATGATCCTAAGCGTAACAAGGTGGTCTGTTGTTGAGTGATGCCTTCTGAACCCTACTTGGCCTTTAGCCCGCTTACCTTCACTTTCAAGCCATATGCTTAACTTTTTTTCCAAAATACTACCATATAACTTGGCTAAGAGAGGGCTGATCATAATTGTTCGATAATTAGAGGGGTTATTTGTATCCCCACTTTTAAAAATAGGGATAATGAGGCTCTCAGTCCAAGGTTTAGGGAACCCTTGCTTGACTGCTTGATTGAAAAGCTTGTGGATGTGGGGGATGAGGATAGGACCTCCAATTTTTAAGATTTCCGCTTGGTAACCTTCAATGTCCTTAGCTTTCCCATTAGCGAGGCGATTAACCCCAAACTTAATGTCTTCTAAAGAGAAAACTTCTTTCGTTGTGAGAAGGGTTTCCAAATTATCCATGACATTTGGAGATTCATAAAGCTTTTTAAGATAGGAATTCCAATCGCAAAGAGAAATTTTATTATTATCCTTAGTCTTCCTAGTTAGAATCTGCCTCCAAAATTTCTTAGGAGCTACCTTAGAGAGGTGTAAGAGATTCTCTTGTCTTTGACGAATGTACTGCCTCTTTTTCCTTTTAGTTAGGGCTTTGTATATTTTTATCTTGTCCATTTTAAAAGATTCATCAACAGCTTCCTTAATTGCTCTCCTTGCACTTTTACAATATTTGTCATACCATGGATTGGTTTTGCTATTTCTTTTATTATTTGAAACTTCAATTGAGAACTTGTTAATAGAATATGAGAGGGTTGTAAAATTATGATAGAGGTCTTCTATGTTGTCTATATTAGATACAGGAAGCAAATTAGTTTTTAATTCATTTAGAAAGAGACCATTTTTATTTCTATCAAATATTAAGTTCTTTTGGCTATAAGTATTATTTTCTATGGGAACTCTATGCATGACAAAATGGAATTTCTTAACAACGTAGTGATGTTAATAATGTTGACTTTTTACTTTGTTAGTTGTATATCACATTAATTTTGAACATCACCATTGAAATAATTTAAAGAAACGGCTCCAAAATTTCAAAATAAAAAAAATTGTATTTGTATATGAAATGGTGTTAAGAAAACATAATTTTTTATTCATGTAAATAAAAATTAATATTCTTCATTATTATTTTTTTCATAGAAACTTTTTATTTAAAATTTTTCTGTGTAAAACAAAATATAATATATGTAAATTTATTCGTTAAGTAATCAATTTTGCTATTTGTTATTTTGTTATACTCATTATATGTTGTTTTTTTTGGTAAAAAATATCCTCCAAAACATCAAAATAGTCCAAAGAAATAGTATAGAAATTTTATTATAAAAAATTATACAATAAAAATTATAATATCCTTCCAATCATTGATAATCAAAAGAGATAAAACTTTATTTAAATAAAAATTATAATTATAATATTTAGGACGAGGATGAAAATTATATTTATTATTAGTTATAAATAGTCAAAATGCATCATGTCTCAGAGATAGTCTTTGGAAAAAAAATATAACGATTAAAAAAAAAACATAAAATGTCTAACCAAATAGATAAAAAATAACTAAATCACATATTTCTATTAACAAATCACAATAATAAAATATAAATAAAAAATAAAATTGAAATATCATAAAGATCAAGATAAGTAAAAAAGATAAAGATATTAGCAAATGATTAAAACAAGACCTCATTAAAAATGAATAAATAAAAGAAATAAAACTAAAAAATAAAACAAAAATAGAAATATAAAAGGTTTTAAAATGAAAAAATATAAATTGAGAGATCAAGAAGAAAGGGTTGGAACCCAACTCTTACGCAATTTCCAACCATCATTCCTATTGAGATTTGTCACATGATTTTCAATTTTAATGGCCTCACGTAACTTCCTATGATGGATGTGATTTATTCTAGCGATGACTTGAGAGTCCTCAATGCAGACATGGTGCATGGTTTTCTCCGCATGCTCAACTATAGCTGAGAAGCAGGAATGATTGTGTCTAATGTCTGCAGCATGCTCCTAAATATGAAGCTTAATGGAACGGACGGTTTCCCAATCTAGGGAATCCAACAAGAGCACGAGATTAAATAAACTCGTTTCATCTATTTAGGGTCAACTAGGTCCTTAAGAGACTTGAGGGAGATTTTGATGGTACTAAGGGGGTTAAAAGGGGTTAGCTCTGCCTGTGACCTGCTCCACGCCCAAATTCGGTCATAACTCTACTAGAACCTCATGTGTTGGATCCCCCTGTTATGGTGATTACTTTGGTAGCTAATCCAAACATAGAATCTCCTGCATAAGAACACATGCATCTCATATTGTCATGACTATAATCATATCCCATTTTCAATCAGATCTATCTCCCCTCAAGTTTTTGTCCATTATGTAAAAGAGGACTCATTGACATGAGTAAAAGACAATGAGCCTTGTCCCCATGCTAAGTCTAGAAAGAGGGAGGGGATGGGAAGGTTGAAGGCCTTCCATCCTCCTTCTCCAACATCTCAATCCATCTATCAGGATCCGCTTTTTCCAGTCTCTACATGTATGCTTCCCGACTCTCCTACTGATGAGTTTTCGAATTCACATCCATGTTGTCCTCCACTTCCTCTAGTCTACTTGTCAAGTCCAGAACACTATCAAAAAATTCTCTCATAATATCTTCCTTCTCTATGAGTTTTTCCTCCACACGTTTCAACCTCTCATAGACCTCTTCATCTTGCTTGATGTCCTCCACATTCATCCTTGTCAATTTACATCCTCCTGTCATAAAAACCACAGTAGGTACCCCCAATGGTTTGTCCTCCTGTCCATCATAAATATATAGCTTCTTCATATGTGGCATCATCACAACTTCATATTGCTTCATAAATTCTATCCCCAGAACTTCCTCATAGTCATCAATCTGTACCACAATGAAGTTGATCTTCCTAGACCACTCACCAATGCGTACCTCCACATTCTCTACAATGCTAATAACTTTGTCTGGTGGAGAGTTCACTGCCTTAAGAAGATCTTGGGTTCGCACAAATTTCAACCCAAATTTCCTTGTAGCCTCCTCTCTAATGAAGTTATGGGTTTCACCATTGTCCATGATAGTGAGCAATGTGCCTTACCCAACCTTCATGTCCACATACTACAACGTTTTGCCTATATGCTTCCCTCGTACAGTGTTGTCCACGACTTGTGTCCACCCTGTTAGAAGTTTTCACAAATTGTGTGCCATCTGCACACTTGATTGTTGTTGTGCTACCACTACCCACGACCCACCGACTCCTTATAGGTCCCACGACCCTTGGATTCACCCAGTGGTCTACTCATTCATCATAACTCGACCTCAGGCATAGTCATGTCTCTTGAATGCGTTTTTCAGTAGCAGTCTATCTGACCATTCGACCTACTATACTATTCTAAACGCACCTATCCTGACCGCTTTCTCACACATTCATGCAACGGCCTCTATGACGTTCCACCAACACAGTCTGCCTAATTTACAACTCACCCAACCTGACCTTCACCCAACCTACGGAACCCCAAAATAGACTCGTTTAGAAATACTGAGTCCTACAGTCGTGCCACACCTCTGCAACACCTCCTATCCCTTGTACTTTCTTGCACTATTTTTTGTGTTTTCTTCTGTGATGGTTCGATGATGATCCGACTCCAACATCCACACCATAGTTATACAGTTATCTACCAAATGTTTTTCCAAGTGACTTGTCGGTTCATGTCCACCTGCGAGTCGGCCTTCCCATGTGTCGCCCGCTCAACTTGTCCGCTCCACATGACACACCCATTCATAAACTATTCTACCCAAGCTGACCATACATTCACTACACGTCTTTGCCCAACTGACTAGTTGCACCGCTCGACAACTCGGCCACCCAGGCTCTTGCCCACCCTAGGCATCTGACTCATGTCACCCATGTCGCCTCCTTACTTTGGTTGAAAGTCTAGTCTAGTGGGTGCCCTCCCATCACGGTGCGTTCGATACATGCACTTTCCGATCCACCGTGCTTCACTGATCGCTACAACCATGTGCGCCTTTAACTGGCAGTGAGGTCGCACATAACCGAATGTCCACCTAAAAGTTGCCTTGCATTGAATGCCAACACTTGATTCACCTTTAATCGAACATGAGTGTCTGTCGCACATATTTGGCGTGCCTGCACGCCTTTAAACAAGGGCGTCAGTTTTTCAACTCTCTTGGGCACTAGGCAACTCGAGGCTGTGACACAATGTATGCCATCATCACATATTTGAAATTGAAAAATTTTTAGCCAAAAATCAGCAATACTCTTGTTGAAGGAGATGGACCTAAAAATGTAGAATAGAAGTTATAGGTGAATTAAAAAATATAATTCGATATTTTCTTAAATAAAATAATTTAAAATTTTCTAAAAGAATAAATCAAGCACATTAGTTAGAGCCTAGGCCATGGCAGTGTCCAAAAATTCCATTTGGTGAGCTTTGAGGTGTTAACATGGATGGTAGAAGTTGATGGATGGTATAGTAAAGATACACATTTCAATGTGGCTCTTCTCATTAAATATTTCTGGAGGACATTAAACAATGATGGAATTTGGCAACAATTTATTAGAGCTAAATATCTCAAAAATGAACAGGTGGTAAGTTGGATCAACGTAGGGGTAAGGTGTATGATGAAGATAAAACATAGGTTTTTGGGCAATTTGAGGTTGGAGGTAGGCTCAAGGTTGAGGGTAGATATCAAATTTGCTTCCATACAAGGCATGACAGATATAACTCATCCGTCTATTCAGTTGCTGAGTTTATTGCATAATAATGGTATTTCTTATTTGAATCAAATTTATGTGGTGCACAATCCCATTTTGGATTGAATGCATGGTTAGGGGCTGGGAAAATTGGCCTCTCAGGTCCTTTAAGAGAGGAATGGGATTAGTATAAGCTATAGTTGTCTCTTGTAGGAATCATTTTATCAGAGCATGAGTATAGGTAGAGCTAGGATGGAAATATATTTAAAGAACAAATCTGATTCACAGACATTTTTTCATGTATTTGCATGGATAAAAATTCAGATAACAGAGAGTTATGTTTCCAAGAGGCAAGGAAATGGGACATCCCACTCAAATTTAAGTGCTTTATATGGTTGGTTGTCCACAATAAGGCCTTAACATGGGAAATTTGACTAAGAAGAGGTTTCTATGGCCTTAGGTGTCGCGAACTATGTATGGTACAACTAGAAGGCTCGAGGCATCTCTTTCTCACCTGCTCATTTGTAGGCTAAGTTTGGTTTAGGGTTTTTTAGATGTTAAAGGTTTATGCGACTTGGGACAAGTCTTCAATGGGAGATTGTCTCACAATATGGTTTAAGGATTTTAAGGAGCACAGAGGGTTTCCTTTCTACATTATGTGGGACATATGAAGGGCAAGGAATGCTTGGACTCTTTATCAAATCAAGCCTGTCATAATGAGAACGTGCCTTATGGTGGTGGCCTATTACATTGAGATAGGCTTAAGAGGGAAACAATATCTAGAAGAAGTTGTCTTTTTAAGGATATATGGTCAAAATTTCTAGTGGGTCTCTTTGATGGAGCATCATTATAGTGTGTGCTAGTAGGGTGCTTAAAGATTTGAAGTCTGGGCACTTTTTTCACTTTTATTGGTCTAGTGGAGATGGTACTAATAACAGAGCGAAGCTCCTTACTCTGTGGGGAGTCATCTTTTGCACCAACTCGCTTGAAATAGAGGAGATTGATATCCTTGGAGATTCTAAAGTCATCATTGATTGGGGCTTAAGGAGATTTGTCTTTCTGCACCCATCACTATCTAATTAGATGAAAAGGATCATATTGATGATCATGACATTCAAGAAGTTCTCCTTATATCATGTATATAGAGAACAAAATCAATCAGGTAAAAGATGGCCTGTAAAAAGAAGGGTGTAGCATGGAGCCGGGGAAGATCAAGTTCTCAGAGTTTGAAAATGGCAACATACAGCAGTCACTAATCATTCAAATATAAGAGGCATTTTTTTTTAAGCTTTGAATGAAAATGTGTATGTAATAATATGAAACATAATGTATTTTTTGAAGTAATTTAGCTTCCCAGAAGAACTGAGATACATGTTTTAAATTAAAAATAACTCATGGATATTGTTAAAGACAATAGACATATCACGAAGAAAATAGTGGATAGGCCTCCATTCCAAAAGAATGGGACAATATATTTTTCTACAAAAGTAATTGTAACTACCTTTTTTCTAATGAAAGTATGTATGTTTTTTTTTCTTAAAAAAATAAAATATAATCTCACGGCTCTTGCTCGATCAGGACCGACACATCTTGTGGCGTTTATGTACATCGTTTCACAGTTTTGCTAGTTTTCAATATTTAATACAACAAATATTCAACCAATGTTTCCAAACCATTATTTCGGATTTGAGAAAATACAACATCAATAAAACCAGGGCGTTTCGAAACGATTTTGTTTGGAATACAACACCATCATAGGCAGGGCATTTCTGCTTATTTGCTACCTTCGTCCAATTAAAGTTTCGGTTTCTGTTGGACAACGTTGTTTCAATCCAACGATGAAGTTGAACACCTTGTCCTTCTCTGCCATATCAGGTAGTTCTAAGACCACACTTGAAAATTCCCATTGATATGCCTGCAATATCCCTTTTTTCTCAGTGTACTTAATCTTCTTCCTTGCATCCCAAGTCTCATCTTGTGTGATAAAGTGAGTTTGCAACACTTCCTTCATTTATTCGCAAGTAGAGATGTTCTCAGCATAACCATGAGCAATCTGGTCTACTTTCCTTCTCCACCACATCTTCGCATCCTTTGTAAGTAATTGGGAAGCTACCTTCACCTTGGCCGTTTCATTAGAAATCCCTAAGCATTCCAATTATTGCTCCATATCCCATAAAACATTTCCAAGTGTCTTCACGCTTCTCACCGTATCATAAGAATCAGGTTCCTTGATTTTGGTGTGGGCAGCTCCTCCAACTAGTCCCTGTTCAACTGCGTTCTTCAAGATAAAAATCTCATTGAGAGCCTCATCAAGACACTTCCGTAGCTTCGTGATCTCTTCGAATAGTTGATCCTTCACAACTTCAAAGTTCTTGACTTCACTGGCAGTTTTCCCATACTACCATTCAAGATACTCATATCACACCTTGAGGTTCTCATGGTCCTCTTCCTGATTCATGAAATTATCTCTAAGTTCAATATTCTCAACTTCCAATGCACTTATCTTCAAAGTTGTCTCATCCATATGATCCAACATCATGTTCATGAAAACTGTCTCGGGACTCATACTAGATTAACCTGCCACCTGTGGTTCTTCTACATTGTCTGCAATTAGCTTTGCCCTTGAATGTGTCACAACCATACACTTCAACATTCAGCTTGGTCCTAACCCCTACAAAATCCCTAATGTCGCGCTGTGACCAACTACACAATGCCCAACTTTAATACCAACTGCAACCACTGCCTGTCATATTCCTGCCTCTTTGTCAAAGCTCCTTTCTGCAAAATGGGGTCTGATACCAATTGTCACACCCCTATGCCAACGATGTCTTCCAACCACACATAGGTGGGTGCAACACTACCGAATTTTTTTGTTTCTCTACTACTTGAATTCAAGGGCTATGCCTACTCAACACCTAACAAATTTTTCACTAAGTGTTATCATGCAACGGAAATCATTTCATTTATCTTTTATTAGTTAATCTTCACATGCAGTGGAAATAAATATAACTCAACAATGAACACACATATCATAAGGGAGGGGCAACTCCCAAATATAAGTTTGGACAATCAATTATAATTCAGCAATGTACAATTTACAAACTTTACAATTTTCACAACCTTCGCGTAGTCTGTGCATGTTCTGCTTGTATGTTGCCTTGTACATGACCTATGTCCACCCTGCCGGAATTCTTCACAAATCGTGCACCATCCACATACTTGCCTATTATTGTGCTACCTCTACCCATGGTCCACCAACTCCTTACAGGTCCCATGACCCTTGGATTCACCCGGTGGTCTACTCATTCATCGCAACTTGGCCTCAGGCATAGTCATTTCTCCTAAACGTGTTTTCCGGTAGCGGTCTGTCTGACCATTTGGTCCGTTGTACTATTTTGAACACACCTGTCCTGACTGCCTGCCCACACAATCGTGCAACGACCCTCTACGTTGTTCCACCAACACATTCTACCCACAGTCTGCCTGACCTGCAACATGCCTAACCCGATCTTCACCCAACCTACGGAATCCAAAAACACACCCGTTTGGAAATACTGAGTCTTGCGGTCATGCCAAACCTTGACATGTATGCGTCATCTCCCTTGCACTTTCTCACACTATTTTTTGTGTTTTCTTGTGCGATGGTTCGATGATCCCACTCAAACATCCCATGCCATAATTATACAGTTCTCTCCCTAATGTTTCTCCAAGAGACTCATCGGTTCATTTCCACCTGCGAGTCAACCTGCCCATGCGTTGCCCTCCCAACTTGTACAATCCACATGACACACCCATTCATAAAATATTCTACCCAATCCAACCATACATCCGCTACACGTCTTTTCCCAGTCGAGCAGTTGCACTGCCTAGCGACTCAGCCGCCCAGGGGCTTGCCCACCCCGGGCATCCGACTCATGTCACCCATGTCGCCTCCTTACTTTTGTCACAAGTCCAGTCGAGTGGGCACCCTCCCATCATGGTGCACCCACTACATGCGCTTGCCCATCCATCACGCTTAACTGATCGCTACACCCAATGCATGCCTTTAACTGGTGGTGAGGTCGCACATAACCGAACATCCACCTCCAAGTCGCCTTGAACCGAACGCCAACATTGGAGTTGCCATTAACCGAACACAAGTGTCCATCACACATATTGGGCGCACCCATACACCTTTAATCGAGGGTGTCGATTTTTCGACTCTCTTGGGCACGAGGCAACTTGAGGCCCTGACACAATGTATGCCATCATCACTTATTTGAAACTAAATATTTTTTAGGCACAAATCACCAATAAGATTGTTGAAGGAGATGGACCTAAAAATGTAGGATAGAAGTTATAGGTGAATTAAAAAATATAACTTGATTTTATTTTTAATAAATTAATTTAAAATAGAATAAATAAAGTGCATTAGTTAGAGCCTAGGCCATGGCAGTGTTGAAAAATTCCATTTGGTCAAATTTGAGGTGTTAAAAAGCATGGTAGAAGTTGGAGGATGGGATACTAAAGATCCACATTTCAATGTGGCTCTTCTTGTTAAAGATTTGTGGACGAAATTAAACAGTGATGGAATTTGGCAACAATTTATTAGAGCTAAATATCTCAAAAATGAACAGGTGGTAAGTTGGATCAATGTAGGGGCAAGGAGTATGATGAAGATAAAACATAGGTTTTTGGGAAATTTGAGGTGGGAGGTAGGCTCAAGGTCGAGGGTAGAGATCGTATTTTCTTCCATGCAAAGTATGACAGATATAACTCATCCATTTATTCAATTGCTGAGTTTATTGCATAATAATGGTCTTTCTTATTTGAATCAAATTTATGTGGTGCACAATCCTATTTTGGATTGAATGCATGGTTAGGGGCGAGGAAAATTGGCCTCTCAGGGCCTTTAAGAGAGGAATGGGATTAGTATAAGCTATATTTTTCTCTTGTAGGAATCATTTTGTCACACCATGAGTATAGGTAGAGCTAGGATGGAAATATATTTAAAGAACAAATCTTATTCACAGACATTTATTCATGTATTTGCATGCATACAAATTCAGATAATAGAGAGTTATGTTTCCAAAAGGCATGGAAATGGGACATGCAACTCAAATTGAAGTGCTTTATATGGTTGGTTGTCCACAATAAGGCCTGAACATGGGAAAATTGACTAAGCAGAGGTTTCTATGGCCTTGGGTCTACAAACTATGTAGGGTACAATTAGAAGGCTCGAGGCATCTATTTATCACTTGCTCATTTGTGGCCTAAGTTTGGTTTAGGGTTTTTCAGATTTTAAAGGTTTATGGCACTTGGGACAGGTCTTCAATAGGAGATTGTCTCACAATATGGTTTAAGGATTTTAAGGAGCACAAAGGGTTTCCTTTCTACATTATGTGGGGCATATGAAGGGCAAGGAATGCTTGGATTTTTTATCAAATCAAGCCTGTCATAAGGAGAACGTGCCTTACGGTGGTGGCCTATTACATGGAGATAGGCCTAAGAGGAAAACGGTATCTAGAAGAAGTTGTCTTTCTAAGGATATATGGTCAAAATTTCTAGTGGGTCTCTTTGATGGACCATCATTAAAGCGTGTGCTAGTGGGGTGCTTATAGTTTTGAAGTCCGGGCACTTTTCTCACTTTTGTTGGTCTAGTGGAGATGGTACTAATAATAGAGCGAAGCTCCTTGCTCTGTGGGGAGTCATCTTTTGCACCAACTTGCTTGAAATAGAGGAGATTGATATCCTTGGAGATTCTAAAGTCATCATTGATTGGGGCTTAAGGAGATTTGTCTTTCTGCATCCATCACTATCTAATTAGATGAAAAGGATCATATTGATGATCATGACATTCAAGAAGATCTCCTTCTATCATGTATATAGAGAACAAAATCAATCAGGTAAAAGGTGGACTGTAAAAAGAAGGGTGTAGCATGGATCTGAGGAAGATCAAGTTCTTAGAGTTTGAAAATGACAACATACAATGGTCACCAATCATTCAAATATAAGAGGCATATGTTTTTAAAGTTTTGAATGAAAATGTTTATGTAACAATATGAAACAATATCTTTTTTGAAGTAATTTAGCCTCCCGGAAGAACTGAGATACATGTTTTAAATTAAAAAGAACTCATGGATATTGTTAAAGACAACAGTCATAGCACGAAGAAAATAGTGGATAGGCCTATGTTCCAAAAGAATGGGACAGTATATTTCTCTACCAAAGTAATTGTAACTACCTTTTATCTAATGAAAGTATGTATGTTTTTTTTCTTAAAAAAAAGAATATAATCTCACGGCTCTTGTCGAATCAGGACCGACACGTCTTTTGACATTTGTGTATGTCATTTCACAATTTTGCTAGTTTTCAATATTTAATACAAAAAATCTTCAACCAATGTTTCCAAACCATTGTTCCGGATTTGAGAAAATACAACATCAGTAAAGCTAGGGTGTTTCGACACGATTTTGTTTGGATTTGAGCGAATACAACACCATCAGAGGTGGGGTGTTTCTGCTTACTTGGTAGCTTCGTCCAATTAAAGTTTGGGTTTCTGTTGGAGAACATCGTTTCAATCCAACGATGAAGTTGAACACCTTGTCCTTCTTTTCCATATCAGGTAGTTCTAAGACCACACTTGAAAATCCCCATTGATATGCCTGTAGACTCCCCTTTTCTCAACATACTTAATCTTCGTCCTTGCATCCCAAGTCTCATCTTGTGGGCTAAAGTGAGTTTGTAATGCTTCCTTCATTTCTTCCCAAGTAGAGATGTCCTCAACGTAACCATGAGCAATCTGGTCTACATCTTGGCATCCTTTGTAAAGAATTGAGAAGCTATCTTCACCTTGGCCTCTTCATCAAAATCCCCAAGCATTCCAAGTATTGCTCCATATCCCATAAAATGTTTCCAAGTGTCTTCGCACTTCTCACTCCATCATAACAATCAGGTTCCTTGATTTTGGTGTGGGTAGCTCCTCCAACTGGTCCCTACTCAATTGCCTCCTTTGAGATAACAATCTCATTGAGAGCCTCATCAAGACACTTTTGCAACTTCGTGATCTCTTCTAATCCTTGATCCTTCACAACTTCAAAGTTCTTGACTTCACTCGTAGTTTCCCCATACTACCATTCAAGATACTCATATCGTACCTTGAGGTTCTCATGGTCCTCTTCCTAATTCGTGAAATTATCTCTACGTTTGACATTCTCAACTTCCAATGCACTTATCTTCAAAGTTGTCTCATCCATATGATCCAACATCTTGTTCATGAAAACTGTCTCGGGACTCATTGTTATAGAAATATTTGGGCACTACAACCCCAATCACATATGTCCATAAACCAAGGGCTTCTAAGTCCCTAAAAGTGTTGCTTCATACCCTAAAGGAGCAAGGTCAGCTGATTACATCATCTCCCAGAAGTTCTCCCTGAAAAACTGCTCAGAACTGGTCAAAATTGGATCATGTCACCTGCTCCATGCCCAGGGTGCGATGCATCTCACCTTGTACACATGGGAGGTGCGATGCATACTGAAAAGGACTTCTATAGGGTACAATGAGTGAGAATAGACAAATGGCAGAGACAGTTTGCTAAGTGGATGATCAAGGAATCTTCTAGATTCTTCTCATATGACACTTGCCTCTCAGAATTTGCCCAGGGATGAGTAAGATATCAATGAAATCTCCAAGTGGAATCAAGAACTATCAGAGAGATGACACTAATCAAAATCCTAGAAGCTGACTCACCCCCCTGCAAATATCTATAAATGGATCCCTCATCCGGAGGTTGGAATTTGTTAATTTGCAAAGAGGTGTTGCTGGTTTCTCTTTGAAGACATTTTTGGGTGATCTTGCTTTGTGTGAGGTGAAGAGGGCTTTCAAGCTGGGAGGATGGCGCTGGGTCAAACCAAGTGATTTTAATCCTCTCTTCTACTACTTTTACTAATAAGGATATTCGATTTTTCCTCCATATTCTTGTGTATCTCTGAATATTGTGTTGATATATGCATTTGTATGATCAATATATATCTGATCCTATATTGTTTACAGTGAAAGATCTCTATGCTTTGATGGTATTATGCTGCTGTAAATCTACAGGTTCTCTTTGAAGCGAGACAAGTAAGGAAGTAGTGGCGAGATTCCGTCAAAGGGAAAAGGAAACAGGCAAGGAGCCAAGCAGAAGACTGAGGTTGGTACTCTATGCTTCTTTCTCATCTCTCTCTTGTAAAGGAAAAACAAGTAACTTTAATCTGTTTGTTTCTAAGATAGCTACCCATCTTAGTGGGATTAACAGCTCTGAATAGACACTAAATTTCCTGATAACAAAATGGTGACTCCGCTGGGGACCGATTAATTTGATTGCTTGTCTCTATTTGTTTGATTCATAAACCACAGATGGAGCCTAAAGTTAAGCCAGCTAGCCTTCGAACTGCATTTGCTATGCAAGTGCAAAGTAGATCAATGATGCTTTAGTCAATCTTTGAGTTTGTTTATGAACTAAACAATCGACTTGAAAACATCCTAAGTGCCCTAGAGGTAGCCTAAGTAACCTTATTAGATTAGCCCTATACTTTGTAGTTACTGACTACCATTTTCTCAGCCTAAATCCCTGAACTAAATTGCAAATTGTGACCAAAAACCAAGTTAAAGTCTCGTCCCTTGACCATCGCATCCTCTCCTTTAAGAAATATAGATGCATTCAACCTCCCGTGTGTAGTAGGTGGGATGCATCCTTGTTTCCCTGTGTTGCAGGTGCGATGATCAGACAAGACTAGATCTGCCTCCAGATTTTGGTTTTTTCTTCATTGTCTTCAGTTTTATTCAAGAGTTTTGTTGTCTGTGATAAGTAGATCATTATTAAAACCCCCTTTCTTTGCATCATCCAACCTCCATTGTACAAAGAATTGTGAATTTTTTTATGTATTGTGTGCCATTTACAGTTCTCTTTTACTAAGAAGTAGCTTAATCGAACTGTCGTCTTTTGATTTGGAAGTGTCGCAAGTGTCGTTTTCAGTCAAAGAAAAGAATCCTACTGTTCTTGATAGTCGATTGTACTGTTACTCTTGTATTTGATCTGAATTAGTAGTATTTCAAGTTTCGAAAGCAGTTTTCAATTCAAAATCGCAAAGTGTCATCTTGCCTTCGTGTCGTTTTTTGAAAAGAAAAATCGTTAGTACTGTGGCTTTGAAAGAAGAAATAATTCAGATTTGTATTTAGCATTCTTTTTGTCATTCACACATTAAGAAAGTGGAAAACAAATGCATGCACGTGCATTTTCATTCAGACTGCTTGTTGATTTTGATTTAGGAAAGTGCATCTAGTGTGTGCTCTCTGCTCTATGTTGAAAGGATTTTATTTCTCTTTCCTTACTAGCTAGGATTTTCATTGCAAAAAGAAGATTAAACGACTGTTTATCATCTTAGATTTCGTTTTAGGAGTTGTATATCTACATCACACGGTGAACCTGAAAGGCAAATTTCTTAAGAAAGATCAACTATAAAATAAATTCAATGAACATAAAAACGCTTTGGAACCTAACGCACAACATCTAGAATTCTAGGCTAGAGACGTATTCTGGCATCGTAAATCCTGGTAACTGTTGCTTTCATTGTAGGTTGGGTGATTCCTCCTCTTTGAGACAACAAGTGCCAGTACGGACTTGTGCTCCCACGTACCGTTGAGTATATATTGGGAGACCACAATAGGCTATATCCTTTATCCTTAGGAAGCCGTGTATGCTGCCCTATCGATCGCAATGCACTGAACACAACATTCGGGAGGATTGACTGCCGTACCGTAAAAATTATTCTGCAGTTTTGCGATTGGTTTGGTAATCCCTCTGTCTAGATTTCCAGAGTAGTCTCTTTTGTTCCTTTTTAGACTCCTTAAAGGAAAAGGTCCATTTGAGCACTTATCACTTCAGGCTCATTAAAAATCAAAGGCGACTAGAGTCATCTTTAGCTTTTTCTCGACTCTTAAAAATTGAAAAAGCAAGTTGTGTCAAAGCGTCTAAAATTCATTTAATATGGAATAACATTTTCCCCTCTTATTTTGAGTTGATCAAATAATCCGCAATCGTGGAAGAAATTCAATCAAAACCCCGTCGTTCACGGAGACTGATGAGTCAACCGTCTTTGACTCTGGAAACCAAACCATTCCGGGTCAAGCGAACTTGTTTAACTGGGTCAAAGTCTCTTGGTTTGTTTGAAACTTGTGTTTCAACATCCTCTGAGACTCTAGTTACTCCAACAATTTCTGGTATCCCTGCCTCTACAGAAGAAGTTTCGCAGTTACAAGAGGAAATTAGAACTGATCCTAGTGTAACAGTAAACACTTCTATTCCTGAACCAACTCCATCCAAGGTTGATTCGGAAGGTGTTACCCCTCCAAAATCTGTCGCTGTCGAATCTATACCTTCTTCGGCACCAAAAATATTTTACGGACCTAACGGTCTGCCTCTTCCACCTAGATTGATTGCTATAGAAGAGATTACGGAGGATCTTCCATCTAGTACTCCATCGCATTTTGGGACTGGGATGAACCTATATCTTTCTACTTCAGAAGTTAATACCCCTTCATCACAAGTTCCTGTAGAAGTGCTGGGAAGTCTTTTGGATAGAATCGATATGTCTGGACAACCATCGACATCTAGGACTATCTCATCCAATACACCAGTAGAAGAACCTCCTACCACCACTCCGATGATGTTCGCTGGTATACCATCCATCTCAACTACCTCTCAACCGCTAGAAGGAGTCCACTCAGGGACTGTTTCGACAGTATGGTCTGTTCCCGTTTGTTCATCCAGAATAGTATTTGGAATCTCTTATGTTGAATCTTAACAAATTGATCCTTCACAACAATATCAATTTGGGAAGTCTGGTCTCCAAAGGCCAATAATTCCCTTGAGCACTATATTTCCGCCATATGGAGGGCACTACACCCTTTTATTGTTCCCTCCGGGAGAACAACCATATGAGAGTTCATAACCGAATTCAATTCAAATTGGAATCACATCCAGCAGTTGGGTGCCAATACTACCTCAACAACCAGGAGTTGTATACTCAATGCAACCGAGTCTCCCTGTGTCAAACATCCCCACCACACCAGCTATTGTGACAGTGTCGCACGTACAAGCATTGCCTGTTGTATGCCAACCTCAAGATTCTTAGGTCGTTGTACAATAGCCTCTTGTCTCCGCAACACAACCACAATCACCAGTTGGTGGCTCCTTAACTGGAGTGAATCAGGCTCAAATAGGTACTATTACCCCTCATCTTTGTCAAATGTCCAGTATTGGGCAACAGCAAATGGTTTCACAACCATGGATGGTGTAACATCAACAACCACAATTCCCACAAGCTTACCAAGGACTTGAGCAGCAAAAATTTACAGGTAATGGGCAGTTGTATATTCAAAACGGTTATCACCAATTGTCTCAAATTGGTTATTTCCAACCACCTTATCAAAGTTATCAGCATCAAATACACTATGCTGGTATGAAAAGACCCACTGCTCAGGTGATCCCATCTTATCCTAGGTACGCTTCACCAAACCTAAATCAATAGTTGCCCTTTTTCGTGACTCTAGAGTTACCATATCTAAATCAGCTAATGAACGATCCAATTGCTTATGCCCCTTGGTGGCCAGCGATTCCTCATAAACTTCCGTCAGATATTCCTAAATTTAATGGAAATCCGGGTGAAGACTCGTCGAATCATGTGATGACCTTTCATCTGTGGTGTTCATCCAACACTCTCAATGATGATTCGATTCGGCTTCACCTTTTTTAGCGAATGTTAACTGGTCCGGCAGCAAAATGGTACATCAAATTGCCTACAGCTTCATCCAATAACTTCAGTGCCCTTGCCACAACCTTTTTAACCCATTTTCAATTACCAATAAGGTATGAAACAAGAACAAAGCTTCTTACCAATTTCAAGCAAACGATGGCCACTCACATATCCGATCATATTCATGAATGGCAACGTTGTCGTAGAATGGTAAAAACATATGTCCCTGATCAAAAACTAGCTTAATGGTTTATTAAGTCTTTGTTACCTTCTATAACAGAAGATGTGGTGAAGGGAGGGTTCGTCACTGAAGAGCAGGTCATTGCTCATGCGCAATATCTAGACTTGATCTACACTCAGTCTGGCACGCTCTATGACAAAATCCCTGATGCTCCAAGACCAGAATTTTTCGTTCCTCCTCCTAAATCAAACAAGGACTATCATGTCCGCGATGGCGTGATAGGTACGACAAGCACGAAATTGACAAATGCTGCGTCTAAGAAAGCCCGTAAGGTTTCTGGTCAAAATGTAGATAACGAACTTCTTGCCTCGGAGGTTAATGTCGTGTCGACCAAAAAGGGCAAAGAACCGAAGCAACCAGGGGGCAAGAAGAAAGGGAAAAGAAAAAAGAAGAAAAAGGATGTTTCGTCTCCTAAAAAATCTTTTGCAAGCCCTTCTGGGCAAAGGAAACCCCCTTCGGGGTGTCAGTTATGTGATGATGATCATCGGACAAGAGATTGTCCACATAAAGTTGAAGTTAAGAAATTATTTAAGAATTAAAAAAACTTAGCAGTATTGAATGATCTATTTCCAAACCCAGGAACCAATCTGGTCGCTAGTGACAATGATTCCCATCCCAAGTCCTTATGCTGTCCATTTCGAAACAACAAAATGATGCTTTGATATCGACAAGGAATAAAGATTACGGGAATCCACAGCTGTCGAACAACAAGGCTACTGATCAACCTAGTAGTTTGACAACAACTTCGACCGAAGTTGTGCCACCCATCATTCCTGAGTTAACGATAAATCTGCCAAAGGGAGTTGTACACAAATCGGCATTTAATCCTCGAGCGGCACAGAATTATAATATAGTAGAGGACCTGGCCCAATCGTCGTCTGCTATGTCGACACTTGAGGTACTGCAAAATTTCCCCTCCTAAAAGCAAGCTTTATTATTAGCAATAGGTGGGATTGACCCAGCGAATTCCAATCTTGTGGCCTTTAATCATAAAGGATATGAACCTCAGTTACTAGCTCAACTCGCTTTCCTCATTCAAGTGAAAGCCCTCAACAAAACTGTTCATCGAACAATTATTGATGAGGGGGCATCTACATGTATTATGTCAATGAGTTGCTGGAAAACTTTAGGCTCACCACCCTTGTCACGATCGTCAACGACGTTAAAAGCATTCGATAGATGAACATACACTCCATACGAGATTTTGAGTAACTTACAAGTCGAACTGGGGGGGGAAATAGTAGAAATTGATGTTGAAGTTAGCGATGGAAATCTCGATTATAACATCCTATTGGGAAGGCACTGGATTTATGCTATGGCTGCTGTTGTGTCGACATACTTCAGAAAGATTGCATTTCCTTTTCAAGGAGGAATTACAATCATCGACCAACAAACCTTTCTCCTCAACAGTTCACAAGTTATTGGAAGCATCCCGATGATCCATGGAAGCTCTCATTCGCTTCAAAATATCGGAGTAGGCCTGCTAAAAGACCCTACAATGATGGGTACTTTTTCCCTACCACCTCAAAGTAATTTGGCGGAAGTGGCCATGATGGAAACCTACAATATGATATCATCTATATCTAAAAGATTCAAAAAATTCCCGAACATTTTGTCAGCATGGATCATCGCCATTTTAGAAATATTGTAGCAATAAATTTTCTTGGCCTGAGACGCAAACCCAAATCAATGCTCACCGAGTGTTTGGATAGATAAGTCTAAGGAATATGGCACCTCTTCAGATCCTTGGTCACATGTACATTCTACAAACGATGGAATCATTCAGTCAATGATGATAGGAGAGGCATCATGGGAAGATTACTGCCATCGTTCCCATCTTCCGGATGACCACGAAGATTATTCTAGCAACCTTATCATCCTTCAGTTTTTGATTTTCTATCAAATACTATAAATACGGTGGACTATGAAGATAATTCTTTTACTGTGTCAACCTCATTAAAAAATGAAACAACTCCCTTTCCAAATCGAGTCTTTGATTATGATCATGCAAAATCCAAGTCGAGTCTTTCAAAGATTTAGAAGGTAAACCTTCATTCCAACCACCGCGTTGAATGCAATGAAGCTTGGGGGGCATGCACCTTGATTTGCGTCATTATGTTGGGGGCATGCAAACTTATAACAAGCATAGTTTCTTGTTTCAAGCTTGTGTAAACATGAAACTGAATTTGAGCATATGTTGTCACATGGTTCAAGCTCATTAAAAGATTAACGAGGTCACGAGCAGTTTTACGCAAAGTTCAAGCTCGTTAAAAAATAAACCTAGCAACGAGCAGTTTTACGTGAAGTTCAAGCTCGTTAAAAAATAAACCTAGCAACGAGCAGTTTTACGCAAAGTTCAAGCTCGTTAAAAATTAAACCTAGCAATGAGCATATGTTCCACCAGAGTTTAAGCTCATTAAAAAATGAACCCACATCCGGTAAATAACCATTGTGAATGATTATCATCAGCTTTTGAGCCTTGGTCATGTTCTTACCATCACCTCCACTCTGTTTTAGCCAATCATTCGCCTCCATTTGATTGTTTAACCCTTTTGAGGAACAGCTGCGATGGGTGATCCTATTAGCCACCTTCTTTACACTGTCGTGATTGGAAAGTTCCAAACCTTACCTGGAACCAGCTGCTATCTGAAAACATCACTCATTCCTCAAAAAATGAGTCTCCTTTAAGCTCTTTTCATCTGACTCGTAAAATATGAAAAGATTGTTGAGCAATTGGCCTCTCCAGCTCGTTAAAGTGATTGGAAGTGCCATCCCTCCTCTAGATTTTAATCTTTTTGGACCTGAGGGACTATTACACAAAAAGATCGAGCGTTTGTCTTGTTCGGCTCGTTAAAACTATCAAAAAGTCATCCCTTTCTCATTGTTTTATACTTTCTCGGACTTAAGGGATTATATTACGAAAAAGGGATATTGGAGTCTTCTTTCCGTCGCTTTTCAGACTCTCTAAAATTGAAAAGGACCGAGCTATCCTTGTTGTTAAACTCATTAAAATAATAGCGACAAACTTGTCCATTCAGACAAGAGCAAGATTCACTGTTGCTAGGCTTGTTAAAACATAGTGACGGGTTTGCCCGAAGGGAAAATTATAGAAAAAGTATATGTTATCCTCCTCAAGCTTGACAAAAATAAAGAGGTACTGGTAAAAAATGATTGGGGAAAATTGGGAAGAAAACTTGAAGAAACTTTATTGGTAGTAGGTCACTCTTGAATATGACAGTTTCACTCCATCACCATGATTGAGTCGGGTTGGGTTATTCCGTTAACCGGTCATACCACCATTGGTCCATCGTACCATCCACTTTTGGGGTTAATGCTACCAATCCATTTCAGTGTCGCCAATATGTTCAAGAGAAGTTGCTCAGAGAATTCACCTACCCAGCTTGTGTCTCATCCGCTACAATAACTTCACGCTTCATTCTTTCATGACTGCCACCCTGAACCTTGTATCATCAGATCATTTTCACCTCCACAAAATCATTTGCTCCATTTCGTGTCATAGATGTGGGATCCATTAATGCCCTCCTACGACGGGTCACTTCTTGTCGACATCAGCTCATTATCCAAGAAGATGACCTAGGGACAACCCTTCCAGTACTTTGAAGCTTGCATGCCTCAATGGCAAGTTTCTCGCTTCTGGCGACAGGTTTACACTAATGGCCTTCGATCGAAAGATTTTGCATGGTGTTTGACATCAACTCATATATTCGCACCACGTGAATTGTACTGCAGTACCTTGAGGGTCATCATCATTATCGGTGATTCCTCTCACGCCTGTTAACAACTCACATCATTAGATGGTAATCAAGCGATGTCCTTCCATGTTTGACATTATAACATCTTTTCACATGGATCGACTTGTACTTTCGGGTGAAGATTGGACGAGTTTTGAAGACCCCGAATCTAGTTTCATCCATTCGGGCTACGATATATTCAGGAAAATAAAAACATCAAATGTACATCATTGCTGCACAGATAATCATCCAAACTAAGGGATGATGGCTCTACTAGAATCATTAGTTTGTACATAGACGATTGTCTGTCCTATGTACATGAAAATGAATTTATCAAAGCTGAGCATGGGAATGCCCACCTCATCTAGATCATGAAAATATTATGAAGATAATTTACTGTATTGTATCTTATTATAGGTCACCTTCCAGTGCGAAAAAACTTGGATCCTCATTATAAAGCATTTCACCCGACATCAAAAGATTTACGACCGCATGCTTTAGGGGGCAACTGTTATAGACATATTTGGGCACTCCAACCCCAATCACATATGTCCATAAACCAAGGGCTTCTAAGTCCCTAAAAGTTTTGTTTCATACCCTAAAGGAGCAAGGTCAGCTGATTACATCATCTCCCAGAAGTTCTCCTTGAAAAACTGCTCAGAACTGGTCAAAATTGGATCATCTCACCTGCTCCATGCCCAGGGTGTGATGCATCTCACCTTGTACACACGAGAGGTGCGATGCATACTGAAAAGTCCTTTTGTAGGGTGTGATGAGCGAGAATAGACAAATGGTAGAGACAGTTTGCTAAGTGGATGATCAAGGAATCTTCTATAAACTTCTCATATGACACTTGCTTCTCAGAATTCACCCAGGGATGAGTAAGAGATCAATGAAATCTCCAAGTGGAACCAAGAACTATCAGAGAGATGACACTAATAAAAATCGTAGAAGCTGACTCACCCCCCTGCAAATATCTATAAATGGATCCCTCATCCAAGAGATCCAGAGGTTGGAATTTGGTAATTTCCAAAGAGGTGCAGCTGGTTTCTCTTTGAAGACATTGTTGGGTGATCTTGCTTTGTGTGAGGTGAAGAGGGCTTTCAAGCTGGGAGGATGGCGTTGGGTCAGGCCAAGTGGTTGTAATCCTTTCTTCTACTACTTTTACTAATAAATCTATTCGAGTTTTCCTCCATATTCCTGTGTATCTCTGAATATTGTGTTGATATATGCATTTGTATGGTCAATATATATCTGATCCTATATTGTTTACAGTGAAAGATCTCTATGCTTTGATGGTATTATGCTGTTGTGGATCTACAGGTGCTCTTTGAAGCGGGACAAGTAAGGAAGCAATGGCGAGATTCCGTCAAAGGGGAAAGGAAACAAGCAAGGAGCCAAGTGGAAGATTGAGGTTAGTACTCTCTGCTTCTTTCTCATCTCTCTCTTGTAAAGGAAAAACAAGTAACTTTAATCTATTTGTTTCTAAGATAGCTACCCGTCTTAGTGGGACTAGTAGTTCTGAATAGACACTAGATTTCCGGATAACACTCATGCTAGATTCACCTGTCACCTGTGGTTCTTCTACATTGTCTGCAATCAGCTTTGCCCTCGAACGTGTCACAACCATACACTTCAACATTCAACTTGGTCCTAACCCTTGCCAAATCCCTAATGTCGCACTATGACTAACTACACAATGCCCAACTTCAATACCAAATGCAACCACTGCCTGCCATATTCCTCCCTCTTTGTCAAAGCCTCTTTCTGTAAAATGGGCTCTGATACCAACTGTCATGCCCCTATGCCAACGATGTCTTCCAACCACACATAGGTCGGTGCAACACTGCTGAATTTTTTTGTTTCACTACTACTTGAATTCAAGGGCTACGCCTACTCAACACTTAACAAATTTTTCACTAAGTGTTATCATGCAGCAGAAATCATTTCATTTATCTTTCATTAGTTAATATTCACATGCAACAAAAATAAATATAACTCAACAATGTACACACATATCATAAGGGAGGCGCAACTCCCAAATATAAGTTTGGCCAATCAATTATAATTTAGTAATGTACAATTTACAAACTTTACAATTTTCACAACCTTCGCGTAGTCTGTGCATGTTTTGCATGTATGTTGCCCTGTACACGACCTACGTCCACCCTGCTGAAATTATTCACAAATCGTGTGCCATACGCACACTTGCATATTGTCGTGCTACATCTACCCACGATCCACTGACTCCTTACAGGTCCCACGACCCTTGGATTCACCCAGTGGTCTACTCATTCATCGCAACTTGGCCCAGGGCATAGTCTTGTCTCCTAAACGTGTTTTCCAGTAGCAATCTATTAGACTATTCAGTCTGTTGTACTATTTTGAACACACCTGTCGTCAATGTATGCCCACATAATCATGCAACGACCCTTTACAATGTTCCACCAACATAGTCTGCCCACAGTCTACCTGACTTGCAACTCGCCTGACCCGACCTTCACCCAACCTACGAAACCCAAAAACACACCCGTTCGAAAATACTGAGTCTTGCGGTCGTGCCACACCTCTATATGTATGCCTCATCTCCCTTGCACTTTCTTGCACTATTTTTTGTGTTTTCTTGTGTGATGGTTTGATGATGATCCCACTCAAACATCCCATGCCATAATTATATGGTTCTCTCCCCATTGTTTTTCCAAGAGATTCGTCAGTTCATGTCCACCTATGAGCCGGCTTGCCCATGCGTTGCCCTCCCAACTTGTACACTCCACATGACACACCCATTCATAAAATATTCTGCCTGATCCGACCATACCTCCACTACACGTCTTTTCCCAATCGAGCAGTCACACCACTTAGCGACTCTGTCGCCCAGGCACTTGCCCACCCTGGGCATCCGACTCATGTCACCCATGTCGCCTCCTTACTTTGGTCACAAGTCTAGTCGAGTGGGTGCCGGCCGATCATGGTGCGCCCACTACATGTGCTTGCCCTTCCATCGCACTTAATTGGTCGCTACACCCAATGCATACCTTTAACTGGCAGTGACGTCGCACATAACCGAACATCCACCTCCAAGTCGCCTTGAAACAAACGCCAACATCGGAGTTGCCTTTAACCAAACACGAGTGTCCGTCACACATCTTGGGAACACCCATACACCTTTAATCGAAGGCGTCGATTTTTCAACTCTCTTGGGCACTGGGAAACTAGAGGCCCTGACATAATGTATGCCATCATCACTTATTTGAAACTGATCTTTTTTTTTGCACAAATCACCAATAAGATTGTTGAAGGAGATGGACCTAAAAATATAGGATAGAAGTTATAGGTGAATTAAAAAATATAACTTGATTTTTTTTTAATAAATTAATTTAAAATAGAACAAATAAAGTGCATTAGTTAGAGCCTAGGCCATGGCAGTGTTGAAAAATTCCATTTGGTCAAATTTTAGGTGTTAACAAGGATGGTAGAAGTTGGAGGATGGGATACTAAAGATCCACATTTCAATGTGGCTCTTCTTGTTAAAGATTTGTGGAGGACATTAAACAGTGATGGAATTTGGCAACGATTTATTAGAGCTAAATATCTCAAAAATTAACAGGTGGTAAGTTGGATCAACGTAGGGGCAAGGAGTATGATGAAGATAAAACATAGATTTTTGGGCAATTTGAGGTCAGAGGTAGGCTCAAGGTCGAGGGTAGAGATCGGATTTTCTTCCATACAAGGTATGACAGATATAACTCATTCGTCTCTTCAATTGCTGAGTTTATTGCATAACAATGGTCTTTCTTATTTGAATCAAATTTATGTGGTGCACAATCCCATTTTGGATTGAATGCATGGTTAGGGGCGGGGAAAATTGGCCTCTCAGGACCTTTAAAAGAGGAATGGGATTAGTATAAGCTATAGTTTTCTCTTGTAGGAATCATTTTGTCAGAGCATGAGTATAGATAGTACTAGGATGGAAATATATTTAAAGAACAAATCTGAGTCATAGACATTTATTCACGTATTTGCATGGATACAAATTCTGATAATAGAGAGTTATGTTTCCAAAAGGCATGGAAATGGGACATCCCACTCAAATTGAAGTGCTTTATATGGTTGGTTGTCCACAATAAGGCCTTAACATGGGAAAACTAACTAAGAAGAGGTTTCTATGGCCTTGGATGTTGCGAACTGTGTAGGGTACAACTAGAAGGCTCGAGGCATCTCTTTCTCACCTGCTCATTTGCGGCCTAAGTTTGGTTTAGGGAGATTGTCTCACAATATGGTTTAAGGATTTTAAGGAGCACAAAAGTTTTCCTTTCTGCATTATGTGGGGCATATGAAGGGCAAGGAATGCTTGGATTTTTTATCAAATCAAGCCTGTCATAAGGAGAACATGCCTTATGGTGGTGGCCTATTACATGGAGAGAGGCCTAAGATAGAAACAATATCTAGAAGAAGTTGTCTTTTTAAGGATATATGTTCAACATTTCTAGTGGGTCTCTTTGATGGAGCATCATTAAAGTGTGTGCTAGTGGGGTGCTTATAGTTTTGAAGTCCACGCACTTTTTTCACTTTTGTTGGTCTAGTGGAGATGGTAATAATAACAAAGTGAAGCTCCTTTCTCTGTGGGGAGTCATCTTTTGCACCAACTCGCTTGAAATAGAGGAGATTGGTCTCCTTGGAGATTCTAAAATCATCATTGATTGGGGCTTAAGGAGATTTGTCTTTCTGCATCCATCACTATCTAATTAGATGAAATGGATCATATTGATGATCATGACATTCAAGAAGATCTCCTTATATCATGTATATATAGATCAAAAGCAATTAGGTAAAAGATGGCCTGTAAAAAGAATGGTGTAGCATGGAGCTGGGAAAGATCAAGTTCTCAGAGTTTTAAAATGACAACATACAGCGGTCACCAATCATTCAAATACAACAAACATTTTTTTTAAGTTTTGAATGAAAATGTGTATGTAATAATATGAAACATAATATCTTTTTTGATGTAATTTAGCCTCCTGGAAGAACTGAGATACATGTTTTAAATTAAAAAGCACTCATTTATATTGTTAAAGACAACAGTCATATCACGAAGAAAATAGTGGATTGGCCTCTGTTCCAAAAGAATGGGACAATATATTTTTCTACCAAAGTAATTGTAACTACCTTTTTTCTAATGAAAGTATGTATGTTTTTTTTCTTAAAGAAAAAAATATAATCTCATGGCTCTTGCTGAATCAGGACCGACACATTTTGTGACGTTTGTGTACGTCGTTTTGCAGTTTTGCTAGTTTTCAATATTTAATACAACAAATCTTCAACCAACGTTTCCAAACCATTGTTCCAGATTTGAGAAAATATAGCATCAGTAAAGCCAGGGCATTTCGAAATGATTTTGTTTGGATTTGAGCGAATACAACACCATCAAAGGCAGGGCATTTCTGCTTACTTGGTACCTTCATCCCATTAAAGTTTGGGCTTCTGTTGGACAACGTTGTTTCAATCCAACGATGAAGTTGAACACCTTGTCCTTCTCTTCCATATTAGGTAGTTCTAAGACCACACTTGCAAATTCCCATTGACATGCCTTCAGACTCCCTTTTTTTCAGTGTACTTAATGTTTGTCCTTGCATCCCAAATATCATCTTGTGGGCTAAAATGAGTTTGTAATGCTTCCTTCATTTCTTCCCAAGTAGATATGTCCTCAGCATAACCATGAGCAGCCTCGTCTACTTTCCTTCTCCACCACATCTTGGCATCATTTGTAAAGAATTGAGAAGCTACCTTCACCTTGGCCTCTTCATTAGAAATCCCCAAGCATTCCAAGTATTGCTCCATATCCCATAAAACATTTCCAAGTGTCTTTGCGCTTCTCACTCCATCATAAGAATCAGGTTCCTTGATTTTGGTGTGGGTAGCTCCTCCAACTGGTCCCTACTCTACTGCCTTCTTCGAGATAAAAATCTCATTGAGAGCCTCATCAAGACACTTTTGTAGCTTTGTGATCTCTTCTAATCCTTGATCCTTCATAATTTCAAAGTTCTTGACTTCACTCGCAGTTTCTCCATACTACCATTCAAGATACTCATATCGTACCTTGAGGTTCTCATGGTCCTCTTCCTGATTCGTGAAATGATCTCTAAGTTCAACATTATCAGCTTCCAATGCACTTATCTTAAAAGTTGTCTCATCCATAGGATCCAAAATCTTGCTCATGAAAACTGTGTTAGAACTCATGCTAGATTCACCTGTCACCTGTGGTTCTTCTACATTGTCTACCATCATCATTTACCTTGAACGTGTCACAACCATAAACTTCAAGGTTTAGCTTGGTTCTAACCCTTACCGAACCCCTAATGTCGCATTGTGGCCAACTACCCAATGCCCAACTTCAATTCCAACTGCAACCATTGCCTGTCATATTCTAGCCTCTTTGTCGAAGCCCCTTTCTGTAAAATGGGCTCTGATACCAACTGTCATGCCCCTATGCCAATGAAGTCTTCCAACCACACATAGGTGGGTGAAACATTGCCAAATTTTTTTGTTTCACTACTACTTGAATTCACGGGCTACACCAACTCAACACTTAACAAATTTTTCACTAAGTGTTATCATGCAATGAAAATCGTTTCATTATCTTTCATTAGTTAATCTTCACATGCAGCGGAAATAAATATAACTCAGCAATGTACACACATATCCTAAGGGAGGGGAAACTCCCAAATATAAGTATTCCCAATCAATTATAATTTAGTAATGTAAAATTTACAAACTTTACAATTTTCACAACCTTCATGTAGTCCATCCATGTTCTACCTGTATGCTGCCCTGTCCAAGACCTGTGTCCACTGTGTTGGAATTCTGCATAAATCATGTGCCATCTGCACACTTCACTATTGTCATGCTACATCTACCCATGGCCCACTGACTCCTTATAGGTCCCATGACCCTTGGATTCACCCAGTGGTCTACTCATTCATCACAACTTGGCCCATGGCATAGTCGTGTCTCTTGAATGCATTTTCCGGTAGCGGTCTGTCTGACCACTCAACCCATTGTACTATTCTGAACACACCTGTCTTGACCGCTTGCCCACACAATTGTGTAATGGCCCTCTACGATATTCCACCAAAATAGTCTGTCCGCGGTTTGCTTGACCTGCAACTCACTCGACCCGACCTTCACCCAACCTACGGAACCCCAAAACACACCCGTTTGACAATACTGAGTCCTACGGTTATGCCACACCTCTACATGTATGCCTCATCTCCCTTGCACTTGCTTGCATTATTTTTTTTGTTTTCTTGTGTGATGGTTCGATGATGATTCCACTCAAACATCCCACACCATACTTATACGGTTCTCTCCCTAATGTTTTTTCAAGAGACTCGTCGGTTCATGTGCACCTGCATGTTGGCCTGCCCATGTGTTGTTCGCCAGACTTGTTCACTCCACATGACACACCCATTCATAAAATATTCTACTCGAGTCGACCATACATCCGCTACACGTCTTTGCCTAGCCGACTGGTCGCACTACCTGGCGACTCGACTGCCTAGGCACTTTCCCACTATGGGCATTTGACTCATGTCACCTCCTTACTTTGGTCGCAAGTCTAGTTGAGTGGGCGTCCGCCCATCACAGTGCGCCCGCTACATGCACTTGCCCATCCATCGCGCTTAACTGATCGCTACACCCATGTGCGCCTTTAACTGGTGGTGAGGTCGCACATAACCGAACGTCCACTTCCAAGTCACCTTGAATCGAATGTTAACACCGGAGTTGCCTTTAATCGAACACAAGCATCTGTCGCACATCTTGGGTGTGCCCACATGCCTTTAACTAATGGTGTCAGTTTTTTGACTCTCTTGGGCACTAGGCAACTCGGGGCCCTGGTACAATGTATGCCATCATCACTTATTTGAAACTAAAAAGTTTTTAGCCACAAATCACCAATAAGATTGTTGAAGGAGATGGACATAAAAATATAGGATAGAAGTTATAGGTGAATTAAAAAATATAACTTGATTTTTTTTAAAATAAATTAATTTAAAATAGAATAAATCAAGCACATTAATTAGAGCCTAGGCCATGGCAGTGTCCAAAAATTCCATTTGGTCAGCTTTGAAGTGTTAACAAGGTTGGTAGAAGCTGGAGGATGGGATACTAAAGATCCACATTTCAATGTGGCTCTTCTCGTTAAAGGTTTTTGGAGGGCATTAAATGGTGATGGAATTTGGCAACAATTTATTAGAGCTAAATATCTCAAAAATGAACAGGTGGTAAGTTGGATCAATGTAGGGGCAAGGAGTATGATGAAGATAAAACATTGGTTCTCTAGCAATTTGAGGTCGGAGGTAGGCTCAAGGTCGAGGGTAGAGATTAGATTTGCATCCATAAAAGGTATGATAGATATAACTCATCCTTCTATTCAATTGCTAAGTTTATTGCACAATAGTGGTCTGTTTTATTTGAATCAAATTTGTGTGGTGAACAATCCCACTTTGGATTTGAATGCACGGTTAGGGGCAGGGCAAATTGGCCTCTAAGGTCCTTTAAGAGAGGAATGGGATCAGTATAAGCTATAGTTGTCTCTTGTAGGAATCATTTTGTTAGAGCATGAGGATAGGTAGAGCTAGGATGGAAATATATTTAAAGAACAAATCTTAGTCAAAAACATTTATTCACTTATTTGCATGGATACTAATTCAGATAACTGAGAGTTATGGTTCCAAAAGGCATGGAAATGGGAGATCCCACTCAAATTGAAGTGTTGTATATGGTTGGTTGTCCACAATAAGGCCTTAACGTGCGAAAATTGACTAAGAAGAGGTTTCTATGGCCTTGGGTGTTGCGAACTATGTAGGGTACAACTAGAAGGCTCAAGGCATCTCTTTCTCACATGCTCATTTGCTGCCTAAGTTTGGTTTAGGGTTTTTAAGATGTTAAAGGTTTATGCCACTTGGGACATGTCTTCAATGGGAGATTGTCTCAAAATATGGTTTAAGGATTTTAAGGAGGACAAAGGGTTTCCTTTCTACATTATGTGGGGCATATGGAGGGCAAGGAATGCTTGTATTTTTTAATCAAATCAAGCCTCACATTAGGAGAACGTGCCTTATGGTGGTGGCCTATTACATGGAGATTACATGGAGATAGGCCTAAGAGGAAAACGATCTCTAGAAGAAGTTGTCTGTTTAAGGATATATGATCAAAATTTCTAGTGGGTCTCTTTGATGGAGCATCATCTTTCAAAGCATGTGCTAGTGGGGTGCTTATAGTTTTGAAGTCCAGGCACTTTTTTCACTTTTGTTGGTCTAGTGGAGCTGGTACTAATAACACAACGAAGCTCCTTGCTTTGTGGGGAGTTATCTTTTGCACCAACTGACTTGAAATAAAGGAGATTGACATCCTTGGAGATTCTAAAGTCATCATTAAATGGGGCTTAAAGAGATATGTCTTTTTGCACCCATCACTATCTAATTAGATGAAAAGGATCATATTGATGATCATGACATTCAAAAATATCTCCTTCTATCATGTATATAGAGAACAAAATCGATCAATCAATCGATGGCTTCTAAAAAGAAAAGTGTAGCATGGAGCGAAGGAAGATCAAGTTATCAGAGTTTGAAAATGACAACTTACAACGGTCACGAATCACTCAAATATAAGAGGCATTTTTTTGTTTTATGTTTTGAATGAAAATGTGTATGTAATAATATGAAACATAATATCTTTTTTGAAATAATTTAACGGTCCTGCGAGAACTGAGAACTCTCTGGAGAAAGATCTCCATCATTATAAATCTTGCATGGACCACCTTTCACCATCTCTCGATCGACTACGCACTCATCGATATCAGAAAGTAAGTTTCAAACTATATCATTCGAATTTAATATTACAATTTAATTGAATAGAAGTCATTAATTTATATTCCAATGGCTTCCTTTCCTGCAGAATGAGCTTTCTTTTCAACTGCGGGCTGCAAGGGATGATACGATATTTGATTTCTACAGGGACAATCACAACGCTTCTGACCTGGAGAATAGGTCAAGACTTGAGGTATTCCCTTGTTTGTATTTTGGGTTTCTTCTACACCTTCTGACTTGTAAATGAAACAGAAACTAAATTGCATATTCATTTCCTTACAGGTTGAAAAATTCATGAAAATGTGGAATGAAAGTAAAGAGTTTAGGGAAGAATATGAACAAAGAAAGTTGATGGCTCGTAATCAACAATATCCCTCCGATGGGAATGCCACAAATAGTAACAGATCTGAATAATTCCTAATTTCCTAACTATATCATTTTTGAAAATATTTCTAGCCATGGTATTTTAGAATATTTCTAGCCATGGTATTTTAGAATATTTTAGCCATGGTATCTTAATATTTTTAGTAAATGAAGTTACTTAGTATAGTTTAGTCACATGAGTATAACTTTCATAACCAAAAACACATATGCAAAAGTGAGGGATTCTTACTTATTTTGAACCTCATATTTGTGTTATCTAATAGAGCTAATGTGTAGGACCTATTTATCAACATTGGGTGCAAGTTAATGATGGTCCATCATAATGAGGTAGTAGCAATGCAAACATAGAAAAATAAATGTGTTAACTTAGAGAGAGAAAGGTAGAGAGCAAGTGAGTGGAAGGGGTGGTGGGATGGTGATAGGGATGGGTGAGAGAGAACAAAGAGACAAAGAGAGAGGAAGAGGTGGTGGGGTGGTGATAGGGATGTGGGAGAGAGAACAAAGTGACAAAGAGAGAGGAAGAGGTGGTGGGATGGTGATAAGGATGGGGGAGAGAGGAAGAGGGATAATTAGGGGATGAGGGAGATAAAGAAAAGGCTAAAAATTGGGAGATAATGATGGAGTTTCAAGGAGATAGAGTGATATAGAGAAGAGAGAGGGAAGAGAAGGGCTCCTTGATCTTATGCTGGCTATGTTAATCAATGAAACAAGTTGATTTGATTGAGTTGCAGGTATGTGTGGGAAATTACATCCATTGGGCATGGAGTAACCCTAGTAGTAATATTAAATGAAAAAGGACAAGTATGGTTATATCAAAACAAGGGTAAGATAGACAATGTGATGATATCTTCATCTAAATTAGTTGTATAGTAGGGTGAAGAAGGACTTAGAAGAAATACATAAACTGCTTAGTTAATAAGATGCAAATCACAACAATGTGAATTCTAAATCAATTACTAGTTAAACGAAACCTGAGATCTGTGTAAAATAACATGGAAAATTAGAAAAAGAAGTTCAACACATGAGGAAACACATTACCAACAAAGACTGTCACATGGTCTTGATACAATGCATATTTAATTGATATGCAAAAAAAAAGGAAAATACTAATACAATTTAGAAACTTCAACCATGTTGGAGTATTCATTTAGAAACTCAAACTCAAACTACATGACTTTAAGCTTATAAACTCTTATCCAACAATAAAATTACTTCTAGAAGTTCCAAAATTTGAATTTGCCAAGATTAAATTGATTGATATCTTTGTGCAACAATTGCATAGCATAGGGCACTGAGTTTATGGAAAAATAGGGTTCAAAGATGAGCTCATATATCCTTAATCTCGATATATGTTGCAAAACAAAAGGATGTTTTTTATGTGAGAGTGTCCTTGAGATAGACCTCTCTCTCTTTCCAAAAAATCTTCTCCATCTCCTCACAATTTGCACCCAAACATCATAACTAAAACAAGAAATTCCAAAACTTGACAAATAGACTAATAGATTGTAAAGACGCATTTGAAGCTTCCAATAAATGATTCCTGTGCAGAAACAGAAGGAGGTTTTTTTTCTTTGGCCAATTATTGGAAACAACCTCTTTCAGTTTTTCTAAATTCATTTCCATTTAACCATAAAACGATTTTTAAAATGATGGCAAAAACATTCAATTTTGGAGAAAATTTGTAGCAGAGTGTGGGAGACTTTGATGCTTGATATGGTTGCAGAAATTTCCTGGAAAAATAGAGAAAATGGGTATGTTTGGAATGGCAGTGTGATGGTGTAGAACCCATAAATTAGTTTTTTTAATGCTTGTAAACCTTCAAGATAACTAACTCCAACTTGCGCAGCAGATGCTTTCTTTCACTTAAGTTTCAAACACCTCCCTTTGACCTTTGCAACCTTTATTGAAACATGAAACTAGTTTAGAGCTTCAATTCCACTTTGGATGAAGGAGAAATGAGGGATGGCTAGAATAATTAGAGTTTTAAGCCTTTCACATGTCCCTTTCATGTATTGATGGTGAATTTTGAGTGGAGAGAGTGGGGTGACATGGGGATATCTTGCAATGATAATCAATGATAAAAAGTAAAGGCCACTAACCAAGCCCATATAAATTATAATTAAATGAATCTAAATAACATGAATTTGACTAATGTTGTTGAATTTGACTTATGCAGATTGGATAGGAAAATATCTATCCTAGGACATCAAGGATGATTTTATGTCATATTTTTATGGAATACAGCTTCAATTTCCCTTTGTTTCTATTATGGATTCTAGTAAAACTCGTCCAAATGAAAAGTTGCACATATATTGTTCCTCTAGTGGTTGACCATATTGATAGGGAACATCTATGATCCCATTCATTTGAGTGCATGGAGATGTTAAGAAGATGTAGTTCATTTTCCCAAATAAATACACACGTTTATTTAATATGACAAGAAAAATTTATGCAAGAAATGTAATAAGTATGTTATAAACAAGTGTCTAGCACTTTGAAATCCACACATCCATGCAATAGGAAAAGTAAATGTTCTTAGAAACCTACACATCTTGTCCACTCAATGCAAGTAATTGGAACCTTTATGCAAGCCATAATTGACGGGGGATCAAGCTTGTCAGATGGATGGTACTCACTTGGTGAAAACTAGTTATAACGATGGAGACAATGGAGGGTACAATGGCCACCAAAATTCAATTTATGTATTGTTGCTTCCCATAATTTTTACGTATAGGGTAAAATAATTAACCTAAAAATGGTCAATATTGTACCTTTGCAAAACAGGAGAAAAGTAATTGGGCCTTGAATGTTATGTTATCAACTCAGAACCAAAGTGTTGGGTAGCCTTTAAGTGAGTGCACTAACATACCTTGGATTTTACCTCCTAGTGACAGGACATCACTTCTCCCATCAATTATTTTCCATTTGGTGATGAAGTATTTTTTAAGCTCCCTACTCATGGCTAAGACATAATAGGATCTCATATTCCAATTTATTATAATCAATGGAAACAAATTATTTTCGTTTTCTATGCTCTAAAACATGTTTTATAGTCAAAGAATTCAATGGTTTTAGCATCTTCCTATTATGCAGGGTGACCAAATTATTTTTTGGAAGTAAGTGCATTGTTGAATGAAAGAAACTCTTTTATGTAGGAGGAAATATCATATCAATATGTAACATGGGAATATCCTAATCATTAATAAAGGGAGATGTGTTTGTTAGATTAGTTAAATTTTTTCCTAAAGAGGATTGTTTTAGATCATTTCCTTCCTAGTGGAATATTTTTATCAAAAGAGAATGTTGAATTTTTCCCACAAGACATTCCATGCTATTTTACATGGATACAAAGGTTTATTTCTTTCATGAGGTAATTGACCAATGTAACCCACAATAATGATGAATCTACCACTAAAAGGATTAGATTTTTTAGTCTATATTTAGTTATACAAAATGTTAGTGAAATGATAGCTACGAGATAGTAGTTGGTTAATATCCTTTTGGGCTTACCTTCCCTAGCTTCGTGGAACAGTGAAATCAAATCCCCTGACCCAACTGTGGGTTTACCTTGATATAGAAAAGATAGGAGTGTAATTTGGTTCATGAGGCAGTGGTAAAGTTTATGATGAAATTCCTTGCCTCCCGGAGGGAACAAGCGGCTTTGCACCTTCGAGTTGTAATTAGGTTAATGAGTCCATTTATGTTTGTATGGAAATGATGAAACCTAAACCTTTATATTGTCTCCTGGGACTGCAAAAATAAAGAAAGCTACATGCCTTGAGTGTTGGACACCCCCTTGGGCACCCTATTGTATCTGGTTCACTTGGATAAGTGTCCACCACACGAATTATTGGTAAATATGTGTATGAGAGTGATAGAAATGAAAATAGTAGCCCTTTCTTATGACGGGGCCTTATCTTCTCATCTCAGCTATTGTACCTGGCGAGTGAGTCCTAAGCAATTGAGTCAGTCTTCGAAGCCATCCCGAAGTACCAACCGAGCATTAGTCCTGCCCTCACCCTCTTAATAAATAAGATATGGGTAAAATCCTTTTCTATTTATGATATAATTGCCCTCCTATCAATCACCAAAGTTGATTTATATCCATGTTATGCAGAGCCTATTCCTGTGTAAGATGCATAGTCCGTTCCAGAGCCTTTAGTTGGTATAGTGTATTTTTTGCATGTATTTTAAAAAAACTAATACTAATTGAAGCGAGCAAAAGAAATATCCTAATACCAATAACTACCAAATTAGAAATATCTTGATAAATATAATAAGTAGGTGATACTTTATTGTGCTGACAATTCCTTGAATTATCACGTTAAGAGGATTGGAATTTTCATTTTCAATTAGAAGTCATAAAATCATGTCAAAAGAAAGTCATTTTTTTCTAACAATGAAGATGTTGAAAAAAAATTGGCCCCATCTAAATTACTAGAAATAACACCTCTGGATTGGAATTTCTTATAAAATTATTAACTTTCTTTGAAACAACACCTAAGAACATAGCTTTTTCCCAATTAAAATATATATGAAAGTGACTCCAAAAAAGATTGTGAAGGTATGAAACATTGACTTTATTTGTAGAAATTATTGGAGACAAGTCATAATTCTTTAGAATATTCTTCAACATCAACTTGTTTGAGGGATTCATCATATTCTCTAGCATTTTCAAATGAAAAAGGGACCTAATCAATATGCTATTTGTGATATCTAAAATTCCACAAATTTTCAATCATTATTTTGTTTGAAAAGTCTATATCTAATGCAATGTTATGAATCCTTATTGGGAATAGAGTAAAAAAGTTTGATATATTTGAACAACATTATTTTGGCATGATAATTTATGAGAATCCCTTAATAGTTTCCTTAATAATTTTATTCGAACATGTTAGAAATAAATTAATGGATCAATGAATTACACAAAATATTGTGGAAACACAAATACACAAACAAAGAAAATAAGATAGGCACAGATATACGTGTTTCACCCAATTTGGGCTACATCCACGAAGAAACAATGAATCCTTTTATATTATCCAGCAAAATGAAGAGATATAACCTACAACAATTTCAATGTAATTTCCTCTTCGCTCTCACATAGTCACCTCTCTCTTTCTCGCTCAGAATAATAATACACAACCGCAATAAAATTCCCTCATATAAACCAAGGGTTGCCTTATAGGGAAACAAACCCTAAATTAACATAACTTCTACCGTTAGATCATCTGCCTAATGAACGACCTAGATTGACTATGAAATTACAATATTTTACAAGAAAATGCTTCACATATGTCTTACCCTTCCCATTGAACCATTTGGTTGGATATTATTCGAGAGTAATATATATATATATATATATATATATATATATATATATATATATATATATATATATATATATATATACTATTTTATATCATTTTTAGTATTTTTAGTTCTCTAGAACTCATAAATGATATCCAATTCATGAATGAAATTTACCCATACCTAAAAATGGTTCCAAATCAAGTCAAATCACTTGATAGATAAGACTAAATGATTCACATTCCATATAAATTTTAAAATAACATAAACATCCTTAGGATATTATCAAACCAAATAGTAGCATAGGATCGATGGTAATTAGTCATATTAATTAAGAATACTACTTGCAATAGACGCATCAATGTGATAGGATGATGTTAGGGTTTTCATGCCAGGACCTTTTGCGGTCAAGCTCAGAAGATGTAGTAAAATTCCATCTTCTCCCACCGTAACAAACCCGCTTCCATCACACAACCCATAACCCACCTCAACTTCTCTGATGGGCATGATCTCATGCGACATTTTTCTAGTTGAAGGGTTTGTTTTTTAGCTAAGTTGTATTATGCCCACCACTATCGCGGATCCATTGGAGGATGTGCCTATCTTGACACAACCACATTCTTCTTCGGTTGGTTTTTTTCCTTCGACAGTGAACTTTCCGAAGCCATCAATGCTTTTCTCTCCATCTCCGGCACCAAGGTCTCCTTTCTAACCCTCTCGGAAGATGCCCCGTCTTTGTCGGACCTCATCTCCCAGCCCTTCTCGCCTTCCTCACTTAGTTTCGTGGACCTCCCACCAAACCCTAGTGATCAAAACCTCTCGAAGGTCCAGGTTTTGAATCCACCATTGACTGATTCATGCAACCTGTTATGTTCCTATACCAATAGGTGTCATAATTTTTGAATGGATGAGGTCAAAACTATAATATGTACACACCTTTGCTTTCTGCAAATGTTTTCCATATTTGTAAAAAATCAAAAAATTAAGAAATGTAAAGAGGGTATGTCCTAAAAGAAAAATCCAAAGACAAAAAGAGTGAAAAAAGGTCAAAAAAAATGAAAAATTAACCCCAAGGAATAGGAAATACCATGAAAGTGTGCAAGTCCAAATGCCACTACTATTTTATTTTTTGTGCAATAATGATTGTGTGCAACTTGTTATTTATGCCACAATCCATAGTAACCAAATAGTTTAATCTTACTTATTCCATGTTTTCAATTGCATGCTTAGAGATAGAGAATAAAATGTGACCAAACTATTTAATCTGGGTAGATAATTAGATAGGTAGAGTAAATAAAAAAAGCGCTCAACAGTTTAATCTAAGCCCTTAGATGTAATAAGGATAGATTTAGATAGATTTCTATTTTAAAATAAAAGAAAAGTTTGATAAGGGTTTGCCAGTACAAGTGCACCCTAATTAAGAGTAGAAAAAATGGTAGGATGTGTAGATGGGTAAATAGGTGAAAGGTTGTAGAATTATGGTGATTTATTGGATAAAATCATGTCATTTACTTACATCATCAAATTTCTTAAGGCATGGATGGAAATGGTACAATTACAAAGTCAATTGATTAATTTCCCCATTCATTTTACCTTTTCACTAATTTCCCACAAGCAAAAATCAAAGTACCTAAAACCTTAAGTTAAAGGGGCTCAGAGCATTTCTCTGACTTCTAGAGGGACCAGACCCTCAGCCCAATAAATTATAAGGTTTAAGTACTACAAACCCTTTACAAGCATTCACTCCCTCCATAATTCATCCATTTCAACGAAAAATCCCTTTTCTTAAGGTGAAATTACCATTTACCTAGGAAAAGTAATAAAACTTACCTAAAACCCCCTTTGTGTACATGAAAACCCATAAAAAAGAATTAAAACTAAGTTATAATGTGTAAATTTAAATGCATGAACAAATGTGTCAAGACATTATACTTAGCACAATTTGTTCCCATTTTCATTTCGTATTAACTTTAACTTTTATTATATTTAACTCCCGGAAAATAAACCCTTTTCCCGTATATTTAATTAAAATCCCTAATGTAAATATCCCACCCTGATGGTTTGGAATATAAAGCATATTAAGTAAATAAATTAGATGGATTAATTAGTCAATTTGCAACTAATTAAGAGCCATAACCCTCTGCCATTACAAAACGGGATTAATTGATCAAACTGTGATTAATTAATAATCTTCCTCAAATCAATTCACCCCCGACGTCATTAAGCCACCCTAACCTGCAATTAAGATCGTGTTGGGCCCCTCCATTAAACTCCCCAACCAAATCACATCCCGATCACCATACGATCTAACCCCTTCAGATCTAATGGCCGTCGCTCATATCGGGGGGCCTCCGATGCCGACCTTTACCCACCCGATGTGAGTGGTTTTACTATTCACCCCGTTTATGAAACCAGCTCAAGAAAAGATAGAAAAGAGAGATCAACGCCTTAGAATTCAGCCTCTTCGAGGGGGCAACCTCCTTTACATTACATAAATGAACAATTCTTGGATGATACAAATGAAAAAACCTCCTTTCTATATATAGGAGTCTAAGGAGTCACAATATAATCTAGTCAACCTAACAATAATAATATAAAGCCACAAAAATAACAATAGAGGGATTCTATGGGGCACAGAAATAACAATATGGGGGTAATAGGGGCACAACAATATAAATAAGGGGTATAACTACAATAGTAATGGGGTAATTACTAGTATTATAGGGACCCAACATGCCCATCTCCTTCAAAAAAGTGTTGTCCTCAACGCTTGAGCAGTTCTGGGTACTTCTGCATAAAATTCTCATCCTCCCATGTGGAATCTTCAGTGGATAAGTTCTTCCACTTGATAAGATACTCTGAAATTGATCGATTTCGTAGCTGTCGAGTTCTTGTTTCTGTGACTGCTTCCGGTTCCAATATAATTTTTCCTTCCTCGTCAAGTTCTGGCAATATTGTTTGAACTGGGAGCTTGTCGCCTATGACCTTCTTTAAACATGAAACATGGAAAACTGGGTGCAATCGAGAAGCTGCAGGAAGCTCCAATTTATATGCCATAGTACCAATCTTTTCCAACACCTTGTACGGACCATAATACTTTGGTGATAATTTATTATCCTTCTTAGCTTGCTTTAGGGACATTTGCTTATATGGTTGTAGCCGTAGGAATACCCAATCACCTACATCAAAACTTCTTTCACTGCGATGTTGATCTGCCTGTTGTTTCATTCTATTTTGTGCCAACACGAGGTTATCCTTTAAGAGTTGGAGGACTTGTTGTTGATGTTCGATGTGATGTTCCACTGCCCGAACCTTAGAATTTTCTCTTAAATATGATGTGATTGATGGTGGTTGGTACCCATAAAGTGCCATAAATGGGGTCATTTTTGTTGCTGTATGGAAGAAAGTGTTATACCACCATTCAGCCAGAGGCAACCATTTGACCCATTGTGTCTGTTTATCAGATACAAAGCAACGAAGATATCCTTCCAAACATTTGTTTACTATCTCAGTTTGCCCATCATATTGAGGATGATAAGATGAGCTATGAGCTAACTGAGTACCAAGACAAGAAAATAATTCTGTCCAACCATTTGTTTATTATCCTTGAAAGAAACAAGGCATAACCACTGGGAAGAAAATAAAGTACATCTAATAAAATACAGTATGAATATGTTTTATAAAATACAATATAGTGGATAAAATAGAGTATAGCTATTTTACAAAAAAAAAAAAAAAAAATTTACAAATATAAAAAAATGAAATATTTCCTAAGTTAGAAAATAACAATTTGAATTCAGTGAAATATATATGGATAGAAAGAAAACATATTTATATATTTACACAGAAAAATAACTTAAAATTAGCATTACCACTTCTTTAGAGTCGCCCTTGCTCTAGAGTAGAATTGGTAATCACAAGCATACACACACTACGCGAGATTGGAAGAAATTACTCTTTGAATTTCAGGAAAAAATGATTAAACACCAAAACAATAAAATCCCTTAAACTTAGTTCTCTTAATTTTTATACAAAAACTACTTAACTATAATAACTTCCTACTAAATTCTAGTGTTTTTTCCCTTAGTGTCCAGGAATACGACCATTTTTAAGTGTTTATACTTAGTACCAAGTAAACAAAACTAATTAAAACTTATTTCCTAGTATGAAGGAAGGCAGCCACTTCTTAGTGAAAAAACATATAAGTATTTATATTTAGTATGAAGAACAACAAACTAGTTAACTAACCATTGCATCATGTGCTTATTTTAGCCTATAATTAAGCCAAATGGCATGAGTGGAATGACATTAAATTAACTAACTATTGCATCATGTGCTTATTTTAGCCTATAATGAAGTCAAATGGCATGAATGGAATGCCATTGGTGGTCGAAAATAGTGGAATGAAAAATCTTACGCTAACTTACGATTACAAAATTTTGAAATTACTATCAAACAAATTCAGATCTAAAAATATATAGTAATGGTTTAATCTTTTATAAATTCTTCAACTACAGAAAAACTATGTTTTATATGGATGTTAAAGTTTTAAATGGCTTATGGCTTATGCTACAAAACAATTCTTCAATGTAAACCTTCTCTAGCTCATGATTCCTCACTGAAAATTTTGCACTTATTCTTCTAATAAAAAACGTAATAATCCAATCACGGATAATGAGGATAAAATGGAAACAAAATGGAGAAAAACGGATAAGTAGCTTTAGGCTGTAGGTGGAGCTTAAAAATCTAGAAAATTGCCGACATTTTGAAAACTAATTGGGGGTTTTTGAATGTGTAACAGGCGGTGTAACATCCATGGACGATTTCCTCGAGAAGTTTTTTCCACATGTCTAACGACGAAAGTAGCATCACCTGCGTGAAACAGAATCGCCCCGCCACCACCATTATTTACATGACAAATAATTTTATACTCTATAAAGAACTAGAAAAAAGCTCTTGAAAAGTAATGATGAAAAAAAGCTCTTGAAAAGCAATGATGAATTCAAATATGAACCTGATTGTGAAAAGTTCAGAAAGTGCATCTACATTACCACACAAGTTAAAAAGAATCTAAACTGATTATTCTTCACTTGAAAAATCCAAAACAATTCTCATTCTAAATATAACAAATAATTTTTTATTTCAATTTTCATTTACATGACAAATAATTTTATGCTCTTCTATAAAGAGTCAAAGAAAATCTTGAATAGCAATGATGAATTCAAATTTGAACCTGATTGTCACCAGTCCAGAAAGTGCATCTACATTACAACAGATGAAATTATTTTTTCAACATGAAAATCACGTGAATAAATGAAAAGACAACATAGTAGCCCTCACCTCAAAACAAAATCACTACAATATTACCATGCTTCCTCCATTACCCACAATAAAAAGTTCTTGGATCATACAGTCTCGATCTGTGGTGCGCAAAATAAACTGATATTTCCCTTCAAGTTGAATGACAAGGAGAAAGAGGCCAGCCACAGAGACAGTCATTGTGAGTGTATGTAGAAGCACGGAATGCATTGAACGGCTTGAACTGTGGAATCGTGCCACACAGATGGTTGAAGCTCACATTCAATTGCGCCAGATTCCTCATTTGGGCCATCTTCTGCGGAATGCGTCCCTCGAGTTCATTATGTGACAGATCAAGGAATTCCAGAATTAGCATATCACCCAACGAGTCGGGTATTTTACCACTAAGCTTATTGTTTGAAATGAAAACATAATTAAGGTTTGAAGTCCCATCGAAAAAACTGGGTAATTGGCCTGTGAAATTGTTGAACGATAACTGCAACGAGCGGAGTTTTGGCAGGTTGCCTAACCAGTCAGGGATCTCACCGGACAGGTTGTTTTGTACCAGATCTAGGGTTTCAAGTTGGGAGGAATTGGGAATAAGTGGGATATTCCCAGTGAGTTGGTTTTGGGCCAGATTAATGGTCAAAGGAGATGGTAACTTCATTAAGGACTCTGGGATAGATCCTGTCAATAAATTCTGGTCCAAATACAATTCATAAAAATTAGCGCTCAACAAACCCAGTGAATCTGGAATGCTTCCGCTCAAACGATTGTTACTTGCCAACATCTCTGCAAGCAATGACATATTTCCTAGCGAGGAAGGAATCTTACCAGACAGCAAATTATTTGAAATATGCAGCATCGTTAGCTGCTTTAGATCTCCCATGGAGTCTGGAATGGGACCCGAGAGCTTGTTGTCGTTCAGTGTCAAGATTGACAGCTGAGTCAGATTTCCAATGCTTGAAGGAATGGAGTCAGAGAGTTGATTTGAATCCAAGTTCAAAGAAGTTAAATTCTGCAAATTTCCAATGGATTCTGGAATAGGGTCGGTGAGTAGGTTTGTGGAGAGAGATAGAGTGTGTACCGTGAGCAGTCAATCGATGTCAGAAGGAATGGAACCACTGATTTTTTTTTTGTTCATGGAAACAACTTTCAGGGATGAAAGATTAGAAATAGAAGATGGAATTGCACCACTTATATTTTTCCACCTATCAAGAATAAGGGTTTCCAGATATGAGAGATTCCCTATGGATTCTGATATGATTCCATTCAAGTAGGCAGTATTGTTTCCTGATTCCAATGGATCCCCATCAAGAAAAAGGCTAACTACTTGACCGCTGTCGTTATCACACTTCACACCATTCCACTTGCAGCAATCATTTCCCGTCCATGAATTGAAAGCTCCGCTCAAATCCTTCACATAGTGGGCTTTGAAATATATTAACACAACACGGTCTTGTTCTCCACATTCTGCTACCTTCTCTTTTCCATGGCATGAGTTTAACTACATCAGTAGTAACGCAACAAAGAATGCTAAGATTTTTGCCCTGCGTTTCTCCATTGCACAGGCAAAGAAATTATAGAGAGTAATCAGAAACTTAACTTCTGTACAATGGGCTTGAACTTTATGAAACCCACATTGCGGGAGAATCGAGTAGGTATTTAAAGTCATAAATGGTATTTCTATTTTTAGGGTTTCATCTTATCTATCAAGCATTGTTGGGGGTGATTCTCATAATCATCAAGTGGTGGGGCGATTCTCAGAATCGCCCCACCACCACCCGATGGTGGCAAGGCAGTGGCGGGGCCATTCCTCATAATTGCCCCACCACCCGACGATTCTAAGAATTGCCCCATCTACTACAAATCGCCCCAAGAAGCATATTGAGATCAAGAACTATTATTTTCTCTGTCTTGCAAGATTTATGGAATATTTTCTCTTGTGAAATATCTTTATGATGCTCATATTTTCACTCCTATGAATCTCTATGATGCTTATTTTTTTTCTCTTGTGAATCTATCTATAATGATCAAACTTTCACTCTCCTGTAGATTACGATCTTTAGACTTCTCGCTCTGGTCACAGCTCTTTCACATAGTCTCTCACTTTATCTCAAGATTTTCAGATGACTACAATGGGATAGTCTCTTGTATAGATTTAAGTCTCGCTCTTATGAATACGCTCACACATATTATTATGACACAATCCTCATGTATCATATGGGACAAGTCTCTTGCCATAATCTTCACTCTTGCGTTGGTCATAGTCTATCACTCTAACACAAGCCTCACTTATATGCTCGTGATTCAATCTACATGACTTCACATTCTTGCGATCTCACTCATGTGATATGACTATTACTCAAGCTAAAAAAATGATGGAACTTGTAAGATACTTGAGTGGATTTTGCTGTATTCATTGCATCGGCGACTCTGAGTATCGGGTAACATAATCAATCGGCTACTCTGAGCATGGTCCCTACGTCTTTAATCAACGGAGTATGCAGGAGCTGAATCATGACTGGACTTCCCCCCATGAATACAATCTTTAAATGCTTGGTCATTTTAAAAGTTGTCAATTGAGACCGCCAATATTAGTACAGTGTCTGAGGCGCATAAGGTCCACTAATAACAGATCGAAAAGACCTGGACTTGTTAACTAGACATTCTATTTTTCAAAATTTTGAAAAAATGGCTCAAATGGTAAATCTTAAAATTATAAATATAAGTGGTTGAGATTATCTCATGGTATTTTCAAAAGTGTGCAAATTAAAAAAAAAAAAAAAAACAACTATTTTTTAAAATTTTGAAAAAATGGGTCAAATGGTAAATCTTAAAATTCAGAAATTCTCCACATTATGTTGCCTTCTCTTTTCCATGGCATGAGTTTAACGACATCAGCAGTAATGCAACAACGAATGCTAAGATTTCTGCCCTGCGTTTCTCCATTGCACAGGCAAAGAAATTACAGAGAGTAATCAGAAACTTAACTTCTGTACAATGAGCTTAAAGTTTATGAAACCCACATTGCAGGAGAATCGAATAGGTATTTAAAGTCATAAATGGTCTTTCTATTTTTAGGGTTTCATCTTATCTATCAAGCATTGTTTGGGGTGATTCTCAGAATCGCCAGGTGGTGGGGTGATTCTCAAAATCACTGTGCCACCGCCCCGCCACCACCCGGGTGGTGGCGGGGCGATTCTGAGAATCGCCCAACCACCCGTCGATTATGAGAATCACCCCATCTGCTACGAATCGCCCCAAGAAGCATATTGAGATCAAGAATATTATTGTCTCTTCCTTGCAATATTTATGGACTATTTTCTCTTGTGAAATATCTTTATGATGCTCATATTTTCACTCCTATGAATCTCTATGATGCTTATTTTTTTTCTCTTGTGAATCTATCTATAATGATCAAACTTTCACTCTCCTGCGGATTACGATATTTATATTTCTCACTCTGGTCACAGGTCTTTCACATAGTCTCTCACTTTATCTCAAGATTTTCAGATGACTACAATGGGATAGTCTCTTGTATAGATTTAAGTCTCGCTCTTATAAATACGCTCACACATATTATTATGACACAATCCTTGTGTATCATATGGCACAAGTCTCTTGTCATAGTCTTCACTCTTGCGTTGGTCACAGTCTATCACTCTAGCACAAGCCTCACTTATATGCTCGTCATTCAATCTACATGACATGACTATTACTCAAGCTAAAAAAATGATGGGACAAATGAATGATGGAACTTATAAGATACTTGAGTGGATTTTGCTGTATCCATTGCATCAGTGACTCTGAGTATCGGGTAACATAATAAATTGGCTACTCTGAGCATGGTCCCTACGTCTTTAATCAACGGAGTATGCAGGAGCAGAATCATGACTGGACTGCCCCCACGAATGCAATCTTCAAACACTTGGTTGTTTTAAAAGTTGTCAATTGAGATTCCCAATATTAGTACAGTGTCTGAGGCGCGTAAGGTCCAGTAATAAGAGACTGAGAAGACCTGGACTTGTTAAATAGACATTCTATTTTTCAAAATTTTGAAAAAATGGTTCAAATGGTAAATCTTAAAATTATAAATATAAGTGGTTGAGATTATCTCATGGTATTTTCAAAAGTGTGCAAATTTAAAAATAAAATAAAAAACAACTATTTTAAAAATTTTGAAAAAATGGGTCAAATGGTAAATCTTAAAATTCGGAAATTCTCCACATTCTGCTACATTCTCTTTTCCATGGCATGAGTTTAACGACATCAGCGGTAACGCAACAACGAATGCTAAAATTTCTGCCCTATGTTTCTCCATTGCACAGGCAAAGAAATTACAGAGAGTAATCAGAAACTTAACTTTTGTACAATGGGCTTGAAGTTTATGAAACCCACATTGCACGAGAATCAAGTAGGTATTTAAAGTCATAAATGATCTTTCTATTTTTAGGGTTTCATCTTATCTATCAAGCATTGTTTGGGGTGATTCTCAGAATTGCTCGGTGGTGGGGCGCCACCACCCAGGTGGTGGCGGGGCAGTGGCGGGGGGATTCTAAGAATCACCGCACCACCTGGCGATTCTGAGAATCGTCCCATTTGCTATGAATCGCCCCAAGAAGCATATTGAGATCAAGAACTATTATTGTCTCTTTCTTTCAAGATTTATGGACTATTTTCTCTTGTGAAATATTTTTATGATGCTCATATTTTCACTCCTATGAATCTCTATGATGCTTATTTTTTTTCTCTTGTGAATCTATCTATAATGATCAAACTTTCACTCTCCTACGGATTACAATCTTTAGACTTCTCGCTCTGGTCATAGGTCTTTCACATAGTCTCTCACTTTATCTCAAGATTTTCAGATGACTACAATGGGATAGTATCTTGTATAGATTTAAGTCTCGCTCTTATGAATACGTTCACACATATTATTATGACACAAAATTTTTTACACAGTCCTCGTGTATCATATGGCACAAGTCTCTTATCTATCACTCTGGCACAAGCCTCACTTATATGCTCATCATTCAATCTACATGACTTCACATTCTTGCGCTCTCACTCATGTGACATGACTATTACTCAAGCTAATGTTTCATTCATATAACATCACAATGTGTATGGTATCTCAACTTGTATAACATCATGAATATGCACTTGAGATATGATCTCGATTGGTCTTGCATATCGACAGTGTTACTTCATTGTATCCCATTGTATGATGGTATCGGAAAATGGCTTCTTAATGTATTATTGGTATCAGTACAGACTCTATCTGATTGGTATTGGTCATGCTCTCACTGTCCTGATTAGTATCTAATTATGTTCTCGATTCTTGACAACATTGGTGTATGGTCTCACTACATCATTGTGCTCTCACTATGATCGAGTTATATGTATGTGATTTCATTACTCTTTGTTACATTCATATGAATGGTGGCATCACTGTATAGAAGTATGTATGGTATTATCTAAAGATCTATATATCACATGTATGATCCTTTGTATTCCACAGTAGTGGCATCTATGCTTTGTGATATCTACAGAGACCTTATCTCCAAGAAAAACCCTAATCAGAATATATGCATAGATGAGATAGTGTTGGTATGACTCAATGTTTTGATTCAACATTATGATAAACTTGACACTTTGGAAGTATGATTAGTCTTGGAAATAAAACATGTTCACAAATGAAGTTGTGAACAAATCATCATATTTTACTTTGTACCTCTTTGTTGAACTTTCAAGGAAAATCTAATAGATGAAAAAAAATTGGATGGGTTTTCCCCTTGTGGGATTTCTCCCTAGACTCTGAAAAAAATCATGGTGTTTCCTTTGTGCGTGCTTTTATTCTCATGATTCTTTATGTTTTGCAATTATGATAATGTCATTATTCTTTCTATATAATTTCTAATGATGGTTAAATGTTTTGGGGTGAATGTAATATGAAAATGATCAAATGCAATTATCCAAGCAAAGAATAATGTAGCCCTAAGAAAAAAAATTAACACAAGTCAAATCTTACCTGTAAATGGATATCAGACTATGTTAATACTAGGACAATAGGAGGAGTAGGGGTTCCATTATATGTGATTGTATTTTGTTCCATTGTTGGGTAGAGCAATGGTGAGTGGGAAGATAGAGAGGAAAACAGAGGGGGTTGATACTTTTATAGTAATGATATAGGCCACACATCTCAGGTAGTTCTATAGAGAGTATAATATTCCATATCCTAAATACCAACACCTTTATAATATCACAATAATCACCTCATTCAAATCCGGTATGAGAAAGTTATGCCTCTCACAAGTTTACCTATGCAGTTGACCACCATAATACAAGTGGATGCCACATCAACTCCCTTATGCATATGTGTTAAGCTAGCCACATGTGGGATTTCAAGAAGTCTATGGAAGGTCTAAGAACCTTATCACTATTTTAATGTTGAGGAAGTCAAATCTTTCCCATAAATGGATATCAGACTATGTTAAATATGTTTATTTTCTAGAGAAATTAAGGTTAGCACAATATTTATGAAATTCGAATAAGTAATTTTGATGTAGATATTATTTTAAGTTGTTCTAATATATTATTCATCAATTATTCTTCATAAATTCAACAATAAATAACAATAGAATAATAGAGATCACAATGCACAAAAGAGAGACAAGATTTACCTTGGGAAAACCCACTATGGGGAAAAACCTAACAACCTTTTCAATAGAGAAATTCTTCTTGTTCAATGAGAGACACATCTAGACTTATGGTCAAACCTGGTATTCTCCTTCAAGTCAAGTCACCCAAATCTAATCCTACATTTTTCTCTTGATCATGCACTACCATAATTTCAGCCCTCCTGCAATACCAATTTCCCCAGAATTAAGGCCTTGCAGCAATTGCCCCAGTAACCCAGAAAATTTTGCCCCCCCTCAACAGTTTCCCTAGAAACTGTGAATCACAGAGAGAGATTCCTTCACACGTGTGAGTTTCTAGAGAGACATAAGATAAAGAAATTTTGGCCTTCTTTTCCTTCCTTATTCATCCTTCTTTTCCTTTTCTCACTTGTCCAGAAATTGTCTTAAGAGAGGCATGTGGATTGCACAAATGAGGAGCTCAAGCTACCTTTATATAGTATGTTGTCTAGGGTAAATGTATGTGTCTCTTGGCTAGGGCCAACTTGACTTGGAGGGAATCCAACTTGTCACTTTTTAAGCCAAAAATTTCATTTAAAATATTCAAATTTACATCTTTTAAAAGACGCAATGGGACTTTGACTCAAAATAAATTTTCCTTTGAGTCAAGCATTTATAAACATGATTTACAATGATAAATACAAGAGATGGCACTTTTGGGTGGAAAAAATGATTGCTCAATTGAGCCCTTTTTAAGCGCTCAATCAAGCCATTTGAGCACTTAAAGAATGTAAGCCAATGTTATTTAGGAGCTCGATTTAGCCATGTCTTTGCGACAGTCAAATGAAGAAGATTGGGTTTTGGATTTATTTTCTGGCTCAGGTAAATTTTATTATATGGAATTAAATTTCAATATGTTATTTATTAATTTATATGTCATTGTACTAATTTACTTCATTATTTCCTTTGTGCTTGATAATTAGGTACAACACTAGCATGTTGCCTTCAAAAATGAAGAAATTGCATTGTAATTGAAAAAGATCCAATACAATGCAATTTCATTCAGCAAAGAATTAATGCTCTTCAATTTCTTCCAGATGCAATGCAAGAAATTGGGTTGAAGAAAGGGAACTTTAGTGAATCATGTGTGGCAAAAAAGGCAAAGGAACTGTCACGTGGAAAGAGTCATTAGTGCAGACACAACCGACCTTCCTAGAAGCCTAAGACTTTCTAATGACAAACAATACAAATAAGAACAATCCTTCCCTAAATATGCTTTTATAATATGAGAAATCAAGTGTTTAGATCCTACCTGTAATCCAACGCTGTTGTAGTAGTCCAGCTTCGTTGATCTGGATGAGCTCCTCCTTCCCTTCGAAACCTGCATTCACTAACAATCAAACGATTAAATAGCACCTGAATATCACATAAAATAAAACATATTTAACATATAGACCAAGGAGTATATGAAACAACTCATTAATAACAAATTGTTGAGAAGAATGGACTAATTTGTATTAAAAGGTAACAAAAGGAACCATTACAACCTGAGCCTTGGTGTTGTGCAAGCTCCTCCCAGGGTCCACAAGAGTTCTCCCTTACTCTGATCAGCTCACCCACCTCCCAATGGAAACAAGTAAAGATGGTAATCTATCCTCACAAGCTTCTACAAGGAAGTCCTAATTCCAGCAGCATCTACCCTTAGGAATGTTCAGCTTTCCAACCTCTCCTCCTTCTGGCCCAATGCTTGTATTTATAGTGCTCTAGAAGAAGTTAATCAGGTCCACCATCAATGGGATAAGCCCCTCTTTGGATGGGATAGCTCCCCTCTTGATGGGATAAGTTCCTCTTTCATAGGGATACATGAACCATCTGGAGGCGCTCAATACACGTCAAACAAGCTTTTAGAATGCTCTAGAAATGACCACAAGTAACTTTTTTGGAGTGAAACATGCGCCTTTTGAGCTTTACAGGAGTACGCACCCATTGTTTTACAGACAGAGCGTACAAGTACGCAGGAGTTGTGAACTTGGAGTGCGTACACGCAGGTAAGGCTAAGAGAAACTGCGTACCCAGAGATATATAGATTTGTAAAGACTTTCTCTCTTTCTTGGAGTTTGATATGGAGAGCAGAGGTATGAGGCTTGCCAAGGAGGATAGTATGACAGTTGATGGAGCCATACTAACTGCAAATAGTCATGGTGACAAATTTTAGTGTAACAGATTGCCCCCTAAAGTGCGAAGCCTGTAGTAGATTAGGGTTTCATATAATCTAGGAAGGGTGAAGTACTTTATCATTTCAAGGATTATCTTGTGGAGAGCCCAGTCAGAACCTGCAAGTATTCAACACAAAATACATATATAAGATCATATCATCGCTGAGGTAGGCATTCCCATACTCAGATTGAAAACTTTAACTAACAATATGACTACTGCTCTGATACAAGAATGATTTTGCAGTACATCACAATCATAGACTTTTGTAGACACAGTATGGACGCAGCCATCTGTTTATCATTAGTCTACTATATAATGAATACAAAACTCCTCGCAGCCTGGATGGTGGAAACTAGATCCAGGGTCTTCATTTCTACTTCCTGAATTGGTACGATTCTATCCATGCGAATAAATGAGTTGATGTCGAGCATGGTAGAAACCACTTGATTACCAGTCAATGATGTAAACCGTTAACAAGTGTGAGAGAGACCACTAGTAATGTCAATGGTTCTCAAAGTACCCAGTACAATCCATGAAATGTGAATGAATGGGTTGATGTCGAACACGTCACGCAATCCTTTGATCGAAAGTCAATGATGTAAACTGTCGTCAAAGGCGAGAAACCTGCCATTGATGCATGCAGACCTCAAGGTACTGACGATTTCTAAGTCATCTTTCTAGATAATGTGCTGATGTCGATAGAAAGCGACCCGTTGCAGGCAAGCCCACAACACGAAATCATTGTTCAAGTTGAAGAAATGTTGTTGTAAGGACTGACTCAGGGATGGCCAAATGGATGACAAGTATTTTGCATATGAATGGTTTATTTGCAGAGACCTCTTGAACACATAACGACACGACAGATGGCTTGGTGACGATTGACCCAAAGTTAATACCCGGAAACGGTTGAAGGCTTTCAAAGTGGTTTGATCAACTTTAAGGCAAAGGATTTCCCAACCCAGGTGAATGAACAGTGTTGTGTTCAAGAGCGGTGATAAGGTTCTTCTGTAACAAAGGATGGCAAATAGGTTCATTCTTCTCTCTTTTCCCCCACCATTTCTGGCAAGTACCTCTTTATTTTTTACAAGCTTGAGGAGGATAACATATGCTTGATTATAAGCTCATCCTTCGGATGAGTCCAACTTAGTTTAGTTTCGGACCCTAAGAAGGACTGGTCCGTTCCTGTCTGTAATCGAACAGGTCCTTTACTGTGAAATTTTAATGAGTCCAGTATAGGAGAAACTCGGCGTTTTTCATTTTTAGAGAGTCTGAAAAAACTAAAGAAGACTCCAAGGTGAACTTTTTCGTAAATTTGTGTCTCCCAAGCCTGAAAAAGTATAAAATAATACCTGAGAGAACCGCTTGATCTTGCGACCAAGGAGTACTTTCATGATTAATGCCTTTGACCTGAAAAGTAAAAAGCGATCAGAGGCATGTCGTTTTATTTCCAGTATCGAATTTGAAACGACAAAAATCCGGCAATCTTTTCGTGTTTTTACAGTCAGAAAAGGGCTGTAAGAGGACCGTCTTTTAATTCCGTTTTAACGAGTGTAAAAGAAACGCTCGGCAACCTTTTCATGTTTTAGGAGTCAGAAAAGGGCTTAAAAGATGACTCTGATGTCTTGGTTCGTGAAAAATGATGATTTTACCCTAAAGTCCTTTTGTCCTGCACAAAAACAACACATTACTCATACCTGTTTAAGACGGGAAAAAATGCATTGAAAAATATCCTTTCATGGTGAAAAATAAACAAACTTAGCATTCATTCATCCAAAAAACCTATAAAAAGACTTTTTACCATGTCATTTTTACCATTTTACTGTTGAGGTTGAGAAAAGGGCTTTTGACAAGAAACTTCCCGTGGACTTTGCGGAGAATCTGACCGTCAGAATCGAGCGCCGTCTCTTTCAGGTATTTCACAACATCCTCCTCTTCAATTTCATCCGTTTAGAATTTCATTTCAAGTTTTAGTTTGATTTTTTGGAGGGTTTAGGGTTTTAGAGTCCGCCTTTCGGGGGACGCAGGTGCCCTATGGGCGACCTGCGTACCCCGACATTTTCCTATATGGGAAAATGGTCGGAGTACGCAGCCCACCTTCAGAACAGCTGCGTACTCCGCGCAAAGTGGATTTTCAAACCCCAAACACAAAAATCAACCATCAAAATTTTATTTTATGAATTCTAATTAATATTTTTTGGTGTGTAGACTGCCCACCATGTTAGATTGGCGTGAAAGAGAACACGAAGATGTCGATTTGGCCACAATAGGTCATCAACCTTCCATTGATGCTTTAAAGGCATGCGGTCTCTACAAGTACTGGGCCATACCTGGCATGAGGGCCCAGGTGCCATTCTTAGAGTGGCTGGTTGAAAGGTGGAACATTCAGGATCAATGTTTTTACATCGGAGAACACCAGCTCGAGATAGAGTCCTCCGACATATACTTTCTCACTGGCTTGCCTAACAGGGGCGAGCAACTCTCTCTATTCGGGACTAGGCCAGGTGGCCAATCCCTTGCTAGTCTCCGGCTAGAGTGGTGCAACAATCAAAACCAGGATAAGGGGATAGAAATCAAATACATATCCCGACCTGAACTTATGGTAATTGCCTTTACAGTTACCAGACTTTGCGGTGCTGCCGCTTTGCACATAGCCACTGGTTCCCAAATGCGGATGGCTATAGATTGCTTCCGAGGCACCATTTTCAACTGGTGCGATGCTGTGTTGGCCAATATGAAGGGCCAACTAACCAGGGAAAAGAACGGACAACTGAAGACTTTTGGATATGGGCCTTTAGTCATGAGCTTTGCCCTAGAGAGAGTTCCAATGCTGATCCCCCAGCATCTTACAGTTCCACTTGGGGCTCCTCGGGAGCCTAAGTTGACGAGATGGGTTGCGGTAATGGCCCGACATCCTGATGAGGGAGCAGCAGTTGTTCGATTTCCTGATGGTTACTTTCACTGGCTAGAGGGCCAGGCCTTTGCGATTCAGGATTTTCCTTATGCCGGAATGGATTTTCGTAATGATCTGGACATGGTTCTTCCACAGGGAGAGCAATGGGACGACAGAGGTATTTCATTTTTCACAAGTTTTTTAAATTATCTATATTTTTTTTGTTTTTTATATATCGTCTCAAAACTGACAGCACAAATTTTCAAAATGCAGATGTAGGTCCACGGCGTCCGGCCAATCTCCGGGCTTTTGAGAGAAGAGTACCAGCTGTACCAGCACCGACCCCACAGGATGCGACCGCAGAGACCTTAGCCGAGCTGGAACATGATCTAGAGCGTCTGACGGCGGGTATACCAGAGACCACTATAGATGACATTCCTATCCGACTTCAGCGCTACGTGGTCGTAGTCCCAAGACCTTTCAGGAGGTTCCTGTGTAGGGTAGCGCGGGCAGTGGTCTCGTATAGGGAGCACCACCAGTGATTGGCTAGTCACTTTTGTAGACACATGCGACATTTTTGGTTTTTTGTACTTATCATTTTTGCCGATCATAAGGTGTTTTTCAACCTATGATCGAAGACGATGTATATTTTTGACACACTCCTATCTATATATATCATTATTACCGGCTTGTTTTGTTAAACATGTGTGATGAAATGTTTATAAATTTACATTTATGATTGTTACAAATGTCTATTTAACATTCGAGACGCCATTGCATCTGCTAATGTATTTAAAGACCTTGGAATATGCTGATATTCAATGTAGTCAAATTCACGTTCCAAGAGACGCACCCTCAAAAGCAATCTTAATAACACTGGATTTCTAATGGCGTAGACTCTATTAAGCTGTAATACAACGAGTTCAGAATCTAACCTCACTATCAAACTCCGAATCCCAAATGAAATAGATTCAGATAATAGTTCAATCATTGCACTGTATTCTGCAATGTTGTTAGTTGTTTGACCGAGGCTCACCCCATGCATAGAAACTAACTCGTCACAGGGCGAATAGATAACCCAAGCTGCGGAAGAGATATTCCGTGTACTACGACAAGCACCATCAGCGAATCCAATGTACGTTTGGAGAGGCGTCGACATCTGCAATATCAAGAGTAAAACCAAGATAAGCCAGAATAACGACAAAAACACACTCTCTAAACTAAGCACACAGTCTAAACTAAGCAAACATACCAGCTAGAAAGAAAAATTAACCTAACTAGAACTAACTAAATCTCCATACCCACCATTTAAGCATAATACCTCTTAAGGTAAAGTCCATTTCTGGGCTTACCCAAAGAGTCCCCATCAAAATCTACCAGCTCATAGGCCCCTTTTGCTAGCTTTCGCTTGACAATGTAGGGTCCATGCCACATGGGAACGAATTTTCCAGCACCTAATTTATCGTTAGCTTGATCATATAATAGCACTAGGTCTCCTTCCGAAAAATTACGAGGGGTCACGTTACGATCATACTGAGCTTTCATCCTTTTTGCGTGAGTCTCGATTGCCAAAGCAGCGTCACGTCGAGTCTCATCTAATTTAGCTAAGTATAAGAGACGCTTCTCCTCTTCGAAAGTAGCTAGAAGTAATTCGATAGCCATTTGAAGTGATGGGATTTCGCATTCAATGGGCAACACTGCTTCCAAACCATAAACTAGTTGGAAAGGAGTGAACCCTGTTGATGTTTTTACTGAGGTTCGGTATGCCCAAAGTGCTGAAAATAAAATGTTATGCCAATTCGACCGATGAATACCAATGATTTGTCAGATCATGATAACTAGAACTTTGTTGATGGATTCAACCAAACAATTTGCTTGAGGATAATAAGGAGTAGAACTATCATGACGTAAACCAAGCTGGCTTGTAAGTTCTGTCATCATAATGTTTCGAAAATGGCGCCCATGGTCAGTGATTATCGCTTGTGGGACGCCAAACCTAGTAATAATATGATTGAATATGAAAATCGCTGCTGTCTTGCCGCTTGCCTCGAATGTAGGCATCGCCTCGGCCCACTTAGTAAAATAATCAACCGCAAGGATGATATACGCATGCCCCCCGGCCGAGTGAGGGTTACATGTAATAAAATCGATACCCCATTTAGCAAAAGGACCAACGACAATTATAGGGTGGAGAGGAGCAGGTGGTGCGCGCATCTTGCGATCAAACACTTGACAGTTGTGGCATTTCCGGACCACAATGATACAATCTTTAAACATGGATGGCCAGAAATAGCCAGCACGCAACACCTTCTGAGCTGTGGCATACCCAGACATATGACCGCCACATGCTCCAGAATGACAGTCATTCAGAACCCTTTCTGCCTCTTCGTGAGTTAAGCAACGACGAAAAACTAAGTCCGCCCCACGACGATAAAGAGTATCTCCAATAATTCTGTACTGTTGGGACTGGAATCGAATTTTCCGGCGTTCCGACTTTGAAGCTTCGGGCCGAAAGGATTGGGTTTGGAGATAGACGATTATATCCCCATACCACGGATCTAAAGTGCTGATAAGAAACAGAGATTCATACGCAATGGGTTCCTCTGCCACAGTTTCCGTGTCAGTACGCGGGAAGTCACACATCAATTCCGCAAAAACTAAGGATTTCTTAGACTTGGACTTCTCGAACTCCAAATCGAACTCCTGCAGGATAACAATCCATTTGGAGTACTTGCCCCCTAGCAATTGTTTAGTCATAATATAGATCATAGGTTTGCAATCCGAAATCACTGTAGTTTTACGGAGAAGAATGTAATGACGAAAATGCTGAACAGCCTGAACAGCTGCCAGGGCCAATTTCTCCACATGTGAATATTTTAGCTCAGTGGGATTTAACGTCCTACTAAGATAATATATCACATGTTCCGTTCCGAATTCATCTTCCTGAACTAAGACCATTCCAATGGTGGAGTGGGAGGCGGCGAGATACAAAAAGTAATCCTGGTTGTAGTTGGGAGGATGCAGCAACGGTGCATGGGTTAACGCGTGCTTAAGTGCATCAAAATATTTTTGAGCTATCTCATCCCAAGAAAATTGAGCGTTTTGTTTCAACAACCGGGTGAAAGCCTTTGTAACCTCGGCGTAGTTAGGAATGAATCGATGTAAAAAGTTTGCTTTCCCCTGCAAACTTTGGAGTTGGCGCAGACTCGAAGGAGGAGGCAATTTGATGATGGCTTCGACCTTCGAGGGATCGACGCGGATACCGGCTTTTGAAACGACAAATCCTAGCAATCGTCCCACTTCTATGCAGAAGACACATTTGTGTGGGTTCAACCGAATTCGATAATGCCGACACCTCATAAAAATAGCGCGTAAGTGGACAAGGTGATCAGCTCGATGTAAAGAATGAGCAGGCAAATCATCGAGATACGGTTGCACAATGTGCTTGATTTCGTGAAACGCGTAAGACATTGCCCGTTGGAAAGTGGCTCCGGCGTTCTTAAGTCCAAAAGGTAATTTGCAGTAAGCAAATGTCCCCCAAGGACAAATGAAAGCCGTTTTTGGTTGATCGGCAGGTAGAATATTGATTTGGTTGTAACCGGAAAAACCGTCCATAAAGGAAAATATTTCACTGTCGGCACAATCATCAATTATTTGATCGATATAGGGTGTAGGATAGTTGTCTTTTGGACAAGCACGATTTATATCCCTATAGTCGATACATATTCTTATTGTTCCTTGTTTCTTGTTAACCGGAACAATATTCGATACCCAATCCGTTAACGGGATCGGATAAATGAAACCTGCTTTCAACAGCTTCTCGACTTCTGCTTTAATCGCAGCTGCTTTCCTAGGGTGTATCTGATGCAGACGTTGCCGAACAGGTTTAGCGTCCGGGTAGGTCTTGATTTCATGAACAACAATGGAGGGATCAATTCCTGGCATTTCCTCATAGTACCAGGCAAACACGTCGCGGAATTCTTGAAATAGGACCTTGTATGTTTGAATTTCGTTATCTGTACACGAGGCACCTATATGAATGTTTTCAATAACTCCGGTTTTGACTGAAATGTCGATGGCAATAGTTTGGGAAATGTTTCCCAAATTCAACTTTGAATCAGGATGTTTCGTGGGATTCTAAGCGTCCTTGACATATTCAGCTGTAAAAATTGATGAAAAATCTTTTTCAAAGTCATCACTCTCAGGTAAAAACGAAGATCTATGATGAAGATCTTCCCATGGTAGATCGTCTACACTTAGGATTTCGCGAAGTTGTTCATCAGATGACATGACTTCAGGAAACGTTATCCGTTCTGAGGTTGATGTGAAAAGTGATTCCTCATGGACCACATTCATTTGGTCGAATTGGGTTGAACTGGAGTCGGAAAAAGACTGCATGGCCTCATAAGCAATTTCATATGGACTCAAAGGCATTGCATTACCAAATGAGTCTATCTCAGATTCAGATGGGACAATCCAAGGATCATCGTAAATAATAGTGTCTGAAGTAATCATATGAATGGATGCGAATGAAGGGTCTGCATTGATCGAAGGAAAAGGAAAAGTTCCCAGTAAACCGGAATCTTTAACTAATCCTACACCAACATCCTTGTAAGGGATAGTCATTTTACCGACATGCTGGATACTCTCTGAAGAGGCTGGGTCGGATGAAAAGTAAGCCAGCTGGTCTATCGTCACGATCTTACCATTATGTGGAAACTTTATAACTCTGAAGACCGATGACACGACCGCTGTCATAGCGTAAGACCAACTGCGACCCAAAAGAAGGTTATAGTCTAGAGGGGCATCAACCACCTCCACATCCAGACTAATAGTTTTTCCATCAACCCCTATAGGCAAATCCTGTAGAATGCCAAACGGATGGAACCCACGGCCATCAAAGGCCTTAAGAATCGTCGGGGATTGGTTCAGTGAAGGAGAACCAAGCGATCTCCAACACTGAATCGACATAATACACGTGGAAGCTCCTTCATCAATTACAGTCCGATGAATAGGCTTGTTTTTTACTATCACTGGAATCTGGAAAGCCATTTGATGAGGGAGACGTGATGTACTATTTTCTAGATCAAAGATTATCAGGTTCGGGTCCTGAATATCAACAGCTCCTATAGCCGACAAGAGTAATTTTCGTTGTGCTGGGCATGATTGCAGCACTTCCAAAGCCGACATTGCTGAGGGTGAAACAGCTAAATCCTCAACAATGTTATAATTCTGAGCTGCTCTCGCATGTGGATTGAAAGCAGATTTTCGAAGTATACCCTTGGCGGGCAGTTTAATTACCAAGTCTAGGTTAGGTTTCTCGATCTGTAGTGGATCGGAACCGGGAGCTGAGGTTGATGGATTAGAATGAGAAGATTCTGCTTCCTTACCATCAACAGGATTCTTACTACCATAATCTTGCGATCGAGTCGCAATCCGTACATGAGACATCATCAATATGGGTTCTTCACTGGCACTCGAGGAAGAACCTATCATTTTACTCTCCTGCTTCGGAAATGGATCTTTCAGAACAGCAGGAGTTGGGGAACCTTTAACGATTTTCGCAACCTCCGCCCGATGAGGGAAATCTCTTGTGAAATGATCTTCTTCACAAATTAAACAAGGATAGCGAGGTTTGCGCTTTTCGTCGTTAGATTCTGACTTCTCTTTTCTCTCCTTTGGAGCCTTGTCTGCTTTATCCTTCTTCTTGCCTTTCTTCTTACCACCGTTTTTTGATTTAGCTGTAGATGACTCTACAGCGTGAATGTCGGCGGTAATTTCAGGAGAAGACTCTCCTGTCGGGGAGTCTGGTAAGGTTATTATTGGAGAAGAATTCTTTGAGGATTTCTTCTTACTTTTAGTATTCACCGTACCAATCATGCCATCAGCAGCATGAGACCCCGAAGGAGCAGTAGCGATTTGATTTGACTTAGGAAGATCTGGGATCTTCTCGTGCAACGTACCCGACTGAGTGTAAACTAAGTCAAGGTACTGGGCTTGAGTAATGACTTGCTCCTCAGTAACTACTCCGGCCTTAGCTACATCTTCAGTAATCTTCGGTAATAATGATTTTACAAACCATTCAGCTAAGATTTGGTCCGGGATAAAAACTTTCATTAAACGTCTTCGACGTCTCCATTCGTGAATATGATCGGAAATATAAGTGGAGGTCGACTGTTTTAATGAAGTTAATAGCTCCGTGCCGTTATCGTATCTGACCGGCAACTGAAAATGAGTTAGGAACGAGGTGGCTAACTGGCTAAAATTGTAAAAAGAGGCCCGTGGTAACTCAATGTACCACTTGGCCGCGAGACCAATGAGCGTACGCTGGAAAAGACGTAAGCGAATCGAATCATCCGAGATAGAATTTGAAGCACACCAGAGGTGGTAAGTCATCACGTGATTGGACGGATCCTCTCCAGACTTACCTTCGAACTTGGGTATATCACTGGGCAACATATTTGGCATTGGCGGCCAAAACGGAAGATATTGAATTGGATCGTTCGTTAGGCGCGTCAAGTCTGGTAAATCTAAAGTTGCGATAAACGGTAACTGTCGGTTAGGATCTCTAAAAATCTGGGTCACAAGACCAGTCCCAAGAGGAGGATATCCAGGATAACTTGGAACATGAATCGCATTCGGGATATTATATCCTCTTGGAAAACCAGGATTAACCGGACCGAACTGGGGTTGCTGAGGTTGTTGATAAGTGTACCCAGGATACAGTTGATACTGGTAAACCGGTTGTTGGACAGCAGGACCGAGTTGGTACTGTCCCTGGTACTGTTGGTAGGTAAATTGAGGTTGACTTGTTACAACAGTACTTAAACCAGGCTGCCCTACAGGCATCTGGACCGTGGTTTGAATCGTAGATCCGGACAACGGTAAAGATGTCTGAGGAGTGGTTGCAGAGACAATAGAAACTGGAGCTGTCGATACTCCAGAAGTAAGTGCGGTAGATGTTGCGGTAGTTGCAGCAGTCGTTTGAGATGGAGTACTAGGTGCAATTGGCGGCTGAGTAACTATCGAAGTTACAGAAGTTTGAACATTTGAGTGGACAGGTTAAGGTTGCTGGGGTGAACCAGAAACTACGGGTTGTCCAGTTTGAGGTAACAACTGTATACTTGGCTGCAACACCTGTTGACCTTGTGATGGATCCCACACTATCATTCCGGGGTATTGACCCGTAACAGGTTGAGGATACTGAGATCCATAACTGGATTGAGGATAGGATTGATAACTGAAAGGAACAGTTCCCATACCTTGAACATATGACTGACCTTGAGGTGGTTGATAACCTTGACTCGAGTATTGACCTTGAGGTTGATAACTTTGGGGTAAATACTGATACTGGGGGTGACCTTGACCTTGAGGTTGATACCCTTGAGGTTGCCCCCCAAGCGGTAATTGACCACCTTGAGGTTGAGAAACGGGAACTGAACCTGACATCATGTAAATGTCCCCTATACCCAACGGTTTATTACCATTGTTTCCAGCTAATAACCCATGATCAATGGCTTGAGGAGATGCCCCCGCAAAGGTACCAGAAAGTGACTGATACCCGGTGGGAACAGAAGGACCGCCGTGTAAGAAATATTCAGGAGATTGAGTGAACACGGACGACTGACCAGACATATTTACAGGAGTATAAATACCTCCAGGTGGAAAAGGAGTACGAGGTGGAGAAAAACCTACCCCTGAGTTGTCTAAATAATTGGTTAACGAAAGGTACCAAGTAGTACTTCTAGGAGGACTGTAAAAGATAGATTCACACTCCCTTAGATCAATAGTGGGTTGATCTTCAAGGATAGATACGCCTAATTCTTCCTCTGGAGCAAGTTCTTCAATTGCTATCAAACCAGTAGGAAGATTTTCAGTGATGACTCTTTCTACCCTAGGTGAATCTGGTACACTAGAAGTTGGAGTAACAGGTTCAGATATTTCAGGTTCTTCGTCTATATCACTAGTAGATGAAAAACTACCAACAAGCTCAGAAACTGCAACTGCTTCAGGATTATAACCTGTTTCTAGACTTTGGTAATCTTGATGGACTACCAACGAAGACTCTCCTTCTTCAGGTGAACCTACTCTATTGCCACTAGGAGGAGTTACAAGGACCTTTAAACCTTCGTAATGACTCGGGACGTCTTGAGGAGGTTCACCCCGAAGTCTACGGGATTTCCTCAACAATTCGGCCACAGAAACAACCTCAGGAGACTTGCCCCGAAGTCTACAGGACTGTCTCGGTAATTCCGCCACAGTTAAAAACTTTTAACTACTGCACACCTAGGGTAATTCTGCCAAAGTAAAATCTCAAAGCAAACCACCTAAAGTCTCTAAAGAACCAAACAAATTTGAATCACACGCCTAAAGAATCTAGGGCGTCAAACCAAGCACAAACAGTAGCCTTCCAGACCGAAAACGCTAGTTGGAGATGAAACCCAACATCGCCGGATTCAGTACAGAAGTGGCGGGTGGAACAGTTACCCCGACAACCTACTTAATGAATAGACCGACACAAGTTCCTCCACTTTAACTGTTTCGAGTGAAGCCCGGAAAATCCAAGTGAGTCTAGCCGATGTCTGCTCCAGGTACACTGGGATCTTCCCTCCACCGTCACCTCGGTAGAATCCTAAAGATAATGGTCACTAAGGTTACCAACCGCAACAAATTCACCTGGGGGAACAGTCTACACTCCGACAGCACGCAAGGGCAGAGTATCAAGCTCAATCCCCTTGCCGGTTCCTTGACAATAATCCAAGGTTTACCGACAAGTGACCCCTGGCTCCTCGACAATGGTTAATCCGAGGTTTACCATTTGTAATACGTGCGTGTCTGGCGTCGTTCCCAACGAGGGAGGATTGATCCCCTCACTGGTTCGGACACGAGCTCGTGCTTCTCCTTTAAGAGGAGCTTTCCCAGAGTACAAATGAAACAATTGGATTTATTCTATCACAAGATAAGCTACTTGTTTGGTTTTGTTGTCTTGGAGAGTTAATTACTCTCCTACTCCAAGACACTAGCCTGATCTAAATTGGTGTTTCAGAGCCCTAGTAAATAAAAGTTACTAAGTTGATTTTACTTTAAGCGTTAATTTTACGGTTTTTCTTAAAGACAAAAGGGTAGTGGAGATGAAACTGGTGGTGTGTAGACTCGACTCGCAACCACTACAAAGATGCGCCTAAGATGATTTACACTACTTTTCTTTTTCAATGAATCTCCTAACTAAGAGAGTTGGAAAATGCAAATTTTATAGAAAACAACTTTCTTAGTAAAGACAATCAAAGAAACAATTCTCTTTATCTTTTCAAAACACACAACTCATGACCACTAATTACGCTACGAAATTTCCTTTTTCTCCCAAAAGTCTACAAATGCTACCAAAGCAAACTTTTTCCAAAAGAACTTTTGTGTTTTTCCTAGATTAATAAAGCATGTAAAACTATTTTATCAAATCAAATTTAACAAATCTAATACAATCAAATCAAAGTCACTCAAGAGAAAATTGAAAGTAAATTTACCTAAAAGCAAAAAATAATGAGGACAAAAGCCTACAAAGATGATTCCCGGATGTTTTACTCAGTCAAAATGCAACTAAGGATCAGTTCATGCAGAATCATAAACTAATCAAAAAACAAAATCGAAATGTTTTTGTTCTTTTTTCTCAAGAATGGAATTCAAGGCTTTAACAAACAAACTTTTCGAGATTCGCAAAGAGAAGACACAAAGGTAGGTCTCTCACAAGGGTGACTTCTACGACAGGCCCGACTCCTAAGAGGACTGATCAAAACCAAGGAGATCCAAAGTTTGACAACCTCTAACGCCAAAGTCACTACAGGACCAGTTAAAAAATCAAATCCTAAGGCAAAATCCCTATGAATTCCACCAAAACCCTCGACACTAACAGGACAAGTTCAGGTGAAGATCTTTTATAGTAAACTAATGTATCTGGGCAGTAAAAACAAAGTAAAAACAAAATCTAAAGAGCAAAAGAGGAAAAATGGAATTTTCTCAAATTTGACAAGGGTATGCAGGTGATTTGTTGACACAGGCGCGGGTACGCCCTGTGCACAAAGACACAGTGCGTACAAGTACGCACTGTGTCAAACTCAGAGACTGCGTATTGTTGGCAAAGCTAAGAAAAATAAAAATCTAAATTGACTCTAAGCTAACCCACCCAAATACACAGTTAGACAGCCAAAAATCAGAAAACAAGCGATTTTTCTCAGACCAAAATATCAAATCAAAAAGAACTCAAACACATTCATGGATTCCCCAGTGGAGTCGCCATTTTGTCACGTGGAAAGAGTCGTTAGTGCGGACACAACCGACCTTCCTAGAAGCCTAAGACTTTCTAATGACAAACAAGACAAATAAGAACAATCCTTCCCTAAATATGCTTTTATAATATGAGAAATCAAGTGTTTAGATCCTACCTGTAATCCAACGCTGTTGTAGTAATCCAGCTTCGTTGATCCGGATGAGCTCCTCCTTCCCTTCGAAACCTGCATTCACTAACAATCAAACGATTAAATAGCACCTGAATATCACATAAAATAAAACATATTTAACATATAGACCAAGGAGTATATGAAACAACTCATTAATAACAAATTGTTGAGAAGAATGGACTAATTTGTATTAAAAGGTAACAAAAGGAACCATTACAACCTGAGCCTTGGTGTTGTGCAAGCTCCTCCCAGGGTCCACAAGAGTTCTCCCTTACTCTGATCAGCTCACCCACCTCCCAATGGAAACAAGTAAAGATGGTAATCTCTCCTCACAAGCTTCTACAAGGAAGTCCTAATTCTAGCAGCATCTACCCTTAGGAATGTTCAGCTTTCCAACCTCTCCTCCTTCTGGCCCAATCCCTGTATTTATAGTGCTCTAGAAGAAGTTAATCAGGTCCACCATCAATGGGATAAGCCCCTCTTTGGATGGGATAGCTCCCCTCTTGATGGGATAAGTTCCTCTTTCATAAGGATACATGAACCATCTGGAGGCGCTCAATACACATCAAACAAGCTTCTAGAATGCTCTAGAAATGACCACAAGTAACTTTTTTGGAGTGAAACTTGCGCCTTTTGAGCTTTACAGGAGTACGCACCCATTTCTTTACAGACAGAGCGTACAAGTACGCAAGAGTTGTGAACTTGGAGTGCGTACACGCAGGTAAGGCTAAGAGAAACTACGTACCCAGAGATATATAGATTTGTAAAGACTTTCTCTCTTTCTTGGAGTTTGACATGGAGAGCAGAGGTATGAGGCTTGCCAAGGAGGATAGTATGACAATTGATGGAGCCATACTAACTGCAAATAGTCATGGTGACAAATTTTAGTGTAACAGGAACCCCAACCACCATTACATGAAATGTTTGGAAAAACATACATTGGGAGATTCTCAGACATCAAAGATCCATTAGAAGAAGAAAATGAGCAAAAGGAAGCAAAAAATATTGTGGGAGAAGAGAATGATGAAACTCTAGAGGACGAAGAGTTTGGATTACCTGACATTGTTGATTAAATTTAAAAAATGCTTGGAAATCAAGCTTTGCAACGTTTTGACTTTGACATTTTATGAGAAGAATAAACACTCAATTAAGGTTGTTATACGTACAATATTTGTAATATGTGATTTTCACATTAATTTTTAAGTTGATCATTATTTTTTGAAAAAAAAGTGATTATTATTATTTTTTTGAGATGAAATTCATAAAAAAACTATTATTTAACCATTTTTAGTCAAAATTTCCGTATAAAAATTGCGATTTTGACATGTCAATTCGAGCAAAAAATTATCAAAACGTGTAGTTTTTTAGTTATATTTATGTTAAAAATGGTTATTTTTATGTCTATTGTTAAAAGAATATTATTTTTTAGAAACAATTATTTCATGTGGATTGAAAAATTAATTAAGGATGTATAAATATGTAGAATATCGAAAATTCAAAATATCAACCTCCTAATTTAAAAATGCAAAAAAATAAAAACCTCACTACAAAAAAATTAAAATTAAAATAAAAAACAAGAAAATATGAAGAAAACGACCACTTCAAAAATTAATAAATTTACAAAATAATTATTTACATTTCATACATTAGAAAATTTAAAGTCAAAAAATAGGGCTTTTAAAAAAAGGGTATGATGCAGAATACCCACTTTTTAAATCAGCGTGAAAATCACTACCATTCTCAAACGTAATGTACATAAAAAAAATTAAAGTGCCAAAAACTATGCTCTAAAAAAAACGTGTTTGTTCTACATCACCCTTTTTCAAAATCAGGTCATTTTTTTGCTATCTCTATGAAATGGGTAACAGTATGAGTTCCCGTTTCAAAGTTTACATTGTATATATATATATATATATATATATATATATATATTCTCATAAATTTATTTTTCTATACAAAAATATAGGACAAAATTTAAGATATATATATATATATATATATATATATATATATATATATATAGAGAGAGAGAGAGAGAGAGAGAGAGAGAGAGATATTCTCATAAATTTATTTTTCTATACAAAAATATAGGATGAAATTTAAGATTAGTGCATTGAATAATTTTTCAGGGGAAAATTCAAATTTGCATCATGTGAAAGTTGATATAATAAGGTGCATCATATTTTGTATTGAACTAGTATAATTTGTGTATCATCTTAATTGAATGTATTTTTGAAGTCTTAATTTTGTGTTAATATATTTAATTGAGTTAGATTGGATAATTATATTATTTTTCATTTATTACTAGAGTGGAAAAATTGAAGCAATCAACTCTAATGCTCATATTAATAACAAGTCTCAATTTTGAGAATTGGAATTTGAAACCTTCATAATTAAATGACATTTTTGTGTCAAAATTATTTTACTTATATTAGACTCACCTGGAACTATTTTTCACTCGGACACTTTTCAGATGGTGCATGTTACACTAAAAAATGTCACCTTGACTACTTACAGTTAGTATGGCTCAAATCAACAGTCATGCTACCCTCTTAGGCAAGTCTCATGCCTCTGTTATCCATCTCAAACTCAAAGAAGAGAGAAAGTCTTGTAAAAACTATGTTTATCTCTGGGGTCGCAGGTTCTCTCTAGCCTTACCTGCGGGGACGCTGACCTTGTTCACAAAATATGCGTCCATGGACGCTCTGTATGTTAAGGGACAGGTGCGTCCCTCTGTAAAAGGCAAAATGCGCGAGTTTTATCTTGAAAAAGTTACTTGTGGTTACTTCTAGAACATTCTAGAGGTCGGTTTGATGAAATGGATGCGCCTCCAGTTGGTTCATGTATCTCTATTAAGGGGGAACTTATCCCATCAATAAGGGAGCTATCCCACCCATAGAGGGGGATGATCCCATTGATAGTGGACCTGAATAACCTCTTTACAGCACTATAAATAAAGGCATTGAGCCAGAAGGAGAAGAGGTTGGAGCTATACATTTTCTTTGGGTAAATGCTGCAGGATTTAGGTCTTCCATTAGAGCCTTTGTGAGGAGAGATTGTCTTCACTAGATTCTACTTGGGAGAGGGTGAGCTTTGTCAAAGTAGAGGAAAACCCTTGATGGACCCTGGGAGGAACTTGCACAACACCAAGGCCAGGTTGTAAGAGTTTCTTTGTTTCGTTATTAATACAAACTGGTTTATTTTTCTCAATAGCTTGTGTTAATGAGTTATTTCATGTGTTCCTTGGTCTGCATGTTGAATATATGTTTTATTATATGAAATGCAAGTGCTTGGTAATTGTTTGATTGTTTGTGGTTGCAGGAATTGACTTGAAGGAGGAGCTCATCCGGATCGTCAAGAACGGACTTCAACAACAGCGTTTTGGAATAAGGTAAGCCTAAACACTTGTAGTTTTCATGTTGTAAAAGGTGTATTTAGAGAAAGATCACTCCATTTTGTCTTGTTTGTCATTAGAATGTCTTAGACTTCTAGGAAGGTCAGTCGTGTCCGCACCCTTGACAGATTCCGTGTGACAAATTGGCGACTCCGCTGGGGATAGTTTCCATTAATGAGAAGAGTTTTTTCCTTTGTGTGAACTTTGCTCTGAGAAAATTGGTTTATTTTTCTGGTTTTTGGCTCTGTGTTTCTGTTTCTGGGTGGGTTAGCTTAGGATTAGTTTTATTTTGGTTTTTCTTGAGTTTTTTAGAAGGACGCACCCTCTGAGTGCTGCACAGTGCGTCCCTGGACGCACTTTCGCAGCGTGCACAGTGCGGGCCCGCGCCTGTGATAACGGGTTGCCTGCGTCTTCCTGTAAAATTTAGGAAAATTCCATTTTTTGCATTTTTTGCTCTTAGATTTTGTTTTTTCTTAGTTTTTACTGCCCAGATCCACTGGTTACCTGCCATAAATCTTCACCTAGGCTTGTTTCCTTGGCATTCCTGCTTTAGCTTTCATCAATTGGGTGTTTTGAGTCTCTTTTTTGAGAAATTCTTGATTTGATTTCCTTTGGTCATTACTTGGAGGTTTGTCTCAGTCTTTTCACAATTTTGCATCTTTTTGCTTGTGTTTTTGCAAAAAAATTTCCCCCTCATTCGCCGGGGGGGCTAAATTGTGTATGAGTGTTAATCGCCTTTGAGTGTTTTTATTTTATGATCTTTGGAACTCTCACCCAATTTTCTCGACTTGCACTTGATTGGTTCTTAGATTACATTAGAATCATCTTGTGTTTGAGAATTCTCTTGCATAGATCACATTTGCATAATTAGAGTTCTCAGTTTCAGAATATGAATGAAAAATGTGCATAGATTACATTTGCATACTTTTCATGTGAATTGTGCATAGATTACAATTGCATAGTTTACATTCTGAAAAATCAATCGTAGATTTAGATCAGCTTTCTTTGATTTGAATTTACACAAAAATAAAAATAAAAATTGGTTTGGAATTGATTTGCATTAGTTTTTCTTGATGAAATTAGTGCATTAGAGAATTTGTTATATTTTCTCTTAATGATCAATTTTTTGCATTGTTGGAAGTCAATGGAAACTCTCTCCTTACTTTAGTTAGGATTCATCGAATTGAAAAGATTACATTATCATATTCGATTGCATTCAGTTGAGTCGGGTCATAACACCATTGGTTTCATCTCCATTTACCCGTTTGAGTAATAACAACCTTAATAACACAACGCTTAATTAAAATTCATCTAGTAATTTTTATTTTTCTAGGGCTCTGAAACACCAACATAGCTTAGGCTAGGGTCTTGGAGTAGGTGAGTACTTAACTCTCCAAGACTACAAAACCAAACAGATAGTTTATCTTGAGTAGATCAAATCCAATTATTTCAGTTACACTCTGGGAAAGCTCCTCTTAAAGGAGAAGCACGAGCTCGTGTCCGAACCAGTGAGGGGATCATTCCTCCCTCGTTGGGAACGACGCCAGACAGTACGTATTACAAACGGTAAACCTCGGATTAACCATTGTCGAGGAGCCAGGGGTCACTTATCGGTAAACCTTGGATTATTGTCAAGGAGCCGGTAAGGGGATTGAGCTTGTTACTCTGCCCTTGCGTGCTGTCGGAGTTTAGACTGTTCCCCCAGGTGTAATTGTTGTGATTGGTAACCTTAGTGACCATAATCTCTAGGATTCTACCCAAGGTGACGGTGGAGGGAAGGTCCCACTGTACCTGGAGCAGACGTCGGCTATACTCACTTGGATTTTTTGGGGGGTTCACTTCACTCGAGACGGTTAAAGTGGAGGAACTTGGTCCAGTCTATTCATTAAGCAGGTTGTCGGCGTAACTGTTCCACCCGCCATTTCTGTACTGAATCCAGCGAGGTTGGGCTTCATCACCAACTAGCGTTTTTGGTCCGGAAGAATACTGTTTGTGTGTGGTTTGACTCCTAGATTTGATAGCGCGTGTTAATTTGTTTGTTTTTACTTTTAGAGACCATAAGTGTGAATTGTGAATTGTTAATTTTAGTCTTAGTTATAAATTGTTAATAAAATTCACTGAAGTTGAATATAATGGCAAATGTTCCGGAATTTATCAACCTAGGAACCCCTCCTAACGAGAATCCTAGTACTTTTCCTTACTTTGGAAATGTTGGTCCTCCTTATATGGCTACTTTGTCATTACCTGGATTTACAATAGGTTTACCGATATGGTTATTTTCAACTTCGTTGGCCCAAAATACTCCAATTGTTCCATCTCAACCGGATGCTTCACCTCAACAGAGTTCACCATCTCAACATCACCAACCTTCTGTTGACCCTTTACCTTCTTCGCCTAATTTTTCTTCCTCCATTTCTTCCTCTTCGCCTGGTAAAAGCCTTGATGTTAGTAACCAGGAGGTTAAGAAGAAGAAGAAAGGGAAGAAGAAGAAGAAGAAGAAGAAGCAAGATAAGAAAGAAGTCAACCAACCAACCATGGCTGTAAGTGTTAGTGGTGTTGAGGAAAATTCCGACATGCATCGTAAACCCAAATACCCTTGCAGGCTTTGTAAGGGTGACCACTTCCTTGTCAATTGTCCTGGTATACCAAAGGTCTTGGAAGTATGGTCAGAAAAATCTCATCAACTTTCCGTTGATCCATCAACCAGTGATAGTCAGGTTCCTGGGAAAAAGGGTAAAGTTAGGTTTCCTTGTAAGTTATGCAAAGGGAGTCATCAAACTCACATTTGCCCTCACATGGATGAAGCCTCAACATTGTTGGAAAACCTCACTGTTCCCCAGCAAGAATTTCCAACTGGTTACCGTAAACTTTCTCCCAACCTACCGTCAACTGACGGAGTGATTGATCTAATTTCAAATACAGTCGATCACACTCTCCCATTGGAGAGTGAAACTCATGTCACTCAGGTTGATGATCCATTAGTTGATCAAGTGGTCGATTCAATTTCACATTCGGTCGATCACACTCTCCTTTTCAAGAGTAAATTTCATACCGCTGATGTTCTTCTTGTTACATCGGATTCTTCTATGCCGGGGGGCATTTCACCTGTTTCTACAGAACCCCCTCCAAGTACTGAGGTCTTTTCCTTTGATTGGAATAGACTGACAGAACCTCGTCTTCCTTCCTCCATCCCTTTCCAAATCATTGTCAAGGCTGGTGGTAGGGACATACATCGTACTCAGGTAGATGAAGGTGCTTCTGTTAGTATTTTATCCTCAGCTGTTTGGAAAGCTTTGGGTTCCCCTCAGCTTGCGCCTATTACGCAGAATCTGAAAGCTTTTAACAGAACAATTAGTGAACCTTTAGGGATCCTTCCTAAGTTTTCTATTACCTTGGAAGGTAAAACTGTTTGTGTTGATCTTATGGTAGTTCGAGGTCCCTTGGATTTCAATTTACTCCTTGGGCGAGACTATGTTTATGCAATGAAAGCTGTCGTATCGACACTCTTTCGCGTGATGTCTTTCCCTCACAATGGCAGTATTGTGACTGTAGACCAGCTTTCGTTCCCTAGTCTTTTTTCAACTACCAATAATATGACACCCCTAAATGTTCCTGATTCTAAAGTGGTATCTACCCTGCCACGGGTTAATTATGTGGCAACCGGTCCCATGATTTCAGTTACCGATGTAAGTGAGCCTCTCACTGTTTGCTCATCTTCCTTTGATTTAGATCCGGTAATTGACATGGAAAACTCTATGGGATTACTTGAACACGATGTTCTTATCCCTTTTGAGTCCCTTGACATGTGTTCCTTCCCAAGAAGTATTCTTCCTTCGGATGAAGACCTCTTGGAAGCCATGATCAAGGTGTGTCCATTGACATGTCTTTCCTCCAGTTGGAAGCCATGATCAATGTCACGAGGATAGTTTTTTCCTGTATCAACCTCGTTAAAAAATGAAACAGGCTAGAGCGAGGATAGTTTTTTCTTGTATCAACCTCGTTAAAAATGAAACTGGATGTAACGAGGATAGTTTTTTTTCCTGTATCAACCTCGTTAAAAAATGAAATAGGCTAGCATGAGGACAGTTCTTTTACTGAGTCAACCTCATTAAAAAATGAATCAGCTAGATTTTAGGATATGTAGGTAGATTGTAGAAAGTAGGGCGAGGACAGTTCCTTTTACTGTGTCAACCTCGTTAAAAAATGAATCAGTGAAGCGAGGACAGTTCCTTTTACTGTGTCAACCTCGTTAAAAAATGAATCAGTGAATCGAGGAAAGTTCCTTTTACTGTGTCGACCTCGTTAAAAAATGAATCAGTGTGTACGAGGAAAGTTCCTTGTACTGTGTCGACCTCGTTAAAAAATGAATCAGTGAGTACGAGGATAGTTTTTTCCTGTATCAACCTCGTTAAAAAATGAAATAGGCTGTAATGAGGATAGTTCTTTTACTGAGTCAACCTCATTAAAAAATGAATCAGGTAGATTTTAGGTTATGTAGGTAGACTGTAAAAAGTAGGTTTTTGAGGATAGTTCCTGTTACTGAGTCAACCTCGTTAAATAATGAATCAGGTATGAGGATAGTTCTTCTCTTGTGTCAACCTCCTTAAAAATGAAACAACTCCCTTTTCAAGTTAAATATTGAAAGTAAACCTTCATTTCATCCAGCCGGTTGAATGCAATGAAGCCTGGGGGGCATGTACCTCGCTTTGCATCATTATGCTGGGGGCATGCGAATTTTTTGAGCATAGTTCCTTGTCTTGTGTCAAGCTCGTTAAAAAATGAAACAAGGGTAGGTTAAGTAGGTAGATTGTAGCGAGTAGTCATGAGCATAGTTCCTTGTCTTGTGTCAAGCTCATTAAAAAATGAATCAAGGATTTTAGAGCATAGTTCCTTGTCTTGTGTCAAGCTCGTTAAAAAAAAATGAATCAAGGTTTTTAGAGTAAAGTTTTTCTTAGGTAGATTGTAGAGAGTAGTTATGAGCAAAGTTCCTTGTCTTGTGTCAAGCTCGCTAAAAAATGAAACAACTCCCACAATTCTTTCCAAGATCTTGAAAGTAAAGCTTCATTCCATCCACCTCATTGAATGCAATGAAGCTTGGGGGGCATGTACCTTGGTTTGCATCTTTATGCTGGGGGCATGTGAACTTATAACAAGCATAGTTTTTCGTTTCAAGCTTGCATAAACATGAAACTGAATCCGAGCATAGTTCTTTCCCTGTGTCAAGCTCGTTAAAAAATGAAACAAATCCTCCTCTACTTGAGTCGAGAGATTGACTAGATCTTGTAAATGTTAAGTTGTATGTTTAGGTTAGTTATTTCAGTTTTTTGCATAATTTTCTTATAGTTTTAGGTCGAGTCTTTCAAATGATCTCGTACTTGAACCTTCATTTCATCCAACCAATTGAATGAAATGAAGCTGGGGGGCATGCGCTCTAGCAGTTATGCTTAGGGGGCATCAAGCACAGTTTTCTCTCTGTTTCAAGCTTGTGAAAAAATGAAACTACTTTGAAGCATAGTTTTTATCTGTTTCAAGCTTTTGTAAAAATGAAACCTATCTCGAGTCAATTTCAGTTATTTTCAAGACTCGTTAAACTCATGAAAATCCCGAGATTATTTTGCTATCTTTCATTCTCGTAAAACAAACGAAAATGCCGAGTTCTTTCCGTCTTTTCCTGCTCGTAAATTAAATTGAAAGTCGGCCATATGAGTACATTTTTATCATTTTTTCGAACTCATTAAAATTTATGAAAAAGTGAAAACCATGAGTACATTTTTATCCCTTTTTCGAACTCATTAAAACTTATGAAAAAGTGAAACCTCAGAGTCATCTTTTAAGCCCTTTTCTGACTCCTAAAACATGAAAAGATTGCCGAGCGTTTCTTTTACACTCGTTAAAACGGAATTAAGAGACGGTCCCCTTATAGCCCTTTTCTGACCGTAAAAACAGGAAAAGATTGCCGGGTTTTTGTCGTTTCAAACTCGAGACTGGAAATAAAACGACGTGTCCTTGATCGCTTTTTACTTTTCAGGTCAGTGGCACTAATTATGAAAGTACTCCTTGGTCGCAAGATCAAGCGGTTCCCCCAAGTATTATTTTATACTTTTTCGGGCTTGAGGGACACAAATGTACGAAAAAGTTCAACGTGGAGTCTCCTTTAGTTTTTTCAGACTCTCTAAAATTGAAAAACGCCGAGTTTCTCCTATACTGGGCTCGTTAAACTTTTACAGTAGAGGACCTGTTCAATTACAAACAGGAACGAACCACTCCTTCCTAGGGTTCGAATTTAAACTAGGTTGGACTCGTCCGAAGGATGAGCTTATAATCAAGCATATGTTATCCTCCTCAAGCTTGTTAAAAATAAAGAGGTACTTGCCAGAAATGGTGGGGGAAAAAAGAGAAGAATGAACCTATTTGTCACCTTTTGTCTCAGAAGAAACTTTATTACCGCTCTTGAACACGACACTTTTCATTCACCTGGGTTGGGAAATCTTTTACCTCACAGTTGACCAAATCACTTTGAAAGTCTTTAACCGGGTTCCAGGGGTTAACTTTGAGTTATATGTCACCAAGCCATCTGTTGTGTCGTTATGTGTTCAAGAGGTCTGCAAGCAAAAACTTTCATCTGCAAAATACTTGTCATCCATTTGACCATCCCTGAGTCAGTCCTTACAGCAACATTTCTTCAACTTGAACAATGATTTCATGTTGCGGGCTTGCCTGCAACGGGTCGCTTTCTATCGACATCGACACATTATCTAGAAAGATGACTTAGGAATCGACAGTACCTTGAAGTCTGCATGCATCAATGGCAGGTTTCTCGCCTTTGACGTCAGTTTACATCATTGACTTTCGATCAGAGGATTCCGTGAAGTGTTCGACATCAAAACATCTATTCACATTTCACGGGTTGTGCTTGGTACTTTGAGAACCATTGACATTACTGGTGGTTTCTCTCACGCTTGCTAACAGTTTACATCATTGACTGGTAATCAAGTGGTTTCTACCATGTTCGACATCAAATCATTTAATCACATGGCTAGAATCGTACCAATTCGGGAAGTAGAAGTGAAGACCCTGGATCTAGTTTCTACCATCCAGGCTGCGAGGAGTTTTGTATTCATTATCTATGTAGACTAATCATAAACAGATGGCTGCGTCCATACTGTGTCTACAAAAGTCTATAAAAATGATGTACTGCAAGATCATTCCTGTATCAGAATAGTTAGTCCATTAGTTAAAGTTTTGAATCTGAGTATGGGAATGCCTACCTCAGTAATGATATAATCTTATCCATGTATTTTGTGTTGAAAATTGCAGGTTCCAACCAGGCCATCCACAAGGCAATCCTTGAAATGATAAAGCGCTTCACCCTTCCTAGAATTACAAAACCCTATTCTATTCCAGACTTCGCACTTTAGGGGGCAATCTGTTACACTAAAAAATGTCACCTTGACTACTTACAGTTAGTATGGCTCAAATCAACAGTCATGCTACCCTCTTAGGCAAGTCTCATGCCTCTGTTATCCATCTCAAACTCAAAGAAGAGAGAAAGTCTTGTAAAAACTATGTTTATCTCTGGGGTCGCAGGTTCTCTCTAGCCTTACCTGCGGGGACGCTGACCTTGTTCACAAAATATGCGTCCATGGACGCTCTGTATGTTAAGGGACAGGTGCGTCCCTCTGTAAAAGGCAAAATGCGCGAGTTTTATCTTGAAAAAGTTACTTGTGGTTACTTCTAGAACATTCTAGAGGTCGGTTTGATGAAATGGATGCGCCTCCAGTTGGTTCATGTATCTCTATTAAGGGGGAACTTATCCCATCAATAAGGGAGCTATCCCACCCATAGAGGGGGATGATCCCATTGATAGTGGACCTGAATAACCTCTTTACAGCACTATAAATAAAGGCATTGAGCCAGAAGGAGAAGAGGTTGGAGCTATACATTTTCTTTGGGTAAATGCTGCAGGATTTAGGTCTTCCATTAGAGCCTTTGTGAGGAGAGATTGTCTTCACTAGATTCTACTTGGGAGAGGGTGAGCTTTGTCAAAGTAGAGGAAAACCCTTGATGGACCCTGGGAGGAACTTGCACAACACCAAGGCCAGGTTGTAAGAGTTTCTTTGTTTCGTTATTAATACAAACTGGTTTATTTTTCTCAATAGCTTGTGTTAATGAGTTATTTCATGTGTTCCTTGGTCTGCATGTTGAATATATGTTTTATTATATGAAATGCAAGTGCTTGGTAATTGTTTGATTGTTTGTGGTTGCAGGAATTGACTTGAAGGAGGAGCTCATCCGGATCGTCAAGAACGGACTTCAACAACAGCGTTTTGGAATAAGGTAAGCCTAAACACTTGTAGTTTTCATGTTGTAAAAGGTGTATTTAGAGAAAGATCACTCCATTTTGTCTTGTTTGTCATTAGAATGTCTTAGACTTCTAGGAAGGTCAGTCGTGTCCGCACCCTTGACAGATTCCGTGTGACAGTGCAAGAATCGCTTCAAACAAAGTTAGTATGTAAAAGTTTTTCTCCTACAAGTTGACCTACCATGTTGACCATGGTGCAAGAATCACTTCAAAATTAGTTCATATGTAAAAGTTTTGTCTCATACAAACCAAAGATGTTGACCACCATGGTATGAAAGGATGCCACATTGGCCTAGTTATTCATGCATATGGGTCTAGCCATGTGTGGATTTTTACTCCAAACAATCCAAAATCATAACAGTAGTTGAGGGAGTCAAATCTATGCATATGGGTCTAGCCATGTGTGGACTTTTACTCCAGATAATAATAGTTGAGGGAGCCAAATATTACTCTAGTTGGCTATTGGGCTACTATTTATAGGAGGAGTATGGTTTCCATTCTATGCTATTGTATTTTGTTTCATAGTTTATTATCGAATTGAGAGTTGGTGTTTTACAAGCCATGGGTATAGTAACTCCATAGAGAATGTCTTTTCTTTTATTTTCATATTTCCATACTAGATAAAAGAGATAAAGGTGACCTCACCTTCTAACTATTTCTTCTTAAAGTAAAATTCTTATCTCTTATAATTATATGTATCTCTTATTATTTTCTATTCCTTACATTTTAGTGTCTCCATTCATTTAAACAAAAAACCAACTATTCTAAGATCTTAAAAAAAATTAACCTAACCTAGACTAATAAGTTGTGACATTTTATTTCTGTGGAATATCTACCATAATTTACATATGAACAGCTCATATTTGTTGGGTGTGGAGCCTGATTATCTTCTGTATTCAAAGGTTTCAGCCGAATGTATACCCCAGGAAGACTGTACACCCCTCCACGTGAGGGGGTGCAAGGGGGCTAATCCCCTCCTGCTGGGGGGTCTGGGGGCCAGCAGTCCTCTAGCGGGGGTTCGGGGGCAGCACCCCTAAAGCTAAAAATAGATGTAAAATTTCCTTGTAAAAGTTTAGTAATTTCTAGTCAATCTAGGTCGTTCATTAGGCAGATGATCTAACGGTAGAAGTTATGTTTAATTTGGGGTTTTTCGCCCTAGATGGCAACCCCTCACTATATGTGAGGGAATTGTATTGCGTCTATGTACATCTATATTCTGAGTGAGGAAGAGAGAGGAGATTGAGAACAAAGAGGCTGTTACAGCGAATCTACTGTAGGTAGTATCTCTTCAGTTTGCTGGATAATATAAAAGGAAGGACTGGTTGTTTCTCCGTGGATGTAGCCCAAACTGGGTGAACCATGTATATCTGTGTCTCTCTTGTTTTATGCATTTTCTGTGTTTATATTTCTGCAATATTTTATGTGTTCCATTGCTCCATAATATATAATTTTCTAACAACTGGTATCAGAGCTGAAGGTCTATTTGGCTGATAAACTTGCAGGAGAGAAGGGTTCATAGTTCGAGTGGGAGCAATGGCGGAAGATGGTAGGTTTAGGGTCGAAAAATTCAATGGCAAAAACTACCAGTTGTGGAAGATCCAGATGGAAAATTATCTGTATCAGAGAGATTTGTACCTACCATTGAACGGAAAGACAAAGAAGCCGATGAGTATGATAGACACAAAATGGGATATTTTGGATATAAAGGCACTTGGAACAATACGGTTGTGCCTAGCGGCGTCGGTATCGTTTAATATTTCAAAGGAAACGACAACACAAGGTTTAATGTCGGCATTGGCCAAACTATACGAAAAACCCTCAGCCTCAAATAAGGTATTTCTTATAAAGCATTTATTTAACATGAAGATGTTAGAATGTGGATCTGTTGCAGATCATTTAAATGATTTTAATACAGTTACAAGTTGGTTAAGTTCTGTAGGGGTAAATTTTGATGATGAAGTTAGGGCTCTTTTATTTCTGTGCTCATTGCCAGAAAGTTGGAATGGTTTAGTTATGGCCGTTAGTAACTCTATCTCTGGATCTAGTACTTTAAATTTTGATGATGCTGTTGGTGCAATCCTTAGCGAGGAAATTCCATGGAAAAGCTTCGATGAGACATCAGGTAATGCTTTGACTGCAGAGACTAGGGGAAGAAAAATGGAAAGAGGAAAGAGCCCAGGATATTGCAATAAGTCAAGAAAAGGCAGATCAAAGTCCAAATCGGGGATAGTGTGCTGGAAATGTGGGAAGAAAGGACACTTGAAGAAAGACTGCAAGTCTCGGAAGGGAAAAGAAGGAGATGCACAGCAAGAAACTAATCATGAAGCGAATGTAATAGGTGATGTGTTGCAAGATGCTTTGATTCTTTCATTAGAAAATATTATTGATGCCTGGGTGGTAGATTCAGGGGCCTCATTCCATGCCACACCTGATAAGAAACATTTTCATGATTATGTTCAAGGATATTTTGGAAAAGTTCGATTGGGTGATGATAAACCCTGTAAAATCGTTGGAATGGGTACAGTTTTCATAAAACAACAAAATGGAAATCAGTGGCTATTGAAGAATGTAAGGCATGTTCCAGATCTAAAGAAAAATTTGAATTCAACAAGGTAGTTGGGAGGTGAAGGTTGTGTAAGTATTTTCACAGATAAAACCTGGAAGGTCACTAAAGGATCCCTCGTAATAGCAAAAGGAGAAAAGGTTGGTACATTGTATTTATGCAATGGCATTTCTAATTATGTTAATGCTTTAACCTCTACAGGAGAAGATACAACATTGTGGCATCATAGGCTCGGGCACATGAGTGAGAAGGGGATGCAGATTCTTCACACAAGAAATTTGTTGCCAGGTTTGAAGCATGTTGATTTTAAATTCTATGAGAATTGTGTTTATGGAAAATAGAAGAGAGTCAGTTTCCTTAGAGTTGGGAAAGAAAAGAAGAGCGAAAAATTAGAGCTTGTGCATACAGATGTATGGGGACCTGCTCAGGTATCATCTCTTGGTGGCTCTCATTATTATGTTACTTTTATTGATGATGCAATCAGAAAAACTTGGATTTATTATATTCGAAATAAATCTGATGTATTTGATACTTTCAAGAAATGGAAAGCTTTGGTTGAAAATGAGATAGGGAAAAGGTTGAAGTGTCTCAGATCAGATAATGGAGGTGAATACTACAACAAAGAGTTTGATAGGTACTGTTCAAAGAATGGAATTCATAGAGAGAAGACAATTCCAGGAACACCACAAGGAAATGGTGTGTAAGAAAGGATGAACATGACAATCATGGAGCATGCAAGGTGCATGAGATTGCATGCAGGATTGCCTTTACAATTTTGGGTAGATGCTGTAGATACTGTTGTTTATCTAATAAACAGAGGGCCTTCAAGTTCCTTGGATGGTGGTATTCTAGAGGAGGCATGGACAGGTAAAAATGTAAACTACTCATTTTTGAAGACTTTTGGTTGTGAAGCCTTTGTCCACATTAACAAAGAAAATAGAACAAAGCTTGAGGCAAAATCAAAGAAATTTACCTTTATTGGATATGGTGTTAATGATTTTGGTTATCGCTTATATGATTATGAAAATCACAAAATAATTAGGAGCAGAGATGTAATATTCAATGAAAAGGTCTTGTATAAGAATCAGTTGTAGGAAAAGAAACCAAAGAAAGAAAACAGAGAATACACAGTGCTTGACGATATCACAGGAAAAGTGATGGTGTCTGAAAATCATAATGATCAACAGTGACAACAACAACCACAATAGCAACAAGCACTTCAAACACCTGAAAGTGGTGTTAGAAGATCTACTGGGATAAGTAGACCCCCTTAATGATACTCTCCTTCATTATATTATGTATTGTTGACTGATTCTGGTGAACCAGAATGTTATGAAGAAGTAGTGCAGATAGAAACCAGGAATAAGTGGGAACAATCCATGAAAGAAGATATGGACTCCTTAGCAGATAACCAAACTTGGGACTTAGTCAGGTTGCTTGCAGGTAAAACATCATTGCAAAATAAATGGGTTTACAGGCTGAAGGAAGAAGATGGAGGAAAATAGAGGTACAAAACTAGACTTGTGGTGAAGGGGTTTGCACAAAAGAAAGGTATTGATTTTGATGAAATATTTTCTCCTGTTGTTAAAATGACTTCAATCAGAACTATTTTAAGTCTAGTAGCAGCTGAAGATTTGCATCTTGAGCAGTTAGATGTAAAGATAGCCTTTCTCCATGGGGATTTGGAGGAAGAGATATATATGCAGCAACCACAAGGATATGAGGTAAAAGGGAAGGAGAAACTAGTGTGCAGGTTGAAGAAGAGCTTGTATAGCTTAAAACAGGCTCCAAGGTAGTGGTATCTAAAATTTGACAGGTTTATGTTTGAACTAGGTTATACTAGATGTCACTTTGATCATTTTGTTTATCTCAAAAGGCAAAATGATGGCAGTTATATTATATTGTTATTGTATGTAGATGACATGCTTGTTGCAGGTTCTAACATGTAAGAAATAAATGTGCTCAAAAGGAAATTGGCAAACTCATTTGCAATGACGGATTTGGGTGTTGCAAAACAAATCCCTGGTATGAGAATAACTAGAGATAGGAAGAATCGCAAATTAGCATTGTCTCAAAGTGAGTACATAGAAAAGGTGTTGAAAAGGTTTAATATGAAGAATGCAAAACCAGTTAGTGTACCTATGGCTAGCCATTTCAAATTAAGTAAGGAGGCGTGTCCCAAGACTCAGGAAGAAATGGCTCATATGACTAAAGTTCCATATGCATCAGCAGTTGGAAGCTTAATGTATGCAATGGTCTGCAGAAGTCTTGATATTGCACATGCAGTGGGAGTTGTAAGTAGGTACATGAACAATCCAGGAAAAGAACATTGGATGGCAGTGAAGCGGATTCTTAGGTATTTGAGAGGTACCACAAATCAAGCATTATGCTTTGTTAGTTCAATCATTGTTGTACAGAGATATGTTGATGCAGATATGGCAAGTGATATAGATAACAAGAGGAGCACAACAGGGTATGTGTTCATTGTAGGTGGAACAACGTTCAGTGGGGTTTCAAAAATCTAAAGTGTTGTTGCACTTCCAACAATAGAAGCAGAGTATGTTGCTGCTACAGAGGCTAGTAAAGAAATGATTTGGTTACAAAGGTTTCTGGATGAATTGGGCAAGAAGCAGGAGTTGGGAAGGTTATATAGTGACAGCCAGAGTGCCATACATCTTGCAAAGAACTCTGCATTTCATTCCAAGACTAAACATATACAGCTCAAGTACCATTTCATATGGTCAGCATTGGAAGATGGACAGTTGAAGTTGGAAAAGATACACACTAGCCAAAATCCTGCAGATATGTTAACAAAAGTTGTAACCAGGGAGAAACTGAGAATCTACTCAATTTCAATTAGTCTTCAAGTGTGATGAAGAAGATGAGAAACAGCCAAGTCCAAACTGGAGTTATTGTGTATAAAATGAAGCAGCGGTGGAATTGCTATAATCAGTCTCCAAGTGGGAGATTGTTGGGTGTGGAGCCTGATTATCTTATGTATTCAAAGGTTTTAGTCGGATGTATACCCCAGGAAGACTGTACAACCCTCCATGCGGGGGGGACTTGTACCCCCCACAAGGGTCCAAGGGGGCTAATCCCCCCCAGCTGGGGGGTCCAGAAGCTAGCTGTCCCCCGGCGGGGGTTCAGGGGCAGTGCCCCCGAAGCTAAAAATAGATGTAAAATTGCCTTGTAAAAGTCTAGTAATTTCTAGTCAATCTGGGTCGTTCATTAGGCAGATGATCTGACAGTAGAAGTTATGTTTAATTTAGGGTTTCGCCCTAGAAGGCAACCCCTCACTATATATGAGGGAATTGTATTGCGTCTATGTACATCTATATTCTGAGTGAGGAAGAGAGAGGGGATTGAGAGAAAAGAGGGTGTTACAATGGATCTGTTGTAGGTTGTATCTCTTCAATTTGCTGGATAATATAAAAGGAAGGACTGGTTGTTTCTCCATGGATGTAGCCCAAACTGGGTGAACCACATTTATCTATGTCTCTCTTGTTTTATGAATTTTCTGTGTTTATATTTCTACAATATTTTATGTGTTCCATTGCTTCGTAATATATACTTTTCTAACAACAGTTATTAGAGCTGAAGATCTATTTGGCTAATAAACTCGCAGGAGAGAAGGGTTCCTGGTTTGGGTGGGAGCAATGGAGGAATATGGTAGGTTTAGGGTCGCAAAATTCAACGGCCAAAACTACCAGTTGTGAAGATGCAGATGGAAGATTATCTATATCAGAGAGATCTGTACCTACCATTGAGCGGAAAGACAAAGAAGCCGATGAGTATGACATACACAGAATGGGATATTTTGGATAGAAAGGCACTTGGAACAATTTAGTTGTGCCTAGTGGCGTCGGTAGCATTTAATATTTCAAAGGAAATGACAACACATGGTTTAATGTCGGCATTGGCCAAACTGTATGAAAAACCCTCGGCCTCAAATAAGGTATTTCTTATGAAGCATTTATTTAATATCAAGATGTCAGAAGGTGGATCTGTTGCAGATCATTTAAATGATTTTAATATAGTTACAAGTCATTTAAGTTCTGTAAGGGTAAATTTTGATGATGAAGTTAGGGCTTTGTTATTTCTGTGCTCATTGCCAGAAAGTTGGAATGGTTTAGTTATGGCCGTTAGTAACTCTGTCTCTAGATCTAGTACTTTAAAGTTTGATGATGCTGTTGGATCAATCCTTAGCGAGGAAATGCGATGGAAAAGCTCCGGTGAGACATCAGGTAATGCTTTGACTGGAGAGACTAGGGGAAGAAAAATGGAAAGAGGAAAGAGCCCACGATATCAGAGTAAGTCAAGGAAAGGCAGATCCAAATCCAGATCGGGGATAGTGTGCTGAAAATGCGGGAAGAAAGGACACCTGAAGAAAGACTGCAAGTCTCGAAAGGGAAAAGAAGGAGACACGCAGCAAGAAACTAATCATGAAGCGAATGTAACAGGTGATGTGTTGCAAGATGCTTTGATTCTTTCATTAGAAAATATTATTGATGCCTGGGTGGTAGATTGAGGGGCCTCATTCCATGCCACACCTGATAAGAAACATTTTCATGATTATGTTCAAGGAGATTTTGGAAAAGTTCGATTGGGTGATGATAAACCCTGTAAAATCATTGGAATGGGTACAATTTTCATAAAACAGCAAAATGGAAATCAGTGGCTATTGAAGAATGTAAGGCATGTTCCAGATCTAAAGAAAAATATGAATTCAACAAGGTAGTTGGGAGGTGAAGGTTGTGTAAGTACTTTCACAGATAAAACCTGGAAGGTCACTAAAGGATCCCTCGTAATAGCAAAAGGAGAAAAGGTTGGTACATTGTATTTATGCAATGGTATTTCTAATTATGTTAATGCTTTAACCTCTACAGGAGAAGATACAACATTGTGGCATCATAGGCTCGGGCACATGAGTGAGAAGGGGATGCAGATTCTCACACAAGAAATTTGTTGCCAGGTTTGAAGCATGTTGATTTTAAATTCTATGAGAATTGTGTTTATGGAAAACAGAAGAGAGTCAGTTTCCTTAGAGTTGGGAAAGAAAAGAAGAGCGAAAAATTAGAGCTTGTGCATACAGATGTATGTAGACCTGCTCAGGTATCATCTCTTGGTGGCTCTCATTATTATGTTACTTTTATTGATGATGCAACCAGAAAAACCTAGATTTATTGTATTCGAAATAAATCTGATGTATTTTATACTTTCAAGAAATGGAAAGCTTTGGTTGAAAATGAGACAGGGAAAAGGTTGAAGTGTCTCAAATCAGATAATGGAGGTGAATATTGTAGCAAAGAGTTTGATAGGTACTGTTTAGATAATGGAATTCATAGAGAGAAGACAGTTCCAGGAACACCACAAGAAAATGGTGTGTCAGAAAGGATGAACAGGACAATCATGGAGCGTGCAAGGTGCATGAGATTGCATGCAGGATTGCCTTTACAATTTTGGGCAGATGCTGTAGATACTTCTATTTATATAATAAATAGAGGGCCTTCAAGTTCCTTGGATGGTGGTATTTCAGAGGAGGCATGGATAGGTAAAAAGGTAAACTACTCATTTTTGAAGACTTTTGGTTGTGAAGCCTTTGTCCACATTAACAAAGAAAATAGAACAAAGCTTGAGGCAAAATCAAAGAAATGTACCTTTATTGGATATGGTGTTAATGATTTTGGTTATCGCTTATATGATTATGAAAATCACAAAATCATTAGGAGCGGAGATGTAATATTCAATGAAAAGGTCTTGTATAAGAATCAGTTGCAAGGAAAGAAACAAGAGAAACAAAATAGAGAATACACAGTTCTTGACGATATCATAGGAAAAGTGATGGTGCCTGAAAATCATAATGATCAATAGCCAGAACAACAACCACAACAGCAACAAGCACTTCAAACGCCTGAAAGTGGTGTTAGAAGATCTACTAGGATAAGTAAACCCCCTGAACGATACTCTCCTTCATTATATTATGTATTGTTGATTGATTCTGGTGAACTAGAATGTTATGAAGAAGCAGTGCAGGTAGAAACCAGCAAGAAGTGGGAGCAAGCCATGAAAGGAGAGATGGACTCCTTAGCACATAACCAGACTTGGGATTTAGTGAGGTTTCCTGCAGGTAAAACAACATTGCAAAATAAATGGGTTTACAGGCTGAAGGAAGAATATGAAGGAAAACAGAGGTACAAAGCTAGACTTGTGATGAAGGGGTTTGCATAGAAGAAAGGTATTGATTTTGATGAAATATTTTCTCCTGTTGTTAAAATGACTTCAATGAGAACTATTTCAAGTCTAGTAGTAGCTAAAGATTTTCATCTTGAGCAGTTAGATGTAAAGATAGCCTTTCTCCATGGGGATTTGGAGGAAGAGATATATATGCAACAGCCACAAGGATATGAGCTAAAAGGGAAGGAGAAGCTAGTGTGCAGGTTGAAGAAGAGCTCGTATGGCTTAAAATAGGCTCCAAGGCAATGGCATCTAAAATTTGACAGGTTTATGTTTGAACAAGGTTATACTAGATGTCACTCTTATCATTGTGATTATCTCAGAAGGCAAATTTATGGCAGCTATATTATATTGTTATTGTACGTAGATGACATGCTTGTTGCAGGTTCTAACATGTAGGAAATAAATGTGCTCAAAAGGAAATTGACAAACTCATTTGAAAAGAAGGATTTGGGTGCTGCAAAACAAATCCTTGGTATGAGAATAACTAGGGACAGGAAGAATCACAAATTAACATTGTCTCGAAGTGAATACATAGAAAAGGTGTTGAAAAGTTTTAATATGCAGAATGAAAAACGAGTTAGTATACCTTTGGCTAGCCATTTCAAATTAAGTAAGGAGGCGTGTCCCAAGACTCAGGAAGAAATGGCTCATATGTCTAAAGTTCCATATGCATCAACAATTGGAAGCTTAATGTATGCAATGGTCTGCACAAGGCCTAATATTGCACATGCAGTGGGAGTTGTAAGCAGGTACATGAACAATCCAGGAAAAGAACATTGGATGGCAGTGAAGTGGATTCTCAGGTATTTGAGAGGTACCACAAATCAAGCATTATGCTTTGGTAGTTCAAACATTGCTCTATAGGGATATGTTGATGCAAATATGGAAGGTGATAGAGATAACAGGAGGAGCACAACAGGGTATGTGTTTATTGTAGGTGGAACAGTTGTCAGTTGGGTTTCAAAAATCCAAAGTGTTGTTGCACTTTCAACAACAGAGGCATAGTATGTTGCTGCTACAGAGGCTAGTAAAGAAATGATTTGGTTACAAAGGTTTCCGGATGAATTGGGAAAGAAGCAGGAGTTGGGCAGGTTATATAGTGATAGCCAAAGTGCCATACATCTTGCAAATAACTCTGCATTTCATTCCAAGACTAAACATATACAGCTCAAGTACCGTTTCATACGGTCAGCATTCGAAGATGGACAGTTGAAGCTGGAAAATATACGCACTAGCCAGAATCCTGCAGATATGTTAACAAAAGTTGTAACCAGGGAGAAACTGAGAATCTGCTCAGTTTTAATTGGTCTTCAAGTATGATGAAGAAGATGATAAATAGCTAGGTCCAAAGTGGAGTTATTGTCTAGAAAATGAAGCAGTGGTGGAGGTGCTATAATCAGTCTCCAAGTGGGAGATTGTTGGGTGTGGAGCCTGATTATCTTCTGTATTCAAAGGTTTCAGCTGGATGTATACCCCAGAAAGACTGTACACCCCTCCACGCAGGGGTTCGGGGGGGCTAATCCCCCCCGGCTAGGGGGTCCGGGGGCCAATGGTCCCCCGGAGGGGGTTCAGGGGCAACACCCACAAAGCTAAAAATAGATGTAAAATTTCCTTGTAAAAGTCTAGTAATTTCTAGTCAATCTGGTTTGTTCATTAAACAGATGATCTGACGGTAGATGTTATGTTAATATAGGGTTTTTCGCCCTAGAAGACAACCCCTCACTATATATGAGGGAACTGTATTGCGTCTATGTACATCTATATTCTGAGTGAGGAAGAGAGAGGAGATTAAGAGCAAAGAGGGTGTTACAGCGGATCTGCTGTAGGTTGTTTCTCTTTAGTTTTCTGGATAATATAAAAGGAAGGACTGGTTGTTTCTCTGTGTATGTAGCCCAAACTGGGTGAACCACGTATATCTGTGTCTCTCTTTCTTTATGCATTTTTTGTGTTTATATTTTTGCAATATTTTATGTGTTCCATTGCTCCGTAATATATAATTTTCTAACAATATTTTGTTTGTGCATTTAAAACAATGCTTCAATATCATTTTTTTAAATTTTATTTTGGGCAGTTTTATATCTTATTAATTTCATGATAAGTCTTAATAATGAGGCTCATCAACAAAGTCTAGATTATTAACATTAGATTAATGTAAGAATATAGATATGTCATGATGACTACAAATTGTTTTAATATTGATATATTTAAGAAGATGGAAAACTCATACAATTGAAAGTTAAAAGTTTTAGGAATTTATAGATGTATTGATGAAACTAATGAATACATATAGATTTAATTTTATTTTGGGCAGTTTTATATCTTATTAATTTCATGATAAGTCTTAATAATGAAGCTTCATCAACAAAGTTTAGATTATTAACATTAGATTAATGTAAGAATATAAATATGTCATGATTACTACAAATTGTTTTAATATTGATATATTTTAGAGTATGGAAAATTCATACAATTGAAAGTTACAAGTTTTAAGAATTTATAGACGTATTGATGAAACTAATGAATACATATAAATTCAAATGGTGCTAAGGGTTTATGGGCTTCATGGTTTTCAACAATTAACATGTTGTTTGATATATTATCCATTGCACTCTTGTAAGCTAGATTACAAGTGGAAGAATGTTGAAAGAGAGCATCAAACATCTTGTAATGTTGTAGTGAAGCATGGAATAAATACAGAGTAATATTAAATAATTTTTGAATAATAGTAAGAAATAAATACAAAACAGTAGCATACAATGGATGTTAAACAAATAAAGTTTCCCAATAAATTACTATCAACTGTCCCAAAAGGTACAAAGAGAGGCCGATAGGATTATTAAATTGGAATTGTTGAATTTTTATAGAAGAGTTAATTGGTTTGTTGAAAACCTTGTTTTCTTGGACTGGATCACTGTGCGATTACTTTTCTTTATATATATATTACAAGGAACACATTGAATGTCTTATTTCATTTTAAAGTTAATTACCCAAAATCAAGAGGTTAAGCTAATTACCCAAAATCAAGAAACCTCTATGGATGGCCAAGCATATACGAAGAATACATCTCATTCATATGGAATACCAAATCCATTTTTTCTTTTCTCTGAGTAAAATTTCAAAAGCATGAACACATGCCATTCCATATGCACAATAAACCCAACTTCTGAAATTTCAATGCTTGGATGCATCCCATTCATTCGTTCGATCAGGTGAGACACTTTCAACCGTTGATCTGAACCAGAAAAGGAAACAATGGAAAATCAAGAAAGCACGGAAAGTCAAGAAAGCACAAAAACTCACGAGAAAGGATTCTATGCAAAAAATCAAGAAATCCCACCCTTTATCCTATGGAAAAATCATCAATCCCATGCCTTTCCGCCATGAAGCGCTATCATTTCCTATTATGGAACTATAGGAACATGTTACGAACAGAGGCAACTGTAGCGCCATGAACAAGCTCGCCCTCTGTCAAAGCCTCCTTTAAACACCATACTCCAACATTCGATTCCACTCCACAGTTTTCCTGCAATCGACGACATACTGGCTATCGCTACTGTGTAATAAGAGCCTTTTGTTGTATTTTCTAATTTTTATTTAAAATACAATACTCATAATTGAAATTCATTGAAACATTCAACTTAAACCACATTATTAAATCATCTACATAATAGAAATGTGTTTATAAATTCCAAGAAATGTAAGGGATATTCCACATAAATTAGAAGCAAATATTAATTGAAAATGTATAAAGAACTGAATCAAAATATCTACATAAGAGTTTTGAAAGTGGGTATTGTTTCAGAATAGTGATAAGTGTGTATTGTTTCAAAATATATGAATTCTCCTTACTGGTCGTTCTCTACATTTAAAACAAGTTATGCCCAAATTATTGATTGACCTAATTTTTGGTCGACTTGTTGTTTCTTCCTCAATCATCCTCAAGATCAAGTGGCACATTCAAATCTGGAAGAGATCAAGAAGAGCCTCGACAGACAGATTCGAATTGTGAGCAAGAGGAGTGCTGAGTCACGGATTCAGATCAATAACAAGAGGAGCCTCCTCTGGCAGATCAAGTACAAGAGGAGCCTCCTTCACTCAAGAGACTTCTTCTTATTTTCACGTAACGCCCTTTCAAGAAACTGTATAACAGGGTGAGCTTCAATTCTTCCATGTGACAACAAGCGGATATCATTGACAAGAACAACAGTAATTTCACCTTTAGATGGGCCATCTTCCCATAAAACCTCAGCACCAACAGTAATTGTAACAATGCTACTTGTAAATTTAGATGATCTATTGAACCTGGTCATATACATAGTCCGACAGACCTACAATCAGATCAGATGCTTTACTAACGGTTTGTAAAAATAATTTAGACAATTGAGAATAATCCTGAGGATGAATTATACTACATGGTTTGAAATTAATATACACAAAAATACCATTATGATTTTACCTAAAATATTTCAATTTACATGATTAATCATGTCACAATACAATAAGGAAATACTCTAGAATCCTAATGATAAAAATTAAAAGCAAGATCAAATTCAGTGTTTCTAAATATTTAAATCTACTAATAAAATCTTCCTGTTCTTACCTAAAGTAGCATGAACATGTAATTATGATGTCATATTACGCAGAAAATAGAGAATAAAGTAAGGAATAAACTAGTAAAAATATTAGGGAACCTGTTTGATCATTGCATCAAAATAGAGAAGGTCGTTGTTGCAGTTTGATATGATTATTCTGTTTTTCAACTCAACGCGGTATTTAGCACATATGGTTCTTTGCATTTGCAACTAGTCGCGCTGTGAATCTTGTAATTGTGTGGACTCGCATCGAAATCTCGCTATCTTTTCCTCGATCTGGTTACTATCTCTCAAATTCATGCTCTATCGATTCTTCTGCTCAACATAACAGCAACAAAATAGAATCGCTAGGATAAACCATGCAAACATTCTTTAAAAAACAACATAAATTAAATTAAAAACTCACATATCCTTTCCTCATAAACTTGCCAAAAAAAATTAAAAATCTCATTTTCTGTGCTGGAAAATATAGAAATTAAGTTCGTTCAAGGGCTTGAAGCGTGGCCCTTTATCAGTGATTCTAGGGTCATTGTTTGCTTAATTCAATAGGCTCCCTTAGGCTCCAACAATAAGTCATCTAAAGTTATATTTTTGCTTACCACACACTATTTGGATAAAATGTTTTGGTTTATTTAGTTATATCTTTTACAAACACTCACAGTAAGATTGATTTTTTTATTTTTATTTTTAAATTGATATATAAACTATTTTTTTAAGAAAAAATTATAATTTTTATTAATAAATAAAAATATCATCCTATTTTTTCATAAAGATGAACTTAAAAAACCTTTTAGAGCCATCATCCTAGAAAATATGATTAATGCTAACCATATGATTATACTACATCGCAATGAAGACCAGGTTTCGAAAATAAGATAATATTTTTGAAATAACAGAATTTCGGTTTAACTTTTGTTACATATGATCGCACTTCAGCGAAAACTTGAAATTCTCCGTTTCGATCCGACGAATTCCAGGCTTTCATGATAAGAAGGAAGATAAAATTTTTAGAAAGGATGCCAGTATTGTGAAAAAAAATTTGGGCAGGTTAATGGAGTTGAGTTAATTGGGTAATAAATAGTTTTTTAATTATAGAGTTAATAAAAATTTGTCAGAAATTTGAAGCATGAGTTGAATATGATTCAAATAACTTTGTGGAGAATTTATAACTCAAATCTATGATTCTAACAAATACCTATCTCATTCTGAAGAAATTTTACAGAAAAATATGTGGTTCCTCCAAAAATATATAACAAATAATTTATAAACTAAAGCAAAGCAAATTTTATTATAATTTATGCATAGTAGAACCCGTTCATATAGATTTTGTCTAATCCCCAATGAAATTCTTAAAAATTTGAAAATTTCATCACAATTCTGGAAAGATGAGACGTGATTTTTCTATATCACCAAAATTCTAGCAAATTTTCCACAGTATTTGGCCTCTCCAAGCAAATCCATCGGTTAAAAAGGATTATTTGTTTCACAATACATTTGTTCGCATACTATAAAATCAATGGACTTGTAAGAAAATAAAAGGGTTTTACCTTTAAATCGATTTAAATAGCATACCATAAATGTGGGAGGCTTGGTTAAGGGTTGCCTTCCACGTCTGGATGCATTCCACTGTGACTTTGGCTTTGCATTGGTGTTCTTCAAAGGCTTTAGCGTAACACCCACTCTCAACGTAACGGAGGTCTTTAGGCTCAATGTCATAAAACACAGGAATTATCTTCAAGTTACACTTGTGATATGATCTCAAAATCCCATGCGGATTTTCCAAACACCAAGGGGATTCATCATAACGCTTAGTAAAAAGGGTAATATGAACTGGCACACTTTGAATGGCTCCGAGGATTGCAGGGGACAAAGTATCTCCTGTGTGAAGTTCCTTGTTATCCAGAAACATGCGTAGCCCATGACAATTTGTAAGGCGATGGTAGATGAAGCTCAGTGCTTGCCAAAAGCCAGGGAAGAAGAATAGTGCTTGCGAAAAGCCAGGGAAGAAGAAGAACAACAACAACAACTGGCACGGGAAAAGCAGTAAAAATATCTTCAAGAGTGACATAAAAGAATGGGAAAAAGCAGTAAGGCAACTCAAGGGGCCAGGTTCAATGCACAACAGAACTAGGAGGTGAAAAGAAGGCAACTCATATATTTGGAAAAAGCAGTCAAAGTGCAGTGCATGCTTGCCAAATGACACTTCAAATCAATGGTTGAAAGTGTCTCACTTGATCGAATGGTTCAAGGTAAAAGTGTTGACAATTGTTGATGCATAGGAAGACCTATCGACCTAACTAGTGATTTTAAACATTTAAAACTCAAAAAATATAAGTAATTTTTAGCTTTTATTTAAATACTTAAATAGAAAAACAAAGTATAATTTTTAAGTTATTGTTATGTTGTATTTATATCATTTTTAAACACTTAACAAAATAATAATTTATACATAATAATTAAATTTCTAAATTCATAGTATAATAAATTATAGGAAAAAAATTTGGTCATAGCTTATATAATTTATACCAAAATATTTTTCTTAAATAATTAAATTATTAAAATGATGAAAATTTTCTCTTGAAAATAAAATATATTCCAATAAAAAATTATTATCTCATATTAATATATTGGTTATTATAACAAATATAAATTTATTTATTTTTACATTCTTCCCTTATTAATTTATTATCATTTACACAATTGATTTGTTATTATAACAAAGGTACATTTATTTATTTTTACATTCTTCCCTGGTTAATTAATTATCATTTACACAATTGATTATTTAAAAAATGACAATAAACTAGTGAGTCATACAAGTTCTTGCCAAGTTTCCTATGATGCGTTAAATTAACATTGGCTGGGAAACGCATTTATTACCTTGGCGGTTAACATTAGCCATTGGACAAGTTATGATGGTAAGGTTTCGAAGCACAAGCGTCTTAATGGTTCGAATTATCTGTACTTGTGTTTTTTAAAGATATTTTGTTATAAACTATTAAAAAGTTCAATTTTTGTTGGCGGTTAAGTGTTTAATTTTGGGGAGATAATAAGGTGTGGGCTAAAACAATCGAAATAGTTGGAAATTTAAGAATATAACTGTGGAAAATGAATAATTTGAAATTATGAATATATATGGAGAAATAAATATAACATAATATATAAGTTTTTAAGACTAAATTAATTCACAAAGTTGTTTTATAAAATGTTAAGTATAAGATATAAGATTTAAATTTTATGAATATATATGGAGAAATAAATATAACATAAAATATAAGTTTTTAAGATTAAATTAATTCACAAAATTGTATTATAAAATGTTAAAGTATAAGATATAAGATTTAAATTTTATGAATATATATTAAGAAATAAATAAAACAAAACTTTACAGAGCTGCAAACGGAGCCGAGGAACCCTGCTGCGCGTGCGACTGCAACCCGTGCTCTGCGCCTGCCTGAGCGCAGGCCTTTGGCCATGGCCCCCTCAGATCCGTCTTTGGAGGGGGTCGACTCTCAAAAAGCATTTTCAGAACTGGTAAAATCCCCGCCCCCGCAGCGTCCCAGACCCGCCTTATCAAGATTTGTCAAGAAGCTAGATGTGCTTCAGGAAGTTCAACTGCCTCCGGTCTTGCCGCGCATGGCGGCCTTGTCTCTTGCTGAAAAAGGACTCATAGGCCAATTCACATGCCTCTGGCCCTCTCCAAGAACGGTACAAAGATGGGTTGAAAGAAACTGGGCCGACAAGATCCAAGGGAAAATCTCCATCAAGTTCTGTGGGAAAGGGTACTTCACTTTCCACTTTGAATCTAAAGAGGATAAGGACTTAATCTTCAGAAACGGGCCCTATTTCATAGACTCCAGGGGCCTCTATATCAACAAATGGACTCCTGATTTTGATCCTGAACTGGGCGTCCCCAGCGCTATCCCGGTCTGGGTTCGCCTCCCTCACCTCCCCCTTCATTGCTGGGGAGATGAGTCTGTTCGTGCCATCGGAAATGTTGTGGGCAAATACATCGACCGTAGTGAGCCAAAAGACAACATGCAGGCCTACGAAAGGATTTGTGTGGAAGTGGATCTTGGCAAAGGTCTACCAGAAGCAATAAAACTGAAAGTGGACGAGTGGAGCCATATCCAGCAGCTGGATTATGAGCAGATACCTTTTAAATGCAAGGTCTGCCACGAATATGGACACTTTGCCAATAGATGCGCCAAACTCGTTGATGCAGAAAGTGAGGACCAAGAGGGCCAATGGGAACCGGTCAAAAAGAAGAAATTTGTTCCTCCTCAGAAACCCCCCCAGGAATCTGCTCCTTCAGCTCCCTCTGCCTCTCGACCATCTTCATCTTCCCCTCCATCTTCTATCCATCTCTCTTCTGATCCTCCGATCCCCCCCTCCTCTAATCCCTTCCTGGTTTTATCCTCCCTTGATCCACCCTCTATGGACCCCCCTCAGCCCCCCCTGAACCCTTCCGAGCCATCTGATCCCCCCCCCTTTCCAATCACCTCTTCGCAAGTCTCTCTTGAACCCTCCTATCCTAGACACACCAGACGCAGCACTAAAGAGCATGGAACAGCAAGCAATACTTACAAGAAGCCTGGACCAGGTAGGAAATCAGCAAAGCAACACAAGGACGAGAACGCCCAGAAAGACATAGCCATGGGAACTCAAACACCAATAGAATCCTTCATTTAGGGGAACCAAGAAAAAGAAACAAACCATAAAGAACAAGAGAGGCGAGCACCTCTCCGTATGCCAAGTTCCCAATGATGAAAATACTGTCTTGGAACAGAAGGGGGTTAGGGCACCCCTCCAAAATCTCTGCCCTCAGAAGTTTAATACATAGCGAAAAGCCAGATATCTTACTGATTCAAGAAACAAAGCAGGATCAGCAAGCAATGAGAAGCATCATAGACCAGCAAAATAAGTACAAAGGGTGTGTAACGATGCAAGAGGCGCTTCGGGAGGCATTGCCACACTTTGGGATCACAACAAGTGGACCTGTGACTCGGTAAACCTACAGCAGCATTGGATCAGAACATTGCTTGAAAGCAGAACGAATGACCAAACAGTAATCATCTATAACGTGTATGCGCCCAATCATTACAGAGAAAAGGAGATATGCTGGGGCGATCTTCAGGCCAGTATCGATAGTGAGCAAAACACAAACATCATAGTGGCTGGAGATTTCAATCTCATATTGCATGCAAACGAAAAAAGGGGCGGAACCTTCTCTCCAGATCCCTTCAGAGGTCGGCTGGAAGCTATCATGCAAGATCATGATCTAGTGGACGTGGCCCCAAATAACCGTAGGTACACTTGGAGCAATCGCAGACTTGGCTCGGGCAACATTATGGAACGATTAGACAAGTTTCTCATCAATATCTCTTATCTTTCCTCTTTCTACGTGGGATATGCCACCATTCTCCCCTCTTCTGCCTCTGATCATCATCCCATTACTCTCACGCTGGAGTCCCAATGCCCCCTAGGACCCATTCCGTTCAAATATAGCCCCTTGTGGAATGAGGTGCCTGCTATTAGAGAAATCGTCTAGAGAACGTGGAATCAGCATGTAGAAGGGTCGCCCGGTTTCATATGGGAGACCAAACAAAGAAAAGTCAAGCAAGCTGTCAAAGAATGGGCAAGAGTAAGCTATAAGGAACTTGAGGAGAACAAAAGGAAAGTTAAAGGTGAAGTAGAGGAAATCCAGAGGACGATAGAAGAACAAGGACTCTCCCAGCAGAGTATGGAACAAGAAAAGAACCTTTACTCTCTACTGAGTCATATAAACAGGGAGGAAGAATCCAAATGGCGGCTAAAATCCAGGCAGCTCTGGCTCCAAGGAGGCGATAAAAACACTGCATTTTTTCATAAGCAGGCCACAGCTCGTAAAATCAGGAACAATGTCTATTCCATCTTGGATAAGGACGGCAACCAGCGAAACACCCAAGAGGACATTAGAAATGCTGCTATAGAGTACTACAAAGATCTGCTCACTGAAACCAAAGGAGAATCTGAGGATTACGAGGACCTTCTCCAACACCTCCCCAAAGGTCTTACCAAGGATATGAACAATAGCCTGAATAAAGAAATCGAAGAGGAGGAAATAAGAAGTGCGATTTGGACTCTGAATCCTGACAAGGTGCCCGGGCCTAACGGATTCCCCATATGTTTTTACAGGGCATTCTCGGGTTCAATAAAAAAGGACCTAATCAAGATGATCAGGTGGATCCAGCGGAAGGGCAAGATAGGGGGTTACACTAATGCAAAATTTCTTGCCCTCATCCCTAAAGAAAATCGACCTTCTTCCTTCTCCCGGTTTAGGCCCATATCTCTCTGCAACGCCTCTTATAAAATCCTTTCTAAAATCTTGGCTTCTCGTCTCAAACCTCTCCTCTCCTCTTTGATATCTGAAAATCAAGGAGGGTTCTTACCCAACAGGCAAATAACAGACTCTATTCTGCTTGTACAGGAAGCTATTCACTCGAGTCTATCTAGGAACGAGAAAGGATTCATCCTCAAACTTGGTCTGGCCAACGCATTCGATAGAGTCAGACACTCTTTCTTCTTTGCTGTTTTAAGAAAGATGGGGTTTGAGTTGCCCTTCCTCAGTCTCATTTCATCTTGCATCTCTGGACCTTGGATTTCCCCTCTAGTCAATGGAAGGCCGGGCGATGCCTTTCAATCCTCCAGGGGTCTCAGACAGGGCTGCCCCCTTTCCCCTTATCTCTTCATTCTTATGGCGGAATCCTTCAGTCAAGCTCTGAACCATAACATAAGAGTGGGTCTCATTTCAGGAATAAAATTTGGAAATGGAGCTATGAACATCAATCATTCTCAGTTCGCATACGACACCTTGCTCATTGGAGGAGCCTCCATCACCATAGCACGAAGGTTCAAGTCTCTTCTTGATAGATTTATGGAGTACTTCGAAGGCCTGATCAACCAGCAAAAAAGTTATATTTATGGATGGAACGCTTCTAATCAGGTCATTCACAACATTGCAAATATCTTTGGAGTTTCCTGCAATCTAGATTGGACTCATTTCTCTTACCTGGGCATGCCTGTGAGCCTAGGACCTTTGAAAGCAGAAACCTGGGACAGCATCATTAACAAGATGAAGAGGAAAGTTCAACAATGCGGTTCAATGTGGCTCAACCCAGCAGGCTGGCTCATTCTTTTGAAATCAGGTATTTCCTCTCTTCCCCTTTATCACTTTTCTCTTTTCCAAGCTCCTGCCTCTTTCCTTCACAAAATGGATGTTGTTCTATGACATTTTCTCTGGCAAGGGGGGAAACGACAAGAAGAAATTTAACCTTGTCATCTAGAAACAAGTCATTCAGACTCAAGAAAGAGGGGGTCTCGGTGTTAGGTCTCCCACTTTCACTAATCTTGCCTTTGGAGGAAAGATAATTTGGAGACTCATCACTGGCCCTCCGGCGTGGTGGAAATAGGTCCTGGAAAGCAAATATCTGAACTTCCCCAGGCAGCAACTCCTTGACTCTACTATACCCAATAGGGATTCCTCAAAAATTTGGCGACTGTGCAAAAAAGCTATTCCAATGATGACTCGGAATATTTCCAAAGTTCCTAGGGGAGGATCTAGCATAAACATTGGGGCTGATAAAATCTTGGGACAACAGCCAATAAACAGGCACAATGAAGTTGTTCCTATCTTGACTTTCCTCAACAACAGAGGGATATTCTATCTGGACCAAATCTCTAGATGGGACCCTTTGTCTCACCTTTGGCTCGGATGGACGTTCCCTGCCAGCCCAAGTGAAATCAACAACAGCTTAACTGCTCTTTTGTCTCTGCTTCATGGCAAAGCACCTATCAAAAAAACGAGAAGGACAACTTCCAATGGGACCCCACAGGAACAGATTATTCTATTCAGGCAGGCCACCAGTATATCAACAATAGCACCCACCACATACCGTTATGGAATCAATGGAGAATTGTATGGAAATCTAAGGCGTTGCCCAAAAACAAATTCTTTACTTGGACCCTTCTCAAAGGGAAGATATTAACAGCAGAGAACCTGCAAAAGAGGGGCATTAATGGGCCATCTTGCTGCCCCAACTGTTGTGGCATTGAGGAAACCATGCATCATCTATTTGTCGAATGCACCTATGCTATGGACTGTTGGAAAAAATTAGAACTTGTTGATAAGCTCCCATGGACTTCCCAACATTCAATAGTGGAAATGATCCTCGCCCGGAAAAAGAACTGCCCCTGGGGAAATAAGGGAAGCAATCTAGTGAAGAGAGTTTGGAACACCCTTCCCTACACTATGCTTTGGAGTATCTGGCTAGCAAGAAACCGGCGAATTTTCAAGGAAAAAAGCACAACATCAAAAACTGTCAGCAACAAGGCAAAGAACCTTGCGCTCGAAACCATTTCAGTCAAAACTCACAGCAGCATCGATGTAACTAAATACAGTGTTGAGGAAAGATACTTCATCAGCTACATTCTGGACAAAAACAATGGCACTCAGAAAGGTAAGACAGAGAAAGTCCAGAATAATCAAGAAATCCACCCATGGAAAATCAGGCTAAAGGAGGAGGAGTTTGCCAACTGGTTGCAGAACTGCAACAGCTATTACCTGTTTTTTGATGGAGCATCTAAGTCAAATCCAGGAATAGCTGGAGCAGGAGGCCTGATCCTTAATGCTAATGGGGAATGCATTCTCTATTACGAATGGGGTCTTGGGAACTTATCCAACAATCGGGCAGAGGCATTAGCTCTTTATCAGGGATTAACTCAGCTTAGCAGGCTTGGGATAAGAACTGCAAAGGTTTTTGGAGATTCCTCGGTGGTCATAAGTCTTATGATTCATCAAAAAAAGTCACCAAACAACCTCCTACAGCAGATCATCCAGAGATGCCAACTCCTGAACCGAACACTGGGCAACCTACAATACCATCATATTCTTCGATATCTCAACAAGCAAGTTGACCGGCGTGCAAACAGGGCCTGTGAAAGACCTTTGGGCAGCCTATGCTGCAACGATGTGGTAAGCCAACAATCTCTGCCATGAATTGATACTCTGTTTTCTGCTCCAATCCTTCCTGGTCTGATGCCAAGAAGTGGCCTCACCCCTTCCAGAAATTCAGCCACTACTTTATTTCCTTCAGAATTAGGTGCAGAATCGATCTTTCTAACGCTCTGTCCCTCATTCGCTCTACCTTCACCTGTTCTTGTTACACCTCAGCCCTCTCATTTTTCTGGAAAAGATTCCATGCCTTCTTCCGATCCCATATGGATCCCGCCTGTTCTCCCCAGGTCGATCCTCGACTACCCTGCCCCATTCACCAATATCCCTCAACGCATTACTCAGCCCTTTTAACTCATATGATGGCAACTTTACTGGACTCTAGCGATGGAGTGACACTTTTGGAACACCTCTCTGTTAATTATAATACGCTGTCAACCATAGTTTCATAGCTTGGCCAGCATGGGACCTATCTTCTTCAACTCGAGATAAGAGGCAACCAGGAGGAGGTGCTCAAAGCAGCTCAGAATCTTTTGAAGAATTTCTTCAATAGCGAAAACCTGAATTCCTCAAGTAGAAAAGTGGAAAGATTGTTCAGCTCAGCATCATATTCATATTAGGATATATCATAAATGAACTGTCGTTGTCAATTTCTTCTATTTCAATTTGTAAGAGTTTATTCTTGTCGAGAATCATTTAAAACAAGAACAAGCAGGATCAAGGAGAGCTTTCTGCTATGTAACTCCACAGATCTTGAACTTCTTAGGCATCTATTGTACTTAAGGAGTCCTGACTCCCACTTTTTTTCAGAGATTAATACAACAACCAAACTTGTCAAAAAAAATATATATATATTGAGAAATAAATATAACATAATATATAAGTTTTTAAGATTAAATTAATTCACAAAGTTATATTATAAAATGTGAAGTATAAGATATAAGATTTAAATTTTATAGTTGTGAAATAGACATTTTTATATAAAAATTAATAATTAAAATTATCTCTTTACTTAAAAATATATATGTGTAAAAAAGATTTTTTTCAATATTGATTAACAAAATAGTGATCTAAATGGACTCTTCATAAAAAACAAAAAAACCTTTCTCAACCGCCATTAACACAGTGAATAATGTTGACCTTTTGTTATATTCATCCTATGTCACCATCAATTGAGATAATTTAAGGAGATATTTCATATATATGTGGGAAATAATTTGTCTTAAAAAAAAATTATATTTTTTATTTACATAATTTGTAAAGAAACATATTAGTGATTTAATACACTTTTCATCCCAAAAAATATTTAAGGAAATTTATTTAATAATAGTTAACTAAGATAATAATGTTTATGTCACATACTTACCACTTGACACATACTTCAACCAAGTATAAAAAAAATTCTATTAACGTGAAAAATATTAACCTATGTATATAAAATGAATGTGTTAACCAAAATCATACATCAGGGTACCCATTCAAATATTTTCAAAAGTGTAAGTCATGTTTTAATTAATTACACAGTTGATATTTACAAATATTATTAATTTCATTGGTGACCCCATTGCTCTGATCCTCCAACCTTAATCCATCATTATATATATAGACAATTACACAATGGAAGATTCTGGAAAGGTTTCCCATGACAACTTCCTGTCTATGATGGCACAGGTGGATTATTCATAGTTGTTCATGGTTTGCTACTTGATCGTATGACTGAGGTTTGCTCGGGAAGGGTTAGGGTAACTAACCCCTTCCTTGACTGCCTCCTCTCTCCACCATTTCGTACCTACAAGTTGGGTAGAGTGACACAATGATTCCGGGTGGATCCAACTAGATGTTCACTAAATTTACCCAACCTCCACAGGTAATCACTCGGCACAAACTTCAGGTACTTACATTCTTTTCTGAGAAGGAGTTTACTTAAGTCCATTTAAATATTGACTAAACTCTACAACTCTTTTACTTTGCAGGGTTACACCAGCATGGCTTCAATTGGATTGCAACCCTTCGACATTCCAACAGGTTTCAGAGAAGGGTCTTTCTTAGCACAAGAAGGTCTTTAATCGTTGAACGCCGATCCCAAGGTAATACCTTTATTGCAAGGAAATCCATAATATGATTGTTTTCCCTAAATGTTTTCAGTGTTTTCTTCTAATATCATTGGTCGAACTTGATAGGTTGAACTCCATCGCCCATCAGGTTTTTTGGCTTCATGAACCAAGTTTTCAAGCCCACCCATCAACCCAATAGAATTTTCTAGGTATGCCTCCAGTTAACTTCATGGTTTCTATCATGTGCCTTCTCTTCAGCGTCCAAAACCAGGCCCCAAATTTTGTCTCTTTGCAGGTACCCACGATGGATTCCATGCAATGACTCTTTCCTAGAAGAGTCTGAGAGACCATATCCTATGGATTTTCTGTTAGGGTTTTTATTGTTTCTCCATTTTTGGTCAGTTCTGAATTAATTATGAAGAAGGCAAACCCGTGTGAAGGTTCTTGTTTCTTTTCAAATGTATACAGTCTTTAAAGTTTTTGTTGATGGGCTTAATATTTTTATATGTATATATTGTCATTTTTATGGTTATAACTAAAACTTGCATCCCAAACTCTAGTTTCGAGGGTCTCGTCTAGCTAGATTGGTGCTCGAGCATGATGTAGTTTGTATTTCCCTATGAAATATATGAAACAATGAACTTCAGTTATTAGGAAATTGTAAATATTATTTGCCAAATAGATTTCTTTTGATTCCATGTTTAATTATGGATTTATGTATTCCATCTCCAATTCAAATACCTGTCTTTTTTAAATTTTCTATATTGGGTTTCTTTTGTTGGTTATGTATAGAGTGTTAAAGGTATTTTTCCACCTAACTTTATCGTCAAGTTTGGTTAATAGTTTTCACTCCCTGGTTCTAGAGGGGGACTCAACATGGCTATCGGTTCCTCTATCGTGGTCGGGTCTCAACCCTCTCCAGGACCACCAATAACCCTTAATCAATATTCCTTGTGATTGAAATATTACAAGAAATCTAACACAAAGATTATGTAAGTGGTTATTCCTTAGGAAAATTAGTAATAATGGTTTCTTTTTCTTTATTTATCCCTGGCCTAGTTGTTTCTATTAAATTTCCAACCTTCTTTAAGGTTAGTCATAAAAAGGAGGCTAATCTTGATTACCTCTCAGTTCCCCACTCTCGTTATCTGGTTATGTATTAGTCTCAGGGATAACATACAGTCATAGACATACTCAATATGTTCATTAAATATAAACAAAAGAACATTGTGTACGCATGAAATATTTTCTGTAACTTTCATTACGTTCACTAAATAAAAACAAAAGAGCATATGCATGCAATATTTTCTGTAGCTTTCCAATAACTCCTTCACATACTATTTTTACATTTTGCAAACCTGTCACATTAACATAAAGGGGTAAATTTTACATAAATCCGCTATTGTGAAATTAGAGGGTTTCTTTTCTTTCCACATATTCATTTATGACATTGTAACAAAATAATAAGATTAATTAAACCAACTACTTCTTACTGACAAAATTTAGACAAGTATAAAAATTTACTAGTAATCACTTATCTGATTCACAGTCTTCCAAGAATTCAACAGGGCTGAGTTGATCCACCCAACCATGAGAAGGGAAATTACATCCACTGATACCCCTCAAGCTTCCACTTTAGAGTAGTATGCACAGTCTTATCAGAATCCAACAATAGACATCAGGACCATTGTCTAGTCTAATACCATCTGATTCTCTATTTGTTCAATGTTTTCCACTAGCCCAAGTCTAGCTCAAGATTACCTTTAGGCAACGTCCTTCCAACACCACAGATCATTTCTTTATTTTCTGTCCTCTAGGACTCCAAGATATCAAAACCCCTATCTCCTGAGATATTTCTCTTTTATCCAAGGAGAGAGTGGCAATAGTCATAATTGTCTAACAATTAGAATTCATTACAGGTCAACCCTCTTGAACTCCAACAATTATTCACATAACATTTATGTTTAATTAAATAATTCACAAAGTCCACTAGGCTTCTTGAGCCCACTTAATCATGGTCTCATGTAATTAATAAAAATAAAAATAAAATAACTAACAATAATTTATGTTACCAGTGGGTCTTACATCTTCCCTCCCTTGGCGTAACATTGTCCTCAGTGTTTACTCTAGCCCATGGAACAAATCAGGATAGGATTGCTGCATAATATTTCCATCTTGCCATGCGGCCTCCTCTAGGCTAAAGTGCTTCCATTGCACCTTAACCTCAGTGAAAACTCACTTTCGCAGTGTTGCTTCTCTCTGATCGAGGATACACTACAGTTCTACCAAGAACTCTTTGTCCAGTTCAACTTATCAAATAATCATTAGTTGAGATTAGTTCATATATCCTCAATTCATTGTGTACATATTTTTTAAAAATTTAATTCATCAGTTACCTATATGTATTTCCAGATAGCAATGTGTCTGGAGTCATACACATATTTTTTTAACAGGGAGACATGGAAGACATTATGAACCTTTACATAGCTTGGGAGGGAAAGCTAATAGGTTATCGACCCTCTTCTTCCCAAAATATGGAAATTTCCACAGTAGCAAAGCACCAATTTAGCACAACCACCACACTGTAAGGTAATTTTCTTAGGTTTAATTCATACGTAAACATGATCCCCCACTTGGAACTCTTTATAAGTTCTTTTCCTATATGCATATATCTTTTTCCTTTCTTGGGGATCTTTCAAATTATACCGAACTCTTTTAACCTCTTGCACCATTTCCTTGAGCATGTTAGGTCCTAACATCATCTTGTCTTCTAGACTACTCCAGTTAGTAGTTTTCTTACATCTTCTACCATATAGTACCTCATAAGGACCCATTTTTAATGATTCATGGTAACTGTCATTATAGGAATATTCGACCAAGTGAAGGTATTCTTCCCACTTTGTTGGTTGTTGCATTACATACATCCATAACTTGTCTTCCAACACTTGATTCACTCGTTTGGTCTGACCATCCATATAAGGATGGCACATGGTACTAAACTGGATTTATGTACCTAGCCCCGTAAAAAGAGCCTTCCAAAATGCGGATGTGAACTTCACATCCTTGTCTAAAATCATGACCTTCAGCATGCCATGAAATCGAAATATTTAATTCAAAAGGATGTCTGCAATTTCCACTGTCTTATAGGTAGATTTACCAGGAATAAAGTGGGTTGTTTTACTAAATTTGACTACCACCACCAAGATAGAGTCATGCTGATTTTTTCTTTTGGGTAGCCTAGCTATAAAATATAACGTAATCATCTATGATTTCCATTCAGGAATAGGGAGAGTATTGAGTAGTCTCCAGGATGCTAAGACTCAACTTTTACATGTTGTCATTCCAAACATTTGGCCAGATACTTAGTGATGTCTCTCCTCATACCAGGCCAAAAATACAACCTCTTGATGGCAGAGAATACTTTTGGGCACCCTGGATGAGCAACATAGGTACTACGGTGGTATTCATCCAAAAAAATTTGCTTAGTAACCATTTGATTAGGAACATATATCCTTCCTTTGTAAGTTAACTGATTTTTACCATTTATACTATATTCAGATTGCTTACCAGAGTTCTGCATTTTCTTGGTTTGTTTCCATATAAATTCATATTATGGGTCCTTAATAGTAACTTCTTTAAGTTGTTTAGATACATCAAATTCAATGCGGTGATACCTAATTTCATAAACATAGTGCACCTTCCTACTTAAAGAATCCACTGCCAGTTATCCTTTCCTTAACGCATCTTATATCAAAGTCAAACTCGCTCAGAAATGTATTCCACCTGGCTTGTAGCACATTCAAATTAGGTTCTTTGAAGAAACTGGTTAAACTACTTTGATATGTCATTAGTAGAAATTTCTTCCCCAACAAATAATCGTGACACACTCTTAAAGCATGTACTACTCTAGTAAGCTATAAATCATAAGTTGAATATCGTTGCTCATGATCCTTCAACTTACATGATTCGTAAGCTACTAACTTTTCGTCCTGCATTAAAACTCCCACAACTTGACATGTGTCCATGCATACTACAAATTCCTTCCTTGGATCAATAACGTTTAACACTGGTGCTGATGTTAATAAGTGTTTCAATTCTTCGAAATTGCGTTGGAATTTAGTTGTCCACTTGAACATTCTCCCTTTCTTTTGTAGAGATGTTATGGGGTAAGAAATTCTGGAAAACCCCTCAATGAAATGATAATAATACCCGACTAATCCCATGAAAGACTGAATGTCCGCAACATTTCTAGGAACATGACAATCCAGGATAGTTCTGATTTTTTTTGGATCAACAAAAATAGCTTCGGAAGATATTACATGTTCCAAATATTGTATTTGTTCCTTGAAAAGGTCACATTTACTAAATTTGGAATAGAAATGGGTTTCTCTTAAATTTTGTAGAAATATTCACAAATTTTCCTTATGCTCCTCCGTGTTCTTCGAAGAGATCAAAATATCATCGATAAAAATCAAAGCAAACTTGTCTAAATAGGGGTGAAAATTTCCATTCATCAAATTCATGAACATTGCAGAAGTGTTTGTAAGCCCAAAAGGCAACATAATAAAATCATAGTGATCATAACATGTTCTAAATGTTTTTTTACAAATGTCCTCATCCGTAATTTTGATTTGATCATACCCAAATCACAGGTCAATCTTAGAGAAGACCGAGGCATGCTTAACTTGGTCAAACAAATCATTGATTCTTGGCAAAGGGTACTTATATTTTATAGTTAATTTATTCAAATATCTATAATCGATACATAATGGCAAGGTGCCATATTTTTTCTTCACGAACAACACTAGTGCTCCCCAGGGTGATACACTCGGGTGAATGTATCCCTTATCGAGTAGCTCTTGTAATTGCATCTTAAGTTTGGTTAACTAAGGGATGCTCATATGGTATGGGGATTTTGACAATGGGGTTGCTCCAGGAACAAGTTCTATGGTAAAATAAATGCTCCTTCTTGGTGGTAACCCCAAAATATCCTTTGGGAATACATCTACAAATTCTTGAACTATAGGTATGCTTTCCATAGAGGTCATATTATCCTTGTTATTGGTAGAAGACACCTGTACTACAAAAATTTGACAACCTTTCCTGGCACATTTATTCAATTGATTAGCAGTAATAGATCTCAACTTAATATTTCTTTTAATACCCTAAATTTCTTGTCTATTCCCTCCTTCTGTGAAGAAATTAAGTGTTTTATATTTACAATTTATTAGGGTCCAATACCCTTCCAACCAACCCATCCCAATCAGCACACCATAATATCCTAGAGGTAACACATTTAAATCTACTTCAATTTTTCGTCCTCCCATATCTATAAGACAACCTTCCACCTTGGCGGCTACCTTGCGTTTGGCCCCAATGGCTAGTTGCACAAACCAAGATTTTTTAAACTTAATACTTGGCAATTGACATAACTCAATTGTATTAAGATTGACATAACTAAGACTTGCCCTTGGATCAATTAAAACAGAGATAGGATGATTAGCTATCTTACCTTCAAATTCAACCATCGCAGGTTGGTACTCTACTTGATGATCTTCCAAGGCTGCATTAATTCTTGGTATATTTCTAGCTACATCTCCCATTGTAGAGGCTTCTTGAACACTCGCAATTGGTTTTGTTCTAGCACGGTGGGGATAATTCTTGTAATAGTGGGGTTCTGCACAACCCCAACACTACAAGGGTGACTTCTATGACTGTCCTAATTATAATTTAGTTGGTACTTATGTCTACTTGAATTCATTAGGTGATCTAGTTTTTTGTTGGATTTTCCCTAGGGAGCCTCCCACTTGCTTCCTAGGTACATATTTATTACGAGGAAACTTGGTGCTTTTATTATGATTTGGAAAACTTTTTAGTCCATTTTCACCCATCCAACCTTTGTTGTTTTCTCCCTTTTGTCACATATGTTGATAGCAAATACGAGCTTTCCTTATGGTATCATCCATTGTCTTAGGATTATCGAACTCCAACATCTCCTTCATGTACGATGGAAGGCTGCTTATAAAAGGTTGCACCTTCACTTTATCCTCTCATATATAAGGGACATAACATAACAAAGAGTTAAACTTGGTTACAAAATAATCCATGGACTACTATCCCAACTTTAAATCATGAAACTCTTTCTCCTTTTCATCATAAAATCTTTCCATTAGATATTTATGCTTAAAATATTTCAGGAAGGTGTCCCAAGTCACTTTTTTCTCATCAATTCTACACACTATTTTTATTTCCTCCCACCATAATGTAGCTTTACCTTACAACTGATAAACCACTAGCCTAGCCTTTAAATTATCATGATACTCATAAATATGAAAATACTTGTTCATATTAATTAGCCAAGCTTCCACAAACTCCTCTGCTTCTCCATCAAACTGTGTGTTGGGTTGTGTTATATTCTTTCCACGACTAGCCCATGTATTTAACCGGGGGTTTAGAGGTGGGGCAAAGCCCCCCCTTCATTGTGCCAATTGCATATCGGGGAGGTCACAGGGGGTTTGAGGGGTGCAGGTAACCCCACTCTATGGGGTCTGGGGCAGCGCCCCAAAAAAATTTGTTTTTGGACCTATATTAGGTTGGGCAGACCTACCTATGGTTTTGTGCATGATTTTTCACACATGGTTTTGGATGCAATGGTTTTCAGTCCATGGTATTGGATGCTTCGGCATGTATAAAAATTTATTGTAACATTGAAAGGAACATAATGAAAAATCAAGCTAGTAGTCCCAGTTTTGGGATCCAGGGGAAAATCTCTGTGTATATGTGTTTTAGGTGTTATGCTCTCACATTGTTTATTTTCTGTGTTTTATAATTATTATGCAGGTAATTTCTGTACAGGGTTAAAACCGACATTTGGTATCAGAGCTGTTTTAGCTTCAACGGGATGCCTTTGTTGCTGAGGGGTTTTTTTCAAGCCTGTGGTAGACCTTGTTCAGTGGGAGATCTGCGAGATCGATTCTGGTGGTGAAAGAAGATGTTGAGTAGTGGAAAGACAGAGATCGATAAATTTAATGGTCAGAGTTTTGAGTTGTGGAAACTCAAGATGGAGGATATATTGGTGGATAAAGATCAGTGGATCGTGGTAGATCCGGGTACGAAACCAACAGGAGTGTCAGGTGAAGAATGGAAGAAGTTGGATTGGAAGACAAAGAGCACAATACAATTGTGTGTCTTAGATTCAATATTCTTGAATGTATCAGGGGAAGCTATGACAAAGGCTTTGTGGGACAAGTTAGGGACTTTGTACTAATCTAAGTCTCTGGTGAATAAACTGTTCCTACGGAAAAGATTGTATAACCTAAGGATGAAAGATGGAGACTCGGTGACAAAGCATCTAAACGCATTTAATATTGTGGTAAGTCAGTTATTATTTGTTGATATTAAAATTTTAGATGAAGATAAGTGCATCAGTTTGTTGTGTTCTCTACCAGATTCATGGGATAGTCTGGTTATTGCAATAGGTAGCAATGCAACTGCCTTGCATTTTGATGAAATTGTCTCATCCTTGCTGACGGAGGAGATGAGACAAAAAAATATGGAGAGCCAAAATGGTGATGCCTTGTCTGTATGAGGATGGTCCCAGAACAGAAACAAAAATAGGTCATCAAGTGGGAGATCTAAATCTAGAGGGAGATCTAAATCTCTAGGAAATCCTGTAAATGTGGTGTTCTGGAAATGCGGAAAGGAAGGGCACTACAAAAGGGACTGTAAATATAAAACTCCTAATAAAGGAAAGGGATCTGATGATGCTACTTTTGCAGAGGCGAAAACCACCTCAGATGAAGGCGGGGATGTGTACTTGGCTTCTTCAAGTACACATGTAGATCATGAGGCATGGTTGATTGACTCAGGTGCATCCTTTCACTTCACTCCCTATAGAGAGTGGTTCTGCGAGTATGAGAAATATGATGTTGGTGATGTCCTCTTGGGGGATGACAAGAAGGCTAGAATCATTGGTCGCGGAAAAGTAAAGTTGAAGTTGCAAGGTGGAAGGGTTAGAACACTTCTGGGTGTTCTGCATATCCCTGCATTAGCCAAAAATCTGATTTCTGTAAGCAAGTTGGATGATGCAGGTGTAAAAATAGTGTTCGAGAAGGATACGTACAAGATGGTTCAGGGGGCACTGGTATTGATGCGAGGAGTTTGAATTGGAACTCTATACAAGCTACAAGGTAGCATTGTTGTTGATGGGTGCAACAATTCTGTGGTTCCTAAAAGTGGAGCAAAAAATCTAGTGGTCTCTGGAGAGAAGACCATGATGTGGCATCAAAGGCTTGGACATATTGGAGAGAAGGGCCTTCGAATACTTCATGGTAAAGGTATGGTAGAAGGTATGAGTAATAGCTCTCTAGATTTTGATTTCTGTGAAAAATGTGTATATGGGAAGCAGAATCAGGTGAGTTTCCCCTCTGGTGCTAAGAGGGCGAAACATATACTAGAACTTGTGCACAGCGATGTGTTTGGACCTGTGAAGGTTCCATCACTGGGTAAGTCTGTGTACTATGTATCATTTATAGATGACTTCTCAAGGAATACATGGATATATTTACTTAAGAAGAAATCTGAATTCTTTGACAGGTTTAAAGAATTTAAGGCTCTAGTGGAAAACTAGACAGAGAAGAAGATAAAGGTGTTGAGGACAGATAACGGTGGAGAGTTTTATGGCAAGGAATTTGAAGAATTCTATAAGAAGTGTGGTATAGCACGACAAAAGACTACTCCATACACACCTGAGCAAAATGGAGTAGTAGAAAGAATGAACAAGACGTTGATGGAAAGGGCAAGAAGCATGCTCAGTGGTGTCAGGTTAGGACAGGAATTCTGGGCAGAGGCGGTGGAGACAGCATGTTACCTGGTCAACATATCACCTTCATCAGCGTTGGAGGATAAGGCTCCACAAGAGGTATGGACTGGTAAGAAACCCTCTCTTTCACATCTGAAGGTATTTGGATTTTGGATGTCATGCATATGTACATGTTCCAAAGGAGAAACGAACCAAGTTGGATAGTAAATATTAAAAGTGCATCTTTATTGGGTATAAGGATGGTTTAAAGGGTTATAAGCTTTGGATCCCAGTAACAAGGAAGGTTGTGTACAGCCGAGATGTGGTGCTTAGAGAGGTAAAAGATGTTATTAAACATGAAGTCCAACCAAAGGGACCTGAGAAGATAGAGTTTGACCTTAAGGAGGAAGAATGAGACTCTACAACAAAGGAGGAATCAGAAGATGAAGAGCCACAAACTCTAGGTGTGAGAAGATCAATTCAAGAAAGAAGGTAGCCAGAAAGGTATAGTCCTTCTGCTTTCTGTTCAAATTTTTCTTTATCTATTACTGACGATGATCCCAGAACTGTGACAGCGAAAGTGCAATTTTCTTGGCAAAGAACCCTAAATATCATTCAAAGACAAAGCACATTGATGTTCAGTATCACTTTGTGAGGGGTATGATAGAACACAAAAAGGTGTTGCTGGTAAAGGTGGACTATTTGAAGAATATTGCAGATGCATTGACAAAATTTGTGAGCTCTGAGAAGTTCTCTTGGTGTAGAGAAACAATGGGCATCGCAGGGCTGGATAAATGACTAAGATCTCTTGTGCCCCCCTGTGGAAAGAAAACAACAAGTGGGAGAATGTTGCGTTGTGTTATATTCTTTCCACGACTAGTCCACGTAGTTAACAGGGGGGGTTAAAGGGGGGGTTAGAGGGGGTCACAGGGGGTTTGAGGGGTGCAGGTAACCCCACTCTATGGTGTCCAAGGCAGTTCCCCAAAAAATTTTGTTTTTGGACCCTATATTAGGTTGGGCGGACCTACCTATGGTTTTGCACATGATTTTTCGCATACGGTTTTGGACGCAATGGTTTTCGGTCCATGGTTTTGGATGTGATGGTTTTCGCTCCATGGTATTGGATGCTTTGGCATGTATAAGTATGTATTGTAACATTGAAAGGAACATAATGAAAAATCAATCTAGTAGTCCCGGTTTGGGGATCCAGGGGAAAATCTTTGTGTATATGTGTTTTATGTGTTATGCTCTTGCATTGTTTATTTTCTGTGTTTTAGAATTCGCATGCAGGTAATTTCTGTACAGGGTTAAAACCTACACTATGGGGGATTTATCTTTTTAAATTACCCGTGAAATTTTATGTTTGGCCTCTTAGCCCCCCTGTCACTAGAGATGTTACCATACTCTTCCCCATTATCCATTCGAGCTCCTTCAATTTCTACATGTTCTCTCTGTTGTCGCTGTGCCTCTTCCCTATTTTTATTATCTATACTAGGATCCATATTCTTCTGATTTTTTTTCTATTCGAGAGACTTTTCACGATCCTTTCTTGTTCCAAACTTAATCTCTCATTATTTGCCCTTAAATTCATCATCTTAGCTCGAAACTACTGGACGGTATCTAACAACATACCATTTACATTTGTAGTGCCTTCCCCTAATTGGACCCACATCTCTGGATTGGTCCGAGCTCCTGTTGCAGGTCCCCTATGTGGGGTAGCTCCAAATCCCCTCCTCATTCTTCTTCAGCTACTCCTCACTTCATCTCTGTGAATTATGAACACTTTGGTTATTTTCAATTTCCCACAAGGTCGCAGTGCTGCAAGCTGTGGCTCTGTTACCACTATAAAGGGCATTCCAAGTGCTCTCTAACAAACTTGTCACATACATTAACCAAGCATAAAAATAAATTCTATTAACGTGAACAAGATCAACCCCATGTATATAAAAAGAATATGTGTTAATCAAAATCACACATTGGTGATACCCATTCAGATATTTTCAAAGGTGTAAGTCATGTTTTAATTAATTACACAGTTTATATTTACAAAGATTATTAAGTTCATCAGTGACCCCATTTTTTTGGTCCTCTGACCTTAACCCGTCATTATATCTATAGAAAATTACACAGTGGAAGATTCTGGAAAGGTTTCCTACCAGAAACTTCTAGTCAATGATGGCACGGGTGGATTATTCATAGTCGTTGATGGTTTTCTCCTCAATATGATGATTGACGTTTGTCGGGAAGGGTTAGGGTAAATAACTCCTACCCTGACTACCTTCTGTATCCACCATTTCTCACCTACAAGTTCGGCATAGTGACCCAATGATTCTGGGCAGATCCAACCAGATGTTCACTAAATTTACCCAACATCCATAGGTAATCACTCGACAAAGACTTCGGGTACTTACATTCTTTTCCAAGAAGGGGTTCATTTAAATCCATTTAAATCTTGACTAAACTCTGCAACTCTTTTACCTTGGAAGGTTACACCAACCTGGCTTGAACTGGATTGCAACCCTTCAGTGTTTTGGTAGGTTTCAGAGAAGGGTCCTTCTTAGCATAAGAAGGTCTTTAATCGTTGAATGTTGGTCCTAAGGTAATACCTCTATTGCAAGGAAACCATAGTTTGATTATTTCCTTGAATGTTTTCAGGTTTTTGTTCTAATATTACTAGTCAAACTGAACATGTTGAACTCCATCACCCATCATGCTTTTTGGCTTCACGAACCAAGTTTTCAAGCTCACCCATGAACCCAACAAAATTTTTCAAGTATGCCTTTAGTTAACTTTATGGTTTCTGTCATGTGCGTTCTCTTCAGCCTTCGAGACCAAGCCCCAAATTTTATCTCTTTGCAAGTACCCACGATGGATTCCATGCAATGACTATTTCCTAACAGAGTTTGAGAGACCATATCCCGTGGATTTTCTATTAGGGTTTTTACTGTTTCTCCATTTTTGGTCGCTTCTAAATTAATTATGAATTAGGGAGACCCGTGTGAGGGTTCCCATTTATTTTCAAACTTATACAGTCTTTAAAGCTATTGTTGATGGACTTAATACTTTTATATGTATATATTGTCATTTTTATAATTATAACTAAATCTTTTTGCCCAAACTCTAGTTTTGAGGGTCTCAACCAGCTAGATTGGTGCTCGAGCATGATGTAGTTTGTCTTTCGCTATGAAATTTCTGAAACAATGAACTTCAGTTTTTAGGAAATTGTAAATATTATTTACCAAACAGCTTTCGGTCAATTGCATGTTTTATTATGGCTTTATGTATTTCATCTCCAATTCGAATACTTGTCTTTTTTAAATGTTATGTATTAGGTTTCTTTTGTTTGTTACGTACATAGTGTTAAAAGTATTTTTCCACCTGATTTTATTGTCAAGTCTGGTTAATAGTTTTCACTCGCTTTTAGAGGGGGACTAGAATTGGTTGTCGGTTCCTTTATCATGGTCGAGTATCAACCCTCTCTAGGACCACCAACAACCCTTTATCAGTATTCCTTATAATCAAATTATTACAAGAAATCTAACACATAGATTATGTATATGGTTATTCCTTAGGAAAATTAGTAATAATGGTTTCTTCTTCTTTATTTATCCCTGTCCTGGTCATTTTCTATTAAATTTTTAGCCTTCTTTAAGGTTAGTCATAAAAATGAGGCTAATCTTGATTACCTCTTAGGCCCCCACTCTTGTTGTCCAGTTATGGCTTAGTCTCAGGGATAACATACAATCACAGATATACTCATTCTATTCATTAAATATAAACAAAATAAAATTGTGCACGGACGCAATATTTTATGTAACTTTCACTATGTTCACTAAATATAAAAAAAATAGCAATGTGTGTGCATGCAATATTTTCGATAACTTTCCGAGGACTCCTTCACTTAATATTTTTACAATTTGCAAACCTGTCATATTAACATAAAGGGGTAAAGTTTACATAAATCCACTACTGTGCAATTACAGGGTTTCTTTTCTTTCCACATATTCATTTTCGACATTGAAATGAAAATAATAAGATTAATTAAACCAACTACTTGTCATTGACAGAATACAGATAAGTATACACATTTACTAGTAAACATTTATTTGATTCATAGCCTTCCAATAATTCAATCAGGCTGAGCTGATCCACCCAACCATGAAAAGGGAAATTACGTCCACTTCTACGCCTCGAGCTTCCACTTTAGAGTAGTATGCACAGCCTTATAAGAATCCAACAGTAGACATAAGGACCATTGTCCAGTCTAATACCATCTGATTCTCTGTATGTTCAAGGTTTTTTCCTAGCCCAGTCCAGCTCAGGGTTCCCTCTAGGAAGCGTCATGCCAACACGAGAAACCAGTTATTTCTTTTTTGTCCCCAAAACTCCAAGAAAGCAGAACACCTCTCTTTTGAGAAATTTCTCTTTTATCCAAAGAAAGAATAACAACTCTCATAATTGTCTTAGAATTCATTACAGGTCAACTCTTTTGAACTCCAACAATTTTTATTCACATAATATTTATGTAAAATTAAGTAATTCACAAGGTCCACTAAGCTTCTGGAGCCGACTTACTCATAGTCTCATGTAATTAATAAAAATAAAGAAAAACTAATACGAAGGGGTGTTACATTGAAATTTTTTCTATATTCATTATATGTCACCATAATATATATATATATATATATATATATATATATATATATATATACTCAATAAAAAAAAAAAAATTTTATTATATTTTTTATTTACATAATATATGGAATTTCTTAACAACGTAGTGATGTTAATAATGTTGACTTTTTACTTTGTTAGTTGTATATCACCATTAATTTTGAACATCACCATTGAAATAATTTAAAGAAACAGTTCCAAAATTTCAAAATAAAAAAATTGTATTTGTATATGAAATGGTGTTAAGAAAACATAATTTTTTATTTTATTTTTTTATTCATGTAAATAAAAATTAATATTCTTCATTATTATTTTTTTCATAGAAACTTTTTATTTAAAATTTTTCTGTGTAAAACAAAATATAATATATGTAAATTTATTCGTTAAGTAATCAATTTTGCTATTTGTTATTTTGTTATACTCATTATATGTTGTTTTTTTTGGTAAAAAATATCCTCCAAAACATCAAGATAGTCCAAAGAAATAGTATAAAAATTTTATTATAAAAAATTATACAATAAAAATTATAATATCCTTCCCATCATTGATAATCAAAAGAGATAAAACTTTATTTAAATAAAAATTATAATTATAATATTTAGGACAAGGATGAAAATTATATTTATTATTAGTTATAAATAGTCAAAATGCATCATGTCTCAGAGATAGTCTTTGGAAAAACTATAACGATTAAAAAAAAAAACATAAAATGTCTAACCAAATAGATAAAAAATAACTAAATCACATATTTCTATTAACAAATCACAATAATAAAATATAAATAAAAAATAAAATTGAAATATCATAAAGATCAAGATAAGTAAAAAAGATAAAGATATTAGCAAATGATTAAAACAAGACCTCATTAAAAATGAATAAATAAAAGAAATAAAACTAAAAAATAAAACAAAAATAGAAATATAAAAGGTTTTAAAATGAAAAAATATAAATTGAGAGATCAAGAAGAAAGGGTTGGAACCCAACTCTTACGCAATTTCCAACCATCATTCCTATTGAGATTTGTCACATGATTTTCAATTTTAATGGCCTCACGTAACTTCCTATGATGGATGTGATTTATTCTAGCGATGACTTGAGACTCCTCAATGCAGACATGGTGCATGGTTTTCTCCGCATGCTCAGCTATAGCTGAGAAGCAGGAATGATTGTGTCTAATGTCTGCAGCATGCTCCTAAATATGAAGCTTAATGGAACGGCCAGTTTCCCAATGTAGGGAATCCAACAAGAGCACGAGATTAAATAAACTCGTTTCATCTATTTAGGGTCAACTAGGTCCTTAAGAGACTTGAGGGAGATTTTGATGGTACTAAGGGGGTTAAAAGGGGTTAGCTCTGCCTGTGACCTGCTCCATGCCCAAATTCGGTCATAACTCTACTAGAACCTCATGTGTTGGATCCCCCTGTTATGGTGATTACTTGGGTAGCTAATCCAACCTTAGAATCTCCTGCATAAGAACACATGCATCTCATATTGTCATGACTATAATCACATCCCATTGTCAATCAGATCTATCTCCCCTCAAGTTTTTGTCCATTATGTAAAAGAGGACTCATTGACATGAGTAAAAGACAATGAGCCTTGTCCCCATGCTAGGTCTAGAAGGAGGGAGGGGATGGGAATGTTGAAGGCCTTCCATCCTCCTTCTCCAACATCTCAATCCATCTATCAGGATCCGCTTTTTCCAGTCTCTACATGTATGCTTCCCGACTCTCCTACTGATGAGTTTTCGAATTCACATCCATGTTGTCCTCCACTGCCTCTAGTCTACTTGTCAAGTCCAGAACACTATCAAAAAATTCTCTCATAATATCTTCCTTCTCTATGAGTTTTTCCTCCACACGTTTCAACCTCTCATAGACCTCTTCATCTTGCTTGATGTCCTCCACATTCATCCTTGTCAATTTACATCCTCCTGTCATAACAACCACAGTAGGTACCCCCAATGGTTTGTCCTCCTGTCCATCATAAATATATAGCTTCTTCATATGTGGCATCATCACAACTTCATATTGCTTCATAAATTCTATCCCCAGAACTTCCTCATAGTCATCAATCTGTACCACAATGAAGTTGATCTTCCTAGACCACTCACCAATGCGTACCTCCACATTCTCTGCAATGCTAATAACTTTGTATGGTGGAGAGTTCACTGCCTTAAGAAGATCTTGGGTTCGCACAAATTTCAACCCAAATTTCCTTGTATCCTCCTCTCTAATGAAGTTATGGGTTTCACCGTTGTCCATGATAGTGAGCAATGTGCCTTACCCAACCTTCATGTCCACATACTACAACGTTCTGCCTGTATGCTTCCCTCGTACAGTGTTGTCCACCACTTGTGTCCACCCTGTAAGAATTTTTCACAAATTGTGTGCCATCTGCGCACTTGATTGTTGTTGTGCTACCACTACCCACGACCCACCGACTCCTTATAGGTCCCACGACCCTTGGATTCACCCAGTGGTATACTCATTCATCATAACTCGACCTCAGGCATAGTCATGTCTCCTGAATGCGTTTTTCAGTAGCAGTCTATCTAACCATTCGACCTACTATACTATTCTAAACGCACCTATCCTGACCGCTTGCTCACACAGTCATGCAACGGCCTCTATGACGTTCCACCAACACAGTTTGCCTAATTTTCAACTCACCCAACCTGACCTTCACCCAACCTACGGAACCCCAAAATAGACCCGTTTAGAAATACTGAGTCCTACGGTCGTGCCACACCTCTGCATGTACACCTCCTATCCCTTGTACTTTCTTGCACTATTTTTTGTGTTTGCTTGTGTGATGGTTCGATGATGATCCGACTCAAACATCCATGCCATAGTTATACGGTTATCTACAAAATGTTTTTCCAAGTGACTCGTCGGTTCATGTCCACCTGCGAGTCGGCCTTCCCATGTGTCGCCCGCTCAACTTGTCTGCTCCATATGACACACCCATTCATAAACTATTCTACCCAAGCTGACCATACATTCGCTACACGTCTTTGCCCAGCTGACCAGTTGCACCGCTCGACGACTCGGCCACCCAGGCTCTTGCCCACCCTAGGCATCCGACTCATGTCACCCAGGTCGCCTCCTTACTTTTGTCAAAAGTCTAGTCTAGTGGGTGCCCTCCCATCACGGTGCGTTCGATACATGCACTTTCCGATCCACCGTGCTTCACTGATCGCTACAACCATGTGCACCTTTAACTGGCAGTGAGGTCGCACATAACCGAATGTCCACCTAAAAGTCGCATTGCATTGAATGCCAACACTTGATTCACCTTTAATCGAACATGAGTGTCTGTCGCAAATCTTTGGCGTGCCTGCACGCCTTTAAACAAGGGCGTCAGTTTTTCAACTCTCTTGGGCACTAGGCAACTCGAGGCTGTGACACAATGTATGCCATCATCACATATTTGAAACTGAAAATTTTTTAGCCAAAAATCACCAATACTCTTGTTGAAGGAGATGGACCTAAAAATATAGAATAGAAGTTATAGGTGAATTAAAAAATATAATTCGATATTTTCTTAAATAAAATAATTTAAAATTTCCTAAAAGAATAAATCAAGCACATTAGTTAGAGCCTAGGCCATGGCAGTGTCCAAAAATTCCATTTGGTGAGCTTTGAGGTGTTAACATGGATGGTAGAAGTTGATGGATGGTATAGTAAAGATACACATTTCAATGTGGCTCTTCTCATTAAAGATTTGTGGAGGACATTAAACAATGATGGAATTTGGCAACAATTTATTAGAGCTAAATATCTCAAAAATGAATAGGTGATAAGTTGGATCAACGTAGGGGTAAGGTGTATGATGAAGATAAAACATAGGTTTTTGGGCAATTTGAGGTTGGAGGTAGGCTCAAGGTTGAGGGTAGAGATCAAATTTGCTTCCATACAAGGCATGACAGATATAACTCATCCGTCTATTCAGTTGCTGAGTTTATTGCATAATAATGGTATTTCTTATTTGAATCAAATTTATGTGGTGCACAATCCCATTTTGGATTGAATGCATGGTTAGGGGCTGGGAAAATTGGCCTCTCAGGTCGTTTAAGAGAGGAATGGGATTAGTATAAGCTATAGTTGTCTCTTGTAGGAATCATTTTATAAGAGCATGAGTATAGGTAGAGCTAGGATGGAAATATATTTAAAGAACAAATCTGATTCACAAACATTTTTTCATGTATTTGCATGGATAAAAATTCGGATAACAGAGAGTTATGTTTCCAAGAGGCAAGGAAATGGGACATCCCACTCAAATTTAAGTGCTTTATATGGTTGGTTTTCCACAATAAGGCCTTAACATGGGAAATTTGACTAAGAAGAGGTTTCTATGGCCTTAGGTGTCGCGAACTATGTATGGTACAACTAGAAGGCTCGAGGCATCTCTTTCTCACCTGCTCATTTGTAGGCTAAGTTTAGTTTAGGGTTTTTCAGATGTTAAAGGTTTATGCGACTTGGGACAAGTCTTAAATGGGAGATTGTCTCACAATATGGTTTAAGGATTTTAAGGAGCACAGAGGGTTTCCTTTCTACATTATGTGGGGCATATGAAGGGCAAGGAATGCTTGGACTCTTTATCAAATCAAGCCTGTCATAACGAGAACGTGCCTTATGAGTGGCCTATTACATTGAGATAGGCTTAAGAGGGAAACGATATCTAGAAGAAGTTGTCTTTTTAAGGATATATGGTCAAAATTTCTAGTGGGTCTCTTTGATGGAGTATCATTATAGTGTGTGCTAGTAGGGTGCTTATAGATTTGAAGTCTGGGCACTTTTTTCACTTTTATTGGTCTAGTGGAGATGGTACTAATAACAGAGCGAAGCTCCTTACTCTGTGGGGAGTCATCTTTTGCACCAACTCTCTTGAAATAGAGGAGATTGATATCCTTGGAGATTCTAAAGTCATCATTGATTGGGGCTTAAGGAGATTTGTATTTATGCATCCATCACTATCTAATTAGATGAAAAGGATCATATTGATGATCATGACATTCAAGAAGTTCTCCTTATATCATGTATATAGAGAACAAAATCAATCAGGTAAAAGATGGCCTGTAAAAAGAAGGGTGTAGCATGGAGCCGGGGAAGATCAAGTTCTCAGAGTTTGAAAATGGCAACATACAGCGGTCACCAATCATTCAAATATAAGAGGCATTTTTTTTTAAGCTTTGAATGAAAATGTGTATGTAATAATATGAAACATAATATATTTTTTGAAGTAATTTAGCCTCCCGGAAGAACTGAGATACATGTTTTAAATTAAAAACAACTCATGGATATTGTTAAAGACAACAAACATATCACGAAGAAAATAGTGGATAGGCCTCTATTCCAAAAGAATGGGACAATATATTTTTCTACCAAAGTAATTGTAACTACCTTTTTTCTAATGAAAGTATGTATGTTTTTTTTTCTTAAAAAAATAAAATATAATCTCACGGCTCTTGCTCGATCAGGACCGACACATCTTGTGGCGTTTATGTACGTCGTTTCACAGTTTTGCTAGTTTTCAATATTTAATACAACAAATATTCAACCAATGTTTCCAAACCATTATTCCGGATTTGAGAAAATACAACATCAGTAAAACCAGGGCATTTCGAAACGATTTTGTTTGGAATACAACACCATCATAGGCAGGGCATTTCTGCTTATTTGGTACCTTCGTCCAATTAAAGTTTGGGTTTCTGTTGGACAACGTTGTTTCAATCCAACGATGAAGTTGAACACCTTGTCCTTCTCTGCCATATCAGGTAGTTCTAAGACCACACTTGAAAATTCCCATTGATATGCCTGCAGTATCCCTTTTTTCTCAGTGTACTTAATCTTCTTCCTTGCATCCCAAGTCTCATCTTGTGTGATAAAGTGAGTTTGCAACACGTCCTTCATTTATTCCCAAGTAGAGATGTTCTCAGCATAACCATGAGCAATCTGGTCTACTTTCCTTCTCCACCACATCTTGGCATCCTTTGTAAGTAATTGGGAAGCTATCTTCACCTTGGCCTCTTCATTAGAAATCCCTAAGCATTCCAATTATTGCTCCATATCCCATAAAACATTTCCAAGTGTCTTCACGCTTCTCACCCTATCATAAGAATCAGGTTCCTTGATTTTGGTGTGGGCAGCTCCTCCAACTAGTCCCTGCTCAACTGCGTTCTTCAAGATAACAATCTCATTGAGAGCCTCATCAAGACACTTCCGTAGCTTCGTGATCTCTTCGAATAGTTGATCCTTCACAACTTCAAAGTTCTTGACTTCACTGGCAGTTTTCCCATACTACCATTCAAGATACTCATATCACACCTTGAGGTTCTCATGGTCCTCTTCCTGATTCATGAAATTATCTCTAAGTTCAATATTCTCAACTTCCAATGCACTTATCTTCAAAGTTGTCTCATCCATATGATCCAACATCATGTTCATGAAAACTGTCTCGAGACTCATACTAGATTAACCTGCCACCTGTGGTTCTTCTACATTGTCTGCAATTAGCTTTTCCCTTGAATGTGTCACAACCATACACTTCAACATTCAGCTTGGTCCTAACCCTACAAAATCCCTAATGTCGCGCTGTGACCAACTACACAATGCCCAACTTTAATACCAACTGCAACCACTGCCTATCATATTCCTGCCTCTTCGTCAAAGCTCCTTTCTGCAAAATGGGGTCTCATACCAATTGTCACACCCCTATGCCAACGATGTCTTCCAACCACACATAGGTGGGTGCAACACGGCCGAATTTTTTTGTTTCTCTACTACTTGAATTCAAGGGCTATGCCTACTCAACACCTAACAAATTTTTCACTAAGTGTTATCATGCAATGGAAATCATTTCATTTATCTTTCGTTAATTAATCTTCACATGCAGTGGAAATAAATATAACTCAACAATGAACACACATATCATAAGGGAGGGGAAACTCCCAAATATAAGTTTAGACAATCAATTATAATTCAACAATGTACAATTTACAAACTTTACAATTTTCACAACCTTCGCGTAGTTTGTGCATGTTCTGCTTGTATGTTGCCTTGTACATGACCTATGTCCACCCTGCCGGAATTCTTCACAAATTGTGCACCATCCACATACTTGCCTATTATTGTGCTACCTCTACCCATGGTCCACCGACTCCTTACAGGTCCCATGACCCTTGGATTCACCCGTTGGTCTACTCATTCATCGCAACTTGGCCTCAGGCATAGTCATTTCTCCTAAACGTGTTTTCCGGTAGCGGTCTGTTTGACCATTTGGTCCGTTGTACTATTTTGAACACACCTATCCTGACTGCCTGCCCACACAATCTTGCAACGACCCTCTACGATGTTCCACCAACACATTCTACCCACAGTCTGCCTGACCTGCAACATGCCTAACCCGATCTTCACCCAACCTACGGAACCCAAAAACACACCCGTTTGGAAATACTGAGTCTTGCGGTCATGCCACACCTCGACATGTATGCGTCATCTCCCTTGCACTTTCTCACACTATTTTTTGTGTTTTCTTGTGTGATGGTTCGATGATCCCACTCAAACATCCCATGCCATAATTATACGGTTCTCTCCCCAATGTTTCTCCAAGAGACTCATCGGTTCATGTCCACCTGCGAGTTGACCTGCCCATGCGTTGCCCTCCCAACTTGTACAATCCACATGACACACCCATTCATAAAATATTCTACCCAATCCAACCATACATCCGCTACACGTCTTTTCCCAGTCGAGCAGTTGCACTTCCTAGCGACTCAGCCGCCCAGGTGCTTCCCCACCCCAAGCATCCAACTCATGTCACCCATGTCACCTCCTTACTTTTGTCACAAGTCCAGTCGAGTGGGCACCCTCCCATCATGGTGCACCCACTACATGCACTTGCGCATCCATCACGCTTAACTGATCACTACACCCAATGCATGCCTTTAACTGGTGGTGAGGTCGCACATAACCGAACATCCACCTCCAAGTCGCCTTGAACCGAACACCAACATCGGAGTTGCCTTTAACCGAACACGAGTGTCCATCACACATATTCGGCGCACCCATACACCTTTAATCGAGGGTGTCGATTTTTCAACTCTCTTGGGCACCAGGCAACTTGAGGCCCTGACACAATGTATGCCATCATCACTTATTTGAAACTAATTTTTTTTTAGGCACAAATCACCAATAATATTGTTGAAGGAGATGGACCTAAAAATGTAGGATAGAAGTTATAGGTGAATTAAAAAATATAACTTGATTTTATTTTTAATAAATTAATTTAAAATAGAATAAATAAAGTGCATTAGTTAGAGCCTAGGCCATGGCAGTGTTGAAAAATTCCATTTGGTCAAATTTGAGGTGTTAACAAGGATGGTAGAAGTTGGAGGATGGGATACTAAAGATCCACATTTCAATGTGGCTCTTCTTGTTAAAGATTTCTGGACGAAATTAAACAGTGATGGAATTTGGCAACAATTTATTAGAGCTAAATATCTCAAAAATGAACAGGTGGTAAGTTGGATCAATGTAGGGGCAAGGAGTATGATGAAGATAAAACATATGTTTTTGGGAAATTTGAGGTGGGAGGTAGGCTCAAGGTCCAGGGTAGAGATCGTATTTTCTTCCATGCAAAGTATGACAGATATAACTCATCCATCTATTCAATTGTTGAGTTTATTGCATAATAATGGTCTTTCTTATTTGAATTAAATTTATGTGGTGCACAATCCTATTTTGGATTGAATGCATGGTTAGGGGCGAGGAAGATTGGCCTCTCAGGGCCTTTAAGAGAGGAATGGGATTAGTATAAGCTATAGTTTTCTCTTGTAGGAATCATTTTGTCACACCATGAGTATAGGTAGAGCTAGGATGGAAATATATTTAAAGAACAAATCTTATTCACAGACATTTATTCATGTATTTGAATGCATACAAATTTATATAATAGAGAGTTATGTTTCCAAAAGGCATGGAAATGGGACATGCAACTCAAATTGAAGTGCTTTATATGGTTGGTTGTCCACAATAAGGCCTGAACATGGGAAAATTGACTAAGCAGAGGTTTCTATGGCCTTGGGTCTGCAAACTATGTAGGGTACAATTAGAAGGCTCGAGGCATCTCTTTATCACTTGCTCATTTGTGGCCTAAGTTTGGTTTAGGGTTTTTCAGATGTTAAAGGTTTATGGCACTTGGGACAGGTCTTCAATAGGATATTGTCTCACAATATGGTTTAAGGATTTTAAGGAGCACAAAGGGTTTCCTTTCTACATTATGTGGGGCATATGAAGGGCAAGGAATGCTTGGATTTTTTATCAAATCAAGCCTGTCATAAGGAGAACGTGCCTTACGGTGGTGGCCTATTACATGGAGATAGGCCTAAGAGGAAAATGGTATCTAGAAGAAGTTGTCTTTCTAAGGATATATGGTCAAAATTTCTAGTGGGTCTCTTTGATGGAGCATCATTAAAGCGTGTGCTAGTGGGGTGCTTATAGTTTTGAAGTCCGGGCACTTTTCTCACTTTTGTTGGTCTAGTGGAGATGGTACTAATAATAGAGCGAAGCTCCTTGCTCTGTGGGGAGTCATCTTTTGCACCAACTTGCTTGAAATAGAGGAGATTGATATCCTTGGAGATTCTAAAGTCATCATTGATTGGAGCTTAAGGAGATTTGTCTTTCTACATCCATCACTATCTAATTAGATGAAAAGGATCATATTGATGATCATGACATTCAAGAAGATCTCCTTCTATCATGTATATAGAGAACAAAATCAATCAGGTAAAAGGTGGACTGTAAAAACAAGGGTGTAGCATGGAGCTGAGGAAGATCAAGTTCTTAGAGTTTGAAAATGACAACATACAACGGTCACCAATCATTCAAATATAAGAGGCATATTTTTTTAAAGTTTTGAATGAAAATGTTTATGTAACAATATGAAACAATATCTTTTTTGAAGTAATTTAGCCTCCCAGAAGAACTGAGATACATGTTTTAAATTAAAAAGCACTCATGGATATTGTTAAAGACAACAGTCATAGCATGAAGAAAATAGTGGATAGGCCTCTGTTCCAAAAGAATGGGACATTATATTTCTCTACCAAAGTAATTGTAACTATCTTTTATCTAATGAAAGTATGTATGTTTTTTTTCTTAAAAAAAAGAATATAATCTCACGGCTCTTGCCGAATCAGGACTGACACGTCTTTTGACATTTGTGTACGTCATTTCACAATTTTGCTAGTTTTCAATATTTAATACAAAAAATCTTCAAGCAATGTTTCCAAACCATTGTTCCGGATTTGAGAAAATACAATATCAGTAAATCTAGGGTGTTTCGACACGATTTTGTTTGGATTTGAACGAATACAACACCATCAGAGGCGGCGCGTTTCTGCTTACTTGGTAGCTTCGTCCAATTAAAGTTTGGGTTTCTGTTGGAGAACATCGTTTCAATCCAACGATGAAGTTGAACACCTTGTCCTTCTTTTCCATATCATGTAGTTCTAAGACCACACTTGCAAATCCCCATTGATATGCCTGTAGACTCCCCTTTTTCTCAACATACTTAATCTTCGTCCTTGCATCCCAAGTCTCATCTTGTGGGCTAAAGTGAGTTTGTAATGCTTCCTTCATTTCTTCCCAAGTAGAGATGTCCTCAGCATAACCATGAGCAATCTGGTCTACCTTCCTTCTCCACCACATCTTGGCATCCTTTGTAAAGAATTGAGAAGCTACCTTCACCTTGGCCTCTTCATCAAAATCCCCAAGCATTCCAAGTATTGCTCCATATCCCATAAAACGTTTCCAAGTGTCTTCGCGCTTCTCACTCCATCATAAGAATCAGGTTCCCTGATTTTGGTGTGGGTAGCTCCTCCAACTGGTCCCTACTCAATTGCCTCCTTTGAGATAACAATCTCATTGAGAGCCTCATCAAGACACTTTTGCAACTTCGTGATCTCTTCTAATCCGTGATCCTTCACAACTTCAAAGTTCTTGACTTCACTCGCAGTTTCCCCATACTACCATTCAAGATACTCATATCGTACCTTGAGGTTCTCATGGTCCTCTTCCTAATTCGTCAAATTATCTCTACGTTTGACATTCTCAACTTCCAATGCACTTATCTTCAAAGTTGTCTCATCCATATGATCCAACATCTTGTTCATGAAAACTGTCTCGGGACTCATTGTTATAGACATATTTGGGCACTGCAACCCCAATCACATATTTCCATAAACCAAGGGCTTCTAAATCCCTAAAAGTGTTGCTTCATACCCTAAAGGAGCAAGGTCAGCTGATTACATCATCTCCCAGAAGTTCTCCCTGAAAAACTGCTCAGAACTGGTCAAAATTGGATCATCTCACCTGCTCCATGCCTAGGGTGCGATGCATCTCACCTTGTACACATGGTAGGTGCGATGCATACTGAAAAGGACTTCTATAGGGTACGATGAGTGAGAATAGACAAATGGCAGAGACAGTTTGCTAAGTGGATGATCAAGGAATCTTCTAGATTCTTCTCATATGACACTTGCCTCTCAGAATTTGCCCAGGGATGAGTAAGGTATCAATGAAATCTCCAAGTGGAACCAAGAATTATCAGAGAGATGACACTAATAAAAATCCTAGAAGCTGACTCACCCCCTGCAAATATCTATAAATGGATCCCTCATCCGGAGGTCGGAATTTGTTAATTTGCAAAGAGGTGCTGTGGTTTCTCTTTGAAGACATTGTTGGGTGATCTTGCTTTGTGTGAGGTGAAGAGGGCTTTCAAGCTGGGAGGATGGCACTGGGTCAGACCAAGTGATTGTAATCCTCTCTTCTACTACTTTTACTAATAAGGATATTCGATTTTTCCTCCATATTCTTGTGTATCTCTGAATATTATGTTGATATATGCATTTGTATGATCAATAAATATCTGATCCTATATTGTTTACAGTGAAAGATCTCTATGCTTTGATGGTATTATGCTGCTGTAAATCTACAGGTGCTCTTTGAAGCGAGACAAGTAAGGAAGCAGTGGCAAGATTCCGTCAAAGGGGAAAGGAAACAGGCAAGGAGCCAAGCGGAAGACTGAGGTTGGTACTCTATGCTTCTTTCTCATCTCTCTCTTATAAAGGAAAAACAAGTAACTTTAATCTGTTTGTTTCTAAGATAACTACCCATCTTAGTGGGACTAACAACTCTGAATAGACACTAAATTTCCTGATAACAAAATGGTGACTCCACTGGGGACCGATTAATTTGATTGCTTGTCTCTATTTGTTTGATTCATAAACCACAAATGGAGCCTAAAGTTAAGCCAGCTAGCCTTCGAACTACATTTGCTATGCAAGTGCAAAGTAGATCAATGATGCTTTAGTCAATCTCTGGGTTTTTTTATGAACTAAACAATCGACTTGCAAACATCCTAAGTGCCCTAGAGGTAGCCTGAGTAACCTTATTAGATTAGCCCTATACTTTGTAGTTACTGACTATCATTTTCTCAGCCTAAATCCCTGAACTAAATTGCAAACTGTGACCAAAAACCAAGTTAAAGTCTCGTCCCTTGACCATCGCACCCTCTCCTTTAAGAAATATAGATGCATTGCACCTCCCGTGTGTAGTAGGTGGGATGCATCCCTATTTCCCTGTGTTTCAGGTGCGATGATCAGACAAGACTAGATCTGCCTCCAGATTTTGGTTTTTTCTTCACTGTCTTCAGTTTTATTCAAGAGTTTTGTTGTCTATGATAAGTAGATCACTATTGAAACCCCCTTTCTTTGCATCATCCAACCTCCATTGTACAAATAATTGTGAATGTTTTTATGTATTGTGTGCCATTTACAGTTCTCTTTTACTAAGAAGTAGCTTAATCGAACTGTCGTCTTTTGATTTGGAAGTGTCGCAAGTGTCGTTTTCAGTCAAAGAAAAGAATCCTACTGTTCTTGATAGTCGATTGTACTGTTACTCTTGTATTTGATCTGAATTAGTAGTATTTCAAGTGTCGAAAGCAGTTTTCGATTCAAAATCGCAAAGTGTCATCTTGCCTTCCTGTCGTTTTTTGAAAAGAAAAATCATTAGTACGGTGGCTTTGAAAGAAGAAATAATTCAGATTTGTATTTAGCATTCTTTTTGTCATTCACACATTAAGAAAGTAGAAAACAAATACATGCACGTGCATTTTCATTTAGACTGCTTGTTGATTTTGATTTAGGAAAGTGCATCTAGTGTGTGCTCTCTGCTCTATGTTGAAAGGATTTTATTTCTCTTTCCTTACTAGCTAGGATTTTCATTGCAAAAAGAAGATTAAACGACTGTTTATCATCTTAGGTTTCATTTTAGGAGTTGTATATCTACATCACACGGTGAACCTAAAAGGAAAATTTCTTAAGAAAGATCAACTATAAAATAAATTCAATGAACATAAAAACGCTTTGGAACCTAACGCATAACATCTAGAATTCTAGGCTAGAGACGTATTCTGGCGTCGTAAAGCCTGGTAACTGTTGCTTTCATTGTAGGTTGGGTGATTCCTCCTCTTTGAGACGACAAGTGCCAGTACGGACTTGTGCTCCCACGTACCGTCGAGTATATATTGGGAGACCACAATAGGCTATATCCTTTATCCTTAGGAAGCCGTGTCTGCTGCCCTATCGATCGCAATGCACCGAACACAACATTCGGGAGGATTGACTCCCGTACCGTAAAAATTATTCTGCAGTTTTGCGATTGGTTTGGTAATCCCTCTGTCTAGATTTCCAGAGTAGTCTCTTTTGTTCCTTTTTAGACTCCTTAAAGGAAAAGGTCCATCTGAGCACTTATCACTTCAGGCTCATTAAAAATCAAAGGCGACTAGAGTCATCTTTAGCTTTTTCTCAACTCTTAAAAATTGAAAAAGCAAGTTGTGTCAAAGCGTCTAAAATTCATTTAATATGGAATAACATTTTCCCCTCTTATTTTGAGTTGATCAAATAATCCGCAATTGTGAAAGAAATTCAATCAAAACCCCATCGTTCACGGAGACTGATGAGTCAACCGTCTTTGACTCTGGAAACCAAACCATTCCGGGTCAAGCGAACTTGTTTAACTGGGTCAAAGTCTCTTGGTTTGTTTGAAACTTGCGTTTCAACATCCTCTGAGACTCTAGTTACTCCAACAATTTCTGGTATCCCTGCCTCTACAGAAGAAGTTTCGCAGTTACAAGAGGAAATTAGAACTAATCCTAATGTAACAGTAAACACTTCTATTCCTGAACCAGCTCCATCCAAGGTTGATTCGGAAGGTGTTACCCCTCCAACATCTGTCGCTGTAGAATCTATACCTTCTTCGGCACCAAAAATATTTTACGGACCTAATGGTCTGCCTCTTCCACCTGGATTGATTGCTATAGAAGAGATTACGGAGGATCTTCCATCTAGTACTCCATCGCATTTTGGTACTGGGATCAACCTATAACTTTCTACTTCAGAAGTTAATACCCCTTCATCACAAGTTACTGTAGAAGTGCTGGGAAGTCTTTTGGATAGACTCGATATGTCTGGACAACCATCGACATCTAGGACTATCTCATCCAATACACCAGTAGCAGAACCTCCTACCACCACTCCGACGATGTTCGCTGGTATACCATCTGTCCCAACTAGCTCTCAACCACTAGAAGGAGTCCACTCAGGGACTGTTTCGACAGTATGGTCTGTTCCCGTTTGTTCATCCAGAATAGTATTTGGAATCTCTTATGTTGAATCTTAAAAAATTTATCCTTCACAACAATATCAATTTGGGGAGTCTGGTCTCCAAAGGCCAATAATTCCCTTGAGCACTAGATTTCTGCCATATGGAGGGCACTACACCCTTTTATTGTTCCCTCCGGGAGAACAACCATATGAGAGTTCATAATCGAATTCAATTCAAATTGGAATCACATCCAGCGGTTGGGTGCCAATACTACCTCAACAACCAGGAGTTGTATACTCAATGCAACCGAGTCTCCCTGTGTCAAACATCCCCACTACACCAGCTATTGTGACAGTGTCGCACGTACAAGCATTGCCTGTTGTATGCCAACCTCAAGGTTCTCAGGTCGTTGTACAATAGCCTCTTGTCTCCACAACACAACCACAATCACCAGTTAGTGGCTCCTTAACTGGAGTGAATCAGGCTCAAATAGGTACTATTACCCCTCATCTTTGTCAAATGTCCAGTATTGGGCAATAGCAAATGGTTTCACAACCATGGATGGTGTAACATCAACAACCGCAATTCCCACAAGCTTACCAAGGACTTGAGCAGCAAAACTTTACAGGTAATGGGCAGTTGTATATTCAAAACGGTTATCACCAATTGTCTCAAATTGGTTATGTCCAACCACCTTATCAAAGTTATCAGCATCAAATACACTATGCTGGTATGCAAAGACCCACTGCTCAGGTGATCCCATCTTATCCTAGGTACGCTTCACCAAACCTAAATCAACAGTTGCCCTTTGTCGTGACTCTAGAGTTACCATATCTAAATCAGCTAATGAACGATCCAATCGCTTATGCCCCTTGGTGGCCAGCGATTCCTCATAAACTTCCGTCAGATATTCCTAAATTTAATGGAAATCCGGGTGAAGACCCGTCGAATCATGTGATGACCTTTCATCTGTGGTGTTCATCCAACACTCTCAATGATGATTCGATTCGGCTTCACCTTTTTTAGCGAATGTTAACTGGTCCGGCAGCAAAATGGTACATCAAATTGCCTAGAGCTTCATTCGATAACTTCAGCGCCCTTGCCACAACCTTTTTAACCCATTTTCAATTACCAATAAGGTATGAAACAAGAACAGAGCTTCTTATCAATTTCAAGCAAACGATGGCCACTCACATATCCGATCATATTCATGAATGGCAACGTCGTCGTAGAATGGTAAAAGCATATGTGCCTTATCAACTAATAGCTTAATGGTTTATTAAGTCTTTGTTACCTTCTATAACAAAAGATGTGGTGAAGGGAGGGTTCGTCACTGAAGAGCAGGTCATTGCTCATGCGCAATATCTAGACTTGATCTACACTAAGTCTGGCACGCTCTATGACAAAATCCCTGATGCTCCAAGACCAGAATTTTTCGTTCCTCCTCCTAAATCAAACAAGGACTACCGTGTCTGCGATGGTGTGATAGGTACGACAAGCATGAAATCGACAAATGCTGCGTCTAAGAAAGCCCGTAAGGTTTCTGGTCAAAATGTAGATAACGAACTTCTTACCTTGGAGGTTAATGTCGTGTCGACCAAAACGGGCAAAGAACCGAAGCAACCAGGGGGCAAGAAGAAAGGGAAAAGAAAAAAGAAGGAAAAGGATGTTTCGTCTCCTAAGAAATCTTTTGCAAACCCTTCTGGGCAAAGGAAACCCCCTTCGGGGTGTCAGTTATGTGATGATGATCATCGGACAAGAGATTGTCCACATAAAGTTGAAGTTAAGAAATTATTTAAGAATTAAAAAACCTTAGCAGTATTGACTGATCTATTTCCAAACCCAGGAACCAATCTGGTCGCTAGTGACAATGCTTCCCATCCCAAGTCCTTATGCTGTCCATTTCGAAACAGCAAAATGATGCTTTGATATCGACAAGGAATAAAGATTACGGCAATCCACAGCTGTCGAACAACAAGGCTACTGATCAACCTAGTAGTTCGACAACAACTTCGACCGAAGTTGTGCCACCCATCATTCCTGAGTTAATGATAAATCTGCCAAAGGGAGTTGTACACAAATCGACATTTAATCCTCGAGCGGCACAGAATTATAATATAGTAGAGGACCTGGCCCAATCGTCGTCTGCTATGTCGACACTTGAGGTACTGCAAAATTTCCCCTCCCAAAAGCAAGCTTTATTATTAGCAATAGGTGGGATTGACCCAGCGAATTCCAATCTTGTGGCCTTTAATCATAAAGGATATGAACCTCAGTTACTAGCTCAACTCGCTTTCCTCATTCAAGTGAAAGCCCTCAACAAAACTGTTCATCGAACAATTATTGATGAGGGGGCATCTACATGTATTATGTCAATGAGTTGCTGGAAAACTTTAGGCTCACCACCCTTGTCACGATCATCAACGACGTTAAAAGCATTCGATAGATGAACATACACTCCATACGGGATTTTGAGTAACTTACAAGTCGAACTGGGGGGGGGAGGGAAATAGTAGAAATTGATGTTGAAGTTATCGATGGAAATCTCGATTATAACATCCTACTGGGAAGGCACTGGATTTATGCTATGGCTGCTGTTGTGTCGACATACTTCAGAAAGATTGCATTTCCTTTTCAAGGAGGAATTACAATCGTCGACCAACAAACCTTTCTCCTCAACAGTTCACAAGTTACTGGAAGCATCTCGATGATCCATGGAAGCTCTCATTCGCTTCAAAATATCTGAGTAGGCCTGCTAAAAGACCCTACAATGATGGGTACTTTTTCCCTACCACCTCAAAGTAATCTGGCGGAAGTGGCCACGATGGAAACCTGCAATATGATATCATCTATATCTAAAAGATTCAAAAGATTCCCGAACATTTTGTCAGCATGGATCATCGCCATTTTAGAAATATTGTAGCAATAAATTTTCTTGGCCTGAGGCGCAAACCCAAATCAATGCTCACCGAGTGTTTGGATAGATAAGTCTAAGGAATATGGCACCTCTTCAGATCCTTGGTCACATGTACATTCTACAAACGAAGGAATCATTCAGTCAATGATGATAGGAGAGGCATCATGGGAAGATTACTGCCATCGTTCCCATCTTCGGATCACCACGAAGATTATTCCAACAACCTTATCATCCTTCAGTTTTTGATTTTCTATCAAATACTATAAATACAGTGGACTATGAGGATAGTTCTTTTACTGTGTCAACCTCATTAAAAAATGAAACAACTCCCTTTCCAACTCGAGTCTTTGATTATGATCATGCAAAATCCAAGTCGAGTCTTTCAAAGATTTAGAAGGTAAACCTTCATTCCAACCACCGCGTTGAATGCAATGAAGCTTGGGGGGCATGCACCTTGATTTGCGTCATTATGCTGGGGGCATGCGAACTTATAACAAGCATAGTTTCTTGTTTCAAGCTTGTGTAAACATGAAACTGAATTTGAGAATATGTTGTCGCATGGTTCAATCTCATTAAAAGATTAACGAGGTCACGAGCAGTTTTACGCAAAGTTCAAGCTCGTTAAAAAATAAACCTAGCAACGAGCAGTTTTACATGAAGTTCAAGCTCGTTAAAAAATAAACCTAGCAACGAGCAGTTTTACGCGAAGTTCAAGCTCGTTAAAAATTAAACCTAGCAATGAGCATATGTTCCACCAGAGTTTAAGCTCATTAAAAAATGAACCCACCTCCGGTAAATAACCATTGTAAATGATTATCATCAGCTTTTGAGCCTTGGTCATGTTCTTACCATCACCTCCACTCTGTTTTAGCCAATCATTCGCCTCCATTTGATTGTTTACCCCTTTTGAGGAACAACTGTGATGAGTGATCCTATTAGCCACCTTCTTTACACTGTCGTGATTGGAAAGTTCCAAACCTTACCTGGAACCAGCTGCTATCTGAAAACATCACTCATTCCTCAAAAAATGAGTCTCCTTTAAGCTCTTTTCATCTGACTTGTAAAATATGAAAAGATTGTTGAGCAATTGGCCTCTCCAGCTCGTTAAAGTGATTGGAAGTGCCATCCCTCCTCTAGATTTTAATCTTTTTGGACCTGAGGGATTATTACACAAAAAGATCGAGCGTTTGTCTTGTTCGGCTCGTTAAAACTATCAAAAAGTCATCCCTTTCGCATTGTTTTATACTTTTTCGGACTTAAGGGATTATATTACGAAAAAGGGATATTGGAGTCTTCTTTCCGTCGCTTTTCAGACTCTCTAAAATTGAAAAGGACCGAGCTATCCTTGTTGTTAAACTCATTAAAACAATAGCGACAAACTTGTCCATTCAGACAAGAGCAAGTTTCACTGTTGCTAGGCTCGTTAAAACATAGTGACGGGTTTGCCCGAAGGGAAAATTATAGAACAAGTATAGGTTATCCTCCTCAAGCTTGACAAAAATAAAGAGGTACTGGTAAAAAATGATTGGGGAAAATTGGGAAGAAAACTTGAAGAAACTTTATTGGTAGTAGGTCACTCTTGAACATGACAGTTTCACTCCATCACCATGATTGAGTCGGGTTGGGTTATTCCGTTAACCGGTCATGCCACCATTGGTCCATCGTACCATCCACTTTTGGGGTTAATGCTACCAATCCATTTCAGTGTCACCAATATGTTCAAGAGAAGTTTCTCAGAGAATTCACCTACCCAGCTTGTGTCTCATCCGCTACAATAACTTCACGCTTCATTCTTTCATGAATGCCACCCTGAACCTTGTATCATCAGATCATTTTCACCTCCATAAAATCATTTGCTCCGTTCCGTGTCATAGATGTGGGATCCATTAATGCCCTCCTACGACGGGTCACTTCTTGTCGACATCAGCTCATTATCCAAGAAGATGACCTAGGGACAACCCTTCCAGTAATTTGAAGCTTGCATGCCTCAATGGCAAGTTTCTCGCTTCTGGCGACAAGTTTACACTAATGGCCTTCGACCGAAAGATTTTGCATGGTGTTTGACATCAACTCATATATTCGCACCACGTGAATTGTACTGCAGTACCTTGAGGGTCATCATCATTATCGGTGATTCCTCTCACGCCTGTTAACAACTCACATCATTAGATGGTAATCAAGCGATGTCCTTCCATGTTTGACATTAGAACATCTTTTCACATGGATCGACTTGTACTTTCTGGCGAAGATTGGACGAGTTTTGAAGACCCCGGATCTAGTTTCATCCATTCGGGCTATGATATATTTAGGAAAATAAAAACATCAAATGTACATCATTGCTGCACAGATAATCATCCAAACTAAGGGATGATGGCTCTACTAGAATCATTAGTTTGTACATAGACGATTGTCTGTCCTATGTACATGAAAATGAATTTATCAAAGCTGAGCATGGGAATGCCCACCTCATCTAGATCATGAAAATATTATGAAGATAATTTATTGTATTGTATCTTATTATAGGTCACCTTCCAGTGCGAAAAAACTTGGATCCTCATTATAAAGCATTTCACCCGACATCAAAAGATTTACGACCTCATGCTTTAGGGGGAAACTGTTATAGACATATTTGGGCACTCCAACCCCAATCACATATGTCCATAAAACAAGGGCTTCTAAGTCCCTAAAAGTGTTGTTTCATACCCTAAAGGAGCAAGGTCAGCTGATTACATCATCTCCCAGAAGTTCTCCTTGAAAAACTGCTCAGAACTGGTCAAAATTGGATCATCTCACCTGCTCCATGCCTAGGGTGCGATGCATCTCACCTTGTACACACGAGAGGTGCGATGCATACTGAAAAGTCCTTTTGTAGGGTGTGATGAGCGAGAATAGACAAATGGCAGAGACAGTTTGCTAAGTGGATGATCAAGGAATCTTCTATAAACTTCTCATATGACACTTGCTTCTCAGAATTCACCCAGGGATGAGTAAGAGATCAATGAAATCTCCAAGTGGAACCAAGAACTATCAGAGGGATGACACTAACAAAAATCCTAGAAGCTGACTCACCCCCCTGCCAATATCTATAAATGGATCCCTCATCCAAGAGATCCAGAGGTTGGAATTTGGTAATTTCCAAAGAGGTGCTGCTGGTTTCTCTTTGAAGACATTGTTGGGTGATCTTGCTTTGTGTGAGGTGAAGAGGGCTTTCAAGCTGGGAGGATGGCGTTGGGTCAGGCCAAGTGGTTGTAATCCTTTCTTCTACTACTTTTACTAATAAAACTATTCGAGTTTTCCTCCATATTCCTGTGTATCTCTGAATATTGTGTTGATATATGCATTTGTATGGTCAATATATATCTGATCCTATATTGTTTACAGTGAAAGATCTCTATGCTTTGATGGTATTATGCTGCTGTGAATCTACAGGTGCTCTTTGAAGCGGGACAAGTAAGGAAGCAATGGCGAGATTCCGTCAAAGGGGAAAGGAAACAAGCAAGGAGCCAAGTGGAAGACTGAGGTTGGTACTCTCTGCTTCTTTCTCATCTCTCTCTTGTAAAGGAAAAACAAGTAACTTTAATCTGTTTGTTTCTAAGATAGCTACCCGTCTTAGTGGGACTAGTAGTTCTGAATAGACACTAGATTTCCCGATAACACTCATGCTAGATTCACCTGTTACCTGTGGTTCTTCTACATTGTCTGCAATCAGCTTTGCCCTCGAACGTGTCACAACCATACACTTCAACATTCAACTTGGTCCTAACCCTTGCCAAATCCCTAATGTCGCACTATGACTAACTACACAATGCCCAACTTCAATACCAACTGCAACCACTGCCTGCCATATTCCTCCCTCTTTGTCAAAGCCTCTTTCTGCAAAATGGGCTTTGATACCAACTGTCACGCCCCTATGCCAACGATGTCTTCCAACCACACATAGGTCGGTGCAACACTGCTGAATTTTTTTGTTCCACTACTACTTGAATTCAAGGGCTACACCTACTCAACACTTAACAAATTTTTCACTAAGTGTTATCATGCAGCAAAAATCATTTCATTTATCTTTCATTAGTTAATCTTCACATGCAACAGAAATAAATATAACTCAACAATGTACACACATATCATAAGGGAGGCGCAACTCCCAAATATAAGTTTGACCAATCAATTATAATTTAGTAATGTACAATTTACAAACTTTACAATTTTCACAACCTTCGCATAGTCTGTGCATGTTTTGCATGTATGCTGCCCTGTACACGACCTACGTCCACCCTGCTGAAATTATTCACAAATTGTGTGCCATACGCACACTTGCATATTGTCGTGCTACCTCTACCCACGATCCACTGACTCCTTATAGGTCCCACGACCCTTGGATTCACCCAGTGGTCTACTCATTCATCGCAACTTGGCCCAGGGCATAGTCTTGTCTCCTAAACGTGTTTTCCAGTAGCAATCTATTTGACCATTCAGTCTGTTGTACTATTTTGAACACACCTGTCGTCAATTTCTGCACACATAATCGTGCAACGACCCTTTACAATGTTCCACCAACATAGTCTGCCCACAGTCTTCCTGACCTGCAACTCGCCTAACCCAACCTTCACCCAACCTACGAAACCCAAAAACACACCCGTTCGAAAATACTGTCTTGCGGTCGTGCCACACCTCTATACGTATGCCTCATCTCCCTTGCACTTTCTTGCACTATTTTTTGTGTTTTCTTGTGTGATGGTTTGATGATGATCCCACTCAAACATCCCATGCCATAATTATATGGTTCTCTCCCCATTGTTTTTCCAAGAGATTCGTCAGTTCATGTCCACCTATGAGTCGGCCTGCCCATGCGTCGCCCTCCCAACTTGTACACTCCACATGACACACCCATTCATAAAATATTCTGCCTGATCCGACCATACCTCCACTACACATCTTTTCCCAGTCGAGCAGTCGCACCACTTAGCGACTCTGCCGCCCAGGCACTTGCCCACCCTGGGCATCCGACTCATGTCACCCATGTCGCCTCCTTACTTTGGTCACAAGTCTAGTCGAGTGGGTGTCGGCCGATCATGGTGCGCCAACTACATGTGCTTGCCCATCCATCGCACTTAACTGGTCGCTACACCCAATGTGTGCCTTTAACTGGCAGTGAGGTCGCACATAACCGAACATCCACCTCCAAGTCGCCTTGAACCAAATGCCAACATCGGAGTTGCCTTTAACCAAACACGAGTGTCTGTCACACATCTTGGGCAGACCCATACACCTTTAATCGAGGGCGTCGATTTTTCAACTCTCTTGGGCACTGGGCAACTAGAGGCCCTGACATAATGTATGCCATCATCACTTATTTGAAACTGATCTTTTTTTTAGCACAAATCACCAATAAGATTGTTGAAGGAGATGGACCTAAAAATATAGGATATAAGTTATAGGTGAATTAAAAAATATAACTTGATTTTTTTTAATAAATTAATTTAAATTAGAATAAATAAAGTGCATTAGTTAGAGCCTAGGCCATGGCAGTGTTGAAAAATTCCATTTGGTCAAATTTGAGGTGTTAACAAGGATGGTAGAAGTTGGAGGATGGGATACTAAAGATCCACATTTCAATGTGGCTCTTCTTGTTAAAGATTTGTGGAGGACATTAAACAGTGATGGAATTTGGCAACGATTTATTAGAGCTAAATATCTCAAAAATTAACCGGTGGTAAGTTGGATCAAAGTAGGGGCAAGGAGTATGATGAAGATAAAACATAGATTTTTGGGCAATTTGAGGTCAGAGGTAGGCTCAAGGTCGAGGGTAAAGATCGTATTTTCTTCCATACAAGGTATGAGAGATATAACTCATTCGTCTCTTCAATTGCTGAGTTTATTGCATAACAATGGTATTTCTTATTTGAATCAAATTTATGTGGTGCACAATCCCATTTTGGATTGAATGCATGGTTAGGGGCGGGGAAAATTGGCCTCTCAGGGACTTTAAAAGAGGAATGGGATTAGTATAAGCTATATTTTTCTCTTGTAGGAATCATTTTGTCAGAGCATGAGTATAGATAGTGCTAGGATGGAAATATATTTAAAGAACAAATCTGAGTCATAGACATTTATTCACGTATTTGCATGGATACAAATTCTGATAACAGAGAGTTATGTTTCCAAAAGGCATGGAAATGGGACATCCCACTCAAATTGAAGTGATTTATATGGTTGGTTGTCTACAATAAGGCCTTAACATGGGAAAACTGATTAAGAAGAGGTTTCTATGGCCTTGGATGTTGCGAACTGTGTAGGGTACAACTAGAAGGCTCAAGGCATCTCTTTCTCACCTGCTCATTTGCGGCCTAAGTTTGGTTTAGGGAGATTGTCTCACAATATGGTTTAAGGATTTTAAGGAGCACAAAAGTTTTCCTTTCTACATTATGTGGGGCATATGAAGGGCAAGGAATGCTTGGATTTTTTATCAAATCAAGCCTGTCATAAGGAGAACATGCCTTATGGTGGTGGCCTATTACATGGAGAGAGGCCTAAGATAGAAATGATATCTAGAAGAAGTTGTCTTTTTAAGGATATATGGTCAACATTTCTAGTGGGTCTCTTTGATGGAGCATCATTAAAGTGTGTGCTAGTGGGGTGCTTATAGTTTTGAAGTCCACGCACTTTTTCCACTTTTGTTGGTCTAGTGGAGATGGTAATAATAACAAAGTCAAGCTCCTTTCTCTGTGGGGAGTCATCTTTTGCACCAACTCACTTGAAATAGAGGAGATTGATCTCCTTGGAGATTCTAAAATCATCATTGATTGGGGCTTAAGGAGATTTGTCTTTCTGCATCCATCACTATCTAATTAGATGAAATGGATCATATTGATGATCATGACATTCAAGAAGATCTCCTTCTATCATGTATATATAGAGCAAAAGCAATTAGGTAAAAGATGGCCTGTAAAAAGAATGGTGTAGCATGGAGCTGGGGAAGATCAAGTTCTCAGAGTTTTAAAATGACAACATACAGCGGTCACCAATCATTCAAATATAACAGGCATTTTTTTTTAAGTTTTGACTGAAAATGTGTATGTAATAATATGAAACATAATATCTTTTTTGATGTAATTTAGCCTCCTGGAAGAACTGAGATACATGTTTTAAATTAAAAAGCACTCATTTATATTGTCAAAGACAACAGTCATATCACGAAGAAAATAGTGGATTGGCCTCTGTTACAAAAGAATGGGACAATATATTTTTCTACCAAAGTAATTGTAACTACCTTTTTTCTAATGAAAGTATGTATGTTTTTTTTCTTAAAGAAAAAAATATAATCTCATGGCTCTTGCTGAATCAGGACTGACACATTTTGTGACGTTTGTGTACGTCGTTTTGCAGTTTTGCTAGTTTTCAATATTTAATACAACAAATCTTCAACCAACGTTTCCAAACCATTGTTCCAGATTTGAGAAAATATAGCATCAGTAAAGCCAGGGCATTTCGAAATGATTTTGTTTGGATTTGAGCGAATACAACACCATCAGAGGCAGGGCATTTCTGCATACTTGGTACCTTCATCCCATTAAAGTTTGGGCTTCTGTTGGACAACGTTGTTTCAATCCAACGATGAAGTTGAACACCTTGTCCTTCTCTTCCATATTAGGTAGTTCTAAGACCGCACTTGCAAATTCCCATTGACATGCCTGCAGACTCCCTTTTTTTCAGTGTACTTAATGTTTGTCCTTGCATCCCAAATATCATCTTGTGGGCTAAAATGAGTTTGTAATGCTTCCTTCATTTCTTCCCAAGTAGATATGTCCTCAGCATAACCATGAGCAGCCTGGTCTACTTTCCTTCTCCACCACATCTTGGCATCATCTGTAAAGAATTGAGAAGCTGCCTTCACCTTGGCCTCTTCATTAGAAATCCCCAAGCATTCCAAGTATTGCTCCATATCCCATAAAACATTTCCAAGTGTCTTTGCGCTTCTCACTCCATCATAAGAATCAGGTTCCTTGATTTTGGTGTGGGTAGCTCCTCCAACTGGTCCCTACTCTACTGCCTTCTTCGAGATAGAAATCTCATTGAGAGCCTCATCAAGACACTTTTGTAGCTTTGTGATCTCTTCTAATCCTTAATCCTTCATAATTTCAAAGTTCTTGACTTCACTCGCAGTTTCTCCATACTACCATTCAAGATACTCATATCGTACCTTGAGGTTCTCATGGTCCACTTCCTCATTCGTGAAATGATCTCTAAGTTCAACATTCTCAGCTTCCAATGCACTTATCTTAAAATTTGTCTCATCCATAGGATCCAAAATCTTGCTCATGAAAATTGTGTCAGAACTCATGCTAGATTCACCTGTCACCTGTGGTTCTTCTACATTGTATACCATCATCATTTACCTTGAACGCGTCACAACCATAAAATTCAAGGTTTAGCTTGGTTCTAACCCTTACCGAATCCCTAATGTCGCATTGTGACCAACTACCCAATGCCCAACTTCAATTCCAACTGCAACCATTGCCTGTCATATTCTAGCCTCTTTGTCAAAGCCCCTTTCTGTAAAATGGGCTCTGATACCAACTGTCATGCCCCTATGCCAATGAAGTCTTCCAACCACACATAGGTGGGTGAAACATTGCCAAATTTTTTTGTTTCACTACTACTTGAATTCACGGGCTACACCTACTGAACACTTAACAAATTTTTCACTAAGTGTTATCATGCAATGAAAATCGTTTCATTATCTTTCATTAGTTAATCTTCACATGCAGTGGAAATAAATATAACTCAGCAATGTACACACATATCATAAGGGAGGGGCAACTCCCAAATATAAGTATTCCCAATCAATTATAATTTAGTAATGTAAAATTTACAAACTTTACAATTTTCACAACCTTCATGTAGTCCATCCATGTTCTACCTGTATGATGCCCTGTCCAAGACCTATGTCCACTGTGTTGGAATTCTGCATAAATCATGTGCCATCTGCACACTTCACTGTTGTCATGCTACATCTACCCATGGCCCACTGACTCCTTATAGGTCCCATGACCCTTGGATTCACCCAGTGGTCTACTCATTCATCACAACTTGGCCCATGGCATAGTCGTGTCTCTTGAATGCATTTTCCGATAGCGGTCTGTCTGACCACTCAACCCATTGTACTATTCTGAACGCACCTGTCTTGACCGCTTGCCCACACAATTGTGTAATGGCCCTCTACGATATTCCACCAAAATAGTCTGTCCGCAGTTTGCTTGACCTACAACTCACTCGACCCGACCTTCACCCAACCTACGGAACCCCAAAACACACCCGTTTGACAATACTGAGTCCTACGGTTATGCCACACCTCTGCATGTATGCCTCATCTCCCTTGCACTTGCTTGGACTATTTTTTTTGTTTTCTTGTGTGATGGTTCGATGATGATTCCACTACAACATCCCACACCATACTTATACGGTTCTCTCCCTAATGTTTTTTCAAGAGACTCGTCGGTTCATGTGCACCTGCATGTTGGCCTGCCCATGCGTTGTTCACCAGACTTGTTCGCTCCACATGACACACCCATTCATAAAATATTCTACTCGAGTCGACCATACATCCGCTACACGTCTTTGCCTAGCCGGCTAGTCGCACTACCTGGCGACTCGGCTGCCTAGGCGCTTTCCCACTATGGCTCTTGCTGAATCAGGACCGACACATTTTGTGACGTTTGTGTACGTCGTTTTGCAGTTTTTCTAGTTTTCAATATTTAATACAACAAATCTTTAACCAACGTTTCCAAACCATTGTTCCAGATTTGAGAAAATATAGCATCAGTAAAGCCAGGGCATTTCGAAATGATTTTGTTTGGATTTGAGCGAATACAACACCATCAGAGGCAGGGCATTTCTGCTTACTTGGTACCTTCATCCCATTAAAGTTTGGGCTGCTGTTGGACAACGTTGTTTCAATCCAACGATGAAGTTGAACACCTTGTCCTTCTCTTCCATATTAGGTAGTTCTAAGACCGCACTTGCAAATTCCCATTGACATGCCTGCAGACTCCCTTTTTTTCAGTGTACTTAATGTTTGTCCTTGCATCCCAAATATCATCTTGTGGGCTAAAATGAGTTTGTAATGCTTCCTTCATTTCTTCCCAAGTAGATATGTCCTCAGCATAACCATGAGCAGCCTGGTATACTTTCCTTCTCCACCGCATCTTGGCATCATTTGTAAAGAATTGAGAAGCTGCCTTCACCTTGGCCTCTTCATTAGAAATCCCCAAGCATTCCAAGTATTGCTCCATATCCCATAAAACATTTCCAAGTGTCTTTGCGCTTCTCACTCCATCATAAGAATCAGGTTCCTTGATTTTGGTGTGGGTGGCTCCTCCAACTGGTCCCTACTCTACTGCCTTCCTCGAGATAGAAATCTCATTGAGAGCCTCATCAAGACACTTTTGTAGCTTTGTGATCTCTTCTAATCCTTAATCCTTCATAATTTCAAAGTTCTTGACTTCACTCGCAGTTTCTCCATACTACCATTCAAGATACTCATATTGCACCTTGAGGTTCTCATGGTCCTCTTCCTGATTCGTGAAATGATCTCTAAGTTCAACATTCTCAGCTTCCAATGCACTTATCTTAAAAGTTGTCTCATCCATAGGATCCAAAATCTTGCTCATGAAAACTGTGTTAGAACTCATGCTAGATTCACCTGTCACCTGTGGTTCTTCTACATTGTCTACCATCATCATTTACCTTGAACGTGTCACAACCATAAACTTCAAGGTTTAGCTTGGTTCTAACCCTTAACGAATCCCTAATGTCGCATTGTGACCAACTACCCAATGCCCAACTTCAATTCCAACTGCAACCATTGCCTGTCATATTCTAGCCTCTTTGTCAAAGCCCGTTTCTGTAAAATGGGCTCTGATACCAACTGTCATGCCCCTATGCCAATGAAGTCTTCCAACCACACATAGGTGGGTGAAACATTGCCAAATTTTTTTGTTTCACTACTACTTGAATTCATGGGCTACACCTACTCAACACTTAACAAATTTTTCACTAAGTGTTATCATGCAATGAAAATCGTTTCATTACCTTTCATTAGTTAATCTTCACATGCAGCGGAAATAAATATAACTCAGCAATGTACACACATATCATAAGGGAGGGGCAACTCCCAAATATAAGTATTCCCAATCAATTATACTTTAGTAATGTAAAATTTACAAACTTTACAATTTTCACAACCTTCATGTAGTCCATCCATGTTCTACCTATATGCTGCCCTGTCCAAGACCTATGTCCACTGTGTTGGAATTCTGCATAAATCATGTGCCATCTACACACTTCACTGTTGTCATGCTACATCTACCCATGGCCCACTGACTCCTTATAGGTCCCATGACCCTTGGATTCACCCAGTGGTCTACTCATTCATCACAACTTGGCCCATGGCATAGTCGTGTCTCTTGAATGCATTTTCCGGTAGCGGTCTGTCTGACCACTCAACCCATTGTACTATTCTGAACGCACCTGTCTTGACCGCTTGCCCACACAATTGTGTAATGGCCCTCTATGATATTCCACCAAAATAGTCTGTCCGCGGTTTGCTTGACCTGCAACTCACTCGACCCGACCTTCACCCAACCTACGGAACCCCAAAACACACCCGTTTGACAATACTGAGTCCTACGGTTATGCCACAACTCTACATGTATGCCTCATCTCCCTTGCACTTGCTTGCACTATTTTTTTTGTTTTCTTGTGTGATGGTTCGATGATGATTCCACTCAAACATCCCACACCATACTTATACGGTTCTCTCCCTAATGTTTTTTCAAGAGACTCGTCGGTTCATGTGCACCTGCATGTTGGCCTGCCCATGCGTTGTTCGCCAGACTTGTTCGCTCCACATGACACACCCATTCATAAAATATTCAACTCGAGTCGACCATACATCCGCTACACGTCTTTGCCTAGCCGACTAGTCGCACTAGCTAGCGACTCGGCTGCCTAGGCGCTTTCCCACTATGGGCGTTTGACTCATGTCTCCTTGAGATTACATGGAGATAGGCCTAAGAGGAAAACAATCTCTAGAAGAAGTTGTCTGTTTAAGGATACATGGTCAAAATTTCAAGTGGGTCTCTTTGATGGAGCATCATCTTTCAAAGCATGTGCTAGTGGGGTGCTTATAGTTTTGAAGTCCAGGCACTTTTTTCACTTTTGTTGGTCTAGTGGAGCTGGTACTAATAACACAACGAAGCTCCTTGCTTTGTGGGGAGTTATCTTTTGCACCAACTAACTTGAAATAAAGGAGATTGACATCCTTGGAGATTCTAAAGTCATCATTAAATGGGGCTTAAAGAGATATGTCTTTTTGCACCCATCACTATCTAATTAGATGAAAAGGATCATATTGATGATCATGACATTCAAAAATATCTCCTTCTATCATGTATATAGAGAACAAAATCGATCAATCAATCGATGGCTTGTAAAAAGAAAAGTGTAGCATGGAGCGAAGGAAGATCAAGTTATCAGAGTTTGAAAATGACAACTTACAACGGTCACGAATCACTCAAATATAAGAGGCATTTTTTTGTTTTAAAATGTGTATGTAATAATATGAAACATAATATCTTTTTTGAAATAATTTAGCGGTCCCGCCAGAAGCGAGATACATGTTTTAAATTAAAAAGCACTCGTGGATATTATTAAAGACAACCGTCATATCACGAAGAAAATAGTGGATAGGCCTCCGTCCCAAAAGAATGGGACAGTCTATATTTTTCTACCAAAGTAATTGTAACTACTTTTCTTAATGAAAGTATGTATTTTTTTTTTCAAAAAAAATATATAACCTCACGAACCGACACGTCTTGTGACGTTTGGGTACGTCGTTTCGCGGTTTTGTTAGTTGTCAATATTTAATACAACAAATCTTCAATCAAACTTTTTCAAAACATTGTTCGGGATTTGAGCAAATACCACATCGGTTTCGAAACGAGTTTTGTTTGGATTTGAGCGAATACAACACCATCAGAGACAGGGCGTTTCTGCTTACTTGGTACCTTCGTCGATTTAAAGTTGGGCTTCAGCTTGACAACATTGTATTAGTTATAAAAAAACGAGATGGCCGCGGAATCAAGCTCCTACCAACCACAGGAATTTTACTTTGTTGCATACCCATTTTTGGAGTTGTCTGAGTCGAAAGAGGCCGAGAGAGAGTATGCGCAATATCGTAAAAAACGCTCTCAGATAATTGAAACCATAAGAGCCAAAAGGGTAAAATTATTAAGTAATTCTCTGTAATTCTATATCGTGATATGTAAACAAACTTTCTGTTATTGATATACTCAACTATAACTATATGGGCTTGTTGCAGGCAGAGCGGAAGGAAGTTCTGGAGAAAATAAAGCCTCTGGTCGATGAAGAAAAAGAGATCAGGGAACGGTGCAACGAAATAAGTAAAAGATTATCAGAGTTGAATTTCAATTTCAAGAATGTAAGAGTGCCAAAAGATGGCGGCGATAACCAGAGTCTTCCCTCATCTGAACCCGAGATTGATCTAGCGGTATGGCACCTTGTTGTTTGCTGCGCAATATCACGTTGAAGTTTGATTCTACTAGACAGTTTGATTCTTTTGTTTTTTGTGCAGGTTAAAAAACTAGAGGCACAATTTAAGGGAGGGCGCAATACGCGAATAGAAGAGAACCACCTGCTGAAACAGATAAAAGATCTGGAGAAATCAAGAGGACAAGTTTTGAGCGTTGAAGATTGGAATTTGAAGAGGAAATTGAAAGATATTTGGAATGAGAAGAAAGCGTTGCGGGACATTGAGTCAGAAATCCACTCTCTGGAGAAAGATCTCCATCATTATAAATCTTGCATGGACCACCTTTCTCCATCTCTCGATCGACTACGCACTCATCGATATCAGAAAGTAAGTTTCAAACTATGTCATTCGAATTTAATATTACAATTTAATTGAATAGAAGTCATTAATTTATATTCCAATGGCTTCCTTTACTGCAGAATGAGCTTTCTTTTCAACTGCGGGCTGCAAGGGATGATGCGATATTTGATTTCTACACGGACAATCACAACGCTTCTGACCTGGAGAACAGGTCAAGACTTGAGGTATTCCCTTGTTTGTATTTTGGGTTTCTTCTACACCTTCTGACTTGTAAATGAAACAGAAACTAAATTGCATATTCATTTCCTTACAGGTTGAAAAATTCATGAAAATGTGGAATGAAAGTAAAGAGTTTAGGGAAGAATATGAACAAAGAAAGTTGATGGCTCGTAATCAACAATATCCCTCCGATGTGAATGCCACAAATAGCAACAGATCTGAATAATTCCTAATTTCCTAACTATATCATTTTTGAAAATATTTCTAGCCATGGTATTTTAGAATATTTCTAGCCATGGTATTTTAGAATATTTTAGCCATGGTATCTTAATATTTTTAGTAAATGAAGTTACTTAGTATAGTTTAGTCACATGAGTATAACTTTCATAACCAAAAACACATATGCAAAAGTGAGGGATTCTTACTTATTTTGAACCTCATATTTGTGTTATCTAATAGAGCTAATGTGTAGGACCTATTTATCAACATTGGGTGCAAGTTAATGATGGTCCATCATAATGAGGTAGTAGCAATGCAAACATAGAAAAATAAATGTGTTAACTTAGAGAGAGAAAGGTAGAGAGCAAGTGAGAGGAAGGGGTGGTGGGATGGTGATAGGGATGGGTGAGAGAGAACAAAGAGACAGAGAGAGGAAGAGGTGGTGGGGTGGTGATAGGGATGTGGGAGAGAGAACAAAGGGACAAAGAGAGAGGAAGAGGTGGTGGGATGGTGATAAGGATGGGGGAGAGAGGAAGAGAGATAATAAGGGGATGAGGGAGATAAAGAAAAGGCTAAAAATTGGGAGATAATGATGGAGTTTCAAGGAGATAGAGTGATATAGAGAAGAGAGAGGGAAGAGAAGGGCTCCTTGATCTTATGCTGGCTATGTTAATCAATGAAACAAGTTGATTTGATTGAGTTGCAGGTATGTGTGGGAAATTACATCCATTGGGCATAGAGTAACCCTAGTAGTAATATTAAATGAAAAAGGACAAGTATGGTTATATAAAAACAAGGGTAAGATAGACAATGTGATGATATCTTTATCTAAATTAGTTGTATAGTAGGGTGAAGAAGGACCTATGTGATGATATCTTTATCTAATAGATTGTAAAGACGCATTTGAAGCTTCCAATAAATGATTCCTGTGCAGAAACAGAAGAAGGTTTTTTTTCTTTGGCCAATTATTGGAAACAACCTCTTTCAGTTTTTCTAAATTCATTTCCGTTTAACCATAAAACGATTTTGAAAATGATGGCAAAAACATTCAATTTTGGAGAAAATTTGTAGCAGAGTGTGGGAGACTTTCATGCTTGATATGGTTGCAGAAATTTCCTGGAAAAATAGAGAAAATGGGTATGTTTGGAATGGCAGTGTGATGGTGTAGAACCCCTAAATTAGTTTTTTTAATGCTTGTAAACCTTCAAGATAACTAACTCCAACTTGCGCAGCAGATGCTTTCTTTCACTTAAGTTTCAAACACCTCCCTTTGACCTTTGCAACCTTTATTGAAACATGAAACTAGTTTAGAGCTTCAATTCCACTTTGGATGAAGGAGAAATGAGGGATGGCTAGAATAATTAGAGTTTTAAGCCTTTCACATGTCCCTTTCATGTATTGATGGTGAATTTTGAGTGGAGAGAGTGGGGTGACATGGGGATATCTTGTAATGATAATCAATGATAAAAAGTAAAGACCACTAACCAAGCCCATATAAATTATAATTAAATGAATCTAAATAAAGTGCCATAAATGGGGTCATTTTTGTTTCTGTATGGAAGAAAGTGTTATACCACCATTCAGCCAGAGGCAACCATTTGACCCATTGTGTCTGTTTATCAGATACAAAGCAACGAAGATATCCTTCCAAACATTTGTTTACTATCTCAGTTTGCCCATCATATTGAGGATGATAAGATGAGCTATGAGGTAACTGAGTACCAAGACAAGAAAATAATTCTGTCCAACCATTTGTTTATTATCCTTGAAAGAAACAAGGCATAACCACTGGGAAGAAAATAAAGTACATCTAATAAAATACAATATGAATATGTTTTATATATTTGTAAAAAATCAAAAAATTAAGAAATGTAAAGAGGGTATGTCCTAAAAGAAAAATCCAAAGACAAAAAGAGTGAAAAAAGGTCAAAAAAAATGAAAAATTAACCCCAAGGAATAGGAAATACCATGAAAGTGTGCAAGTCCAAATGCCACTACTATTTTATTTTTTGTGCAATAATGATTGTGTGCAACTTGTTATTTATGCCACAATCCATAGTAACCAAATAGTTTAATCTTACTTATTCCATGTTTTCCATTGCATGCTTAGAGATAGAGAATAAAATGTGACCAAACTATTTAATCTGGGTAGATAATTAGATAGGTAGAGTAAATAAAAAAAGCGCTCAACAGTTTAATCTAAGCCCTTAGATGTAATAAGGATAGATTTAGATAGATTTCTATTTTAAAATAAAAGAAAAGTTTGATAAGGGTTTGCCAGTACAAGTGCACCCTAATTAAGAGTAGAAAAATGGTAGGATGTGTAGATGGTAAATAGGTGAAAGGTTGTAGATTATGGTGATTTATTGGATAAAATCATGTCATTTACTTACATCATCAAATTTCTTAAGGCATGGATGGCAATGGTACAATTACAAAGTCAATTGATTAATTTCCCATTCATTTTACCTTTTCACTAATTTCCCACAAGCAAAAATCAAAGTACCTAAAACCTTAAGTTAAAGGGGCTCAGAGCATTTCTCTGACTTCTAGAGGGACCAGACCCTCAGCCCAATAAATTATAAGTTTAAGTACTACAAACCCTTTACAAGCATTCACTCCCTCCATAATTCATCCATTTCAACGAAAAATCCCTTTTCTTAAGGTGAAATTACCATTTACCTAGGAAAAGTAATAAAACTTACCTAAAACCCCCTTTGTGTACATGAAAACCCATAAAAAAGAATTAAAACTAAGTTATAATGTGTAAATTTAAATGCATGAACAAATGTGTCAAGACATTATACTTAGCACAATTTGTTCCCATTTTCATTTCGTATTAACTTTAACTTTTATTATATTTAACTCCCGGAAAATAAACCCTTTTCCCGTATATTTAATTAAAATCCCTAATGTAAATATCCCACCCGATGGTTTGGAATATAAAGCATATTAAGTAAATAAATTAGATGGATTAATTAGTCAATTTGCAACTAATTAAGAGCCATAACCCTCTGCCATTACAAAACGGGATTAATTGATCAAACTGTGATTAATTAATAATCTTCCTCAAATCAATTCACCCCCGACGTCATTAAGCCACCCTAACCTGCAATTAAGATCGTGTTGGGCCCTCCATTAAACTCCCCAACCAAATCACATCCCGATCACCATACGATCTAACCCCTTCAGATCTATGGCCGTCGCTCATATCGGGGGGCCTCCGATGCCGACCTTTACCCACCGATGTGAGTGGTTTTACTATTCACCCCGTTTATGAAACCAGCTCAAGAAAAGATAGAAAAGAGAGATCAACGCCTTAGAATTCAGCCTCTTCGAGGGGGCAACCTCCTTTACATTACATAAATGAACAATTCTTGGATGATACAAATGAAAAAACCTCCTTTCTATATATAGGAGTCTAAGGAGTCACAATATAATCCAGTCAACCTAACAATAATAATATAAAGCCACAAAAATAACAATAGAGGGATTCTATGGGCACAGAAATAACAATATGGGGTAATAGGGGCACAACAATATAAATAAGGGGTATAACTACAATAGTAATGGGGTAATTACTAGTATTATAGGGACCCAACATGCCCATCTCCTTCAAAAAGTGTTGTCCTCAACGCTTGAGCAGTTCTGGGTACTTCTGCATAAAATTCTCATCCTCCATGTGGAATCTTCAGTGGATAAGTTCTTCCACTTGATAAGATACTCTGAAATTGATCGATTTCGTAGCTGTCGAGTTCTTGTTTCTGTGACTGCTTCCGGTTCCAATATAATTTTTCCTTCCTCGTCAAGTTCTGGCAATATTGTTTGAACTGGGAGCTTGTCGCCTATGACCTTCTTTAAACATGAAACATGGAAAACTGGGTGCAATCGAGAAGCTGCAGGAGCTCCAATTTATATGCCATAGTACCATCTTTTCCAACACCTTGTACGGACCATAATACTTTGGTGATAATTTATTATCCTTCTTAGCTTGCTTTAGGGACATTTGCTTATATGGTTGTAGCCGTAGGAATACCCAATCACCTACATCAAAACTTCTTTCACTGCGATGTTGATCTGCCTGTTGTTTCATTCTATTTTGTGCCAACACGAGGTTATCCTTTAAGAGTTGGAGGACTTGTTGTTGATGTTCGATGTGATGTTCCACTGCCCGAACCTTAGAATTTTCTCTTAAATATGATGTGATTGATGGTGGTTGGTACCCATAAAGTGCCATAAATGGGGTCATTTTTGTTGCTGTATGGAAGAAAGTGTTATACCACCATTCAGCCAGAGGCAACCATTTGACCCATTGTGTGTGTTTATCAGATACAAAGCAACGAAGATATCCTTCCAAACATTTGTTTACTATCTCAGTTTGCCCATCATATTGAGGATGATAAGATGAGCTATGAGCTAACTGAGTACCAAGACAAGAAAATAATTCTATCCAACCATTTGTTTATTATCCTTGAAAGAAACAAGGCATAACCACTGGGAAGAAAATAAAGTACATCTAATAAAATACAGTATGAATATGTTTTATAAAATACAATATAGTGGACAAAATAGAGTATAGCTATTTTACAAAAAAAAAATAAAAAAATTTACAAATATAAAAAAATGAAATATTTCCTAAGTTAGAAAATAACAATTTGAATTCAGTGAAATATATATGGATAGAAAGAAAACATATTTATATATTTACACAGAAAAATAACTTAAAATTAGCATTACCACTTCTTTAGAGTCGCCCTTGCTCTAGAGTAGAATTGGTAATCACAAGCATACACACACTACGCGAGATTGGAAGAAATTACTCTTTGAATTTCAGGAAAAAATGATTAAACACCAAAACAATAAAATCCCTTAAACTTAGTTCTCTTAATTGTTATACAAAAACTACTTAACTATAATAACTTCCTACTAATATCTAGTGTTTTTCCCCTTAGTGTCAAGGAATACGACCATTTTTAAGTGTTTATACTTAGTACCAAGTAAACAAAACTAATTAAAACTTATTTCCTAGTATAAAGGAAGGCAGCCACTTCTTAGTGAAAAAACATATAAGTATTTATATTTAGTATGAAGAACAACAAACTAGTTAACTAACCATTGCATCATGTGCTTATTTTAGCCTATAATTAAGCCAAATGGCATGAGTGGAATGACATTAAATTAACGTTAAAGTTTTAAATGGCTTATGGCTTATTCTAGAAAAAAATTCTTCAATGTAAACCTTCTCTAGCTCATGATTCCTCACTGAAAATTTTGCACTTATTCTTCTAATAAAAAACGTAATAATCCAATCACAGATAATGAGGATAAAATGGAAACAAAATGGAGAAAAACGGATACGTAGCTTTAGGCTGTAGGTGGAGCTTAAAAATATAGAAAATTGCCGACATTTTGAAAACTAATTGGGGGTTTTTGAATGTGTAACAGGCGGTGTAACATCCATGGACGATTTCCTCAAGAAGTTTTTTCCACATGTCTAACGACGAAAGAATCATCACCTGCGTGAAACAGAATCGCCTCGCCACCACCATTATTTACATGAAAAATAATTTTATACTCTATAAAGAAATAGAAAAAAGCTCTTGAAAAGTAATGATGAAAAAAAGCTCTTGAAAAGCAATGATGAATTCAAATATGAAACTGATTGTGAAAAGTTCAGAAAGTGCATCTACATTACCACACAAGTTAAAAAGAACCTAAACTGATTATTCTTCACTTGAAAAATCCAAAACAATTCTCATTCTAAATATAACAAATAAATTTTTATTTCAATTTTCATTTACATGACAAATAATTTTATGCTCTTCTATAAAAAGTCAAAGAAAATCTTGAATAGCAATGATGAATTCAAATTTGAACCTGATTGTCACCAGTCCAGAAAGTGCATCTACATTACAACAGATGAAATTATTTTGTCAACATGAAAATCACGTGAATAAATGAAAAGACAACATAGTAGGCCCTCACCTCAAAACAAAATCACTACAATATTACCATGCTTCCTCCATTACCCACAATAAAAATTTCTTGGATTATACAGTCTCGATCTATGGTGCGCAAAATAAACTGATATTTCCCTTCAAGTTGAATGACAAGGAGAAAGAGGCCAGCCACAGAGACAGTCATTGTGAATGTATGTAGAAGCACGAAATGCATTGAACGGCTTGAATTGTGGAATCGTGCCACACAGATGGTTGAAGATCACATTCAACTGCGCTAGATTCCTCATTTGGGCCACCTTCTGCGGAATGCGTCCCTCGAGTTCATTATGTGACAGATCAAGGAATTCCAAAATTAGCATATCACCCAACGAGTCGGGTATTTTACCACTAAGCTTATTGTTTGAAATGAAAACATAATTAATGTTTGAAGTCCAATTGAAAAAACTGGGTAATTGGCCTGTGAAATTGTTGAACGATAACTGCAACAAGCGGAGTTTTGACAGGTTGCCTAACCAGTCAGGGATCTCACCGGACAGGTTGTTTTGTACCAGATCTAGGGTTTCAAGTTGGGAGAAATTGGGAATAAGTGGGATATTCCCAGTGAGTTGGTTTTGGGCCAGATCAATGGTCAAAGGAGATGGTAACTTCATTAAGGAATCTAGGATAGATCCTGTAAATAAATTCTGGTCCAAATATAATTCATAAAAATTAGCGCTCAACAAACCCAGTGAATCTGGAATGCTTCTACTCAAACGATTGTTACTTGCCAACATCTCTGCAAACAATGACATATTTCTTGGCGAGGAAGGAATCTTACCAAACAGCAAATTATTCGAAATATGCAGCATCGTTAGCTACTTTAGATCTCCCATGGAGTCTGGAATGGGACCCGAGAGCTTGTTGTCATTCAGTGTCAAGATTGACAGTTGAGTCAGATTTCCAATGCTTGAAGGAATAGAGTGAGAGAGCTGATTTGAATCCAAGTTCAAAGAAGTTAAATTCTGCAAATTTCCAATGGATTCTGGAATAGGGTCGTTGAGTAGGTTTGTGGAGAGAGATAGAGTGTGTACCGTGAGCAGTCAATCGATGTCAGAAGGAATGGAACCACTGTTTTTTTTTTTGTTCATGGAAACAAATTTCAGGGATGAAAGATTAGAAATAGAAGATGGAATTGCACCACTTATATTTTTCCACCTATCAAGAATAAGGGTTTCCAGATATGAGAGATTCCCTATGGATTCTGATATGATTCCATTCAAGTAGGCAGTATTGTTTCCTGATTCCAATGGATCCCCATCAAGAAAAAGGCTAACTACTTGACCGCTGTCGCTATCACACTTCACACCATTCCACTTGCAGCAATCATTTCCCGTCCATGAATTGAAAGCTCCGCTCAGATCCTTCACATAGTGGGCTTTGAAATATATATACACAAGCGGCTTTGCACCTTCGAGTTGTAATTAGGTTAATGAGTCCATTTATGTTTGTATGGAAATGATGAAACCTAAACCTTTATATTGTCTCCTGGGACTGCAAAAATAAAGAAAGCTACATGCCTTGAGTGTTGGACACCCCCTTGGGCACCCTATTGTATCTGGTTCGCTTGGATAAGTGTCCACCACACGAATTATTGGTAAATATGTGTACGAGAGTGATAGAAATGAAAATAGTAGCCCTTTCTTATGACGGGGCCTTATCTTCTCATCTCAGCTAGTGTACCTGGCGAGTGAGTCCTAAGCAATTGGGTCAGTCTTTGAAGCCATCCCGAAGTACCAACTGAGCATTAGTCCTGCCCTCACCCTCTTAATAAATAAGATATGGGTAAAAGCCTTTTCTATTTACGATATAATTGCCCTCCTATCAATCACCAAAGTTGATTTATATCCAAGTTATGCAGAGCCTATTCCTGTGTAAGATGCATAGTCCGTTCCAGAGCCTTTAGTTGGTATAGTGTATTTTTTTCATGTATTTTTAAAAAACTAATACTAATTGAAGCGAGCAAAAGAAATATCCTAATACCAATAACTACCAAATTAGAAATATCTTGATAAATATAATAAGTAGGTGATACTTTATTGTGCTGACAATTCCTTGAATTATCACTTTAAGAGGATTGTAATTTTCATTTTCAATTAGAAGTCATAAAATCATGTCAAAAGAAAGTCATTTTTTTTCTAACAATGAAGATGTTGAAAAAAAATTGGTCCCATATAAATTACTAGAAATAACACCTCTCGATTGGAATTTCTTATAAAATTATTAACTTTCTTTGAAACAACACCTAAGAACATAGCTTGTTCCCAATTAAAATATATATGAAAGTGACTCCAAAAAAGATTGTGAAGGTATGAAACATTGACTCTATTTGTAGAAATTATTCGAGACAAGTCATAATTCTTTAGAATATTCTTCAACATCAACTTGTTTGAGGGATTCATCATATTCTCTAGCATTTTCAAATGAAAAAGGGACCTAATCAATATGCTATTTGTGATATCTAAAATTCCACAAATTTTCAATCATTATTTTGTTTGAAAAGTCTATATCTAATGCAATGTTATGAAATGGTTCGTAGAAAAGAAACTTTGTCTAGAAAAAGTCTCGATTTATTTTGAATCCTTATTGGGAATAGAGTAAAAGAGTTTGATATATTTGAACAAAATTATTTTGGCATGATAATTTATGAGAATCCCTTAATAGTTTCCTTAATAATTTTATTCGAACATGTTAGAAATAAATTAATGGTTCAATGAATTACACAAAATATTGTGGAAACACAAATACACAAACAAAGAAAATAAAATAGGCATAGATATACGTGTTTCACCCAATTTGGGCTACATCCACGAAGAAACAATGAATCCTTTTATATTATCTAGCAAAATGAAGAGATATAACCTACAACAATTTCAATGTAATTTCCTCTTCGCTCTCACATAGTCACCTCTCTCTTTCTCGCTCAGAATAATAATACACAACCGCAATAAAATTCCCTCATATAAACCAAGGGTTGCCTTATAGGGAAAAAAACCCTAAATTAACATAACTTCTACCGTTAGATCATCCGCCTAATGAACGACCTAGATTGACTATGAAATTACAATATTTTACAAGAAAATGCTTCACATATGTCTTACCCTTCCCATTGAACCATTTGGTTGGATATTATTCTAGAGTAATATCTATATATATATATATATATATATATATATATATATATATATATATATATATATATATATATATATATTCATATATATATATACATATATATATATATATATATATATATATATATATATATATATATATATATTTAACACTTTTTCATTGTATTTTTAGTTCTCTAGAACTCATGAATGATATCCAATTCATGAATGAAATTTACCCATACCTAAAAATAGTTCCAAAGCAAATCAAATCACTTGATAGATAAGACTAAATGATTCACATTCCATATAAATTTTAAAATAACATAAACATCCTTAGGATATTATCAAACCAAATAGTAGCATAGGATCGATGGTAATTAGTCATATTAATTAAGAATACTACTTGCAATAGACGCATCAATGTTATAGGATGATGTTAGGGTTTTCATGCCAGGACCTTTTTCGGTCAAGCTCAGAAGATGTAGTAAAATTCCATCTTCTCCCACCGTAACAAACCCGCTTCCATCACACAACCCATAACCCACCTCAACTTCTCTGATGGGCATGATCTCATGCGACATTTTCTTGTTGAAGGGTTTGTTTTTTAGCTAAGTTGTATTATGCCCACCACTATTGCAGATCCATTGGAGGATGTGCCTATCTGGACACAACCACATTCTTCTTCGGTTGGTTTTTTTCCTTCGACAGTGAACTTTCCGAAGCCATCAATGCTTTTCTCTCCATCTCCGGCACCAAGGTCTCCTTTCTAACCCGCTCGGAAGATGCCCCGTCTTTGTCGGACCTCATCTCCCAGCCCTTCTCGCCTTCCTCACTTAGTTTCGTGGACCTCCCACCAAACCCCAGTGATCAAAACCTCTCGAAGGTCCAGGTTTTGAATCCACCATTGACTGATTCATGCAACCTGTTATGTTCCTATACCAATAGGTGTCATAATTTTTGAATGGATGACGTCGAAACTATAATATGTACACACCTTTGCTTTCTGCAAATGTTTTCCATATTTGTAAAAAATCAAAAAATTAAGAAATGTAAAGGGGCTCAGAGCATTTCTCTGACTTCTAGAGGGACCGGACCCTCAACCCAATAAATTATAAGGTTTAAGTACTACAAACCCTTTACAAGCATTCACTCCCTCCATAATTCATCCATTTCAACGAAAAATCCCTTTTCTTAAGGTGAAATTACCATTTACCTAGGAAAAGTAATAAAACTTACCTAAAACCCCCTTTGTGTACATGAAAACCCATAAAAAAGAATTAAGCCTAAGTTATAATGTGTAAATTTAAATGCATGAACAAATGTGTCAAGACATTATACTTAGCACAATTTGTTCCCATTTTCATTTCGTATTAACTTTAACTTTTATTATATTTAACTCCCGGAAAATAAACCCTTTTCCCGTATATTTAATTAAAATCCCTAATGTAAATATCCCACCCCGATTAATGTAATTAGATGGATTAATTAGTCAATTTGCAACTAATTAAGAGCCATAACCCTCTGCCATTACAAAACGGGATTAATTGATCAAACTGTGATTAATTAATAACCTTCCTCAAATCAATTCACCCCCGACGTCATTAAGCCACCCTAACCTGCAATTAAGATCGTGTTGGGCCCCTCCATTAAACTCCCCAACCAAATCACATCCCGATCACCATATGATCTAACCCCTTCAGATCTAATGGCCGTCGCTCATATCGGGGGGCCTCCGATGCCGACCTTTACCCACCCGATGTGAGTGGTTTTACTATTCACCCCTGTTATGAAACCAGCTCAAGAAAAGATAGAAAAGAGAGATCAACGCCTTAGAATTCAGCCTCTTCGAGGGGGCAACCTCCTTTACATTACATAAATGAACAATTCTTGGATGATACAAATGACAAAACCTCCTTTCTATATATAGGAGTCTAAGGAGTCACAATATAATCCAGTCGACCTAACAATAATAATATAAAGCCACAAAAATAACAATAGAGGGATTCTATGGGGCACAGAAATAACAATATGGGGGTAATAGGGGCACAACAATATAAATAAGGGGTATAACTACAATAGTAATGGGGTAATTACTAGTATTATAGGGACCCAACATGCCCATCTCCTTCAAAAAAGTGTTGTCCTCAACGCTTGAGCAGTTCTGGATACTTCTGCATAAAATTCTCATCCTCCCATGTGGAATCTTCAGTGGATAAGTTCTTCCACTTGATAAGATACTCTGAAATTGATCGATTTCGTAGCTGTCGAGTTCTTGTTTCTGTGACTGCTTCCGGTTCCAATATAATTTTTCCTTCCTCGTCAAGTTCTGGCAATATTGTTTGAACTGGGAGCTTGTCGCCTATAACCTTCTTTAAACATGAAACATGGAAAACTGGGTGCAATCGAGAAGCTGCAGGAAGCTCCAATTTGTATGCCATAGTACCAATCTTTTCCAACACCTTGTACGGACCATAATACTTTGGTGATAATTTATTATCCTTCTTAGCTTGCTTTAGGGACATTTGCTTATATGGTTGTAGCCGTAGGAATACCCAATCACCTACATCAAAACTTCTTTCACTGCGATGTTGATCTGCCTGTTGTTTCATTCTATTTTGTGCCAACACGAGGTTATCCTTTAAGAGTTGGAGGACTTGTTGTTGATGTTCGATGTGATGTTCCACTGCCTGAACCTTAGAATTTTCTCTTAAATATGATGTGATTGATGGTGGTTTGTACCCATAAAGTGCCATAAATGGGGTCATTTTTGTTGCTGTATGGAAGGAAGTGTTATACCACCATTCAGCCAGAGGCAACCATTTGACCCATTGTGTCTGTTTATCAGATACAAAGCAACGAAGATATCCTTCCAAACATTTGTTTACTATCTCAGTTTGCCCATCAGATTGAGGATGATAAGATGAGCTATGAGCTAACTGAGTACCAAGACAAGAAAATAATTATGTCCAAAAATTTCCAGTGAAAATGGGATCTCTGTCACTTACAATAATCTTTGGGTTTCCATGTAGCTTTTGAACTGTTTCCATAAATGCAGTAGAAACTGTACTGGCTTTAAATGGATGTGATAATGCACAAAAGTGTGCATACTTGGTAAGTCTGTCAACTACCACCATGATGACACTCTTTCCCTCAGACTTGGGTAAACTTGTGATAAAATCCATTGAAACCTCCTCCCAACGTTGGCTTGGAATGGATAAAGGTTGTAATAGACCCGGTGTCTTAATTGTTTCAAATTTATTTTGTTGGCAAACCAAACATTCCGCCACAAACTTTTGAATATCTGATTTAAGGCCATCCCAAAAAAATTCCTTCTTAACCCTGTGGTAAGTTTTTAAAAATCCTGAGTGCCCTCCTAAGGGAGAAGTGTGCAATTCCATAAGAATCTTTTGTTTTAGCTGGGAATTCTTACAGAGGTATAAGCGATCTTTGTACCATAACGAATCATTTTTCCAGCTAAATGTATCAGAAGTACTGGAATCTTGTTGTAGCTTTCGAATAAGTGCCCACACTTCTTCGTCATTCTTCCATTCCTCCCTTGCTTCGTTTATCCAATCTGGTTGGATAATAGAAATGGCACACAAAATGCTTCCACATCCTCATCCTTTCTTGAGAGTGCATCTGCCACCACATTTTTCTTCCCTTTTTTGTAGATGATTTCAAAGTCATAACCCAACATCTTTGTGACCCACTTTTGTTGCTCTTCAGAGGATAATCTTTGTTCTAAAAAGTATTTAAGGCTATCATGATCCGTTTTTACCTTGAAGTGTCTTCCCATTAGGTAGGGTCGCCATTTCTTAAGTGCATGGAGTATTGCCAACATTTCCTTCTCATAAATAGCTTTGCTTAAAAACTTTCCCTTGATTGGACGACTTTCAAAAGCAATGGGTCTTTCATCTTGCATTAGAACAACACCAATTCCATTTCCTGAAGCATCACATTCCACAATAAAGGTTTTTGTGAAGTCCGGTGTAGCTAAGACCGGTGCTTGGCACATTGCCTCTTTAAGATGTTTAAAGGCCTTTGTTGCTTCCGGAGTCCATGAAAATGAATCTTTCTTCAATAATGTTGTTAGAGGTGCTGCTATTCTCCCATAATTCTTAACGAACTTGCGATAATACCCTGTCAACCCAAGAAATCCTCGCAGATGCTTTATGGATGTGGGGATTTTCCATTCCTTAATGGCTTTAATTTTGCTAGGGTCTACCTTAACTCCTTCATGAGATACAATATGACCCAAATATTCCACCTCCTGGACTCCAAAGAAACATTTGGATCTTTTTGCATATAATTGTTTCTCCTCCAATAGTTGTAGCACCTTGTCAACATGTTCAACATGATCCTTCCAAGACTTGCTGTAGATTAGTATATCATCAAAAAATACCAACACAAATTTTCTAAGGAATGGTTTGAAAATTGAATTCATCAAACCTTGAAATGTTGAAGGTGCATTGGTAAGGCCAAAAGGCATGACCAAAAATTCATAATGACCCTCATGAGTTCTAAATGCCGTTTTCGGAATGTCTTCAATCTTCATTCTGATTTGATGATATCCCGAACGAAGATCCAACTTGGTGAAGTAAATTGATCCATGCAATTCATCCAGTAATTCATCAATGACAGGAATGGGGAACTTATCTTTAATAGTGAGCTTGTTGAGCTCCCTATAATCTGGACACATGCGCCATGATCCATCCTTCTTGTGCACCAATACTACTGGAGCTGAGAAAGAACTTTGACTCAGTTGAATTATACCAGCCTCTAGCATTTCTGCAACCATACGTTCAATTTCACTTTTTTGGACATATGGATATCTGTACGGCCTGATGTTTGGAGGAACACTTCCTGGAATCAGATGAATAGCATGATCATGATCACGCATAGGTGGGAGACCTTTGGGAGTCTCAAATACCTTGGAATGATTGTCCAGGACTTTTTGGAGATCTGGAGAAATAGATGATTCCAATGTGGAAACATCTAGCGAACATAATTGTGCAATTACACCTCTTTGCTCCTTTTTTAGAAGCTTTGTCATGCCATTAGAGCTGATTATCTTTCCTGGTTTCCCTGCAATACCCCTTAATTCAACTTCCTTTCCTTCCACAGAAAATTTCATGAAAAGTTCTTGAAAATTAAAAGCTATTGTACCCAAGGATTGTAGCCATTGGACTCCTAGTACAACATCAACACCTCCCATTGGAATGGAAAGCATTGGGCTAGTCAATACATATTCTCCCATGGATAGCTTGATATTATGGCACTTTCCAGAACAATTTATTGTTCCTCCATTTGCAATCATCACTTGACACTCTGGTGCTGGATATAGGAAGCAATTCAATTCTTTTGCTACCCTACAATGAATAAAATTGTGTGTGCTTCCTGAATCAATCAACACTATTACCTTTTTCTTCTTGATTTGTCCTTCTATCTTGATGGTTTGAGGAGTGGTAATTCCCGCCAATGCATTACAAGATATGGTCGGATTTATTTGTTCTTCATCTAGGCTTTGTTCCTGGAATATATCCTCTTCTTTTGACCTTTCTTGCTCCTTTTCTTCTTCCTCTTCACAATCTATGTAGAATAATTTCTTCTCACCACACTTATGACCCTTTGTGTATTTGCTATCACAATTGTAACAAAGCCCTTTTGCTTTTTTTTCTTCCAATTGTTGTGGTGTCAACCTTGTAGGTTGTGGAAGACTATGGGCAACAACACTTCCGTCTTTATAGTTGTGAATGGTATGCTTCCTAGTTGCCATAATTTTGCTTTCCATTTTTCTTGCTAACCTGAATGCCTTCTCTAATGAATCAGGTTCCCAAAGGCGCACATCATGTTGGATATTATCCTTTAAAGACCCTATGAACACATCAATCCTATGCTCCTCTGGAATATCTTTTACCCTTATGTTCAATTTTTGGAACTCCTCAATGTGCTCCATTATTGAACCCTTTTGTTTGAGACTTATCAATTGGCTAAAAAAAGTGTTGCTTTTTGTATCCTCATAATGTGCTATCAATTCTTCCGTAAAAATTGCCCAAGTGATAAATTGTTTACGAGAACAAAGCCATTGATACCATACAAACTGATTTGGTTCCAAATATAAAGTTGCCATACGTACCTTTTGTGTGTTTTGCACATTATTGAGATCGAAGAATTGCTCCATCTGTAATATCCATGTGGCAGGATCCTTGCCATCAAACTTCCTCATATCGATTTTTGGAACATGGTGAGTCTTCGATCCAACATTAGAGTCTATGGAATCATGATTAACATTTCTTTTGTTCTCATCATGAGTTTCCTTTAGTACTCTTTCACCCTTAGTGACCATTTCTTGTAGCAACTTATTCATATTTATCTTCAATTATTCCATCTTATCATCGATGCCATCAATTTTAGCGTCCATGCCATTCACCTGAGCTTCCATGCCCTTTATCTTAGATTCCACGCCATTTATCTTAGCATCTGTTAGCTTTTGTGAGCGTGACATTTGTTGCACTTGTTCTTGTAATTTTGATATATCATGTAGCATTTCTTCCTCTTCTTCATGAGTCATGCTAGAGCTTTCAGGTTCCTTACTAGGTGTTTGCATTTTCTTTCCTCAGGGCATCAGTTACCGATAATAATGCTTTACTATGCCCTTTGAATTCCTTCAAACCAAGCTTATGCAAAATTTAAAAAAAAACTACACACCTTTTTTTACTTTGTAGAAGCCTGATATTGAATCTGATGTATCTCTGTAATTTCAAATCATCCAGTTCTGAAATTGTGACCTGTAGTAGCCTTCTATGTCCTCTTTCCAATGCCACTAGTTTGATCCAAATTGGATTCTCCAAGAAAGAGTTATGCACAATCTCCCACAGTGACCTGATTATAGACTAGTTCCGTAGAGCGAACTTGTATGAAGTGCCACGTGTCACTGTTTCAACCTTTGACTCTGAAAAATATATAAAAGAAAACTACAGTCTGTCCTCTTTCTGTACCTTCTTACGAAATTTCAATCAGATGCTCAGAAGAAAGTTATGACGATTTTCCCCAGGTCACCTGTTTTGAGTGTAATTCAGGAGTCTGCAAAAAGACCAACTTCCTCAGATCATATCTCCGAAAATATCGCGCGAAAAGCTCTGAAATTCGGACCCAAGGTTCAGCGCGATTTCTTCTCAAATGGGTTTTTTTTGCGACTTCTGAAACGTCACAGAAAAAATTTATAGCGAAAATGCCACGATGACCTGTTTGGAGCAGCGAAACCCTAGAATCCAAAGCTCTGATACCAAATGTTATGAAACTAGCTCAAGAAAAGATAGAAAAGAGAGATCAACGCCTTAGAATTCAGCCTCTTCGAGGGGGCAACCTCCTTTACATTACATAAATGAACAATTCTTGGATGATACAAATGACAAAACCTCCTTTCTATATATAGGAGTCTAAGGAGTCACAATATAATCCAGCCGACCTAACAATAATAATATAAAGCCACAAAAATAACAATAGAGGGATTCTATGGGGCACAGAAATAACAATATGGGGGTAATAGGGGCACAACAATATAAATAAGGGGTATAACTACAATAGTAATGGGGTAATTACTAGTATTATAGGGACCCAACATGCCCATCTCCTTCAAAAAAGTGTTGTCCTCAACGCTTGAGCAGTTCTGGGTACTTCTGCATAAAATTCTCATCCTCCCATGTGGAATCTTCAGTGGATAAGTTCTTCCACTTGATAAGATACTCTGAAATTGATCGATTTCGTAGCTGTCAGTTCTTGTTTCTGTGACTGCTTCCGGTTCCAATATAATTTTTCCTTCCTCGTCAAGTTCTGGCAATATTGTTTGAACTGGGAGCTTGTCGCCTATGACCTTCTTTAAACATGAAACATGGAAAACTGGGTGCAATCGAGAAGCTGCAGGAAGCTCCAATTTGTATGCCATAGTACCAATCTTTTCCAACACCTTGTACGGACCATAATACTTTGGTGATAATTTATTATCCTTCTTAGCTTGCTTTAGGGACATTTGCTTATATGGTTGTAGCCGTAGGAATACCCAATCACCTACATCAAAACTTCTTTCACTGTGATGTTGATCTGCCTGTTGTTTCATTCTATTTTGTGCCAACACGAGGTTATTCTTTAAGAGTTGGAGAACTTGTTGTTGATGTTCGATGTGATGTTCCACTGCCTGAACCTTAGAATTTTCTCTTAAATATGATGTGATTGATGGTGGTTGGTACCCATAAAGTGCCATAAATGGGGTCATTTTTGTTGCTGTATGGAAGAAAGTGTTATACCACCATTCAGCCAGAGGCAACCATTTGACCCATTGTGTCTGTTTATCAGATACAAAGCAACGAAGATATCCTTCCAAACATTTGTTTACTATCTCAGTTTGCCCATCATATTGAGGATGATAAGATGAGCTATGAGCTAACTGAGTACCAAGACAAGAAAATAATTCTGTCCAACCATTTGTTTATTATCCTTGAAAGAAACAAGGCATAACCACTGGGAAGAAAATAAAGTACATCTAATAAAATACAGTATGAATATGTTTTATAAAATACAATATAGTGGATAAAATAGAGTATAGCTATTTTACAAAAAAAAAATTAAATAATTTACAAATATAAAAAAAATGAAATATTTCCTAAGTTAGAAAATAACAATTTGAATTCAGTGAAATATATATGGATAGAAAGAAAACATATTTATATATTTACACAGAAAAATAACTTAAAATTAGCATTACCACTTCTTTAGAGTCGCCCTTGCTCTAGAGTAGAATTGGTAATCACAAGCATACACACACTACGCGAGATTGGAAGAAATTACTCTTTGAATTTCAGGAAAAAATGATTAAACACCAAAACAATAAAATCCCTTAAACTTAGTTCTCTTAATTGTTATACAAAAACTACTTAACTATAATAACTTCCTACTAATATCTAGTGTTTTTCCCCTTAGTGTCAAGGAATAAGATGCATGATCAATTTTTGAGATTGGAAAATGAAAGAGTGTTCAAATATTTATCAGTCTTGTACCATTTATTTCTTTACTATCAGACTGATAAGTTTCCCTTCTCTGTCCAAAAACTGGATACTAAAGGAAACCCCAGATTAGTAATCTTTTGGACTTCTTTGATTCACCAGTTTGATGCTCAGTACTCTTATAATGACTTCATAGACCTCTTTGTACATCCAGTAGCAACCATGTTTCTAGGAAACCCTCCTCCCAGAATCAGTGCAGACATCATGAGAATATTGCAAATGTCAAAGCAATACAAAGTAGGGGATTGGTACTTGTACGAAAACCATACAGAAATCAGAATCTATGGATGTGAGTTACCACCTTACAAAATTCCTAAGTACCTCCCCATGAGATTATTTGCTCTAGAGTACTATAGACAAATAATCAATTCAGATGAGGTGCATTTTTTTAGAACCAAGAAAAAGGCCCAATTAAGAATAAAATATCATGTTGGCCCTTTCATTTGTAATAATAGAGAAGCAAGAAAGGAGGCAGATGAAATCTTCCAAAGGTTGAAATTAAAACAGAGTTTCATATGGATCTATGATCCCCATAGCTTTATTTGTAATAGGAGACAGAAAAATAAGCTATCTCCTTACATCCACCATAAGATCCTAGAAATTGAACAGTATGCCAATCAAACTGAATGGGTGGAAAACACATTAGTAGATCAAGATAGTACAGAGGTTGTTGTTGACAATGTATTGATGGATTTAGATAGGAGGCTTGATGAAGATTTATTTTTACAGGTGCTTGGAGAAACTCTATCTCAAAGGCAGTCACAGGAACACAGTGGATAGGCTTCGGAGCAAGCAGGGCCATCAGGACAACCAGGATCATCAAAGTAGGTAGAAGATTCAAAGCTACCTAAGATTTCAGAGGAGCTCAATAAAACAGAACAAAATATGAGCAATCCCCCCATTTTGTAGACTCCTCTAAATGAGGAGAAAAATCCAAAAAGAGACAGGGAGGAGGCCACTCCTTCCACCATACCTGTCAATCAAATCTGTGTTAAGAGGCAAAGGTTAATCCCATTTTCTGAACAGGAATACACCGAGGAAGCAGCAGGCAACATAGTGACAGAAAGAACTGATAGTGTGCATACTATCCCTTCAGGAGGTACACCATCTACCTCACAATTCCAGGTATTAGAAAGACAACAGATCACAGAGGTATCTTCCTTTAGGGATTTTTCTGGTCAGAGCCAGGATATGAAAGAAAAGTAGAAAGAAATCAAGGCAAGGAGTGAAAAACTAAAGGCTCAAACCTATGTTCATTATCTCAGATTGGCTCCAACGAACCAAACAAGGCTGATGTTAGCCTTTGATATAAAGGAAGGAAAGATGCAGATGGACTTTATTAAGCCAACTATTCAACAACCAAAATCAATGGCTGACTATTTGAAAATTGATTTTGAAGTTTTGGAAAAGGATATTCATCCTATTGACCAAATAGAGCTGCATAAACAAATAGGTGAAATGGTCTACCCTACATTAACCAACAAAGCAATCACAACTCATCCACTGCAAAACTCACTGAATAACACATCTACACAGCTTCAATTAGAAAAGGCCTCTTCCCAAGCCAAAGACACCAGAATAAAGACTTTGGAAGACTTGGTCATAGAGCTAGGACATGATCCCAAGGATGTCAAAGAAGCAGAGCAATTAATAAAGAAGAAAAATGATGACATAGCTGCAATGAAGAAGCAGCTCAAGATTCCTCCTCTTCACCATCCTCAAACTACTGAAGTTTTAGAAAAACAGAAGGAGGAAGAACTTATGGACCTGGTCCTTAAGTTGAATGATCAATTAAAGGAAACTGAGAAAGAATTAGAGAAGTTGATGTAGTCCAAGCAGAGTGAGTTGACCACCACTCCTCAGACTGTAATACCTACAGTTTCCATAGTAGTACCCTCCACCCTGGCAGCTTCCTTGGCACCAACGATTCCAATAGTAACAACATTGCCAGTAGCAGGTACTACTTCAGCCACAGGTACATCGATAGAAAAGACAGATGAATTGGTTAATGCTATGGAACAAATGAGCATCTAGGCCACAGAACTCAAGAGACTCAGAGAGCAAGTGATAAGCCTAGAAACTAGTTGTTCACTCGAAGAAATACAACACAAAGAAGAAACTCGGAAAAAATAAAGGATGGTAGAAAGAATAAGAATCCTTGAAAATGATTTGACTCTAGAAAAGCCATTGGGAGACATCAAGGATATACTATGGACCAATATCATTGATTCCATCAATGATATTTGGTCTTCCATTCAATTTATTTTTGGGCAAATTGAATTAGTCAAAATAGCCATGGAATCCATACAAAAGACAAAGGAAGAATTGGGAGACAAGCCTGAGGAAGCAAATCAGTTGATAGATTTTTTGAACAGTAGAAACAGGTACCAGCTGGATGAATTAGAGATTCAAAACAGAACAACAACTATTATTGAGATAAAGAAGGTTCTTACTAAAAGGAACCTGATGCATAATTTGTAGAAAAGATGTCAAAGCATTCAAGCAGACATTGACAACTTCAAGTTAAAATATGAAATTTTGAAAGAAAAAGGACTTCCTAGTCCTCTGGTCATAGATGAAAAATTAATGACACAGGAAGATTACATTTGAAAAATTGAGTAAACAGTCTAGGAGCCAAGCTAGTTCTCTCCCTAATGTTTTTTCAAGAGACTCGTCGGTTCATGTGCACCTGCATGTTAGCAACTTATTCATATTTATCTTCAATTCTTCCATCTTATCATCGATGCCATCAATTTTAGCGTCCATGCCATTCACCTGAGCTTCCATGCCCTTTATCTTAGATTCCACGCCATTTATCTTAGCATCTGTTAGCTTTTGTGAGCGTGACATTTGTTGCACTTGTTCTTGTAATTTTGATATATCATGTAGCATTTCTTCCTCTTCTTCATGAGTCATGCTAGAGCTTTCAGGTTCCTTACTAGGTGTTTGCATTTTCTTTCCTCGGGGCATCAGTTACCGATAATAATGCTTTACTATGCCCTTTGAATTCCTTCAAACCAAGCTTATGCAAAAATTAAAAAAAAACTACACACCATTTTTTTACTTTGTAGAAGCCTGATATTGAATCTGATGTATCTCTATAATTTCAAATCAGCCAGTTCTGAAATTGTGACCTGTAGTAGCCTTCTATGTCCTCTTTCCAATGCCACTAGTCTGATCCAAATTGGATTCTCCAAGAAAGAGTTATGCACAATCTCCCACAGTGACCTGATTATAGACTAGTTCCATAGAGCAAACTTGTATGAAGTGCCACGTGTCACTGTTTCAACCTTTGACTCTGAAAAATATATAAAAGAAAACTACAGTCTATCCTCTTTCTGTACCTTCTTACGAAATTTCAATCAGATGCTCAGAAAGAAAGTTATGACGATTTTCCCCAGGTCACCTGTTTTGAGTGTAATTCAGGAGTCTGCAAAAAGACCAACTTCCTCAGATCATATCTCCGAAAATATCGCGCGAAAAGCTCTGAAATTCAGACCCAAGGTTTAACGCGATTTCTTCTCAAATGGGTTTTTTTGCGACTTCTGAAACGTCACAGAAATAAATTTATAGCGAAAATGCCACGATGACCTGTTTGGAGCAGCGAAACCCTAGAATCCAAAGCTCTCATACCAAATGTTATGAAACTAGCTCAAGAAAAGATAGAAAAGAGAGATCAACGCCTTAGAATTCAGCCTCTTCGAGGGGGCAACCTCCTTTACATTACATAAATGAACAATTCTTGGATGATACAAATGACAAAACTTCCTTTCTATATATAGGAGTCTAAGGAGTCACAATATAATCCAGCCGACCTAACAATAATAATATAAAGCCACAAAAATAACAATAGAGGGATTCTATGGGGCACAGAAATAACAATATGGGGGTAATAGGGGCACAACAATATAAATAAGGGGTATAACTACAATAATAATGGGGTAATTACTAGTATTATAGGGACCCAACAACCCCTCTACTACGTGTCGCCCAATGAATGGCATTAGGCAGACCTCTCCCAATACTGCCAAGTCCCCAAAAATGGTGCGATAGATTCTGCTTACCGCCTTCTCTCACTGCCTTCACTACATGACAAAACGTCACCTTCGTCTGTTGGTGCCAACTGTCGCTTTTCCATTATACTCGCCAAAATCATTGACTTTGCAGATAAACCAAAAATACTCATTATTTTTGTTTTTTTACCAAGAAAGAAACCTTTTGTTCTCCATGCAAACTCAGAGTACATTTGAACTGTCAACCCGCTACCAACTGTTAACCTCCCGAGGCCCCTGAACTCTGAATTACCATTGCAAACCCGTGCGCTCCCTACAAATAGTGCACTAGTACCATTAATCCATTCAGACAACCGAAACCAGGTATTTACCCTATTTTCGACTGAGAAACCATGTTTTCGTGCCAAACCTAAGCTAAATTGCTTTAAAAATTAATTAATCTGGTAAGTTAAGTTGTTTGTTAGTCCTTAGATACTCTGTGGTAATCCAATTTTCCCATATTTCCCTGAAATTCTTCGCCCCGCACTTGAAATCCACAAGAACCAAGGATGGACACCCCAATTGCTTTGAATGTCATGCCAGTTACTACTCCCCATAGAGATTTATACCATCTTCCCCTGGCTGACAAAGATTTTCAGATTAAAGACCTCATCTTTGAAGAATCCCCTTTGAAATTGCAGAATTCCTATTCACTATCATTGCAGAATCCATAAATGAGATGTCATAGTTACAACCTGGTGAAAACCTCGCCCCGCTTACCATTGTTGACTTGCTTGATAGATTCTCCAAGCTATCTAGTTCCAGAAGTACTCAAATCCTCCAGAATTTCATTATTGTAGAAAAATACATGCCAAAAGACCCCCCTCCTTACATGTCATCCTTCTTTTCTGGTCTAGGCAAAGATATCACATCAATGATATCATGCATTTCAGGTTTTACCACTAGTGAATATGTAGATGATATCATTTTTTCCTACATGTCTATTTTTACCCCTGGCTAACCTCCTGCAGTCAAATTTGATTATGCAAAATTCATCTCAGATAAGATGCATGATCAATTTTTGAGATTGGAAAATGAAAGAGTGTTCAAATATTTATCAGTCTTGTACCATTTATTTCTTTACTATCAGACTGATAAGTTTCCCTTCTCTGTCCAAAAACTGGATACTAAAGGAAACCCCAGATTAGTAATCTTTTGGACTTCTTTGATTCACCAGTTTGATGCTCAGTACTCTTATAATGACTTCATAGACCTCTTTGTACATCCAGTAGCAACCATGTTTCTAGGAAACCCTCCTCCCAGAATCAGTGCAGACATCATGAGAATATTGCAAATGTCAAAGCAATACAAAGTAGGGGATTGGTACTTGTACGAAAACCATACAGAAATCAGAATCTATGGATGTGAGTTACCACCTTACAAAATTCCTAAGTACCTCCCCATGAGATTATTTGCTCTAGAGTACTATAGACAAATAATCAATTCAGATGAGGTGCATTTTTTTAGAACCAAGAAAAAGGCCCAATTAAGAATAAAATATCATGTTGGCCCTTTCATTTGTAATAATAGAGAAGCAAGAAAGGAGGCAGATGAAATCTTCCAAAGGTTGAAATTAAAACAGAGTTTCATATGGATCTATGATCCCCATAGCTTTATTTGTAATAGGAGACAGAAAAATAAGCTATCTCCTTACATCCACCATAAGATCCTAGAAATTGAATAGTATGCCAATCAAACTGAATGGGTGGAAAACACATTAGTAGATCAAGATAGTACAGAGGTTGTTGTTGACAATGTATTGATGGATTTAGATAGGAGGCTTGATGAAGATTTATTTTTACAGGTGCTTGGAGAAACTCTATCTCAAAGGCAGTCACAGGAACACAGTGGATAGGCTTCGGAGCAAGCAGGGCCATCAGGACAACCAGGATCATCAAAGTAGGTAGAAGATTCAAAGCTACCTAAGATTTCAGAGGAGCTCAATAAAACAGAACAAAATATGAGCAATCCCCCCATTTTGTAGACTCCTCTAAATGAGGAGAAAAATCCAAAAAGAGACAGGGAGGAGGCCACTCCTTCCACCATACCTGTCAATCAAATCTGTGTTAAGAGGCAAAGGTTAATCCCATTTTCTGAACAGGAATACACCGAGGAAGCAGCAGGCAACATAGTGACAGAAAGAACTGATAGTGTGCATACTATCCCTTCAGGAGGTACACCATCTACCTCACAATTCCAGGTATTAGAAAGACAACAGATCACAGAGGTATCTTCCTTTAGGGATTTTTCTGGTCAGAGCCAGGATATGAAAGAAAAGTAGAAAGAAATCAAGGCAAGGAGTGAAAAACTAAAGGCTCAAACCTATGTTCATTATCTCAGATTGGCTCCAACGAACCAAACAAGGCTGATGTTAGCCTTTGATATAAAGGAAGGAAAGATGCAGATGGACTTTATTAAGCCAACTATTCAACAACCAAAATCAATGGCTGACTATTTGAAAATTGATTTTGAAGTTTTGGAAAAGGATATTCATCCTATTGACCAAATAGAGCTGCATAAACAAATAGGTGAAATGGTCTACCCTACATTAACCAACAAAGCAATCACAACTCATCCACTGCAAAACTCACTGAATAACACATCTACACAGCTTCAATTAGAAAAGGCCTCTTCCCAAGCCAAAGACACCAGAATAAAGACTTTGGAAGACTTGGTCATAGAGCTAGGACATGATCCCAAGGATGTCAAAGCAGCAGAGCAATTAATAAAGAAGAAAAATGATGACATAGCTGCACTGAAGAAGCAGCTCAAGATTCCTCCTCTTCACCATCCTCAAACTACTGAAGTTTTAGAAAAACAGAAGGAGGAAGAACTTATGGACCTAGTCCTTAAGTTGAATGATCAATTAAAGGAAACTGAGAAAGAATTAGAGAATTTGATATAGTCCAAGAAGAGTGAGTTGGCCACCACTCCTCAGACTGTAATACCTACAGTTTCCACAGTAGTACCCTCCACCCTGGCAGCTTCCTTGGCACCAACGATTCCAATAGTAACAACATTGCCAGTAGCAGGTACTACTTCAGCCACAGGTACATCGATAGAAAAGACAGATGAATTGGTTAATGCTATGGAACAAATGAGCATCTAGGCCACAGAACTCAAGAGACTCAGAGAGCAAGTGATAAGCCTAGAAACTAGTTGTTCACTCGAAGAAATACAACACAAAGAAGAAACTCGGAAAAAATAAAGGATGGTAGAAAGAATAAGAATCCTTGAAAATGATTTGACTCTAGAAAAGCCATTGGGAGACATCAAGGATATACTATGGACCAATATCATTGATTCCATCAATGATATTTGGTCTTCCATTCAATTTATTTTTGGGCAAATTGAATTAGTCAAAATAGCCATGGAATCCATACAAAAGACAAAGGAAGAATTGGGAGACAAGCCTGAGGAAGCAAATCAGTTGATAGATTTTTTGAACAGTAGAAACAGGTACCAGCTGGATGAATTAGAGATTCAAAACAGAACAACAACTATTATTGAGATAAAGAAGGTTCTTACTAAAAGGAACCTGATGCATAATTTGTAGAAAAGATGTCAAAGCATTCAAGCAGACATTGACAACTTCAAGTTAAAATATGAAATTTTGAAAGAAAAAGGACTTCCTAGTCCTCTGGTCATAGATGAAAAATTAATGACACAGGAAGATTACATTTGAAAAATTGAGTAAACAGTCTAGGAGCCAAGCTAGTTCTCTCCCTAATGTTTTTTCAAGAGACTCGTCGGTTCATGTGCACCTGAATGTTAGCAACTTATTCATATTTATCTTCAATTCTTCCATCTTATCATCGATGCCATCAATTTTAGCGTCCATGCCATTCACCTGAGCTTCCATGCCCTTTATCTTAGATTCCACGCCATTTATCTTAGCATCTGTTAGCTTTTGTGAGCGTGACATTTGTTGCACTTGTTCTTGTAATTTTGATATATCATGTAGCATTTCTTCCTCTTCTTCATGAGTCATGCTAGAGCTTTCAGGTTCCTTACTAGGTGTTTGCATTTTCTTTCCTCGGGGCATCAGTTACCGATAATAATGCTTTACTATGCCCTTTGAATTCCTTCAAACCAAGCTTATGCAAAAATTAAAAAAAAACTACACACCATTTTTTTACTTTGTAGAAGCCTGATATTGAATCTGATGTATCTCTGTAATTTCAAATCAGCCAGTTCTGAAATTGTGACCTGTAGTAGCCTTCTATGTCCTCTTTCCAATGCCACTAGTCTGATCCAAATTGGATTCTCCAAGAAAGAGTTATGCACAATCTCCCACAGTGACCTGATTATAGACTAGTTCCATAGAGCAAACTTGTATGAAGTGCCACGTGTCACTGTTTCAACCTTTGACTCTGAAAAATATATAAAAGAAAACTACAGTCTATCCTCTTTCTGTACCTTCTTACGAAATTTCAATCAGATGCTCAGAAAGAAAGTTATGACGATTTTCCCCAGGTCACCTGTTTTGAGTGTAATTCAGGAGTCTGCAAAAAGACCAACTTCCTCAGATCATATCTCCGAAAATATCGCGCGAAAAGCTCTGAAATTCAGACCCAAGGTTTAACGCGATTTCTTCTCAAATGGGTTTTTTTGCGACTTCTGAAACGTCACAGAAATAAATTTATAGCGAAAATGCCACGATGACCTGTTTGGAGCAGCGAAACCCTAGAATCCAAAGCTCTGATACCAAATGTTATGAAACTAGCTCAAGAAAAGATAGAAAAGAGAGATCAACGCCTTAGAATTCAGCCTCTTCGAGGGGGCAACCTCCTTTACATTACATAAATGAACAATTCTTGGATGATACAAATGACAAAACTTCCTTTCTATATATAGGAGTCTAAGGAGTCACAATATAATCCAGCCGACCTAACAATAATAATATAAAGCCACAAAAATAACAATAGAGGGATTCTATGGGGCACAGAAATAACAATATGGGGGTAATAGGGGCACAACAATATAAATAAGGGGTATAACTACAATAATAATGGGGTAATTACTAGTATTATAGGGACCCAACAACCCCTCTACTACGTGTCGCCCAATGAATGGCATTAGGCAGACCTCTCCCAATACTGCCAAGTCCCCAAAAATGGTGCGATAGATTCTGCTTACCGCCTTCTCTCACTGCCTTCACTACATGACAAAACGTCGCCTTCGTCTGTTGGTGCCAACTGTCGCTTTTCCATTATACTCGCCAAAATCATTGACTTTGCAGATAAACCAAAAATACTCATTATTTTTGTTTTTTTACCAAGAAAGAAACCTTTTGTTCTCCATGCAAACTCAGAGTACATTTGAACTGTCAACCCGCTACCAACTGTTAACCTCCCGAGGCCCCTGAACTCTGAATTACCATTGCAAACCCGTGCGCTCCCTACAAATAGTGCACTAGTACCATTAATCCATTCAGACAACCGAAACCAGGTATTTACCCTATTTTCGACTGAGAAACCATGTTTTCGTGCCAAACCTAAGCTAAATTGCTTTAAAAATTAATTAATCTGGTAAGTTAAGTTGTTTGTTAGTCCTTAGATACTCTGTGGTAATCCAATTTTCCCATATTTCCCTGAAATTCTTCGCCCCGCACTTGAAATCCACAAGAACCAAGGATGGACACCCCAATTGCTTTGAATGTCATGCCAGTTACTACTCCCCATAGAGATTTATACCATCTTCCCCTGGCTGACAAAGATTTTCAGATTAAAGACCTCATCTTTGAAGAATCCCCTTTGAAATTGCAGAATTCCTATTCACTATCATTGCAGAATCCATAAATGAGATGTCATAGTTACAACCTGGTGAAAACCTCGCCCCGCTTACCATTGTTGACTTGCTTGATAGATTCTCCAAGCTATCTAGTTCCAGAAGTACTCAAATCCTCCAGAATTTCATTATTGTAGAAAAATACATGCCAAAAGACCCCCCTCCTTACATGTCATCCTTCTTTTCTGGTCTAGGCAAAGATATCACATCAATGATATCATGCATTTCAGGTTTTACCACTAGTGAATATGTAGATGATATCATTTTTTTCCTACATGTCTATTTTTACCCCTGGCTAACCTCCTGCAGTCAAATTTGATTATGCAAAATTCATCTCAGATAAGATGCATGATCAATTTTTGAGATTGGAAAATGAAAGAGTGTTCAAATATTTATCAGTCTTGTACCATTTATTTCTTTACTATCAGACTGATAAGTTTCCCTTCTCTGTCCAAAAACTGGATACTAAAGGAAACCCCAGATTAGTAATCTTTTGGACTTCTTTGATTCACCAGTTTGATGCTCAGTACTCTTATAATGACTTCATAGACCTCTTTGTACATCCAGTAGCAACCATGTTTCTAGGAAACCCCCCTCCCAGAATCAGTGCATACATCATGAGAATATTGCAAATGTCAAAGCAATACAAAGTAGGGGATTGGTACTTGTACGAAAACCATACAGAAATCAGAATCTATGGATGTGAGTTACCACCTTACAAAATTCCTAAGTACCTCCCCATGAGATTATTTGCTCTAGAGTACTATAGACAAATAATCAATTCAGATGAGGTGCATTTTTTTAGAACCAAGAAAAAGGCCCAATTAAGAATAAAATATCATGTTGGCCCTTTCATTTGTAATAATAGAGAAGCAAGAAAGGAGGCAGATGAAATCTTCCAAAGGTTGAAATTAAAACAGAGTTTCATATGGATCTATGATCCCCATAGCTTTATTTGTAATAGGAGACAGAAAAATAAGCTATCTCCTTACATCCACCATAAGATCCTAGAAATTGAATAGTATGCCAATCAAACTGAATGGGTGGAAAACACATTAGTAGATCAAGATAGTACAGAGGTTGTTGTTGACAATGTATTGATGGATTTAGATAGGAGGCTTGATGAAGATTTATTTTTACAGGTGCTTGGAGAAACTCTATCTCAAAGGCAGTCACAGGAACACAGTGGATAGGCTTCGGAGCAAGCAGGGCCATCAGGACAACCAGGATCATCAAAGTAGGTAGAAGATTCAAAGCTACCTAAGATTTCAGAGGAGCTCAATAAAACAGAACAAAATATGAGCAATCCCCCCATTTTGTAGACTCCTCTAAATGAGGAGAAAAATCCAAAAAGAGACAGGGAGGAGGCCACTCCTTCCACCATACCTGTCAATCAAATCTGTGTTAAGAGGCAAAGGTTAATCCCATTTTCTGAACAGGAATACACCGAGGAAGCAGCAGGCAACATAGTGACAGAAAGAACTGATAGTGTGCATACTATCCCTTCAGGAGGTACACCATCTACCTCACAATTCCAGGTATTAGAAAGACAACAGATCACAGAGGTATCTTCCTTTAGGGATTTTTCTGGTCAGAGCCAGGATATGAAAGAAAAGTAGAAAGAAATCAAGGCAAGGAGTGAAAAACTAAAGGCTCAAACCTATGTTCATTATCTCAGATTGGCTCCAACGAACCAAACAAGGCTGATGTTAGCCTTTGATATAAAGGAAGGAAAGATGCAGATGGACTTTATTAAGCCAACTATTCAACAACCAAAATCAATGGCTGACTATTTGAAAATTGATTTTGAAGTTTTGGAAAAGGATATTCATCCTATTGACCAAATAGAGCTGCATAAACAAATAGGTGAAATGGTCTACCCTACATTAACCAACAAAGCAATCACAACTCATCCACTGCAAAACTCACTGAATAACACATCTACACAGCTTCAATTAGAAAAGGCCTCTTCCCAAGCCAAAGACACCAGAATAAAGACTTTGGAAGACTTGGTCATAGAGCTAGGACATGATCCCAAGGATGTCAAAGAAGCAGAGCAATTAATAAAGAAGAAAAATGATGACATAGCTGCAATGAAGAAGCAGCTCAAGATTCCTCCTCTTCACCATCCTCAAACTACTGAAGTTTTAGAAAAACAGAAGGAGGAAGAACTTATGGACCTGGTCCTTAAGTTGAATGATCAATTAAAGGAAACTAAGAAAGAATTAGAGAAGTTGATGTAGTCCAAGAAGAGTGAGTTGACCACCACTCCTTAGACTGTAATACCTACAGTTTCCATAGTAGTACCCTCCACCCTGGCAGCTTCCTTGGCACCAACGATTCCAATAGTAACAACATTGCCAGTAGCAGGTACTACTTCAGCCACAGGTACATCGATAGAAAAGACAGATGAATTGGTTAATGCTATGGAACAAATGAGCATCTAGGCCACAGAACTCAAGAGACTCAGAGAGCAAGTGATAAGCCTAGAAACTAGTTGTTCACTCGAAGAAATACAACACAAAGAAGAAACTCGGAAAAAATAAAGGATGGTAGAAAGAATAAGAATCCTTGAAAATGATTTGACTCTAGAAAAGCCATTGGGAGACATCAAGGATATACTATGGACCAATATCATTGATTCCATCAATGATATTTGGTCTTGCATTCAATTTATTTTTGGGCAAATTGAATTAGTCAAAATAGCCATGGAATCCATACAAAAGACAAAGGAAGAATTGGGAGACAAGCCTGAGGAAGCAAATCAGTTGATAGATTTTTTGAACAGTAGAAACAGGTACCAGCTGGATGAATTAGAGATTCAAAACAGAACAACAACTATTATCGAGATAAAGAAGGTTCTTACTAAAAGGAACCTGATGCATAATTTGTAGAAAAGATGTCAAAGCCTTCAAGCAGACATTGACAACTTCAAGTTAAAATATGAAATTTTGAAAGAAAAAGGACTTCCTAGTCCTCTGGTCATAGATGAAAAATTAATGACACAGGAAGATTACATTTGAAAAATTGAGTAAACAGTCTAGGAGCCAAGCTAGTTCTCTCCCTAATGTTTTTTCAAGAGACTCGTCGGTTCATGTGCACCTGAATGTTAGCAACTTATTCATATTTATCTTCAATTCTTCCATCTTATCATCGATGCCATCAATTTTAGCGTCCATGCCATTCACCTGAGCTTCCATGCCCTTTATCTTAGATTCCACGCCATTTATCTTAGCATCTGTTAGCTTTTGTGAGCGTGACATTTGTTGCACTTGTTCTTGTAATTTTGATATATCATGTAGCATTTCTTCCTCTTCTTCATGAGTCATGCTAGAGCTTTCAGGTTCCTTACTAGGTGTTTGCATTTTCTTTCCTCGGGGCATCAGTTACCGATAATAATGCTTTACTATGCCCTTTGAATTCCTTCAAACCAAGCTTATGCAAAAATTAAAAAAAAACTACACACCATTTTTTTACTTTGTAGAAGCCTGATATTGAATCTGATGTATCTCTGTAATTTCAAATCAGCCAGTTCTGAAATTGTGACCTGTAGTAGCCTTCTATGTCCTCTTTCCAATGCCACTAGTCTGATCCAAATTGGATTCTCCAAGAAAGAGTTATGCACAATCTCCCACAGTGACCTGATTATAGACTAGTTCCATAGAGCAAACTTGTATGAAGTGCCACGTGTCACTGTTTCAACCTTTGACTCTGAAAAATATATAAAAGAAAACTACAGTCTATCCTCTTTCTGTACCTTCTTACGAAATTTCAATCAGATGCTCAGAAAGAAAGTTATGACGATTTTCCCCAGGTCACCTGTTTTGAGTGTAATTCAGGAGTCTGCAAAAAGACCAACTTCCTCAGATCATATCTCCGAAAATATCGCGCGAAAAGCTCTGAAATTCAGACCCAAGGTTTAACGCGATTTCTTCTCAAATGGGTTTTTTTGCGACTTCTGAAACGTCACAGAAATAAATTTATAGCGAAAATGCCACGATGACCTGTTTGGAGCAGCGAAACCCTAGAATCCAAAGCTCTGATACCAAATGTTATGAAACTAGCTCAAGAAAAGATAGAAAAGAGAGATCAACGCCTTAGAATTCAGCCTCTTCGAGGGGGCAACCTCCTTTACATTACATAAATGAACAATTCTTGGATGATACAAATGACAAAACTTCCTTTCTATATATAGGAGTCTAAGGAGTCACAATATAATCCAGCCGACCTAACAATAATAATATAAAGCCACAAAAATAACAATAGAGGGATTCTATGGGGCACAGAAATAACAATATGGGGGTAATAGGGGCACAACAATATAAATAAGGGGTATAACTACAATAATAATGGGGTAATTACTAGTATTATAGGGACCCAACAACCCCTCTACTACGTGTCGCCCAATGAATGGCATTAGGCAGACCTCTCCCAATACTGCCAAGTCCCCAAAAATGGTGCGATAGATTCTGCTTACCGCCTTCTCTCACTGCCTTCACTACATGACAAAACGTCGCCTTCGTCTGTTGGTGCCAACTGTCGCTTTTCCATTATACTCGCCAAAATCATTGACTTTGCAGATAAACCAAAAATACTCATTATTTTTGTTTTTTTACCAAGAAAGAAACCTTTTGTTCTCCATGCAAACTCAGAGTACATTTGAACTGTCAACCCGCTACCAACTGTTAACCTCCCGAGGCCCCTGAACTCTGAATTACCATTGCAAACCCGTGCGCTCCCTACAAATAGTGCACTAGTACCATTAATCCATTCAGACAACCGAAACCAGGTATTTACCCTATTTTCGACTGAGAAACCATGTTTTCGTGCCAAACCTAAGCTAAATTGCTTTAAAAATTAATTAATCTGGTAAGTTAAGTTGTTTGTTAGTCCTTAGATACTCTGTGGTAATCCAATTTTCCCATATTTCCCTGAAATTCTTCGCCCCGCACTTGAAATCCACAAGAACCAAGGATGGACACCCCAATTGCTTTGAATGTCATGCCAGTTACTACTCCCCATAGAGATTTATACCATCTTCCCCTGGCTGACAAAGATTTTCAGATTAAAGACCTCATCTTTGAAGAATCCCCTTTGAAATTGCAGAATTCCTATTCACTATCATTGCAGAATCCATAAATGAGATGTCATAGTTACAACCTGGTGAAAACCTCGCCCCGCTTACCATTGTTGACTTGCTTGATAGATTCTCCAAGCTATCTAGTTCCAGAAGTACTCAAATCCTCCAGAATTTCATTATTGTAGAAAAATACATGCCAAAAGACCCCCCTCCTTACATGTCATCCTTCTTTTCTGGTCTAGGCAAAGATATCACATCAATGATATCATGCATTTCAGGTTTTACCACTAGTGAATATGTAGATGATATCATTTTTTTCCTACATGTCTATTTTTACCCCTGGCTAACCTCCTGCAGTCAAATTTGATTATGCAAAATTCATCTCAGATAAGATGCATGATCAATTTTTGAGATTGGAAAATGAAAGAGTGTTCAAATATTTATTAGTCTTGTACCATTTATTTCTTTACTATCAGACTGATAAGTTTCCCTTCTCTGTCCAAAAACTGGATACTAAAGGAAACCCCAGATTAGTAATCTTTTGGACTTCTTTGATTCACCAGTTTGATGCTCAGTACTCTTATAATGACTTCATAGACCTCTTTGTACATCCAGTAGCAACCATGTTTCTAGGAAACCCTCCTCCCAGAATCAGTGCAGACATCATGAGAATATTGCAAATGTCAAAGCAATACAAAGTAGGGGATTGGTACTTGTACGAAAACCATACAGAAATCAGAATCTATGGATGTGAGTTACCACCTTACAAAATTCCTAAGTACCTCCCCATGAGATTATTTGCTCTAGAGTACTATAGACAAATAATCAATTCAGATGAGGTGCATTTTTTTAGAACCAAGAAAAAGGCCCAATTAAGAATAAAATATCATGTTGGCCCTTTCATTTGTAATAATAGAGAAGCAAGAAAGGAGGCAGATGAAATCTTCCAAAGGTTGAAATTAAAACAGAGTTTCATATGGATCTATGATCCCCATAGCTTTATTTGTAATAGGAGACAGAAAAATAAGCTATCTCCTTACATCCACCATAAGATCCTAGAAATTGAACAGTATGCCAATCAAACTGAATGGGTGGAAAACACATTAGTAGATCAAGATAGTACAGAGGTTGTTGTTGACAATGTATTGATGGATTTAGATAGGAGGCTTGATGAAGATTTATTTTTACAGGTGCTTGGAGAAACTCTATCTCAAAGGCAGTCACAGGAACACAGTGGATAGGCTTCGGAGCAAGCAGGGCCATCAGGACAACCAGGATCATCAAAGTAGGTAGAAGATTCAAAGCTACCTAAGATTTCAGAGGAGCTCAATAAAACAGAACAAAATATGAGCAATCCCCCCATTTTGTAGACTCCTCTAAATGAGGAGAAAAATCCCTAGAAGACTTCATCTACCTCACAATTCCAGGATCTCATCAAATGGCCTTAAGAGGCAAAGGTTAATCCCATTTTCTGAACAGGAATACACCGAGGAAGCAGCAGGCAACATAGTGACAGAAAGAACTGATAGTGTGCATACTATCCCTTCAGGAGGTACACCATCTACCTCACAATTCCAGGTATTAGAAAGACAACAGATCACAGAGGTATCTTCCTTTAGGGATTTTTCTGGTCAGAGCCAGGATATGAAAGAAAAGTAGAAAGAAATCAAGGCAAGGAGTGAAAAACTAAAGGCTCAAACCTATGTTCATTATCTCAGATTGGCTCCAACGAACCAAACAAGGCTGATGTTAGCCTTTGATATAAAGGAAGGAAAGATGCAGATGGACTTTATTAAGCCAACTATTCAACAACCAAAATCAATGGCTGACTATTTGAAAATTGATTTTGAAGTTTTGGAAAAGGATATTCATCCTATTGACCAAATAGAGCTGCATAAACAAATAGGTGAAATGGTCTACCCTACATTAACCAACAAAGCAATCACAACTCATCCACTGCAAAACTCACTGAATAACACATCTACACAGCTTCAATTCGAAAAGGCCTCTTCCCAAGCCAAAGACACCAGAATAAAGACTTTGGAAGACTTGGTCATAGAGCTAGGACATGATCCCAAGGATGTCAAAGAAGCAGAGCAATTAATAAAGAAGAAAAATGATGACATAGCTGCAATGAAGAAGCAGCTCAAGATTCCTCCTCTTCACCATCCTCAAACTACTGAAGTTTTAGAAAAACAGAAGGAGGAAGAACTTATGGACCTGGTCCTTAAGTTGAATGATCAATTAAAGGAAACTGAGAAAGAATTAGAGAAGTTGATGTAGTCCAAGCAGAGTGAGTTGACCACCACTCCTCAGACTGTAATACCTACAGTTTCCATAGTAGTACCCTCCACCCTGGCAGCTTCCTTGGCACCAACGATTCCAATAGTAACAACATTGCCAGTAGCAGGTACTACTTCAGCCACAAGTACATTGATAGAAAAGACAGATGAATTGGTTAATGCTATGGAAGAAATGAGCATCTAGGCCACAGAACTCAAGAGACTCAGAGAGCAAGTGATAAGCCTAGAAACTAGTTGTTCACTCGAAGAAATACAACACAAAGAAGAAACTCGGAAAAAATAAAGGATGGTAGAAAGAATAAGAATCCTTGAAAATGATTTGACTCTAGAAAAGCCATTGGGAGACATCAAGGATATACTATGGACCAATATCATTGATTCCATCAATGATATTTGGTCTTCCATTCAATTTATTTTTGGGCAAATTGAATTAGTCAAAATAGCCATGGAATCCATACAAAAGACAAAGGAAGAATTGGGAGACAAGCCTGAGGAAGCAAATCAGTTGATAGATTTTTTGAACAGTAGAAACAGGTACCAGCTGGATGAATTAGAGATTCAAAACAGAACAACAACTATTATTGAGATAAAGAAGGTTCTTACTAAAAGGAACCTGATGCATAATTTGTAGAAAAGATGTCAAAGCATTCAAGCAGACATTGACAACTTCAAGTTAAAATATGAAATTTTGAAAGAAAAAGGACTTCCTATTCCTCTGGTCATAGATGAAAAATTAATGACACAGGAAGATTACATTTGAAAAATTGAGTAAACAGTCTAGGAGCCAAGCTAGTTCTCTCCCTAATGTTTTTTCAAGAGACTCGTCGGTTCATGTGCACCTGCATGTTAGCAACTTATTCGTATTTATCTTCAATTCTTCCATCTTATCATTGATGCCATCAATTTTAGCGTCCATGCCATTCACCTGAGCTTCCATGCCCTTTATCTTAGATTCCACGCCATTTATCTTAGCATCTGTTAGCTTTTGTGAGCGTGACATTTGTTGCACTTGTTCTTGTAATTTTGATATATCATGTAGCATTTATTCCTCTTCTTCATGAGTCATGCTAGAGCTTTCAGGTTCCTTACTAGGTGTTTGCATTTTCTTTCCTCGGGGCATCAGTTACCGATAATAATGCTTTACTATGCCCTTTGAATTCCTTCAAACCAAGCTTATGCAAAAATTAAAAAAAAACTACACACCATTTTTTTACTTTGTAGAAGCCTGATATTGAATCTGATGTATCTCTGTAATTTCAAATCAGCCAGTTCTGAAATTGTGACCTGTAGTAGCCTTCTATGTCCTCTTTCCAATGCCACTAGTCTGATCCAAATTGGATTCTCCAAGAAAGAGTTATGCACAATCTCCCACAGTGACCTGATTATAGACTAGTTCCATAGAGCAAACTTGTATGAAGTGCCACGTGTCACTGTTTCAACCTTTGACTCTGAAAAATATATAAAAGAAAACTACAGTCTATCCTCTTTCTGTACCTTCTTACGAAATTTCAATCAGATGCTCAGAAAGAAAGTTATGACGATTTTCCCCAGGTCACCTGTTTTGAGTGTAATTCAGGAGTCTGCAAAAAGACCAACTTCCTCAGATCATATCTCCGAAAATATCGCGCGAAAAGCTCTGAAATTCAGACCCAAGGTTTAACGCGATTTCTTCTCAAATGGGTTTTTTTGCGACTTCTGAAACGTCACAGAAATAAATTTATAGCGAAAATGCCACGATGACCTGTTTGGAGCAGCGAAACCCTAGAATCCAAAGCTCTGATACCAAATGTTATGAAACTAGCTCAAGAAAAGATAGAAAAGAGAGATCAACGCCTTAGAATTCAGCCTCTTCGAGGGGCAACCTCCTTTACATTACATAAATGAACAATTCTTGGATGATACAAATGACAAAACTTCCTTTCTATATATAGGAGTCTAAGGAGTCACAATATAATCCAGCCGACCTAACAATAATAATATAAAGCCACAAAAATAACAATAGAGGGATTCTATGGGGCACAGAAATAACAATATGGGGGTAATAGGGGCACAACAATATAAATAAGGGGTATAACTACAATAATAATGGGGTAATTACTAGTATTATAGGGACCCAACAACCCCTCTACTACGTGTCGCCCAATGAATGGCATTAGGCAGACCTCTCCCAATACTGCCAAGTCCCCAAAAATGGTGCGATAGATTCTGCTTACCGCCTTCTCTCACTGCCTTCACTACATGACAAAACGTCACCTTCGTCTGTTGGTGCCAACTGTCGCTTTTCCATTATACTCGCCAAAATCATTGACTTTGCAGATAAACCAAAAATACTCATTATTTTTGTTTTTTTACCAAGAAAGAAACCTTTTGTTCTCCATGCAAACTCAGAGTACATTTGAACTGTCAACCCGCTACCAACTGTTAACCTCCCGAGGCCCCTGAACTCTGAATTACCATTGCAAACCCGTGCGCTCCCTACAAATAGTGCACTAGTACCATTAATCCATTCAGACAACCGAAACCAGGTATTTACCCTATTTTCGACTGAGAAACCATGTTTTCGTGCCAAACCTAAGCTAAATTGCTTTAAAAATTAATTAATCTGGTAAGTTAAGTTGTTTGTTAGTCCTTAGATACTCTGTGGTAATCCAATTTTTCCATATTTCCCTGAAATTCTTCGCCCCTGCCCTTGAAATCCACAAGAACCAAGGATGGACACCCCAATTTCTTTGAATGTCATGCCAGTTACTACTCCCCATAGAGATTTATACCTTCTTCCCCTGGCTGACAAAGATTTTCAGATTAAAGACCTCATCTTTGAAGAATCCCCTTTGAAATTGCAGAATTCCTATTCACTATCACTGCAGAATCCATAAATGAGATGTCATAGTTACAACCTGGTGAAAACCTCGCCCCGCTTACCATTGTTGACTTGCTTAATAGATTCTCCAAGCTATTTAGTTCCAGAAGTACTCAAATCCTCCAGAATTTCATTATTGTAGAAAAATACATGCCAAAAGACCCCCCTCCTTACATGTCATCCTTCTTTTCTGGTCTAGGCAAAGATATCACATCAATGATATCATGCATTTTAGGTTTTACCACTAGTGAATATGTAGATGATATCATTTTTTCCTACATGTCTATTTTTACCCCTGGCTAACCTCCTGCAGTCAAATTTGATTATGCAAAATTCATCTCAGATAAGATGCATGATCATTTTTTGAGATTGGAAAATGAAAGAGTGTTCAAATATTTATCAGTCTTGTACCATTTATTTCTTTACTATCACACTGATAAGTTTCCCTTCTCTGTCCAAAAACTGGATACTAAAGGAAACCCCAGATTAGTAATCTTTTGGACTTCTTTGATTCACCCGTTTGATGCTCAGTACTCTTATAATGACTTCATAGACCTCTTTGTACATCCAGTAGCAACCATGTTTCTAGGAAACCCTCCTCCCAGAATCAATGCAGACATCAGGAGAATATTGCAAATGTCAAAGCAATACAAAGTAGGGGATTGGTACTTGTACAAAAACCATACAGAAATCAGAATCTATGGATGTGAGTTACCACCTTACAAAATTCCTAAGTACCTCGCCATGAGATTATTTGCTCTAGAGTACTATAGACAAATAATCAATTCAGATGAGGTGCATTTTGTTAGAACCAAGAAAAAGGCCCAATTAAGAATAAAATATCATGTTGGCCCTTTCATTTGTAATAATAAAGAAGCAAGAAAGGAGGCAGATGAAATCTTCAAAAGGTTGAAATTAAAACAGAGTTTCATATGGATCTATGATCCCCATAGCTTTATTTGTAATAGGAGACAGAAAAATAAGCTATCTCCTTACATCCACCATAAGATCCTAGAAATTGAATAGTATGCCAATCAAACTGAATGGGTGGAAAACACATTAGTAGATCAAGATAGTACAGAGGTTGTTGTTGACAATGTATTGATGGATTTAGATAGGAGGCTTGATGAAGATTTATTTTTACAGGTGCTTGGAGAAACTCTATCTCAAAGGCAGTCACAGGAACACAGTGGATAGGCTTCGGAGCAAGCAGCGCCATCAGGCCAACCAGGATCATCAAAGTAGGTAGAAGATTCAAAGCTACCTAAGATTTCAGAGGAGCTCAATAAAACAGAACAAAATATGAGCAATCCCCCCATTTTGTAGACTCCTCTAAATGAGGAGAAAAATCCAAAAAGAGACAGGGAGGAGGCCACTCCTTCCACCATACCTGTTAATCAAATCTGTGTTAAGAGGCAAAGGTTAATCCCATTTTCTGAACAGGAATACACCGAGGAAGCAGCAGGCAACATAGTGACAGGAAGAACTGATAGTGTGCATACTATCCCTTCAGGAGGTACACCATCTACCTCACAATTCCAGGTATTAGAAAGACAACAGATCACAGAGGTATCTTCCTTTAGGGATTTTTCTGGTCAGAGCCAGGATATGAAAGAAAAGTAGAAAGAAATCAAGGCAAGGAGTGAAAAACTAAAGGCTCAAACCTATGTTCATTATCTCAGATTGGCTCCAACGAACCAAACAAGGCTGATGTTAGCCTTTGATATAAAGGAAGGAAAGATGCAGATGGACTTTATTAAGCCAACTATTCAACAACCAAAATCAATGGCTGACTATTTGAAAATTGATTTTGAAGTTTTGGCAAAGGATATTCAGCCTATTGACCAAATAGAGCTGCATAAACAAATAGGTGAAATGGTCTACCCTACATTAACCAACAAAGCCATCACAACTCATCCACTGCAAAACTCACTGAATAACACATCTACACAGCTTCAATTGGAAAAGGCCTCTTCCCAAGCCAAAGACACCAGAATAAAGACTGTGGAAGACTTGGTCATAGAGTTAGGACATGATCCCAAGGATGTCAAAGAAGCAGAGCAATTAATAAAGAAGAAAAATGATGACATAGCTGCACTGAAGAAGCAGCTCAAGATTCCTCCTCTTCACCATCCTCAAACTACTGAAGTTTTAGAAAAACAGAAGGAGGAAGAACTTATGGACCTGGTCCTTAAGTTGAATGATCAATTAAAGGAAATTGAGAAAGAATTAGAGAAGTTGATGTAGTCCAAGCAGAGTGAGTTGACCACCACTCCTCAGACTGTAATACCTACAGTTTCCATAGTAGTACCCTCCACCCTGACAGCTTCCTTGGCACCAACGATTCCAATAGTAACAACGTTGCCAGTAGCAGGTACTACTTCAGCCACAGGTACATCGATAGAAAATACAGATGAATTGGTTAATGGTATGGAACAAATGAGCATCTAGGCCACAGAACTCAAGAGACTCAGAGAGCAAGTGATAAGCCTAGAAACTAGTTGTTCACTCGAAGAAATACAACACAAAGAAGAAACTCGGAAAAAACAAAGGATGGTAGAAAGAATAAGAATCCTTGAAAATGATTTGACTCTAGAAAAGCCATTGGGAGACATCAAGGATATACTATGGACCAATATCATTGATTCCATCAATGATATTTGGTCTTCCATTCAATTTATTTTTGGGAAAATTGAATTAGTCAAAATAGCCATGGAATCCATACAAAAGACAAAGGAAGAATTGGGAGACAAGCCTGAGGAAGCAAATCAGTTGATAGATTTTTTGAACAGTAGAAACAGGTACCAGCTGGATGAATTAGAGATTCAAGACAGAACAACAACTATTATTGAGATAAAGAAGGTTCTTACTAAAAGGAACCTGATGCTTAATTTGTAGAAAAGATGTCAAAGCATTCAAGCAGACATTGACAACTTCAAGTTAAAATATGACATTTTGAAAGAAAAAGGACTTCCTAGTCCTCTGGTCATACATGACAAATTAATGACACAGGAAGATTACATTTGAAAAATTGAGTAAACAGTCTAGGAGCCAAACCAGTTCTCTCCCTAATGTTTTTTCAAGAGACTCGTCGGTTCATGTGCACCTGCATGTTGGCCTGCCCATGCGTTGTTAGCCAGACTTGTTCGCTCCACATGACACACCCCTTCATAAAATATTCTACTCGAGTCGACCATACATCCGCTACACATCTTTGCCTAGCCGACTAGTCGCACTACCTAGCGACTCGGCTGCCTAGGCACTTTCCCACTATGGGCGTTTGACTCATGTCTCCTTGAGATTACATGGAGATAGGCCTAAGAGGAAAACGATCTCTAGAAGAAGTTGTTTTTTTAAGGATATATGGTCAAAATTTCTAGTGGGTCTCTTTGATGGAGCATCATCTTTCAAAGCATGTGCTAGTGGGGTGCTTATAGTTTTGAAGTCCAGGCACTTTTTTCACTTTTGTTGGTCTAGTGGAGCTGGTACTAATAACACAACGAAGCTCCTTGCTTTGTGGGGAGTTATCTTTTGCACCAACTAACTTGAAATAAAGGAGATTGACATCCTTGGAGATTCTAAAGTCATCATTAAATGGGGCTTAAAGAGATATGTCTTTTTGCACCCATCACTATCTAATTAGATGAAAAGGATCATATTGATGATCATGACATTCAAAAATATCTCCTTCTATCATGTATATAGAGAACAAAATCGATCAATCAATCGATGGCTTGTAAAAAGAAAACTGTAGCATGGAGCGAAGGAAGATCAAGTTATCAGAGTTTGAAAATGACAACTTACAACGGTCACGAATCACTCAAATATAAGAGGCATTTTTTTGTTTTATGTTTTGAATGAAAATGTGTATGTAATAATATGAAACATAATATCTTTTTTGAAATAATTTAGCGGTCCTACAAGAACTGAGATACATGTTTTAAATTAAAAAGCACTCGTGGATATTATTAAAGACAACCGTCATATCACGAAGAAAATAGTGGATAGGCCTCCGTCCCAAAAGAATGGGACAGTCTATATTTCTCTACCAAAGTAATTGTAACTACTTTTCTTAATGAAAGTATGTATTTTTTTTTTCAAAGAAAAATTATAACCTCACGAACCGACACGTCTTGTGACGTTTGGGTACGTCGTTTCGCGGTTTTGTTAGTTGTCAATATTTAATACAACAAATCTTCAATCAAACTTTTTCAAAACATTGTTCGGGATTTGAGCAAATACCACATCGGTAAAGGCAGGGCGGTAAAGGAATGCCACAAATAGCAACAGATCTGAATAATTCCTAATTTCCTAACTATATCATTTTTGAAAATATTTCTAGCCATGGTATTTTAGAATATTTCTAGCCATGGTATTTTAGAATATTTTAGCCATGGTATCTTAATATTTTTAGTAAATGAAGTTACTTAGTATAGTTTAGTCACATGAGTATAACTTTCATAACCAAAAACACATATGCAAAAGTGAGGGATTCTTACTTATTTTGAACCTCATATTTGTGTTATCTAATAGAGCTAATGTGTAGGACCTATTTATCAACATTGGGTGCAAGTTAATGATGGTCCATCATAATGAGGTAGTAGCAATGCAAACATAGAAAAATAAATGTGTTAACTTAGAGAGAGAAAGGTAGAGAGCAAGTGAGAGGAAGGGGTGGTGGGATGGTGATAGGGATGGGTGAGAGAGAACAAAGAGACAAAGAGAGAGGAAGAGGTGGTGGGGTGGTGATAGGGATGTGGGAGAGAGAACAAAGGGACAAAGAGAGAGGAAGAGGTGGTGGGATGGTGATAAGGATGGGGGAGAGAGGAAGAGAGATAATAAGGGGATGAGGGAGATAAAGAAAAAGGCTAAAAATTGGGAGATAATGATGGAGTTTCAAGGAGATAGAGTGATATAGAGAAGAGAGAGGGAAGAGAAGGGCTCCTTGATCTTATGCTGGTTATGTTAATCAATGAAACAAGTTGATTTGATTGAGTTGCAGGTATGTGTGGGAAATTACATCCATTGGGCATGGAGTAACCCTAGTAGTAATATTAAATGAAAAAGGACAAGTATGGTTATATCAAAACAAGGGTAAGATAGACAATGTGATGATATCTTCATCTAAATTAGTTGTATAGTAGGGTGAAGAAGGACTTAGAAGAAATACATAAACTGCTTAGTTAATAAGATGCAAATCACAACAATGTGAATTCTAAATCAATTACTAGTTAAACGAAACCTGAGATCTCTGTAAAATAACATGGAAAATTAGAAAAAGAAGTTCGACACATGAGGAAACACATTACCAACAAAGACTGTCACATGGTCTTGATACAATGCATGTTTAATTGATATGCAAAAAATAGTCAAAGGAAAATACTAATACAATTTAGAAACTTCAACCATGTTGGAGTATTCATTTAGAAACTCAAACTCAAACTACATGACTTTAAGCTTATAAACTCTTATCCAACAATAAAATTACTTCTAGAAGTTCCAAAATTTGAATTTGCCAAGATTAAATTGATTGATATCTTTGTGCAACAATTGCATAGCATAGGGCACTGAGTTTATGGAAAAATAGGGTTCAAAGATGAGCTCATATATCCTTAATCTTGATATATGTTGCAAAACAAAAGGATGTTTTTTATGTGAGAGTGTCCTTGAGATAGACCTCTCTCTCTTTCCAAAAAATCTTCTCCATCTCCTCACAATTTGCACCCAAACATCATAACTAAAACAAGAAATTCCAAAACTTGACAAATAGACTAATAGATTGTAAAGACGCATTTGAAGCTTCCAATAAATGATTCCTGTGCAGAAACAGAAGGAGGTTTTTTTTCTTTGGCCAATTATTGGAAACAACCTCTTTCAGTTTTTCTAAATTCATTTCCGTTTAACCATAAAACGATTTTGAAAATGATGGCAAAAACATTCAATTTTGGAGAAAATTTGTAGCAGAGTGTGGGAGACTTTCATGCTTGATATGGTTGCAGAAATTTCCTAGAAAAATAGAGAAAATGGGTATGTTTGGAATGGCAGTGTGATGGTGTAGAACCCATAAATTAGTTTTTTTAATGCTTGTAAACCTTCAAGATAACTAACTCCAACTTGCGCAGCAGATGCTTTCTTTCACTTAAGTTTCAAACACCTCCCTTTGACCTTTGCAACCTTTATTGAAACATGAAACTAGTTTAGAGCTTCAATTCCACTTTGGATGAAGGAGAAATGAGGGATGGCTAGAATAATTAGAGTTTTAAGCCTTTCACATGTCCCTTTCATGTATTGATGGTGAATTTTGAGTGGAGAGAGTGGGGTGACATGGGGATATCTTGCAATGATAATCAATGATAAAAAGTAAAGACCACTAACCAAGCCCATATAAATTATAATTAAATGAATCTATATAACATGAATTTGACTAATGTTGTTGAATTTGACTTATGCAGATTGGATAGGAAAATATCTATCCTAGGACATCAAGGATGATTTTATGTCATATTTTTATGGAATACAGCTTCAATTTCCCTTTGTTTCTATTATGGATTCTAGTAAAACTCGTCCAAATGAAAAGTTGCACATATATTGTTCCTCTAGTGGTTGACCATATTGATAGGGCACATCTATGATCCCATTCATTTGAGCGCATGGAGATGTTAAGAAGATGTAGTTCATTTTCCCAAATAAATACACACGTTTATTTAATATGACAAGAAAAAATTATGCAAGAAATGTAATAAGTATGTTATAAACAAGTGTCTAGCACTTTGAAATCCACACATCCATGCAATAGGAAAAGTAAATGTTCTTAGAAACCTACACATCTTGTCCACTCAATGCAAGTAATTGGAACCTTTATGCAAGCCATAATTGACGGGGGATCAAGCTTGTCAGATGGATGGTACTCACTTGGTGAAAACTAGTTATAACGATGGAGACAATGGAGGGTACAATGGCCACCAAAATTCAATTTATGTATTGTTGCTTCCCATAATTTTTACGTATAGGGTAAAATAATTAACCTAAAAATGGTCAATATTGTACCTTTGCAAAACAGGAGAAAAGTAATTGGGCCTTGAATGTTATGTTATCAACTCAGAACCAAAGTGTTGGGTAGCCTTTAAGTGAGTGCACTAACATACCTTGGATTTTACCTCCTAGTGACAGGACATCACTTCTCCCATCAATTATTTTCCATTTGGTGATGAAGTATTTTTTAAGCTCCCTACTCATGGCTAAGACATAATAGGATCTCATATTCCAATTTATTATAATCAATGGAAACAAATTATTTTCGTTTTCTATGCTCTAAAACATGTTTTATAGTCAAAGAATTCAATGGTTTTAGCATCTTCCTATTATGCAGGGTGACCAAATTATTTGTTGGAAGTAAGTGCATTGTTGAATGAAAGAAACTCTTTTATGTAGGAGGAAATATCATATCAATATGTAACATGGGAATATCCTAATCATTAATAAAGGGAGATGTGTTTGTTAGATTAGTTAAATTTTTTCCTAAAGAGGATTGTTTTAGATCATTTCCTTCCTAGTGGAATATTTTTATTAAAAGAGAAGAATGTTGAATTTTTTCCCACAAGACATTCCATGCTATTTTACTTGGATACAAAGGTTTATTTCTTTCATGAGGTATTTGACCAAAGTAACCCACAATAATGATGAATCTACCATTAAAAGGATTAGATTTTTTAGTCTATATTTAGTTATACAAAATGTTAGTGAAATGATAGCTACGAGATAGTAGTTGGTTAATATCCTTTTGGGCTTACCTTCCCTAGCTTCGTGGAACAGTGAAATCAAATCCCCTGACCCAACTGTGGGTTTACCTTGATATAGAAAAGATAGGAGAAAAGATAGGAGTGTAATTTGGTTCATGAGGCAGTGGTAAAGTTTATGATGAAATTCCTTTCCTCCCAGAGGGAACAAGCGGCTTTGCACCTTCAAGTTGTAATTAGGTTAATGAGTCCATTTATGTTTGTATGGAAATGATGAAACCTAAACCTTTATATTGTCTCCTATGACTGCAAAAATAAAGAAAGCTACATGCCTTGAGTGTTGGACACCCCCTTGGGCACCCTATTGTATCTGGTTCGCTTGGATAAGTGTCCACCACACGAATTATTGGTAAATATGTGTACGAGAGTGATAGAAATGAAAATAGTAGCCCTTTCTTATGATGGGGCCTTATCTTCTCATCTCAGCTAGTGTACCTGGCGAGTGATTCCTAAGCAATTGAGTCAGTCTTTGAAGCCATCCTGAAGTACCAACTGAGCATTAGTCCTGCCCTCACCCTCTTAATAAATAAGATATGGGTAAAAGCATTTTCTATTTACGATATAATTGCCCTCCTATCAATCACCAAAGTTTATTTATATCCAAGTTATGCAGAGCCTATTCCTGTGTAAGATGCATAGTCCGTTCCAGAGCCTTTAGTTGGTATAGTGTATTTTTTGCATGTATTTTAAAAAAACTAATACTAATTGAAGCGAGCAAAAGAAATATCCTAATACCAATAACTACCAAATTAGAAATATCTTGATAAATATAATAAGTAGGTGATACTTTATTGTGCTGACAATTCCTTGAATTATCACTTTAAGAGGATTGGAATTTTCATTTTCAATTAGAAGTCATAAAATCATGTCAAAAGAAAGTCATTTTTTTCTAACAATGAAGATGTTGAAAAAAAATTGGTCCCATCTAAATTACTAGAAATAACACCTCTGGATTGGAATTTCTTATAAAATTATTAACTTTCTTTGAAACAACACCTAAGAACATAGCTTGTTCCCAATTAAAATATATATGAAAGTGACTCCAAAAAAGATTGTGAAGGTATGAAACATTGACTCTATTTGTAGAAATTATTCGAGACAAGTCATAATTCTTTAGAATATTCTTCAACATCAACTTGTTTGAGGGATTCATCATATTCTCTAGCATTTTCAAATGAAAAAGGGACCTAATCAATATGCTATTTGTGATATCTAAAATTCCACAAATTTTCAATCATTATTTTGTTTGAAAAGTCTATATCTAATGCAATGTTATGAAATGGTTCGTAGAAAAGAAACTTTGTCTAGAAAAAGTCTCGATTTATTTTGAATCCTTATTGGGAATAGAGTAAAAGAGTTTGATATATTTGAACAACATTATTTTGGCATGATAATATATGAGAATCCCTTAATAGTTTCCTTAATAATTTTATTCGAACATGTTAGAAATAAATTAATGGATCAATGAATTACACAAAATATTGTGGAAACACAAATACACAAACAAAGAAAATAAGATAGGCACAGATATACGTGTTTCACCCAATTTGGGCTACATCCACGAAGAAACAATGAATCCTTTTATATTATCCAGCAAAATGAAGAGATATAACCTACAACAATTTCAATGTAATTTCCTCTTCGCTCTCACATAGTCACCTCTCTCTTTCTCGCTTAGAATAATAATACACAACCGCAATAAAATTCCCTCATATAAACCAAGGGTTGCCTTATAGGGAAACAAACCCTAAATTAACATAACTTCTACCGTTAGATCATCCGCCTAATGAACGACCTAGATTGACTATGAAATTACAATATTTTACAAGAAAATGCTTCACATATGTCTTACTCTTCCCATTGAACCATTTGGTTGGATATTATTCTAGAGTAATATATATATATATATATATATATATATATATATACACTTTTTCATTGTATTTTTAGTTCTCTAGAACTCATGAATGATATCCAATTCATGAATGAAATTTACCCATACCTAAAAATAGTTCCAAAGCAAATCAAATCACTTGATAGATAAGGCTAAATGATTCACATTCCATATAAATTTTAAAATAACATAAACATCCTTAGGATATTATCAAACCAAATAGTAGCATAGGATCGATGGTAATTAGTCATATTAATTAAGAATACTACTTGCAATAGACGCATCAATGTGATAGGATGATGTTAGGGTTTTCATGCCAGGACCTTTTGCAGTCAAGCTCAGAAGATGTAGTAAAATTCCATCTTCTCCCACCGTAACAAACCCGCTTCCATCACACAACCCATAACCCACCTCAACTTCTCTGATGGGCATGATCTCATGCGACATTTTTCTTGTTGAAGGGCTTGTTTTTTAGCTAAGTTGTATTATGCCCACCACTATCGCGGATCCATTGGAGGATTTGCCTATCTGGACACAACCACATTCTTCTTCGGTTGGTTTTTTTCCTTCGACAGTGAACTTTCCGAAGCCATCAATGCTTTTCTCTCCATCTCCGGCACCAAGGTCTCCTTTCTAACCCTCTCGGAAGATGCCCCGTCTTTGTCGGACCTCATCTCCTAGCCCTTCTCGCCTTCCTCACTTAGTTTCGTGGATCTCCCACCAAACCCTAGTGATCAAAACCTCTCGAAGGTCCAGGTTTTGAATCCACCATTGACTGATTCATGCAACCTGTTATGTTCCTATACCAATAGGTGTCATAATTTTTGAATGGATGAGGTCAAAACTATAATATGTACACACCTTTGCTTTCTGCAAATGTTTTCCATATTTGTAAAAAATCAAAAAATTAAGAAATGTAAAGAGGGTATGTCCTAAAAGAAAAATCAAAAGACAAAAAGAATGAAAAAAGGTCAAAAAAAATGAAAAATTAACCCCAAGGAATAGGAAAGACCATGAAAGTGTGCAAGTCCAAATGCCACCACTATTTTATTTTTTGTGCAATAATGATTGTGTGCAACTTGTTATTTATGCCACAATCCATAGTAACCAAATAGTTTAATCTTACTTATTCCATGTTTTCAATTGCATGCTTAGAGATAGAGAATAAAATGTGACCAAACTATTTAATCTGGGCAGATAAGTAGATAGGTAGAGTAAATAAAAAAAGCGCTCAACAGTTTAATCTAAGCCCTTAGATGTAATAAGGATAGATTTAGATAGATTTCTATTTTAAAATAAAAGAAAAGTTTGATAAGGGTTTGCCAGTACAAGTGCACCCTAATAAAGAGTAGAAAAAATGGTAGGATGTGTAGATGGGTAAATAGGTGAAAGGTTGTAGAATTATGGTGATTTATTGGATAAAATCATGTCATTTACTTACATCATCAAATTTCTTAAGGCATGGATGGCAATGGTACAGTTACAAAGTCAATTGATTAATTTCCCCATTCATTTTACCTTTTCACTAATTTCCCACAAGCAAAAATCAAAGTACCTAAAACCTTAAGTTAAAGGGGCTCAGAGAATTTCTCTGACTTCTAGAGGGACCGGACCCTCAGCCCAATAAATTATAAGGTTTAAGTACTACAAACCCTTTCCAAGCATTCACTCCCTCCATAATTCATCCATTTCAACGAAAAATCCCTTTTCTTAAGGTGAAATTACCATTTACCTAGGAAAAGTAATAAAACTTACCTAAAACCCCCTTTGTGTACATGAAAACCCATAAGAAAGAATTAAGCCTAAGTTATAATGTGTAAATTTAAATGCATGAACAAATGTGTCAAGACATTATACTTAGCACAATTTGTTCCCATTTTCATTTCGTATTAACTTTAACTTTTATTACATTTAACTCCCGGAAAATAAACCCTTTTCCTGTATATTTAATTAAAATCCCTAATGTAAATATCCCACCCCGATGGTTTGGAATATAAAGCATATTAAGTAAATAAATTAGATGGATTAATTAGTCAATTTGCAACTAATTAAGAGCCATCACCCTCTGCCATTACAAAACGGGTTTAATTGATCAAACTGTGATTAATTAATAACCTTCCTCAAATCAATTCACCCCCGACGTCATTAAGCCACCCTAACCTGCAATTAAGATCGTGTTGGGCCCCTCCATTAAACTCCCCAACCAAATCACATCCCGATCACCATACGATCTAACCCCTTCAGATCTAATGGCCGTCGCTCATATCGGGGGGCCTCCGATGCCGACCTTTACCCACCCGATGTGAGTGGTTTTACTATTCACCCCTGTTATGAAACCAGCTCAAGAAAAGATAGAAAAGAGAGATCAACGCCTTAGAATTCAGCCTCTTCGAGGGGGCAACCTCCTTTACATTACATAAATGAACAATTCTTGGATGATACAAATGACAAAACCTCCTTTCTATATATAGGAGTCTAAGGAGTCACAATATAATCCAGTCGACCTAACAATAATAATATAAAGCCACAAAAATAACAATAGAGGGATTCTATGGGGCACAGAAATAACAATATGGGGGTAATAGGGGCACAACAATATAAATAAGGGGTATAACTACAATAGTAATGGGGTAATTACTAGTATTATAGGGACCCAACATGCCCATCTCCTTCAAAAAAGTGTTGTCCTCAACGCTTGAGCAGTTCTGGGTACTTCTGCATAAAATTCTCATCCTCCCATGTGGAATCTTCAGTGGATAAGTTCTTCCACTTGATAAGATACTCTGAAATTGATCGATTTCGTAGCTGTCGAGTTCTTGTTTCTGTGACTGCTTCCGGTTCCAATATAATTTTTCCTTCCTCGTCAAGTTCTGGCAATATTGTTTGAACTGGGAGCTTGTCGCCTATGACCTTCTTTAAACATGAAACATGGAAAACTGGGTGCAATCGAGAAGCTGCAGGAAGCTCCAATTTGTATGCCATAGTACCAATCTTTTCCAACACCTTGTACGGACCATAATACTTTGGTGATAATTTATTATCCTTCTTAGCTTGCTTTAGGGACATTTGCTTATATGGTTGTAGCCGTAGGAATACCCAATCACCTACATCAAAACTTCTTTCACTGCGATGTTGATCTGCCTGTTGTTTCATTCTATTTTGTGCCAACACGAGGTTATTCTTTAAGAGTTGGAGAACTTGTTGTTGATGTTCGATGTGATGTTCCACTGCCTGAACCTTAGAATTTTCTCTTAAATATGATGTGATTGATGGTGGTTGGTACCCATAAAGTGCCATAAATGGGGTCATTTTTGTTGCTGTATGGAAGAAAGTGTTATACCACCATTCAGCCAGAGGCAACCATTTGACCCATTGTGTCTGTTTATCAGATACAAAGCAACGAAGATATCCTTCCAAACATTTGTTTACTATCTCAGTTTGCCCATCATATTGAGGATGATAAGATGAGCTATGAGCTAACTGAGTACCAAGACAAGAAAATAATTCTGTCCAACCATTTGTTTATTATCCTTGAAAGAAACAAGGCATAACCACTGGGAAGAAAATAAAGTACATCTAATAAAATACAGTATGAATATGTTTTATAAAATACAATATAGTGGATAAAATAGAGTATAGCTATTTTACAAAAAAAAAATTGAATAATTTACAAATATAAAAAAATGAAATATTTCCTAAGTTAGAAAATAACAATTTGAATTCAGTGAAATATATATGGATAGAAAGAAAACATATTTATATATTTAAACAGAAAAATAACTTAAAATTAGCATTACCACTTCTTTAGAGTCGCCCTTGCTCTAGAGTAGAATTGGTAATCACAAGCATACACACACTACGCGAGATTGGAAGAAATTACTCTTTGAATTTCAGGAAAAAATGATTAAACACCAAAACAATAAAATCCCTTAAACTTAGTTCTCTTAATTGTTATACAAAAACTACTTAACTATAATAACTTCCTACTAATATCTAGTGTTTTTCCCCTTAGTGTCAAGGAATACGACCATTTTTAAGTGTTTATACTTAGTACCAAGTAAACAAAACTAATTAAAACTTATTTCCTAGTATAAAGGAAGGCAGCAACTTCTTAGTGAAAAAACATATAAGTATTTATATTTAGTATGAAGAACAACAAACTAGTTAACTAACCATTGCATCATGTGCTTATTTTAGCCTATAATTAAGCCAAATGGCATGAGTGGAATGACATTAAATTAACTAACTATTGCATCATGTGCTTATTTTAGCCTATAATGAAGTCAAATGGCATGAATGGAATGCCATTGGTGGTCGAAAATAGTGGAATGAAAAATCTTACGCTAACTTACGATTACAAAATTTTGAAATTACTATCAAACAAATTCAGATCTAAAAATATATAGTAATGGTTTAATCTTTTATAAATTCTTCAACTACAGAAAAACTATGTTTTATATGGATGTTAAAGTTTTAAATGGCTTATGGCTTATTCTAGAAAAAAATTCTTCAATGTAAACCTTCTCTAGCTCATGATTCCTCACTGAAAATTTTGCACTTATTCTTCTAATAAAAAACGTAATAATCCAATCACAGATAATGAGGATAAAATGGAAACAAAATGGAGAAAAACGGATACGTAGCTTTAGGCTGTAGGTGGAGCTTAAAAATCTAGAAAATTGCCGACATTTTGAAAACTAATTGGGGGTTTTTGAATGTGTAACAGGTGGTGTAACATCCATGGACGATTTCCTCAAGAAGTTTTTTCCACATGTCTAACGACGAAAGTATCATCACCTGCGTGAAACAGAATCACCCTGCCACCACCATTATTTACATGAAAAATAATTTTATACTCTATAAAGAAATAGAAAAAAATCTCTTGAAAAGTAATGATGAAAAAAAGCTCTTGAAAAGCAATGATGAATTCAAATATGAAACTGATTGTGAAAAGTTCAGAAAGTGCATCTACATTACCACACAAGTTAAAAAGAACCTAAACTGATTATTCTTCACTTGAAAAATCCAAAACAATTCTCATTCTAAATATAACAAATAAATTTTTATTTCAATTTTCATTTACATGACAAATAATTTTATGCTCTTCTATAAAGAGTCAAAAAAATCTTGAATAGCAATGATGAATTCAAATTTGAACCTGATTGTCACCAGTTCAGAAAGTGCATCTACATTACAACAGATGAAATTATTTTGTCAACATGGAAATCACGTGAATAAATGAAAAGACAACATAGTAGGCCCTCACCTCAAAACAAAATCACTACAATATTACCATTATTCCTCCATTACCCACAATAAAAAGTTCTTGGATCATACAGTCTCGATCTGTGGTGCGCAAAATAAACTGATATTTCCCTTCAAGTTGAATGACAAGGAGAAAGAGGCCAGCCACAGAGACAGTCATTGTGAATGTATGTAGAAGCACGAAATTCATTGAACAACTTGAATTGTGGAATCGTGCCACACAGATGGTTGAAGCTCACATTCAACTGCGCCAGATTCCTCATTTGGGCCACCTTCTGCGGAATGCGTCCCTCGAGTTCATTATGTGATAGATCAAGGAATTCCAGAATTAGCATATCACCCAACGAGTCGGGTATTTTACCACTAAGCTTATTGTTTGAAATGAAAACATAATTAATGTTTGAAGTCCCATTGAAAAACTGGGTAATTGGCCTGTGAAATTGTTGAACGATAACTGCAACAAGCGGAGTTTTGACAGGTTGCCTAACCAATTAGGGATCTCACCGGACAGGTTGTTTTGTACTAGATCTAGGGTTTCAAGTTGGGAGAAATTGGGAATAAGTGGGATATTCCCAGTGAGTTGGTTTTGGGCCAGATCAATGGTCAAAGGAGATGGTAACTTCATTAAGGAATCGAGGATAGATCCTGTAAATAAATTCTTGTCCAAAGATAATTCATAAAAATTAGCGCTCAACAAACCCAGTGAATCTGGAATGCTTCTGCTCAAACGATTGTTACTTGCCAACATCTCTGCAAGCAATGATATATTTCTTGGCGAGGAAGGAATCTTACCAAACAGCAAATTATTCGAAATATGCAGCATCGTTAGCTACTTTAGATCTCCCATGGAGTCTGGAATGTGACCCGAGAGCTTGTTGTCATTCAGTGTCAAGATTGACAGTTGAGTCAGATTTCCAATGCTTGAAGGAATAGAGTGAGAGAGCTTATTTGAATCCAAGTTCAAAGAAGTTAAATTCTGCAAATTTCCAATGGATTCTGGAATAGGGTCGGTGAGTAGGTTTGTGGAGAGAGATAGAGTGTGTACTGTGAGCAGTCAATCGATGTCAGAAGGAATGGAACCACTGATTTTTTTTTTGTTCATGGAAACAACTTTCAGGGATGAAAGATTAGAAATAGAAGATGGAATTGCACCACTTATATTTTTCCACCTATCAAGAATAAGGGTTTCCAGATATGAGAGATTCCCTATGGATTCTGATATGATTCCATTCAAGTAGGCAGTATTGTTTCCTGATTCCAATGGATCCCCATCAAGAAAAAGGCTAACTACTTGACCGTTGTCGCTATCACACTTCACACCATTCCACTTGCAGCAATCATTTCTCGTCCATGAATTGAAAGCTCCGCTCAGATCCTTCACATAGTGGGCTTTGAAATATATTAACACAACACGGTCTTGTTCTCCACATTCTGCTACCTTCTCTTTTCCATGGCATGAGTTTAAGGACATCAGTAGTAATGCAACAATGAATGCTAAGATTTTTGCCCTGCGTTTCTCCATTCCACAGGCAAAGAAATTACAGAGAGTAATCAGAAACTTAACTTCTGTACAATGGGCTTGAACTTTATGAAACCCACATTGCGGGAGAATCGAGTAGGTATTTAAAGTCATAAATGGTATTTCTATTTTTAGGGTTTCATCTTATCTATCAAGCATTGTTTGGGGTGATTCTCAGAATCATCAAGTGTTGGGGCGATTCTCAGAATCGCCCCACCACCACCCGATGGTGGCAAGGCAGTGGCGGGGCCATTCCTCATAATTGCCCCACCACCCGACGATTCTGAGAATTGCCCCATCTACTACAAATCGCCCCAAGAAGCATATTGAGATCAAGAACTATTATTGTCTATGTCTTGCAAGATTTATGGAATATTTTCTCTTGTGAAATATCTTTATGATGCTCATATTTTCACTCCTATGAATCTCTATGATGCTTATTTTTTTTCTCTTGTGAATCTATCTATAATGATCAAACTTTCACTCTCCTGTAGATTATGATCTTTAGACTTCTCGCTCTGGTCACAGCTCTTTCACATAGTCTCTCACTTTATCTCAAGATTTTCAGATGACTACAATGGGATAGTCTCTTGTATAGATTTAAGTCTCGCTCTTATGAATACGCTCACACATATTATTATGACACAATCCTCATGTATCATATGGGACAAGTCTCTTGCCATAATCTTGACTCTTGCGTTGGTCATAGTCTATCACTCTAGCACAAGCCTCACTTATATGTTCGTGATTCAATCTACATGACTTCACATTCTTGCGATCTCACTCATGTGATATGACTATTACTCAAGCTAAAAAAATGATGGGATAAATGAATGATCGAACTTGTAAGATACTTGAGTGGATTTTGCTGTATTCATTGCATCGGCGACTCTGAGTATCGGGTAACATAATCAATCGGCTACTCTGAGCATGGTCCCTACGTCTTTAATCAACGGAGTATGCAGGAGCAGAATCATGACTGGACTCCCCCCATGAATGCAATCTTCAAATGCTTGGTCATTTTAAAAGTTGTCAATTGAGACCGCCGATATTAGTACAGTGTCTGAGGCGCGTAAGGTCCACTAATAAGAGACCCAGAAGACCTGGACTTGTTAACTGGACATTCTATTTTTCAAAATTTTGAAAAAATGGTTCAAATGGTAAATCTTAAAATTATAAATATAAGTGGTTGAGATTATCTCATGGTATTTTCAAAAGTGTGCAAATTAAAAAAAAAAAAAAAAAAAAAAAACAACTATTTTTTAAAATTTTGAAAAAATGGGTCAAATGGTAAATCTTAAAATTCAGAAATTCTCCACATTCTGTTGCCTTCTCTTTTCCATGGCATGATTTTAACGACATCAGCAGTAATGCAACAACGAATGCTAAGATTTCTGATTTCTGCCCTGCGTTTCTCCATTGCACAGGCAAAGAAATTACAGAGAGTAATCAGAAACTTAACTTCTGTACAATGAGCTTAAAGTTTATGAAACCCGCATTGCAGGAGAATCGAATAGGTATTTAAAGTCATAAATGGTCTTTCTATTTTTAGGGTTTCATCTTATCTATCAAGCATTGTTTGGGGTGATTTCAGAATCGCCAGGTGGTGGGGTTGTTGGCATTATGTTTTCTGGTATGACTGTATGTTACAGATGTTGTACTTGATGGCAACTCCAGTGGTAAGGCTCTCAGTTTGTTGAAAATTAAGAAGGACGCAGGCAATCGGTTCAGAAAGTGCGTCCCCGCAGGTATACCATGCAGAAACCGCGTCCAGGGACGCTGGCCGGCCGTTCAGGGGGTGCGTCCACCCAGTGCACACATTTCAAGGCAGAGAAAATCACGTGGGGGTTTCTTGTGTGGTATCTAGCCGACGGTTTTGTGTTTCTATGGTGTCGGCTCGTGGTATTGTTCCATGTTTTGGGGAGGAGCTTGCCTATATAAAGCAAAGGAGTTCATTTGGATTGTGCAATTGTCTTGGGTTGAATATCTTATTTGGTGAGATCTAGTCCAGATCTAAGAAGGCGAATTTTCTAATGGACTGTGATCTCTATGGCGCATGAACAGATCGGTAGATCTGACTGTTTGGGTTTGTTCTGAAGTCTTCATATCATTTATATCTGAAAGGTCGCAGGTTCAGTGAAGGGAAAGTGCGCCGGGACGCAGGTACTGTAAAGGGCAAGTGCGCCGAGACGCAGTACAGTAGAGAGAGACCTACGTGGGGACACAGGGCGATCAAGGTTCAGGTGCATCTCTGAAGCAGAAGGACGTGGCGCGATAGTGTTTTCAGGTGCGTCTCTGTAGCGAAAGATGCGGCGCGATAGTATCCTTGGGTGCGTCCCTGAAGCAACAGAACGCAGAGCAGTCAAAGGAACAGTGCGTGGGCACGCAGCGAAGCAGAAGGATATCTGCGTGTGGATGCAGAGTAGCAGAAGGTTAACAGCGTCTGGTCGCAGGCCACAGAAAGGAAAACTGCGTCTCTGTTTTAAGATGTTCTGTTGATTGAATTTCTATGTTGATAAGGTGTTCTGGGTTAGTTCTGTTATTGCTGATCTGATATCTGTAGTGGTCTATATCTATTATGTACTTGTTGATCATCTGATGCTTTATGAAAAGAAGTAGGGGGTTGTAGCTCCCTTCCAGGAGTAGACTGGAAAACGAGAAAGAGAGAGAGTTGTAGCTCTCCGCAGGTTGCAGCCTGCGTACTGGTAAAGGACTGCACCAGTACAAAATCATTGTAAAAGAAGTTTCTAAATTGAAAGAAGATAGAGACATATTGCAGCAGGTGGTTTTCACCCACATTGGGTTTCCACCTTACATCTTGTGTTCTTTGGTGTGACTATCTGTTTTTCATGCTCATTATTTTATGGTACTGATATGCAAAAATAATTCAAAGATAAAATAAGGAAGATTTATTAAATTGCTTGATAATACTGATTCACCCCCCCTCTCAGTATTATTTCCAACAATTGGTATCAGAGCCGGTCCTTCAGAGAAGCTTGATCGCTTGAAGGTAGATCGTTCATCATGAGCAACTACGAGAAAGAAGCATCAATCAGGCCACCGATTTTTGATGGGACAAATTTCAATTATTGGAAGGTAAGAGTTACTGCATATCTTCAATCTCTTGGTACAGAAGTTTGGAACATTGTAGAAACAGGCTATGCTTTTCCTTCAGCTACTCCTACAGATCCAGCTGAGAAAAAGAAGTATGAAACAAATGCAAAAGCAGTCAGTACTCTATTAGGAAGTATATCCCAAACAGAATTCATGAAGGTCATGCACTTCAAATCAGCAAAAGAGATATGGGACAAAATTATCACTAGCTATGAAGGAGATGAACAGGTAAAACAAGCTAAAATTCAAACTCTCAGGATTCAATATGAGACTCTCAAGATGTATAATGATGAAAGTGTGGCTAATTATTTTCTTCGGGTAGATGAGATTGTTAATTGTATGAAAAATTTGGGTGAAGAAATAAAAGAGACTATAGTAGTTCAAAAGATTCTAAGATCATTATCCCCCAAGTTTGAATCTAAAGTATCTGCAATAGAAGAAAAGGAAAATCTCCGTGTTCTCACTATGTCTCAGCTACATGGAATTCTAACTGCTTATGAAATGAGAAAGGGAGGTCCATCAAACAGAAGGGAAGCTGCTTTTAAGGCATCAGGCAAAGAAGATTACTATGAAGCAAGCCATGTTCCAGAAGAAGAGGAAGAAGAATCAAATTTTGTCAGAAATCTTCAAAGGGGTTCTGGAAGGTTCAGAGGTAAGCTACCTTTCAAATGCTTTTCTTGTGGAAGAGTAGGTCATTATGCTGCAAAATGTCCTTATAAGGATAAAGGAAAAGAACCTGCTAGATGGAACAAGAAACAAAGTGCAAATAAGAAAAGCTACTACACCCATGAAGATAGTGATGGCTTATCAAACAGTGATGAAGATGAACAAGGTAATAAATATAAGCTGTTAATGGCATTTGAAGATGATGATTATGAGGATGCTGTAGATGTGGATAATCTCTATGATGAAATTACTAGACTCAAGAGATGCATAGAAGAAAAGAATGTGATCATTGATACTTTGCAATTTCAAATTGATGAAAAGGAACAAGCCACAAGCACCAAAACATGGAGAATAAAGGAACCTCAAACAGAAAGATGTGGGATAGAATTTTATGCAGAAGGACAGGAAAATCTATGGTACATTGACAGTGGATGTTCGAAACATATGACAGGTGATAAAGAAAAACTTGAATCTTATTCTACTTTAGAAAAGGGAAAGAAAGTTTCTTTTGGAAATGATACTCCTGCAACTATAAAAGGAAAAGGTATTGCTCCTTTGAAAGAAAAGGTCAAGGCTGGAAATGTTTTGTATGTTGATGGATTGAAGCATAATCTACTAAGTGTCAGCCAGATGTGTGATCAAAAAACCGAGGTTATTTTCAGATCGAATGGATGTCTTGTTCGTGATCTTGATACAGGTAAAACAGTACTCAAAGGCAAAAGAACTCCAAATAATCTGTACATATTTGAAGAAGGACAACAACAATGCTATCTTAGCAAGGATGAAGAGCACTGGTTATGGCATCGAAGGTTGGGACATCTAAGCTTCTCACAAATAAGGAAAGCATGCAAATATCAGGCAGTTCGCGATCTTCCAGATATCAAAATTCCTGACAACACCATATGCAGATCATGTCAGTTTGGAAAACAAACCAGGACTAACTTTCCAGAGAAAGAGGGATCAGCTAGCATGCCTCTTGAGCTAGTACATACAAATACATGTGGCCCATTCAGGAAAAGAACACCTAGAGGAGAGGAATACTTGATATTATTTATTGACGATTTCTCCAGGTTTGTCTGGTTAGGACTTATGAAGCACAAAGATGAAGCATTCGAAAAATTCAAGACCTTCAAAGCCTTGGTTGAAAATGAATCAGGTCACCAAATTAAGTGCCTCAGATCCGATAGAGGTGGGGAATTTACTTCAAATGAATTTTTCGATTTCTGTGATGAACATGGGATAAGGAGAGAATTCTCTACAGCTAGAACTCCTCAGCAAAATGGAGTTGTTGAAAGAATGAATAGAACAATCCAACAAATGGCTCGTGCTATGCTTGATGAATCAGGAACTCCCGCAACTTTCTGGGGTGAAGCTGCACATGCTGCGGTTATTATTCTCAACAAGACAAATGTCCGGGTGAACAGCACTCAAACTCCTCATGAGCTCTGGAGTGGTAAAACTCCTTCGGTAAAGCACTTCAAAATCTTTGGGAGCAAATGCTATATCAAAAATACTGATGAGCAGCTTGGCAAACTTGAACCTAGAGCAGATGAAGGCATTCTTCTTGGCTATTCTCCACATAGCAAAGCATACAAATGCTACAATAAAAGACTTGGCAGAATTGTTGACAGCATTGATGTAGTGGTTGATGAGAAGGGATATATTCCTAGGCAAGTACATCATGAAGATATAGAAGAAGATGAAGGCTACCCTCAAAGACAGAATAATGAAGAAGAAGAACCCCAAGGAGAACTTCAAGAAGAACCAGAGGAGCAGACAAGAATAGAAGAGAAAACTCCATCCAGATATGTTCAGAAGAATCATCCAGAATCTCAGATTGTGGGGCAGAAAGAAGCAGGTGTACAAACAAGAAGAACAGCTGCAGAAGCCTCAAGCTATTTGGCATTACTCTCCTCTAATGAACCATAAAATGTGAAAGAAGCATGCAAAGATGAATGTTGGGTGAAAGCAATGGATGAAGAACTTGAGCAAATCGAAAAGAACAACACTTGGGAGCTGGTTCCTAGACCAAAGGATAAGAATGTTATCGGAACAAAATGGGTCTTCAAAAATAAATTGAATGAAAATGGAGAAGTAATTAGAAACAAAGCCAGACTTGTTTGTAAAGGGTATGCGCAGCAAGAAGGAATAGACTTTGAAGAAACTTTTTCTCCTGTTGCAAGACTTGAGGCCATCCGAATGTTCCTTGCTCTCTCAAGTTTTCAAAACTTCAAAGTATTTCAAATGGACGTGAAATCAGCCTTTCTGAATGGAGACTTGGAAGAAGAAGTGTACATTGAACAACCAGATGGGTTCATTCTTGGAAATGATCCAAATCTTGTATGCCGATTGAAAAAGGCTCTCTATGGTCTCAAACAAGCTCCAAGGGCTTGGTACTACCGGTTGGACAAATATCTTCATCAACAAGGTTTCTCAAAAGGTTCAACAGATAGCAATCTGTATATAAAAGTTGAAAATGACAAATTGCTAATACTTGTTGTGTATGTAGATGACATTATTTTTGGCAGCAATGAAGAAGCTATGAGTCAAAGCTTTGCCTCGGTCATGCAGAAAGAATTTGAAATGTCCTTGCTAGGGGAACTGACATATTTCCTTGGTTTGCAAATCCAACAAAAGGAAGGAGGAATCTTTTTATCTCAAACCAAGTATCTCAAGCAGATTTTGAAGAAATATGGCATGGAAGATGCAAAACCTGTATGTACACCCATGGTCACAGGATGTAGTCTCAGTGCAAATGATGAATCTGCAGCAGTACATCAACCAACCTACAGATCTATGATTGGAAGTTTACTATATTTGACAGGTACCCGACCGGACATCATGCATGCAGTTGGAATAGTTGGAAGATTTCAGGCAAATCCGAAGGAGACTCATCTTCAGGCAGTAAAGAGAATTTTCAAATATCTTCAAGGGACTCAAAATTATGGCTTATGGTATCCTAGAGATACAGATCTTACTCTTCATGCTTATACAGATGCAGATTGGGCCGGAAGCGTGGATGACAGGAAAAGCACAAGTGGTGGTGTGTTCTTTATGGGTTCCAGACTGGTATCTTGGTTCAGCAAGAAACAGAGTTCGATTTCCTTGTCTACAGCTGAAGCGGAATATGTTGCTGCTGCATCTTGTTGCACTCAACTCCTTTGGATGATGCAGACTTTGCAGGATTTTCAAATCACTTGTACACCACCTATCCCCATCTTATGTGATAACACAAGTGCAATAAGCATCTCAAAGAATCCGGTCATGCATTCAAAAACCAAGCACATACCAATCAAGTACCATTTTCTCCGGGAACAAGTGCTTGAACAGAAAGTCAAGTTGGAGTATGTTCCTTCCAAGGAACAAGTTGCTGATATTCTTACCAAACCATTGCCCAGGGACACGTTTGAATACCTCAGGCAAAAGCTGGGGGTTGTTGATGCATCATCTTGTTGAACCTCTTCTTATTGGTGGTACAGGCTCAGGGGGAGCACATAATGCATTGTTGGCATTATGGAGAAGGAGATCTTGGAAATAGCTGCAATATGTCTCTATCTCTTTCATGGTGGTGCGTTGCTGCAGATCTGGTTCATATTCAGGGGGAGCATGAGCTTAGGGGGAGCATACCCTTTGCTCTTGATGTCAAAGGGGGAGAATGAAGCTGAAGTTTGTGAGGTTGCCATCAAGTCCAAAGGGGGAGATTGTTGGCATTATGTTTTCTGGTATGACTGTATGTTACAGATGTTGTACTTGATGGCAACTCCAGTGGTAAGGCTCTCAGTTTGTTGAAAATTAAGAAGGACACAGGCAATCGGTTCAGAAAGTGCGTCCCCGCAGGTATACCATGCAGAAACCGCATCCAGGGACGCCGACCGGCCGTTCAGGGGCTGCGTCCACCCAGTGCACACATTTCAAGGCAGAGAAAAGCACGTGGGGGTTTCTTGTGTGGTATCTAGCCAACGGTTTTGTGTTTCTATGGTGTCGGCTCGTGGTATTGTTCCATTTTTTGGGGAGGAGCTTGCCTATATAAAGCAAAGGAGTTCATTTGGATTGTGCAATTGTCTTGGGTTGAATATCTTATTTGGTGAGATCTAGTCCAGATCTAAGAAGGCGAATCTTCTAATGGACTGTGATCTCTATGGCGCATGAACAGATCGGTAGATCTGACTGTTTGGGTTTGTTCTGAAGTCTTCATATCATTTATATCTGAAAGGTCGCAGGTTCAGTGAAGGGAAAGTGCGCCGGGACGCAGGTACTGTAAAGGGCAAGTGCGCCGAGACGCAGTACAGTAGAGAGAGACCTGCGTGGGGACGCAGGGCGATCAAGGTTCAGGTGCGTCTTTGAAGTAGAAGGACGCGACGCGATAGTGTTTTCAGGTGCGTCTCTGTAGCGAAAGACGCGGCGCGATAGTATCCTTGGGTGCGTCCCTGAAGCAACAGAACGCAGAGCAGTCAAAGGAATAGTGCGTGGGCACGCAGCGAAGCAGAAGGATATCTGCGTGTGGACGCAGAGTAGCAGAAGGTTAACAGCGTCTGGTCGCAGGCCACAGAAAGGAAAACTGCGTCTCTGTTTTAAGATGTTCTGTTGATTGAATTTCTCTGTTGATAAGGTGTTCTGGGTTAGTTCTGTTATTGCTGATCTGATATCTGTAGTGGTCTATATCTGTTATGTACTTGTTGATCATCTGATGCTTTATGAAAAGAAGTAGGGGGTTGTAGCTCCCTTCCAGGAGTAGACTGGAAAACGAGAAAGAGAGAGAGTTGTAGCTCTCCGCAGGTTGCAGCCTGCGTACTGGTAAAGGACTGCACCAGTACAAAATCATTGTAAAAGAAGTTTCTAAATTGAAAGAAGATAGAGACATATTGCAGCAGGTGGTTTTCACCCACATTGGGTTTCCACCTTACATCTTGTGTTCTTTGGTGTGACTATCTGTTTTTCATGCTCATTATTTTATGGTACTGATATGCAAAAATAATTCAAAGATCAAATAAGGAAGATTTATTAAATTGCTTGATAATACTGATTCACCCCCCCTCTCAGTATTATTTCCAACAGGGGTGATTCTCAAAATCACCGCGCCACCGCCCTGCCACCACCCGGGTGGTGGCGGGGCGATTCTGAGAATCGCCCAACCACCCGTCGATTATGAGAATCACCCCATCTACTATGAGTCGCCCCAAGAAGCATATTGAGATCAAGAATATTATTGTCTCTTCCTTGCAATATTTATGGACTATTTTCTCTTGTGAAATATCTTTATGATGCTCATATTTTCACTCCTATGAATCTCTATGATGCTTATTTTTTTTCTCTTGTGAATCTATCTATAATGATCAAACTTTCACTCTCCTGCGGATTACGATATTTAGATTTCTCACTCTAGTCACAGGTCTTTCACATAGTCTCTCACTTTATCTCAAGATTTTCAGATGACTACAATGGGATAGTCTCTTGTATAGATTTAAGTCTCACTCTTATAAATACACTCACACATATTATTATGACACAATCCTTGTGTATCATATGGCACAAGTCTCTTGTCATAGTCTTCACTCTTGCATTGATCACAGTCTATCACTCTAGCACAAGCCTCACTTATATGCTCGTCATTCAATCTACATGACATGACTATTACTCAAGATAAAAAAATGATGGGACAAATGAATGATGGAACTTATAAGATACTTGAGTGGATTTTGCTGTATCTGTTGCATCAGTGACTCTGAGTATCGGGTAACATAATAAATTGGCTACTCTGAGCATGGTCCCTACGTCTTTAATCAACGGAGTATGCAGGAGCAGAATCATGACTGGACTGCCCCCACGAATGCAATCTTCAAACGCTTGGTTGTTTTAAAAGTTGTCAATTGAGATTCCCAATATTAGTACAGTGTCTGAGGCACGTAAGGTCCAGTAATAAGAGACTGAGAAGACCTGGACTTGTTAAATAGACATTCTATTTTTCAAAATTTTGAAAAAATGGTTCAAATGGTAAATCTTAAAATTATAAATATAAGTGGTTGAGATTATCTCATGGTATTTTCAAAAGTGTGCAAATTTAAAAATAAAATAAAAAACAACTATTTTAAAAATTTTGAAAAAATGGGTCAAATGGTAAATCTTAAAATTCGGAAATTCTCCACATTCTGCTACCTTCTCTTTTCCATGGCATGAGTTTAACGACATCAGCAGTAACGCAACAACGAATGCTAAAATTTATGCCCTATGTTTCTCCATTGCACAGGCAAAGAAATTACAGAGAGTAATCAGAAACTTAACTTCTGTACAATGGGCTTGAAGTTTATGAAACCCACATTGCAGGAGAATCGAGTATGTATTTAAAGTCATAAATGATCTTTCCATTTTTAGGGTTTCATCTTATCTATCAAGCATTGTTTGGGGTGATTCTCAGAATTGCTGGGTGGTGGGGCGCCACCACCCAGGTGGTGGCGGGGCAATGGCGGGGGGATTCTGAGAATCACCGCACCACATAGCGATTCTGAGAATCATCCCATTTGCTACGAATCGCCCCAAGAAGCATATTGAGATCAAGAACTATTATTGTCTCTTTCTTGCAAGATTTATGGACTATTTTCTCTTGTGAAATATTTTTATGATGCTCATATTTTCACTCCTATGAATCTCTATGATGCTTATTTTTTTTCTCTTGTGAATCTATCTATAATGATCAAACTTTCACTCTCCTACGGATTACAACCTTTAGACTTCTCGCTCTGGTCATAGGTCTTTCACATAGTCTCTCACTTTATCTCAAGATTTTCAGATGACTACAATGGGATAGTATCTTGTATAGATTTAAGTCTCGCTCTTATGAATACGTTCACACATATTATTATGACACAAAATTTTTTACACAGTCCTCGTGTATCATATGGCACAAGTCTCTTATCTATCACTCTGGCACAAGCCTCACTTATATGCTCATCATTCAATCTACATGACTTCATATTCTTGCGCTCTCACTCATGTGACATGACTATTACTCAAGCTAATGTTTCATTCATATAACATCACAATGTGTATGGTATCTCAACTTGTATAACATCATGAATATGCACTTGAGATATGATCTCGATTGGTCTTGCATATCGACAATGTTACTTCATTGTATCCCATTGTATGATGGTATCGGAAAATGGCTTCTTAATGTATTATTGGTATCAGTATAGACTCTATCTGATTGGTATTGGTCATGCTCTCACTGTCCTGATTAGTATCTAATTGTGTTCTCGATTCTTGACAACATTGGTGTATGGTCTCACTACATCATTGTGCTCTCACTATGATCGAGTTATATGTATGTGATTTCATTACTCTTTGTTACATTCATATGAATGGTGGCATCACTGTATAGAAGTATGTATGGTATTATATAAAGATCTATATATCACATGTATGATCCTTTGTATTCCACAACAGTGGCATCTATGCTTTGTGATATCTACAGAGACCTTATCTCCAAGAAAAACCCTAATCAGAATATATGCATAGATGAGATAGTGTTGGTATGACTCAATGTTTTGATTCAACATTATGATAAACTTGACACTTTGGAAGCATGATTAGTCTTGGAAATAAAACATGTTCACAAATGAAGTTGTGAACAAATCATCATATTTTACTTTATACCTCTTTGTTGAACTTTCAAGGAAAATCTAATAGATGAAAAAAAATTGGATGGGTTTTCCCCTTGTGGGATTTCTCCCTAGTCTCTGAAAAAAATCATGGTGTTTCCTTTGTGCGTGCTTTTCTTCTCATGATTCTTTATGTTTTGCAATTATGATAATGTCATTATTCTTTTTATATAATTTCTAATGATGGTTAAATGTTTTGGGGTGAATGTAATATGAAAATGATCAAATGCAATTATCCAAGCAAAGAATAATGTAGCCCTAAGAAAAAAAATTAACACAAGTCAAATCTTACCTGTAAATGGATATCAGACTATGTTAATACCAGGACAATAGGAGGAGTAGGGGTTCCATTATATGTGATTGTATTTTGTTCCATTGTTGGGTAGAGCAATGGTGAGTGGGAAGATAGAGAGGAAAACAGAGGGGGTTGATACTTTTATAGTAATGATATAGGCCACACATCTCAGGTAGTTCTATAGAGAGTATAATATTCCATATCCTAAATACCAACACCTTTATAATATCACAATAATCACCTCATTCAAATCCGGTATGAGAAAGTTATGCCTCTCACAAGTTTACCTATGCAGTTGACCACCATAATACAAGTGGATGCCACATCAACTCCCTTATGCATATGTGTTCAGCTAGCCACATGTGGGATTTGAAGAAGTCTATGGAAGGTCTAAGAACCTTATCACTATTTTAATGTTGAGGAAGTCAAATCTTTCCCATAAATGGATATCAGACTATGTTAAATATGTTTATTTTCTAGAGAAATTAAGGTTAGCACAATATTTATGAAATTCGAATAACTAATTTTGATGTAGATATTATTTTAAGTTGTTCTAATATATTATTCATCAATTATACTTCATAAATTCAACAATAAAGAACAATAGAATAATAGAGATCACAATGCACAAAAGAGAGACAAGATTTACCTTGGGAAAACCCACTATGGGGAAAAACCTAACAACCTTTTCAATAGAGAAATTCTTCTTGTTCAATGAGAGACACATCTAGACTTATGGTCAAACCCGGTATTCTCCTTCAAGTCAAGTCACCCAAATATAATCCTACATTTTTCTTTTGATCATGCACTACCATAATTTCAGCCCTCCTGCAATACCAATTTCCCCCGAATTAAGGCCTTGCAGCAATTGCCCCAGTAACCTAGAAAATTATGCCCCCCCTCAACAGTTTCCCTAGAAACTGTGAATCACAGAGAGAGATTCCTTTACACGTGTGAGTTTCTAGAGAGACATAAGATAAAGAAATTTTGGCCTTCTTTTCCTTCCTTCTTCATCCTTCTTTTCCTTTTCTCACTTGTCTAGAAATTGTCTTAAGAGAGGCATGTGGATTGCACAAATGAGGAGCTCAAGCTACCTTTATATAGTATGTTGTCTAGGGTAAATGTATGTGTCTCTTGTCTAGGGCCAACTTGACTTGGAGGGAATCCAACTTGTCACTTTTGAAGCCAAAAATTTCATTTAAAATATTCAAATTTACATCTTTTAAAAGACGCAATGGGACTTTGACTCAAAATAAATTTTCCTTTGAGTCAAGCATTTATAAACATGATTTACAATGATAAATACAATTATATCAGACCATAAGTACATTATGAAAACCAACCATAGTTACAAATTCAACACCCCTCTTAACTAGGGAGGTATTCATAATCATTTTCATAGGTGTTCTCAGATTGAACAAAGTTCTCTAAAGAAAAAGATTATCCATTATTACTAGCATGATCATCTATCATCAACATCCACTAGCAACCATATATGGGGTGGTACCAAAACCATGGAAACATCATCAACATATCAGGACTCGCTACTCCAAAGTGATCATTCCTTGAATCCCATGGACACCACCTAGGAAAAAAATGTTGATGCCCTCAACTAGCAAGTGCTCACCCACCCTTCCTGGTGAGCACTATCGGCCAAGACCTCACTCAACCAATTCTTTATTGGTGATTGGGTCTAGATGTTGAACTAGACCTCACTCGACCCTACCCAATGTGTGATTAAGGTCCAAGACCTCACTCCACCCTTCTATTGTGTGATCATGGTAAAAATGTTGAAGGACCTCACTCCACCATGCCTGGTGTGTGATCAAGGTCCATGACCTCACTCCACCATTTCTAGAGTGTGATAAGGTTCCTCCTCCAAGATACACTCACTCAACCATACCTATTGAGCTCTATGGGTCTCTTGGACCCATTATCCCCTTCAGGAGAATGTTCATCCGTGCTACAGACAAATCAACACCCCCTCTCAATGAGAGGGGTGATCTCGATGAGCCCCAACTTGTCTCTAAAATACATGAACTTCCCCCTTGGCAACAACTTCATCAGAATATCAGTTGCTAGTTCATTGGTGGAGATGTACTCGATCCTTATTTCTCTCCTTTGCACCATGTCATGAATATAGTAGTTCTTGATCTCAATAAATGGAATTACATATTAAATTGTATTGTTTGAATGACTGGTGCTCTAAATCCCTATATAAGGGATATGTGTAGGTATTATGGCCGTTTATGTCTCTTTCTGAAACATATTTTGTCTAGCCTTTAGCTACATATGATATGATTTCACTCCAAGAGATGGCACTTTTGGGTGGAAAAAATGATTTCTCAATTGAGCCCTTTTTAAGCGCTAAATCAAGCCATTTGAGCACTTAAAGAATGTAAGCCAATGTTATTTAGGAGCTCGATTTAGCCATGTCTTTGCGACAGTCAAATGAAGAAGATTGGGTTATGGATTTATTTTCTGGCTCAGGTAAATTTTATTATATGAAATTAAATTTCAATATGTTATTTATTAATTTATATGTCATTGTACTAATTTACTTCATTATTTCCTCTGTGCTTGATAATTAGGTACAACACTAGCATGTTGCCTTCAAAAAGGAAGAAATTGCATTGCAATTGAAAAAGATCCAATACAATGCAATTTCATTCAGCAAAGAATTAATGCTCTTCAATTTCTTCCAGATGCAATGCAAGAAATTGGGTTGAAGAAAGGGAACTTTAGTGAATCATGTGTGGCAAAAAAGGCAAAGGAACTATCACGCGGAAAGAGTCGTTAGTGCGGACACAACCGACCTTCCTAGAAGCCTAAGACTTTCTAATGACAAACAAGACAAATAAGAACAATCCTTCCCTAAATATGCTTTTATAATATGAGAAATCAAGTGTTTAGATCCTACCTGTAATCCAACGCTGTTGTAGTAGTCCAGCTTCGTTGATCCGGATGAGCTCCTCCTTCCCTTCGAAACCTGCATTCACTAACAATCAAACGATTAAATAGCACCTGAATATCACATAAAATAAAACATATTTAACATATAGACCAAGGAGTATATGAAACAACTCATTAATAACAAATTGTTGAGAAGAATGGACTAATTTGTATTAAAAGGTAACAAAAGGAACCATTACAACCTGAGCCTTGGTGTTGTGCAAGCTCCTCCCAGGGTCCACAAGAGTTCTCCCTTACTCTGATCAGCGCACCCACCTCCCAATGGAAACAAGTAAAGATGGTAATCTCTCCTCACAAGCTTCTACAAGGAAGTCCTAATTCCAGCAGCATCTACCGTTAGGAATGTTCAGCTTTCCAACCTCTCCTCCTTCTGGCCCAATGCCTGTATTTATAGTGCTCTAGAAGAAGTTAATCAGGTCCACCATCAATGGGATAAGCCTCTCTTTGGATGGGATAGCTCCCCTCTTGATGGGATAAGTTCCTCTTTCATAGGGATACATGAACCATTTGGAGGCGCTCAATACACGTCAAACAAGCTTCTAGAATGCTCTAGAAATGACCACAAGTAACTTTTTTGGAGTGAAACTTGCGCCTTTTGAGCTTTACAGGAGTACGCACCCATTTCTTTACAGACAGAGCGTACAAGTACGCAGGAGTTGTGAACTTGGAGTGCGTACACGCAGGTAAGGCTAAGAGAAACTGCGTACCCAGAGATATATAGATTTGTAAAGACTTTCTCTCTTTCTTGGAGTTTGACATGGAGAGCAGAGGTATGAGGCTTGTCAAGGAGGATAGTATGACAGTTGATGGAGCCATACTAACTGCAAATAGTCATGGTGACAAATTTTAGTGTAACAGATTGCCCCCTAAAGTGCGAAGCCTGTAGTAGATTAGGGTTTTATATAATCTAGGAAGGGTGAAGTACTTTATCATTTCAAGGATTATCTTGTGGAGAGCCCAGTCGGAACCTGCAAGTATTCAACACAAAATACATATATAAGATCATATCATCGCTGAGGTAGGCATTCCCATACTCGGATTGAAAACTTTAACTAACAATCTAACTACTGCTCTGATACAAGAATGATTTTGCAGTACATCACAATCATAGACTTTTGTAGACACAATATGGACGCAACCATATTTTTGTCATTAGTCTACTATATAATGAATACAAAACTCCTCGCAACCTGGATGGTGGAAACTAGATCCAGGGTCTTCATTTCTACTTCCCGAATTGGTACGATTCTATCCATGCGAATAAATGAGTTGATGTAGAGCATGGTAGAAACCACTTGATTACCAGTCAATGATGTAAACCGTTAACAAGTGTGAGAGAGACCACCAGTAATGTCAATGGTTCTCAAAGTACCCAGTACAATCCATGAAATGTGAATGAATGGGTTGATGTCGAACACGTCACGCAATCCTTTGATCGAAATTCAATGATGTAAACTATCGTCAAAGGCGAGAAACCTGCCATTGATGCATGCAGACTCAAGGTACTGACGATTTCTAAGTCATCTTTCTAGATAATGTGTTGATGTCGATAGAAAGCGACCCGTTGCAGGCAAGCCCACAACACGAAATCATTGTTAAAGTTGAAGAAATGTTGCTGTAAGGACTGACTCAGGGATGGCCAAATGGATGACAAGTATTTTGCATATGAATGGTTTATTTGTAGAGACCTCTTGAACACATAACGACACGACAGATGGCTTGGTGACGATTGACCCAAAGTTAATACCCGGAAATGGTTGAAGGCTTTCAAAGTGGTTTGATCAACTTTAAGGCAAAGGATTTCCCAACCCAGGTGAATGAACAGTGTCGTGTTCAAGAGCGGTGATAAGGTTCTTCTGTAACAAAGGATGGCAAACAGGTTCATTCTTCTCTCTTTTCCCCCACCATTTCTGGCAAGTACCTCTTTATTTTTTACAAGCTTGAGGAGGATAACATATGCTTGATTATAAGCTCATCCTTCGGATGAGTCCAACTTAGTTTAGTTTCGGACCCTAAGAAGGAGTGGTCTGTTCCTGTCTGTAATCGAACAGGTCCTTTACTGTGAAATTTTAACGAGTCCAGTATAGGAGAAACTCGGCGTTTTTCATTTTTAGAGAGTCTGAAAAAACTAAAGAAGACTCCAAGGTGAACTTTTTCGTAAATTTGTGTCTCCCAAGCCCGAAAAGGTATAAAATAATACCTGAGAGAACCGCTTGATCTTGCAACCAAGGAGTACTTTCATGATTAATGCCTTTGACCTGAAAAGTAAAAAGCGATCAGAGGCATGTCGTTTTATTTCCAGTATCGAATTTGAAACGACAAAAATCCGGCAATCTTTTCGTGTTTTTACGGTCAGAAAAGGGCTGTAAGAGGACCGTCTTTTAATTCCGTTTTAATGAGTGTAAAAGAAATGCTCGGCAATCTTTTCATGTTTTAGGAGTCAGAAAAGGGCTTAAAATATGACTCTGATGTCTTGGTTCGTGAAAAATGATGATTTTACCCTAAAGTCCTTTTGTCCTGCACAAAAACAACACATTACTCATACCTGTTTAAGATGGGCAAAAATGCATTGAAAAATATCCTTTCATGGTGAAAAATAAACAAACTTAGCATTCATTCATCCAAAAAACCTATAAAAAGACTTTTTACCATGTCATTTTTACCATTTTACTGTTGAGGTTGAGAAAAGGGCTTTTGACAAGAAACTTCCCGTGGACTTTGCGGAGAATCTGACCGTCAGAATCGAGCGCCGTCTCTTTCAGGTATTTCACAACATCCTCCTCTTCAATTTCATCCATTTAGAATTTCATTTCAAGTTTTAGTTTGATTTTTTGGAGGGTTTAGGGTTTTAGAGTCCGCCTTTCGGGGGACGCAGGTGCCCTATGGGTGACCAGCGTACCCCGACATTTTCCTATATGGGAAAATGGTCGGAGTACGCAGCCCACCTTCAGAATAGCTACGTACCGCCGCTCTGTTTTCTGAACGCGGGGTGCGTACTCCGCGCAAAGTGGATTTTCAAACCCCAAACACGAAAATCAACCATCAAAATTTTATTTTATGAATTCTAATTAATATTTTTTGGTGTGTAGACTGTCCACCATGTTAGATTGGCATGAAAGAGAACACAAAGATGTCGATTTGGCCGCAATAGGTCATCAACCTTCCATTGATGCTTTAAAGGCATGCGGTCTCTACAAGTACTAGGCCATACCTGGCATGAGGGCCCAGGTGCCATTCTTAGAGTGGCTGGTTGAAAGGTGGAACATTCAGGATCAATGTTTTTACATCGGAGAACACCAGCTCGAGATAGAGTCCTCCGACATATACTTTCTCACTGGCTTGCCTAACAGGGGCGAGCAACTCTCTCTATTCGGGACTAGGCCGGGTGGCCAATCCCTTGCTAGTCTCCGGCTAGAGTGGTGCAACAATCAAAACCAGGATAAGGGGATAGAAATCAAATACATATCCCGACCTGAACTTATGGTAATTGCCTTTATAGTTACCAGACTTTGCGGTGCTGCCGCTTTGCACATAGCCACTGGTTCCCAAATGCGGATGGCTATAGATTGCTTCTGAGGCACCATTTTCAACTGGTGCGATGCTGTGTTGGCCAATATGAAGGGCCAACTAACCAGGGCAAAGAACGGACAACTGAAGACTTTTGGATATGGGCCTTTAGTCGTGAGCTTTTCCCTAGAGAGAGTTCCAATGCTGATCCCCCAGCATCTTACAGTTCCAGTTGGGGCTCCTCGGGAGCCTAAGTTGACGAGATGGGTTGCGGTAATGGCCCGGCATCCTGATGAGGGAGTAGCAGTTGTTTGATTTCCTGATGGTTACTTTCACTGGCTGGAGGGCCAGGTCTTTGCGATTCAGGATTTTCCTTATGCCGGAATGGATTTTCGTAATGATCCGGACATGGTTCTTCCACAGGTAGAACAATGGGACGACAGAGGTATTTCATTTTTCACAAGTTTTTTAAATTATCTATATTTTTTTTGTTTTTTATATATCGTCTCAAAACTGACAGCACAAATTTTCAAAATGCAGATGTAGGTCCACGGCGTCCGGCCAATCTCCGGGCTTTTGAGAGAAGAGTACCAGCTGTACCAGCACCGGCCCCACAAGATGCGACCGCAGAGACCTTAGCCGAGCTCGAACAGGATCTAGAGCATCTGACGGCGGGTATACCAGAGACCACTATAGATGACATTCCTATCCGACTTCAGCGCTACGTGGTCGCAGTCCCAAGACCTTTCAGGAGGTTCCTGTGTAGGGTAGCATGGGCAGTGGTCTCGTATAGAGAGCACCACCAGTGATTGGCTAGTCACTTTTGTAGACATATGCGACATTTTTGGTTTTTTGTACTTATCATTTTTGCCGATCATAAGGTGTTTTTCAACCTATGATCGAAGACGATGTATATTTTTGACACACTCCTATCTATATATATCATTATTGCCGGCTTGTTTTGTTAAACATGTGTGATGAAATGTTTATAAATTTACATTTATGATTGTTACAAATTTCTATTTAACATTCGAGATGCCATTGCATCTGCTAATGTATTTAAAGACCTTGGAATATGCTGATATTCAATGTAGTCAAATTCACGTTCCAAGAGACGCACCCTCAAAAACAATCTTAATAACACTGGATTTCTAATGGCGTAGACTCTATTAAGCTGTAATACAACGAGTTCAGAATCTAACCTCACTATCAAACTCCGAATCCCAAATGAAATAGATTCAGATAATAGTTCAATCACTGCACTGTATTCTGCAATGTTGTTAGTTGTTTGACCGAGGCTCACCCCATGCATAGAAACTAACTCGTCACATGGCGAATAGATAACCCAAGCTGCGGAAGAGATATTCCGTGTACTACGACAAGCACCATCAGCGAATCCAATGTACGTTTGGAGAGGCGTCGACATCTGCAATATCAAGAGTAAAACCAAGATAAGCCAGAATAACGACAAAAACACACACTCTAAACTAAGCACACAGTCTAAACTAAGCAAACATACCAGCTAGAAAGAAAAATTAACCTAACTAGAACTAACTAAATCTCCATACCCACCATTTAAGCATAATACCTCTTAAGGTAAAGTCCATTTCTGGGCTTACCCAAAGAGTCCCCATCAAAATCTACCAGCTCATAGGCCCCTTTTGCTAGCTTTCGCTTGACAATGTAGGGTCCATGCCACATGGGAAAGAATTTTCCAGCACCTAATTTATCGTTAGCTTGATCATATAATAGCACTAGGTCTCCTTCCGAAAAATTACGAGGGGTCACGTTACGATCATACTGAGCTTTCATCCTTTTTGCGTGAGTCTCGATTGCCAAAGCAGCGTCACGTCGAGTCTCATCTAATTTAGCTAAGTATAAGAGACGCTTCTCCTCTTCAGAAGTAGCTGGAAGTAATTCGATAGCCATTTGAAGTGATGGGATTTCGCATTCAATGGGCAACACTGCTTCCAAACCATAAACTAGTTGGAAAGGAGTGAACCCTGTTGATGTTTTTACTGAGGTTCGGTATGCCCAAAGTGCTGAAAATAACATGTTATGCCAATTCGACCGATGAATACCAATGATTCGTCAGATCATGATAACTAGAACTTTGTTGATGGATTCAACCAAACAATTTGCTTGAGGATAATAAGGAGTAGAACTATCATGACGTAAACCAAGCTGGCTTGTAAGTTCTGTCATCATAATGTTTCGAAAATGGCGCCCATGGTCAGTGATTATCGCTTGTGGGACGCCAAACCTAGTAATAATATGATTGAATACGAAAATCGCTGCTGTCTTGCCGCTTGCCTCGAATGTAGGCATCGCCTCGGCCCACTTAGTAAAATAATCAACCGCAAGGATGATATACGCATGCCCCCCGGCCGAGTGAGGGTTACATGTAATAAAATCGATACCCCATTTAGCAAAAGGACCAACGACAATTATAGGGTGGAAAGGAGCAGGTGGTGCGCGCATCTTGCGATCAAACACTTGACAATTGTGGCATTTCCGAACCGCAATGATACAATATTTAAACATGGATGGCCAGAAATAGCCAGCACGCAACACCTTCTGAGCTGTGGCATACCCAGACATATGACCGCCACATGCTCCAGAATGACAGTCATTCAGAACCCTTTCTGCCTCTTCGTGAGTTAAGCAACGACGAAAAACTAAGTCCGCCCCACGACGATAAAGAGTATCTCCAATAATTCTGTACTGTTGGGACTGGAATCGAATTTTCCGGCGTTCCGACTTTGAAGCTTCAGACCGAAAGGATTGGGTTTGGAGATAGACGATTATATCCCCATACCACGGATCTAAAGTGCTGATAAGAAATGGAGATTCATCCGCAATGGGTTCCTCTACCACAGTTTCCGTGTCAGCACGCGGGAAGTCACACATCAATTCCGCAAAAACTAAGGATTTCTTAGACTTGGACTTCACGAACTCCAAATCGAACTCCTGCAGGATAACAATCCATTTGGAGTACTTGCCCCCTAGCAATTGTTTAGTCAAAATATAGATCATAGGGTTGCAATCCGAAATCACTGTAGTTTTACGGAGAAGAATGTAATGACGAAAACGCTGAACAGCCTGAACAGCTGCCAGGGCCAATTTCTCCACATGCGAATATTTTAGCTCAGTGGGATTTAACGTCCTACTAAGATAATATATCACATGTTCCGTTCCGAATTCGTCTTCCTGAACTAAGACCATTCCAATGGTGGAGTGGGAGGCGGCGAGATACAAAAAGTAATCCTGGTTGTAGTTGGGAGGATGCAGCAACGGTGCATGGGTTAACGCGTGCTTAAGTGCATCAAAAGATTTTTGAGCTATCTCATCCCAAGAAAATTGAGCGTTTTGTTTCAACAACCGGGTGAAAGCCTTTGTAACCTCGGCGTAGTTAGGAATGAATCGACGTAAAAAGTTTGCTTTCCCCTGCAAACTTTGGAGTTGGCGCAGACTCGAAGGAGGAGGCAATTTGATGATGGCTTCGACCTTCGAGGGATCGACGCAGATACCGGCTTTTGAAACGACAAATCCTAGCAATCGTCCCACTTCTATGCAGAAGACACATTTGTGTGGGTTCAACCGAATTCGATAATGCCAACACCTCATAAAAATAGCGCGTAAGTGGACAAGGTGATCAGCTCGATGTAAAGAATGAGCAGGCAAATCATCGAGATACGGTTGCACAATGTGCTTGATGTTGTGAAACACGTAAGACATTGCCCGTTGGAAAGTGGCTCCGGCGTTCTTAAGTCCAAAAGGTAATTTTCAGTAAGCAAATGTCCCCCAAGGACAAATGAAAGCCGTTTTTGGTTGATCGGCAGGTAGAATATTGATTTGGTTGTAACCGGAAAAACCGTCCATAAAGGAAAATATTTCACTGCCGGCACAATCATCAATTATTTGATCGATATAGGGTGTAGGATAGTTGTCTTTCGGACAAGCACGATTTATATCCCTATAGTCGATACATATTCTTATTGTTCCTTGTTTCTTGTTAACCGGAACAATATTCGATACCCAATCCGTTAACGGGATCGGATAAATGAAACCTGCTTTCAACAGGTTCTCAACTTCTGCTTTAATCGTAGCCGCTTTCCTAGGGTGTATCTGACGCAGACGTTGCTGAATGGGTTTAGCATCCGGGTAGGTCTTGATTTCATGAACAACAATGGAGGGATCAATTCCTGGCATTTCCTCATAGGACCAGGCAAACACGTCGCGGAATTCTTGAAATAGGACCTTGTATGTTTGAATTTCGTTATCTGTACACGAGGCACCTATATGAATGTTTTCAATAACTCCGGTTTTGACTGAAATGTTGATGGCAATAGTTTGGGAAATGTTTCCCAAATTCAACTCTGAATCAGGATGTTTCGTGGGATTCTGAGCGTCCTTGACATATTCAGCTGTAAAAATTGATGAAAAATCTTTTTCAAAGTCATCACTCTCAGGTAAAAACGAAGATCTATGATGAAGATCTTCCCATGGTAGATCGTCTACACTTAGGATTTCGCGAAGTTGTTCGTCAGATGACACGACTTCAGGAAACGTTATCCGTTCTGAGGTTGATGTGAAAAGTGATTCCTCACGGACCACATTCATTTGGTCGAATTGGGTTGAACTGGAGTCGGAAAAAGACTGCATGGCCTCATAAGCAATTTCATATGGACTCAAAGGCATTGCATTACCGAATGAGTCTATCTCAGATTCAGATGGGATAATCCAAGGATCATCGTAAATAATAGTGTCTGAAGTAATCATATGAATGGATGCGAATGAAGGGTCTGCATTGATCGAAGGAAAAGGAAAAGTTCCCAGTAAACCGGAATCTTTAACTAATCCTACACCAACATCCTTGTAAGGGATAGTCGTTTTACCGACATGCTGGATACTCTCTGAAGAGGCTGGGTCGGATGAAAAGTAAGCCAGCTGGTCTATCGTCACGATCTTACCATTATGTGGAAACTTTATAACTCTGAAGACCGATGACACGACCGCTGTCATAGCGTAAGACCAACTGCGACCCAAAAGAAGGTTGTAGTCTAGAGGGGCATCAACCACCTCCACATCCAGACTAACGGTTTTTCCTTCAACCCCTATAGGCAAATCCTGTAGAATGCCAAACAGATGGAACCCACGGCCATCAAAGGCCTTAAGAATCGTCGGGGATTGGTTCAGTGAAGGAGAACCAAGCGATCTCCAACACTGAATCGACATAATACACGTAGAAGCTCCTTCATCAATTACAGTCCGATGAATAGGCTTGTTTTTTACTATCACTGGAATCTGGAAAGCCATTTGATGAGGGAGACGCGGTGTACTATTTTCTAGATCAAAGATTATCAGGTTCGGGTCCTGAATATCAACAACTCCTATAGCCGACAAGAGTAATTTTCGTTGTGCTGGGCATGATTGCAGCACTTCCAAAGCTGACATTGCTGAGGGTGAAATAGCTAAATCCTCAACAATGTTATAATTCTGAGCTGCTCTCGCATGTGGATTGAAAGCAGATTTTCAAAGTATACCCTTGGCGGGTGGTTTAATTACCAAGTCCGGGTTAGGTTTCTCGATCTGTAGTGGATCGGAACCGGGAGTTGAGGTTGATGGATTAGAATGAGAATATTCTGCTTCCTTAACACCAACAGGATTCTTACAACCATAATCTTGCGATCGAGTCGCAATCCGTACATGAGACATCATCAATATGGGTTCTTCACTGGCACTCGAGGAAGAACCTATCATTTTACTCTCCTGCTTCGGAAATGGATCTTTCAGAACAGCAGGAGTTGGGGAACCTTTAACGATTTTCACAACCTCCGCCCGATGAGGGCAATCTCTTGTGAAATGATCTTCTTCACAAATTAAACAAGGATAGCGAGGTTTGCGCTTTTCGTCGTTAGATTCCGACTTCTCTTTTTTCTCCTTTGGAGCCTTGTCTGCTTTATCCTTCTTCTTGCCTTTCTTCTTACCACCGTTTTTTGATTTAGCCGTAGATGACTCTACAGCGTGAATGTCGGCGGTAATTTCAGGAGAAGACTCTCCTGTCGGGGAGTCTGGTAAGGTTATTATTGGAGAAGAATTCTTTGAGGATTTCTTCTTACTTTTAGTATTCACTGTACCAATCATGCCATCAGCAGCATGATACCCCGAAGGAGCAGCAGCGATTTGATTTGACTTAGGAAGATCTGGGACCTTCTCGTGCAACGTACCCGACTGAGTGTAAACTAAGTCAAGGTACTGGGCTTGAGCAATGACTTGCTCCTCAGTAACTACTCCGGCCTTAGCTACATCTTCAGTAATCTTCGGTAATAATGATTTTACAAACCATTCAGCTAAGATTTGGTCCGGGATAAAAACTTTCACTAAACGTCTTCGACGTCTCCATTCGTGAATATGATCGGAAATATAAGTGGAGGTCGACTGTTTTAATGAAGTTAATAGCTCCGTTCCGTTATCGTATCTGACCGGCAACTGAAAATGAGTTAGGAACGAGGTGGCTAACTGGCTAAAATTTTAAAAAGAGGCCCGTGGTAACTCAATGTACCACTTGGCCACGAGACCAATGAGCGTACGCTGGAAAAGACGTAAGCGGATCGAATCATCCGAGATAGAATTTGAAGCACACCAGAGGTGGTAAGTCATCACGTGATTGGACGGATCCTCTCCAGACTTACCTTCGAACTTGGGTATATCACTGGGCAACTTATTTGGCATTGGCGGCCAAAACGGAAGATATTGAATTGGATCGTTCGTTAGGCGTGTCAAGTCTGGTAAATCCAAAGTTGCGATAAACGGTAACTGCCGGTTAGGATCTCTAAAACTCTGGGTCACAAGACCAGTCCCAGGAGGAGGATATCCAGGATAACTTGGAACAGGAATCGCATTCGGGATATTATATCCTCCTGGAAAACTAGGATTAACCGAACCGAACTGGGGTTGCTGAGGTTGTTGATAAGTGTACCCAGGATACGGTTGATACTGGTAAATCGGTTGTTGGACAGCAGGACCGAGTTGGTACTGTCCCTGGTACTGTTGGTAGGTAAATTGAGGTTGACTTGTTACAACAGTACTTAAACCAGGCTGCCCTATAGGCATCTGGACCGTGGTTTGAATCGTAGATCCGGACAACGGTAAAGATGTCTGAGGAGTGGTTGCAGAGACAGTAGAAACTGGAGCTGTCGATACTCCAGAAGTAAGTGCGGTAGATGTTGCGGTAGTTGCAGCAGTCGTTTGAGATGGAGTACTAGGTGCAATTGGCGGCTGAGTAACTATCGAAGTTACAGAAGTTTGAACATTTGACTGGACAGGTTGCGGTTGCTGGGGTGAACCAGAAACTACGGGTTGTCCAGTTTGAGGTAACAACTGTATACTTGGCTGCAACACCTGTTGACCTTGTGATGGATCCCACACTATCATTCCGGGGTATTGACCCGTAACAGGTTGAGGATACTGAGATCCATAACCGGATTGAGGATAGGATTGATAACTGAAAGGAACAGTTCCCATACCTTGAACATATGACTGACCTTGAGGTGGTTGATAACCTTGACTCGAGTATTGACCTTGAGGTTGATAACTTTGGGGTAAATACTGATACTGGGGTTGACCTTGACCTTGAGGTTGATACCCTTGAGGTTGCCCCCCAGGCGGTAATTGACCACCTTGAGGTTGAGAAATGGGAACTGAACCTGACATCATGTAAATGTCCCCTATACCCAACGGTTTATTACCATTGTTTCCAGCTAATAACCCATGATCAATGGGTTGAGGAGATGCCCCCGCAAAGGTACCAGAAAGTGATTGATACCCGGTGGGAACAGAAGGACCGCCGTGTAAGAAAGATTCAGGAGATTGAGTGAACACGGACGACTGACCAGACATATTTACAGGAGTATAAATACCTCCAGGTGGAAAAGGAGTACGAGGTGGAGAAAATCCTACCCCTGAGTTGTCTAAATAATTGGTTAACGAAAGGTACCAAGTAGTACTTCTAGGAGGACTGTAAAAGATAGATTCACGCTCCCTTAGATCAATAGTGGGTTGATCTTCAAGGATAGATACGCCTAATTCTTCCTCTGGAGCAAGTTCTTCAATTGCTATCAAACCAGTAGGAAGATTTTCGTTGATGACTCTTTCTACCCTAGGTGAATCTGGTACACTAGAAGTTGGAGTAACAGGTTCAGATATTTCAGGTTCTTCGCCTATATCACTAGTAGATGAAAAACTACCAGCAAGCTCAGAAACTGCAACTGCTTCAGGATTATAACCTGTTTCTAGGCTTTGGTAATCTTGATGGACTACCAACGAAGACTCTCCTTCTTCAGGTGAACCTACTCTATTGCCACTAGGAGGAGTTACAAGGACCTTTAAACCTTCGTAATGACTCGGGACGTCTTGAGGAGGTTCACCCCGAAGTCTACGGGATTTCCTCAACAATTCGGCCACAGAAACAACCTCAGGAGACTTGCCCCGAAGTCTACGGGACTGTCTCGGTAATTCCGCCACAGTTAAAAACTTTTAACTACTGCACACCTAGGGTAATTCCGCCAAAGTAAAATCTCAAAGCAAACCACCTAAAGTCTCTAAAGAACCAAACAAATTTGAATCACACGCCTTAAGAATCTAGGGCGTCAGCACAAACAGTAGCCTTCCAGACCGAAAACGCTAGTTGGAGATGAAACCCAACATCGCCAGATTCAGTACAGAAGTGGCGGGTGGAACAGTTACCCCGGCAACCTGCTTAATGAATAGACCGGCACAAGTTCCTCCACTTTAACCGTCTCGAGTGAAGTGAACCCCCCGAAAAATCCAAGTGAGTCTAGCCTACGTCTGCTCCAGGTACAGTGGGATCTTCCCTCCACCGTCACCTCGGTAGAATCCTAAAGATAATGGTCACTAAGGTTACCAACCGCAACAAATGCACCTGGGGGAACAGTCTACACTCCGACAGCACACAAGGGCAGAGTATCGAGCTCAATCCCCTTGCCGGTTCCTTGACAATAATCCAAGGTTTACCGACAAGTGACCCCTGGCTCCTTGACAATGGTTAATCCTAGGTTTACCATTTGTAATACGTGCATGTCTGGCGTCGTTCCCAACGAGGGAGGATTGATCCCCTCACTAGTTCGGACACGAGCTCGTGCTTCTCCTTTAAGAGGAGCTTTCCCAGAGTACAAATGAAACAATTGGATTTATTCTATCACAAGATAAGCTACTTGTTTGGTTTTGTTGTCTTGGAGAGTTAATTACTCTCCTACTCCAAGACACTAGCCTGATCTAAATTGGTGTTTCAGAGCCCTAGTAAATAAAAGTTACTAAGCTGATTTTACTTTAAGCGTTAATTTTACGGTTTTTCTTAAAGACAAAATGGTAGTGGAGATGAAACTGGTGGTGTGTAGACTCGACTCGCAACCACTACAAAGATGCACCTAAGATGATTTACACTACTTTTCTTTTTCAATGAATCTCCTAACTAAGAGAGTTGGAAAATACAAATTTTATAGAAAACAACTTTCTTAGTAAAGACAATCAAAGAAACAATTCTCTTTATCTTTTCAATACACACAACTCATGACCACTAATTACGCTACGAAATTTCCTTTTTCTCCCAAAAGTCTACAAATGCTACCAAAGAAAACTTTTTCCAAAAGAACTTTTGTGTTTTTCCTAGATTAATAAAGCATGTAAAACTATTTTATCAAATCAAATTTAACAAATCTAATACAATCAAATCAAATTCACTCAAGAGCAAATTAAAAGTAAATTTACCTAAAAGCAAAAAATAATGAGGACAAAAGCCTACAAAGATGATTCCCGGATGTTTTACTCAGTCAAAATGCAACTAAGGATCAGTTCATGCAGAATCATAAACTAATCAAAAAACAAAATCGAAATGTTTTTGTTCCTTTTTCTCAAGAATGGAATTCAAGGCTTTAACAAACAAACTTTTCGAGATTCGCAAAGAGAAGACACAAAGGTAGGTCTCTCACAAGGGTGACTTCTACGACAGGCCCGACTCCTAAGAGGACTGATCAAAACCAAGGAGATCCAAAGTTTGACAACCTCTAACGCCAAAGTCACTACAGGACCAGTTAAAAAATCGAATCCTAAGGCAAAATCCCTATGAATTCCACCAAAACCCTCGACACTAACAGGACAAGTTCAGGTGAAGATCTTTGACAGTAAACTAATGTATCTGGGCAGTAAAAAGTAAAAACAAAATCTAAAGAGCAAAAGAGGAAAAATGGAATTTTCTCAAATTTGACAGGGGTATGCAGGTGATCTGTTGACACAGGCGCGGGTACGCCCTGTGCACAAAGACGCAATGCGTACAAGTACGCGCTGTGTCAAACTCAGAGACTGCGTACTGCTGGCAAAGCTAAGAAAAATAAAAATCTAAATTGACTCTAAGCTAACCCACCCAAATACACAGTTAGACAACCAAAAATCAGAAAACAAGCGATTTTCCTCAGACGAAAATATCAAATCAAAAAGAACTCAAACACATTCATGGATTCCCCAGTGGAGTCGCCATTTTGTCACGCGGAAAGAGTCGTTAGTGCGGACACAACTGACCTTCCTAGAAGCCTAAGACTTTCTAATGACAAACAAGACAAATAAGAACAATCCTTCCCTAAATATGCTTTTATAATATGAGAAATCAAGTGTTTAGATCCTACCTGTAATCCAATGCTGTTGTAGTAGTCCAGCTTCGTTGATCCGGATGAGCTCCTCCTTCCCTTCGAAACCTGCATTCACTAACAATCAAACGATTAAATAGCACCTGAATATCACATAAAATAAAACATATTTAACATATAGACCAAGGAGTATATGAAACAACTCATTAATAACAAATTGTTGAGAAGAATGGACTAATTTGTATTAAAAGGTAACAAAAGGAACCATTACAACCTAAGCCTTGGTGTTGTGCAAGCTCCTCCCAGGGTCCACAAGAGTTCTCCCTTACTCTGATCAGCTCACCCACCTCCCAATGGAAACAAGTAAAGATGGTAATCTCTCCTCACAAGCTTCTACAAGGAAGTCCTAATTCCAGCAGCATCTACCCTTAGGAATGTTCAGCTTTCCAACCTCTCCTCCTTCTGGCCCAATGCCTGTATTTATAGTGCTCTAGAAGAAGTTAATCAGGTCCACCATCAATGGGATAAGCCCCTCTTTGGATGGGATAACTCCCCTCTTGATGGGATAAGTTCCTCTTTCATAGGGATACATGAACCATCTGGAGGCGCTCAATACACATCAAACAAGCTTCTAGAATGCTCTAGAAATGACCACAAGTAACTTTTTTGGAGTGAAACTTGCGCCTTTTGAGCTTTACAGGAGTACGCACCCATTGCTTTATAGACAGAGCGTACAAGTACGCAGGAGTTATGAACTTGGAGTGCGTACACGCAGGTAAGGCTAAGAGAAACTGCGTACCCAGAGATATATAGATTTGTAAAGACTTTCTCTCTTTCTTGGAGTTTGACATGGAGAGCAGAGGTATGAGGCTTGCCAAGGAGGATAGTATGACAGTTGATGGAGCCATACTAACTGCAAATAGTCATGGTGACAAATTTTAGTGTAACAGATTGCCCCCTAAAGTGCGAAGCCTGTAGTAGATTAGGGTTTCATATAATCTAGGAAGGGTGAAGTACTTTATCATTTCAAGGATTATCTTGTGGAGAGCCCAGTCGGAACCTGCAAGTATTCAACACAAAATACATATATAAGATCATATCTTCGCTGAGGTAGGCATTCCCATACTCAGATTGAAAACTTTAACTAACAATCTAACTACTGCTCTGATACAAGAATGATTTTGCAGTACATCACAATCATAGACTTTTGTAGACACAGTATGGATGCAACCATCTTTTTGTCATTAGTCTACTATATAATGAATACAAAACTCCTCGCAGCGTGGATGGTGGAAACTAGATCCAGGGTCTTCATTTCTACTTCCCGAATTGGTACAATTCTATCCATGCGAATAAATGAGTTGATGTCGAGCATGGTAGAAACCACTTGATTACCAGTCAATGATGTAAACCATTAACAAGTGTGAGAGAGACCACCAGTAATTTCAATGGTTCTCAAAGTACCCAGTACAATCCATGAAATGTGAATGAATGGGTTGATGTCGAACACGTCACGCAATCCTTTGATCGAAAGTCAATGATGTAAACTATCGTCAAAGGCGAGAAACCTGCCATTGATGCATGTAGACCTCAAGGTACTGACGATTTCTAAGTCATCTTTCTAGATAATGTGTTGATGTCGATAGAAAGCGACCCGTTGCAGGCAAGCCCACAACGCGAAATCATTGTTCAAGTTGAAGAAATGTTGCTGTAAGGACTGACTCAGGGATGGCCAAATGGATGACAAGTATTTTGCATATGAATGGTTTATTTGTAGAGACCTCTTGAACACATAACGACACAACAGATGGCTTGGTGACGATTGACCCAAAGTTAATACCCAGAAACGGTTGAAGGCTTTCAAAGTGGTTTGATCAACTTTAAGGCAAAGGATTTCCCAACCCAGGTGAATGAACAGTGTCGTGTTCAAGAGCGGTGATAAGGTTCTTCTGTAACAAAGGATGGCAAACAGGTTCATTCTTCTCTCTTTTCCCCCACCATTTCTGGCAAGTACCTCTTTATTTTTTACAAGCTTGAGGAGGATAACATATGCTTGATTATAAGCTCATCCTTCGGATGAGTCCAACTTAGTTTAGTTTCGGACCCTAAGAAGGAGTGGTCTGTTCCTGTCTGTAATCGAACAGGTCTTTTACTGTGAAATTTTAACGAGTCCAGTATAGGAGAAACTCGGCGTTTTTCATTTTTAGAGAGTCTGAAAAAACTAAAGAAGACTCCAAGGTGAACTTTTTCGTAAATTTGTGTCTCCCAAGCCCGAAAAAGTATAAAATAATACCTGAGAGAACCGCTTGATCTTGCGACCAAGGAGTACTTTCATGATTAATGCCTTTGACCTGAAAAGTAAAAAGCGATCAGAGGCATGTCGTTTTATTTCCAGTATCGAATTTGAAATGACAAAAATCCGGCAATCTTTTCGTGTTTTTACGGTCAGAAAAGGGCTGTAAGAGGACCGTCTTTTAATTCCGTTTTAATGTGTAAAAGAAACGCTCGGCAATCTTTTCATGTTTTAGGAGTCAGAAAAGGGCTTAAAATATGACTCTGATGTCTTGGTTCGTGAAAAATGATGATTTTACCCTAAAGTCCTTTTGTCCTGCACAAAAACAACACATTACTCATACCTGTTTAAGATGGGCAAAAATGCATTGAAAAATATCCTTTCATGGTGAAAAATAAACAAACTTAGCATTCATTCATCCAAAAAACCTATAAAAAGACTTTTTACCATGTCATTTTTACCATTTTACTATTGAGGTTGAGAAAAGGGCTTTTGACAAGAAACTTCCCGTGGACTTTGTGGAGAATTCGACCATCAGAATCGAGCGTCGTCTCTTTCAGGTATTTCACAACATCCTCCTCTTCAATTTCATCCGTTTAGAATTTCATTTCAAGTTTTAGTTTGATTTTTTGGAGGGTTTATGGTTTTAGAGTCCGTCTTTCGGGGGACGCAGGTGCCCTATGGGCGACCAGCGTACCCCGACATTTTCCTATATGGGAAAATGGTCGGAGTACGCAGCCCACCTTCAGAATAGCTACGTACCGCCGCTCTGTTTTCTGAACGCGGGGTGCGTACTCCGCGCAAAGTGGATTTTCAAACCCCAAACACAAAAATCAACCATACAAGCGTACAAGTATGTAGGAGTTGTGAACTTGGAGTGCGTACACGCAGGTAAGGCTAAGAGAAACTGCATACCCAGAGATATATAGATTTGTAAAGACTTTCTCTCTTTCTTGGAGTTTGACATGGAGAGCAGAGGTATGAGGCTTGCCAAGGAGGATAGTATGACAGTTGATGTAGCCATACTAACTGCAAATAGTCATGGTGACAAATTTTTGTGTAACAGGAACCCCAACCACCATTACATGAAATGTTTGGAAAAACACACATTGGGAGATTCTCAGACATCAAAGATCCATTAGAAGAAGAAAATGAGCAAAAGGAAGAAAAAAATATTGTGGGAGAAGACAATGATGAAACTCTAGAGGACGAAGAGTTTGGATTACATGACATTGTTGATTAAATTTAAAAAATGCTTGGAAATCAAGCTTTGCAACGTTTTGACTTTGACATTTTATGAGAAGAATAAACACTCAATTAAGGTTGTTATACGTACAATATTTGTAATATGTGATTTTCACATTAATTTTTAAGTTGATCATTATTTTTTGAAAAAAAAGTGATTATTATTATTTTTTTGACATGAAATTCATAAAAAAACTATTATTTAACCATTTTTAGTTAAAATTTCCGTATAAAAATTGCGATTTTGACATGTCAATTCGAGCAAAAAATTATCAAAACGTGTAGTTTTTTAGTTATATTTATGTTAAAAATGGTTATTTTTATGTCTATTGTTAAAAGAATATTATTTTTTAGAAACAATTATTTCATGTGGATTGAAAAATTAATTAAGGATGTATAAATATGTAGAATATCGAAAATTCAAAATATCAACCTTCTAATTTAAAAATGCAAAAAAATAAAAACCTCACTACAAAAAAATTAAAATTAAAATAAAAAACAAGAAAATATGAAGAAAACGAGCACTTCAAAAATTAATAAATTTACAAAATAATTATTTACATTTCATACATTAGAAAATTGAAAGTCAAAAAATAGGGCTTTTAAAAAAAGGGTATGATGCAAAATACCCACTTTTTAAATCAGCGTGAAAATCACTACCATTCTAAAACGTAATGTACATAAAAAAAATTAAAGTGCCAAAAACTATGCTCTAAAAAAACATGTTTGTTCTACATCACCCTTTTTCAAAATTAGGTCATTTTTTTGCTATCTCTATGAAATGAGTAACAGTATCAGTTCTCGTTTCAAAGTTTACATTGTTTATATATATATATATATATATATATTCTCATAAATTTATTTTTCTATACAAAAATATAGGATGAAATTTAAGATTAGTGCATTGAATAATTTTTCAGGGGAAAATTCAAATTTGCATCATGTGAAAGTTGATATAATAAGGTGCATCATATTTTGTATTGAACTAGTATAATTTGTGTATCATCTTAATTGAATGTATTTTTGAAGTCTTAATTTTGTGTTAATATATTTAATTGAGTTAGATTGGATAATTATATTATTTTTCATTTATTACTAGAGTGGAAAAAATTGAAGCAATCAACTCTAATGCTCATATTAATAACAAGTCTCAATTTTGAGAATTGGAATTTGAAACCTTCATAATTAAATGACATTTTTGTGTCAAAATTATTTTACTTATATTAGACTCACCTGGAACTATTTTTCACTCAGACACTTTTCAAATGGTGCAAGAATCGCTTCAAACAAAGTTAGTATGTAAAAGTTTTTCTCCTACAAGTTGACCTACCATGTTGACCATGGTGCAAGAATCACTTCAAACATAGTTCATATGTAAAAGTTTTGTCTCATACAAACCAAAGATGTTGACCACCATGGTATGAAAGGATGCCACATTGGCCTAGTTATTCATGCATATGGGTCTAGCCATGTGTGGATTTTTACTCCAAACAATCCAAAATCATAACAGTAGTTGAGGGAGTCAAATCTATGCATATGGGTCTAGCCATGTGTGGACTTTTACTCCAGATAATAATAGTTGAGGGAGCCAAATATTACTCTAGTTGGCTATTGGGCTACTATTTATAGGAGGAGTATGGTTTCCATTCTATGCTATTGTATTTTGTTTCATAGTTTAGTATCGAATTGAGAGTTGGTGTTTTACAAGCCATGGGTATAGTAACTCCATAGAGAATGTCTTTTCTTTTATTTTCATATTTCCATACTAGATAAAAGAGATAAAGGTGACCTCACCTTCTAACTATTTCTTCTGAAAGTAAAATTCTTATCTCTTATAATTATATGTATCTCTTATTATTTTGTATTCCTTACATTTTAGTGTCTCCATTCATTTAAACAACAAACCAACTATTCTAAGATCTTAAAAAAAATTAACCTAACCTAGCCTAATAAGTTGTGACATTTTATTTCCATGGAATATCTACCATAATTTACATATGAACAGCTCATATTTGTTGGGTGTGGAGCCTGATTATCTTCTGTATTCAAAGGTTTCAGCCGAATGTATACCCCAGGAAGACTGTACACCCCTCCACGTGAGGGGGTGCAAGGGGGCTAATCCCCTCCTGCTGGGGGGTCTGGGGGCCAGCAGTCCTCCAGCAGGGGTTCGGGGGCAGCACCCCTAAAGCTAAAAATAGATGTAAAATTTCCTTGTAAAAGTTTAGTAATTTCTAGTCAATCCGGGTCGTTCATTAGGCAGATGATCTAACGGTAGAAGTTATGTTTAATTTGGGGTTTTTCGTCCTAGATGGCAACCCCTCACTATATATGAGGGAATTGTATTGCGTCTATGTACATCTATATTCTAAGTGAGGAAGAGAGAGGAGATTGAGAACAAAGAGGGTGTTACAGCGAATCTACTGTAGGTTGTATCTCTTCAGTTTGCTGGATAATATAAAAGGAAGGACTGGTTGTTTCTCCGTGGATGTAGCCCAAACTGGGTGAACCATGTATATCTGTGTCTCTCTTGTTTTATGCATTTTCTGTGTTTATATTTCTGCAATATTTTATGTGTTCCATTGCTTCGTAATATATAATTTTCTAACAACTGGTATCAGAGCTGAAGGTCTATTTGGCTGATAAACTCGCAGGAGAGAAGGGTTCATAGTTCGAGTGGGAGCAATGGCGGAAGATGGTAGGTTTAGGGTCGAAAAATTCAATGGCAAAAACTACCAGTTGTGGAAGATCCAGATGGAAGATTATATGTATCAGAGAGATTTGTACCTACCATTGAACGGAAAGACAAAGAAGCCGATGAGTATGATAGACACAAAATGGGATATTTTGGATATAAAGGCACTTGGAACAATACGGTTGTGCCTAGCGGCGTCGGTATCGTTTAATATTTCAAAGGAAACGACCGCACAAGGTTTAATGTCGGCATTGGCCAAACTATATGAAAAACCCTCGGCCTTAAAGAAGGTATTTCTTATAAAGCGTTTATTTAACATGAAGATGTTAGAATGTGGATCTGTTGCAGATCATTTAAATGATTTTAATACAGTTACAAGTTGGTTAAGTTCTGTAGGGGTAAATTTTTATGATGAAGTTAGGGCTCTTTTATTTCTGTGCTCATTGCCAGAAAGTTGGAATGGTTTAGTTATGGCCGTTAGTAACTCTGTCTCTGGATCTAGTACTTTAAAGTTTGATGATGCTGTTGGTGCAATCCTTAGCGAGGAAATTCCACGGAAAAGCTTCGATGAGACATCAGGTAATGCTTTGACTGCAGAGACTAGGGGAAGAAAAATGGAAAGAGGAAAGAGCCCAGGATATTGCAGTAAGTCACGAAAAGGCAGATCAAAGTCCAAATCAGGGATAGTGTGCTAGAAATGTGGGAAGAAAGGACACTTGAAGAAAGATTGCAAGTCTCGGAAGGGAAAAGAAGGAGATGCGCAGCAAGAAACTGATCATGAAGCGAATGTAATAGGTGATGTGTTGCAAGATGCTTTGATTCTTTCATTAGAAAATATTATTGATGCCTGGGTGGTAGATTCAGGGGCCTCATTCCATGCCACACCTGATAAGAAACATTTTCATGATTATGTTCAAGGATATTTTGGAAAAGTTCGATTGGGTGATGATAAACCCTGTAAAATCGTTGGAATGGGTACAGTTTTCATAAAACAACAAAATGGAAATCAGTGGCTATTGAAGAATGTAAGGCATGTTCCAGATCTAAAGAAAAATTTGAATTCAACAAGGTAGTTGGGAGGTGAAGGTTGTGTAAGTATTTTCACAGATAAAACCTGGAAGGTCACTAAAGGATCCCTCGTAATAGCAAAAGGAGAAAAGGTTGGTACATTGTATTTATGCAATGGTATTTCTAATTATGTTAATGCTTTAACCTCTACAGGAGAAGATACAACATTGTGGCATCATAGGCTCGGGCACATGAGTGACAAGGGGATGCAGATTCTTCACACAAGAAATTTGTTGCCAGGTTTGAAGCATGTTGATTTTAAATTCTATGAGAATTGTGTTTATGGAAAATATAAGAGAGTCAGTTTCCTTAGAGTTGGGAAAGAAAAGAATAGCGAAAAATTAGAGCTTGTGCATACAGATGTATGGGGACCTGCTCAGGTATCATCTCTTGGTGGCTCTCATTATTATGTTACTTTTATTGATGATGCAATCAGAAAAACCTGGATTTATTATATTCGAAATAAATCTGATGTATTTGATACTTTCAAGAAATGGAAAGCTTTGGTTGAAAATGAGATAGGGAAAAGGTTGAAGTGTCTCAGATCAGATAATGGAGGTGAATACTACAACAAAGAGTTTGATAGGTACTGTTCAAAGAATGGAATTCATAGAGAGAAGACAATTCCAGGAACACCACAAGGAAATGGTGTGTAAGAAAGGATGAACATGACAATCATGGAGCATGCAAGGTGCATGAGATTGCATGCAGGATTGCCTTTACAATTTTGGGTAGATGCTGTAGATACTGTTGTTTATCTAATAAACAGAGGGCCTTCAAGTTCCTTGGATGGTGGTATTCTAGAGGAGGCATGGACAGGTAAAAAGGTAAACTACTCATTTTTGAAGACTTTTGGTTGTGAAGCCTTTGTCCACATTAACAAAGAAAATAGAACAAAGCTTGAGGCAAAATCAAAGAAATGTACCTTTATTGGATATGGTGTTAATGATTTTGGTTATCGCTTATATGATTATGAAAATCACAAAATAATTAGGAGCAGAGATGTAATATTCAATGAAAAGGTCTTGTATAAGAATCAGTTGTAGGAAAAGAAACCAAAGAAAGAAAACAGAGAATACACAGTGCTTGATGATATCACAGGAAAAGTGATGGTGCCTGAAAATCATAATGATCAACAGTGACAACAACAACCACAATAGCAACAAGCACTTCAAACACCTGAAAGTGGTGTTAGAAGATCTACTGGGATAAGTAGACCCCCTTAATGATACTCTCCTTCATTATATTATGTATTGTTGACTGATTCTGGTGAACCAGAATGTTATGAAGAAGCAGTGCAGATAGAAACCAGGAATAAGTGAGAACAATCCATGAAAGAAGATATGGACTCCTTAGCAGATAACCAAACTTGGGACTTAGTCACGTTGCTTGCAGGTAAAACAGCATTGCAAAATAAATGGGTTTACAGGCTGAAGGAAGAAGATGGAGGAAAATAGAGGTACAAATCTAGACTTGTGGTGAAGGGGTTTGCACAAAAGAAAGGTATTGATTTTGATGAAATATTTTCTCCTGTTGTTAAAATGACTTCAATCAGAACTATTTTAAGTCTAGTAGCAGCTGAAGATTTGCATCTTGAGCAGTTAGATGTAAAGATAGCCTTTCTCCATGGGGATTTGGAGGAAGAGATATATATGCAGCAACCACAAGGATATGAGGTAAAAGGGAAGGAGAAACTAGTGTGCAGGTTGAAGAAGAGCTTGTATAGCTTAAAACAGGCTCCAAGGCAGTGGTATCTAAAATTTGACAGGTTTATGTTTGAACTAGGTTATACTAGATGTCACTTTGATCATTTTGTTTATCTCAAAAGGCAAAATGATGGCAGTTATATTATATTGTTATTGTATGTAGATGACATGCTTGTTGCAGGTTCTAACATGTAAGAAATAAATGTGCTCAAAAGGAAATTGGCAAACTCATTTGCAATGACGGATTTGGGTGTTGCCAAACAAATCCCTGGTATGAGAATAACTAGAGATAGGAAGAATCACAAATTAGCATTGTCTCAAAGTGAGTACATAGAAAAGGTGTTGAAAAGGTTTAATATGAAGAATGCAAAACCAGTTAGTGTACCTATGGCTAGCCATTTCAAATTAAGTAAGGAGGCGTGTCCCAAGACTCAGGAAGAAATGGCTCATATGACTAAAGTTCCATATGCATCAGCAGTTGGAAGCTTAATGTATGCAATGGTCTGCAGAAGTCTTGATATTGCACATGCAGTGGGAGTTGTAAGTAGGTACATGAACAATCCAGGAAAAGAACATTGGATGGCAGTGAAGTGGATTCTTAGGTATTTGAGAGGTACCACAAATCAAGCATTATGCTTTGGTAGTTCAAACATTGTTGTACAGAGATATGTTGATGCAGATATGGCAAGTGATATAGATAACAAGAGGAGCACAACAGGGTATGTGTTCATTGTAGGTGGAACAAATTTCAGTGGGGTTTCAAAAATCTAAAGTGTTGTTGCACTTCCAACAATAGAAGCAGAGTATGTTGCTGCTACAGAGGCTAGTAAAGAAATGATTTGGTTACAAAGGTTTCTGGATGAATTGGGCAAGAAGCAGGAGTTGGGAAGGTTATATAGTGACAGCCAGAGTGCCATACATTTTGCAAAGAACTCTGCATTTCATTCCAAGACTAAACATATACAGCTCAAGTACCATTTCATATGGTCAACATTGGAAGATGGACAGTTGAAGTTGGAAAAGATACACACTAGCCAAAATCCTGCAGATATGTTAACAAAAGTTGTAACCAGGGAGAAACTGAGAATCTACTCAATTTCAATTAGTCTTCAAGTGTGATGAAGAAGATGAGAAATAGCCAAGTCCAAACTGGAGTTATTGTGTATAAAATGAAGCAGCGGTGGAGTTGCTATAATCAGTCTCCAAGTGGGAGATTGTTGGGTGTGGAGCCTGATTATCTTCTGTATTCAAAGGTTTTAGTCGGATGTATACCCCAGGAAGACTGTACAACCCTCCATGCGGGGGGGACTTGTACCCCCCACAAGGGTCCAAGGGGGCTAATCCCCCCCAGCTAGGGGGTCCAGAGGCTAGCTGTCCCCCGGCGGGGGTTCAGGGGCAGTGCCCCCGAAGCTAAAAATAGATGTAAAATTTCCTTGTAAAAGTCTAGTAATTTCTAGTCAATCTGGGTCGTTCATTAGGTGGATGATCTGACGGTAGAAGTTATGTTTAATTTAGGGTTTCGCCCTAGAAGGCAACCCCTCACTATATATGAGGGAATTGTATTGCGTCTATGTACATCTATATTCTGAGTGAGGAAGAGAGAGGGGATTGAGAGAAAAGAGGGTGTTACAACGGATCTGTTGTAGGTTGGATCCCTTCAGTTTGTTGGATAATATAAAAGGAAGGACTGGTTGTTTCTCCGTGGATGTAGCCCAAACTGGGTGAACCACATTTATCTATGTCTCTCTTGTTTTATGAATTTTCTATGTTTATATTTCTACAATATTTTATGTGTTCCATTGCTTCGTAATATATACTTTTCTAACAACAGTTATTAGAGCTGAAGATCTATTTGGCTAATAAACTCGCAGGAGAGAAGGGTTCCTGGTTCGGGTGGGAGCAATGGCGGAAGATGGTAGGTTTAGGGTCACAAAATTCAACGGCCAAAACTACCAGTTGTGAAGATTCAGATGGAAGATTATCTATATCAGAGAGATCTGTACCTACCATTGAGCGGAAAGACAAAGAAGCCGACGAGTATGACATACACAGAATGGGATATTTTGGATAGAAAGGCACTTGGAACAATTTAGTTGTGCCTAGTGGCGTCGGTAGCATTTAATATTTCAAAGGAAATGACAACACATGGTTTAATGTCGGCATTGGCCAAACTGTATGAAAAACCCTTGGCCTCAAATAAGGTATTTCTTATGAAGCATTTATTTAATATCAAGATGTCAGAAGGTGGATCTGTTGCAGATCATTTAAATGATTTTAATATAGTTACAAGTCATTTAAGTTCTGTAAGGGTAAATTTTGATGATGAAGTTAGGGCTTTGTTATTTCTGTGCTCATTGCCAGAAAGTTGGAATGGTTTAGTTATGCCCGTTAGTAACTCTGTCTCTAGATCTAGTACTTTAAAGTTTGATGATGTTGTTGGATCAATCCTTAGCGAGGAAATGCGATGGAAAAGCTCCAGTGAGACATCAGGTAATGCTTTGACTGGAGAGACTAGGGGAAGAAAAATGGAAAGAGGAAAGAGCCCACGATATCAGAGTAAGTCAAGGAAAGGCAGATCCAAATCCAGATCGGGGATAGTGTGCTGAGAATGCAGGAAGAAAGGACACCTGAAGAAAGACTGCAAGTCTCGAAAGGGAAAAGAAGGAGACACGCAGCAAGAAACTAATCATGAAGCGAATGTAACAGGTGATGTGTTGCAAGATGCTTTGATTCTTTCATTAGAAAATATTATTTATGCCTGGGTGGTAGATTCAGGGGCCTCATTCCATGCCACACCTGATAAGAAACATTTTCATGATTATGTTCAAGGAGATTTTGGAAAAGTTCGATTGGGTGATGATAAACCCTGTAAAATCATTGGAATGGGTACAATTTTCATAAAACAGCAAAATGGAAATCAGTGGCTATTGAAGAATGTAAGGCATGTTCCAGATCTAAAGAAAAATCTGAATTCAACAAGGTAGTTGGGAGGTGAAGGTTGCGTAAGTACTTTCACAGATAAAACCTGGAAGGTCACTAAAGGATCCCTCGTAATAGCAAAAGGAGAAAAGGTTGGTACATTGTGTTATGCAATGGTATTTCTAATTATGTTAATGCTTTAACCTCTACAGGAGAAGATACAGCATTGTGGCATCATAGGCTCGGGCACATGAGTGAGAAGGGGATGCAGATTCTTCACACAAGAAATTTGTTGCCAGGTTTGAAGCATGTTGATTTTAAATTCTATGAGAATTGTGTTTATGGAAAACAGAAGAGAGTCAGTTTCCTTAGAGTTGGGAAAGAAAAGAAGAGCGAAAAATTAGAGCTTGTGCATACAGATGTATGTAGACCTGCTCAGGTATCATCTCTTGGTGGCTCTCATTATTATGTTACTTTTATTGATGATGCAACCAGAAAAACCTAGATTTATTGTATTCGAAATAAATCTGATGTATTTGATACTTTCAAGAAATGGAAAGCTTTGGTTGAAAATGAGACAGGGAAAAGGTTGAAGTGTCTCAGATCAGATAATGGAGGTGAATATTGTAGCAAAGAGTTTGATAGGTACTGTTTAGATAATGGAATTCATAGAGAGAAGATAGTTCCAGGAACACCACAAGAAAATGGTGTGTCAGAAAGGATGAACAGGACAATCATGGAGCGTGCAAGGTGCATGAGATTGCATGCAGGATTGCCTTTACAATTTTGGGCAGATGCTGTAGATACTTCTATTTATATAATAAATAGAGGGCCTTCAAGTTCCTTGGATGGTGGTATTTCAGAGGAGGCATGGATAGGTAAAAAGGTAAACTACTCATTTTTGAAGACTTTTGGTTGTGAAGCCTTTGTCCACATTAACAAAGAAAATAGAACAAAGCTTGAGGCAAAATCAAAGAAATGTACCTTTATTGGATATGGTGTTAATGATTTTGGTTATCGCTTATATGATTATGAAAATCACAAAATCATTAGGAGCAGAGATGTAATATTCAATGAAAAGGTCTTGTATAAGAATCAGTTGCAGGGAAAGAAACAAGAGAAACAAAATAGAGAATACACAGTTCTTGACGATATCATAGGAAAAGTGATGGTGCCTGAAAATCATAATGATCAATAGCCAGAACAACAACCACAACAGCAACAAGCACTTCAAACGCTTGAAAGTGGTGTTAGAAGATCTACTAGGATAAGTAGACCCCCTGAACGATACTCTCCTTCATTATATTATGTATTGTTGATTGATTCTGGTGAACTAGAATGTTATGAAGAAGCAGTGCAGGTAGAAACCAGCAAGAACTGGGAGCAAGCCATGAAAGGAGAGATGGAATCCTTAGCACATAACCAGACTTGGGATTTAGTGAGGTTGCCTGCAGGTAAAACAACATTGCAAAATAAATGGGTTTACAGGCTGAAGGAAGAATATGAAGGAAAACAGAGGTACAAAGCTAGACTTGTGGTGAAGGGGTTTGCATAGAAGAAAGGTATTGATTTTGATGAAATATTTTCTCCTGTTGTTAAAATGACTTCAATGAGAACTATTTCAAGTCTAGTAGTAGCTGAAGATTTTCATCTTGAGCAGTTAGATGTAAAGATAGCCTTTCTCCATGGGGATTTGGAGGAAGAGATATATATGCAACAGCCACAAGGATATGAGCTAAAAGGGAAGGAGAAGCTAGTGTGTAGGTTGAAGAAGAGCTCGTATGGCTTAAAATAGGCTCCAAGGCAATGGCATCTAAAATTTGACAGGTTTATGTTTGAACAAGGTTATACTAGATGTCACTCTTATCATTGTGATTATCTCAGAAGGCAAATTTATGGCAGCTATATTATATTGTTATTGTATGTAGATGACATGCTTGTTGCAGGTTCTAACATGCAGGAAATAAATGTGCTCAAAAGGAAATTGGCAAACTCATTTGCAAAGAAGGATTTGGGTGCTGCAAAACAAATCCTTGGTATGAGAATAACTAGGGACAGGAAGAATCACAAATTAACATTGTCTCAAAGTGAATACATAGAAAAGGTGTTGAAAAGTTTTAATATGCAGAATGAAAAACGAGTTAGTATACCTTTGGCTAGCCATTTCAAATTAAGTAAGGAGGCGTGTCCCAAGACTCAGGAAGAAATGGCTCATATGTCTAAAGTTCCATATGCATCAACAATTGGAAGCTTAATGTATGCAATGGTCTGCACAAGGCCTAATATTGCACATGCAGTGGGAGTTGTAAGCAGGTACATGAACAATCCAGGAAAAGAACATTGGATGGCAGTGAAGTGGATTCTCAGGTATTTGAGAGGTACCACAAATCAAGCATTATGCTTTGGTAGTTCAAACATTGCTCTATAGGGATATGTTGATGCAAATATGGAAGGTGATAGAGATAACAGGAGGAGCACAACAGGGTATGTGTTTATTGTAGGTGGAACAGTTGTCAGTTGGGTTTCAAAAATCCAAAGTGTTGTTGCACTTTCAACAACAGAGGCATAGTATGTTGCTGCTACAGAGGCTAGTAAAGAAATGATTTGGTTACAAAGGTTTCCGGATGAATTGGGCAAGAAGCAGGAGTTGGGCAGGTTATACAGTGATAGCCAAAGTGCAATACATCTTGCAAATAACTCTGCATTTCATTCCAAGACTAAACATATACAGCTCAAGTACCGTTTCATACGGTCAGCGTTCGAAGATGGACAGTTGAAGCTGGAAAATATACGCACTAGCCAGAATCCTGCAGATATGTTAACAAAAGTTGTAACCAGGGAGAAACTGAGAATCTGCTCAGTTTTAATTGGTCTTCAAGTATGATGAAGAAGATGAGAAATAGCTAGGTCCAAAGTGGAGTTATTGTCTAGAAAATGAAGCAGTGGTGGAGGTGCTATAATCAATCTCCAAGTGGGAGATTGTTGGGTGTGGAGCCTGATTATCTTCTGTATTCAAAGGTTTCAGCTGGATGTATACCCCAGAAAGACTGTACACTCCTCCACGCAGGGGTTCGGGGGGGCTAATCCCCCCCGGCTAGGGGGTCCAGGGGCCAGTGGTCCCCCGGAGGGGGTTCAGGGGCAACACCCACAAAGCTAAAAATAGATGTAAAATTTCCTTGTAAAAGTCTAGTAATTTCTAGTCAATCTGGTTTGTTCATTAAACAGATGATCTGACGGTAGATGTTATGTTAATATAGGGTTTTTCGCCCTAGAAGACAACCCCTCACTATATATGAGGGAACTGTATTGCGTCTATGTACATCTATATTCTGAGTGAGGAAGAGAGAGGTGATTAAGAGCAAAGAGGGTGTTACAGCGGATCTGTTGTAGGTTGTATCTCTTTAGTTTTCTGGATAATATAAAAGGAAGGACTGGTTGTTTCTCTGTGTATGTAGCCCAAACTGGGTGAACCACGTATATATGTGTCTCTCTTTCTTTATGCATTTTTTGTGTTTATATTTTTGCAATATTTTATGTGTTCCATTGCTCCGTAATATATAATTTTCTAACAATATTTTGTTTGTGCATTTAAAACAATGCTTCAATATCATTTTTTTAAATTTTATTTTGGGCAGTTTTATATCTTATTAATTTCATGATAAGTCTTAATAATGAGGCTCATCAACAAAGTCTAGATTATTAACATTAGATTAATGTAAGAATATAGATATGTCATGATGACTACAAATTGTTTTAATATTGATATATTTAAGAAGATGGAAAACTCATACAATTGAAAGTTAAAAGTTTTAGGAATTTATAGATGTATTGATGAAACTAATGAATACATATAGATTTAACTTTATTTTGGGCAGTTTTATATCTTATTAATTTCATGATAAGTCTTAATAATGAAGCTTCATCAACAAAGTTTAGATTATTAACATTAGATTAATGTAAGAATATAAATATGTCATGATTACTACAAATTGTTTTAATATTGATATATTTTAGAGTATGGAAAATTCATACAATTGAAAGTTAAAAGTTTTAAGAATTTATAGACGTATTGATGAAACTAATGAATACATATAAATTCAAATGGTGCTAAGGGTTTATGGGCTTCATGGTTTTCAACAATTAACATGTTGTTTGATATATTATCCATTGCACTCTTGTAAGCTAGATTACAAGTGGAAGAATGTTGAAAGAGAGCATCAAACATCTTGTAATGTTGTAGTGAAGCATGGAATAAATACAGAGTAATATTAAATAATTTTTGAATAATAGTAAGAAATAAATACAAAACAGTAACATACAATGGATGTTAAACAAAGAAAGTTTCCCAATAAATTACTATCAACTGTCCCAAAAGGTACAAAGAGAGGCCGATAGGATTATTAAATTGGAATTGTTGAATTTTTATAGAAGAGTTAATTGGTTTGTTGAAAACCTTGTTTTCTTGGACTGGATCACTGTGCGATTACTTTTCTTTATATATATATTACAAGGAACACATTGAATGTCTTATTTCATTTTAAAGTTAATTACCCAAAATCAAGAGGTTAAGCTAATTACCCAAAATCAAGAAACCTCTATGGATGGCCAAGCATATACGAAGAATACATCTCATTCATATGGAATACCAAATCCATTTTTTCTTTTCTCTGAGTAAAATTTCAAAAGCATGAACACATGCCATTCCATATGCACAATAAACCCAACTTCTGAAATTTCAATGCTTGGATGCATCCCATTCATTCGTTCGATCAGGTGAGACACTTTCAACCGTTGATCTGAACCAGAAAAGGAAACAATGGAAAATCAAGAAAGCACGGAAATTCAAGAAAGCACAAAAACTCACGAGAAAGGATTCTATGCAAAAAATCAAGAAATCCCACCCTTTATCCTATGGAAAAATCATCAATCCCATGCCTTTCCGCCATGAAGCGCTATCATTTCCTATTATGGAACTATAGGAACATGTTACGAACAGAGGCAACTGTAGCGCCATGAACAAGCTCGCCCTCTGTCAAAGCCTCCTTTAAACACCATACTCCAACATTCGATTCTGCTCCACAGTTTTCCTGCAATCGACGACATACTGGCTATCGCTACTGTGTAATAAGAGCCTTTTGTTGTATTTTCTAATTTTTATTTAAAATACAATACTCATAATTGAAATTCATTGAAACATTCAACTTAAACCACATTATTAAATCATCTACATAATAGAAATGTGTTTATAAATTCCAAGAAATGTAAGGGATATTCCACATAAATTAGAAGCAAATATTAATTGAAAATGTATAAAGAACTGAATCAAAATATCTACATAAGAGTTTTGAAAGTGGGTATTGTTTCAGAATAGTGATAAGTGTGTATTGTTTCAAAATATATGAATTCTCCTTACTGGTCTTTCTCTACATTTAAAACAAGTTATGCCCAAATTATTGATTGACCTAATTTTTGGTCGACTTGTTGTTTCTTCCTCAATCATCCTCAAGATCAAGTGGCACATTCAAATCTGGAAGAGATCAAGAAGAGCCTCGACAGACAGATTCGAATTGTGAGCAAGAGGAGTGCTGAGTCACGGATTCAGACCAATAACAAGAGGAGCCTCCTCTGGCAGATCAAGTACAAGAGGAGCCTCCTTCACTCAAGAGACTTCTTCTTATTTTCACGTAACGCCCTTTCAAGAAACTGTATAACAGGGTGAGCTTCAATTCTTCCATGTGACAACAAGCGGATATCGTTGACAAGAACAACAGTAATTTCACCTTTAGATGGGCCGTCTTCCCATAAAACCTCGGCACCAACAGTAACTGTAACAGCGCTACTTGTAAATTTAGATGATCTATTGAATCTGGTCATATACATAGTCCGACAGACCTACAATCAGATCAGATGCTTTACCAATGGTTTGTAAAAATAATTTAGACAATTGAGAATAATCCTGAGGATGAATTATACTACATGGTTTGAAATTAATATACACAAAAATACCATTATGATTTTACCTAAAATATTTCAATTTACATGATTAATCATGTCACAATACAATAAGGAAATACTCTAGAATCCTAATGATAAAAATTAAAAGCAAGATCAAATTCAGTGTTTCTAAATATTTAAATCTACTAATAAAATCTTCCTGTTCTTACCTAAAGTAGCATGAACATGTAATTATGATGTCATATTATGCAGAAAATAGAGAATAAAGTAAGGAATAAACTAGTAAAAATATTAGGGAACCTGTTTGATCATTGCATCAAAATAGAGAAGGTCGTTGTTGTAGTTTGATATGATTATTCTATTTTTCAACTCAACGCGGTATTTAGCACATATGGTTCTTTGCATTTGCAACTAGCCGCGCTGTGAATCTTGTAATTGTGTGGACTCGCATCGAAATCTCGCTATCTTTTCCTCGATCTGGTTACTATCTCTCAAATTCATGCTCTATCGATTCTTCTGCTCAACATAACAACAACAAAATAGAATCGCTAGGATAAACCATGCAAACATTCTTTAAAAAACAACATAAATTAAATTAAAAACTCACATATCCTTTCCTCATAAACTTGCCAAAAAAAATTAAAAATCTCATTTTGTGTGCTGGAAAATCTAGAAATTAAGTTCGTTCAAGGGCTTGAAGCGTGGCCCTGTATCAGTGATTCTAGGGTCATTGTTTGCTTAATTCAATAGGCTCCCTTAGGCTCCAACAATAAGTCATCTAAAGTTATATTTTTGCTTACCACACACTATTTGGATAAAATGTTTTGGTTTATTTAGTTATATCTTTTACAAACACTCACAGTAAGATTGCTTTTTTTATTTTTATTTTTAAATTGATATATAAACTATTTTTTTAAGAAAAAATTATAATTTTTATTAATAAATAAAAATATCATCCTATTTTTTCATAAAGATGCCTTAAAAAACCTTTTAGAGCCATCATCCTAGAAAATATGATTAATGCTAACCATATGATTATACTACATCACAATGAAGACCAGGTTTTGAAAATAAGATAATATTTTTGAAATAACAGAATTTCGGTTTAACTTTTGTTACATATGGTCGCACTTCAGCGAAAACTTGAAATTCTCCGTTTCGATCCGACGAATTCCAGGCTTTCATGATAAGAAGGAAGATAAAAATTTTAGAAAGGATGCCAGTATTGTGAAAAAAAAAATTGGGCAGGTTAATGGTGTTGAGTTAATTGGGTAATAAATAGTTTTTTAATTATAGAGTTAATAAAAATTTGTCAGAAATTTGAAGCATGAGTTGAATATGATTCAAATAACTTTGTGGAGAATTTATAACTCAAATCTATGATTCTAACAAATACCTATCTCATTCTAAAGAAATTTTACAGAAAAATATGCGGTTCCTCCAAAATATATAACAAATAATTTATAAACTAAAGCAAAGCAAATTTTATTATAATTTATGCATAGCAGACCCGTTCATATAGATTTTGTCTAATCCCCAATGAAATTCTTAAAAATTTGAAAATTTCATCACAATTATGGAAAGATGAGACGTGATTTTTCTATATCACCAAAATTCTAGCAAATTTTCCACAGTATTTGGCCTCTCCAAGCAAATCCATCGGTTAAAAAGGATTATTTGTTTCACAATACATTTGTTCGCAGACTATAAAATCAATGGACTTGTAAGAAAATAAAAGGGTTTTACCTTTAAATTGATTTAAATAGCATACCATAAATGTGGGAGGCTTGGTTAAGGGTTGCCTTCCACGTCTGGATGCATTCCACTGTGACTTTGGCTTTGCATTAGTGTTCTTCAAAGGCTTTAGCGTAACACCCACTCTCAACGTAACGAAGGTCTTTAGGCTCAATGTCATAAAACACAGGAATTATCTTCAAGTTACACTTGTGATATGATCTCAAAATCCCATGCGGATTTTCCAAACACCAAGGGGATTCATCATAACGCTTAGTAAAAAGGGTAATATGAACTGACACACTTTGAATGGCTTCGAGGATTGCAGGGGACAAAGTATCTCCTGTGTGAAGTTCCTTGTTATCCAGAAACACGCGTAGCCCATGACAATTTGTAAGGCGATGGTAGATGAAGCTCAGTGCTTGCCAAAAGCCAGGGAAGAAGAATAGTGCTTGCGAAAAGCCAGGGAAGAAGAAGAACAACAACAACAACTGGCAGGGGAAAAGCAGTAAAAATATCTTCAAGAGTGACATAAAAGAATGGGAAAAAGCAGTAAGGCAACTCAAGGGGCCAGGTTCAATGCACAACAGAACTAGGAGGTGAAAAGAAGGCAACTCATATATTTGGAAAAAGCAGTCAAAGTGCAGTGCATGCTTGCCAAATGACACTTCAAATCAATGGTTGAAAGTGTCTCACTTGATCGAATGGTTCAAGGTAAAAGTGTTGACAATTGTTGATGCATAGGAAGACCTATCGACCTAACTAGTGATTTTAAACATTTAAAACTCAAAAAATATAAGTAATTTTTAGCTTTTATTTAAATACTTAAATAGAAAAACAAAGTATAATTTTTAAGTTATTGTTATGTTGTATTTATATCATTTTTAAACACTTAACAAAATAATAATTTATACATAATAATTAAATTTCTAAATTCATAGTATAATGAATTATAGGAAAAAAATTTGGTCATAGCTTATATAATTTATACCAAAAGATTTTTCTTAAATAATTAAATTATTAAAATGATGAAAATTTTCTCTTGAAAATAAAATATATTCCAATAAAAAATTATTATCTAATATTAATATATTTGTTATTATAACAAATATAAATTTATTTATTTTTACATTCTTCCCTTATTAATTTATTATCATTTACACAATTGATTTGTTATTATAACAAAGGTACATTTATTTATTTTTACATTCTTCCCTGGTTAATTAATTATCATTTACACAATTTTTTTTTGTAAGCAAAGGCAAGATTCATCATTTCTATTACTGTAAAATAAGGATCATACATCGAAAACATACCACATATGGGCCGGTCTCAACCCGCCCCGAAGGGAAACCGGATATCTTGACCACCTGAGGTTCTTAATTCCCATCCAAAAATAGAATATCTTCAGTCTTTCTACCCATGCTATATAACCGATTATCCAAAAGTATAGACCCAACAGTCTTTTCTCCCATACTACATATCCTTCTACTTTGCTTACTATAAAACAGGTTATGACATTAAACATACAAAGCAAGTATCTGTAAAGAAAAACTAAATTCCAAAAAACCTCTTTTCAGCTGCTCCATCTGTTGTTAATTATGGTCCTCCAGATTGGCCTCCTTCTCCGTTTTGACCCTCGGTCCCCTGGCTTGAAGATACTTTAGGATCACATCCATCTTCCTGTCTTGCGTCATTAAGGTGACTTGGAGATTCTGCATCTCTTTCTTCATTGCTACCTGGGCCAATTCAACCATGTCCATGGCTACCTGTTCAAGTGCTTTAGCTAAGAGCCTTTTCATGCCCCAATAGACATGCAAAGATTGTTTATATAAGGTCAGCCTGCCTCTTGTATGTCCTGGGTCAGGCAGATAGGCCTCCCAATCCTCCATTTCTGACCCTGACTGTTCCTGCAATGCCTCCTCTTCCAAATGTTCAATGATCCTCCGAATATTAGGGTGAGTACACTGATGATAAGCCTCTTCAGCTTCCTGTAATTTCTGTTTCATATCTCTCTTACCTCTTTTTTTCTCTCTGGCCTCACTACACATTTCCTCCTCATACTCAACATTTGCTGTTGTCCTACCTCCTCTGCCTCCTCTCACTCTGCCGCACCCTCTGCCCCGCTGGCTGGTCCCTTCCTTCTTCGGCACACACCCTCCCCTACTTCGTCCTCGTCTGCCACCCCCATATCTGCCCGCATCTTCCTCAAACTCCTGTTCGCCCATCCGAGCTTCGACCTCCTGCCTTTGAGCTTTGCCACGCTTATCCCCGCCTTCCTGTCTACGCCGGGGTTCATCATCCACCAAGTAGTCTCGAATGTCAAACTCCTCTTCAGAGTCATCTGAAATATTCAACATGATTTTCCGGAGGGCCTCCTCAACCTGGCCCTTACCCTTCGTATCCCGTTTGCTCTCCATGCTCCGCAACCAGCGACCTCCATCCCTGTCCTGACCCTCCGCCATATCCTCTATACCCTTTCTCACAAAAACCCTCTGTCTACTCCTCCCCGCTTGAGAATTCACAGATGATCCCGACCACCTATTCTGTCGCATGCATGCAAGCTTTAAAGCTTGTTCGGACCGCCACCTTAGGTTCCTTTGGCTGCAATGCCAGTTAAGACACTCATTAATCCTCACTCCAAATGTATTACCATAAGTGGATTCACTTACCATCAGCCTGACGCTGCATCCTCTCATTCTCGGAAACCAGTCCCATCCGCGTCTTGAAATGATCAATTGGTTTATATGGTTATGACTCCAAGCGAGTTGAATATACATTCCATCCGCGCGATCCTGCCTGCTCTCCTCACCATCATACACCATAGTACATGTGTCCCATCTTACCATAAGTGGAAAGTAATTATGAATTCCCCACTGACGTCGTCGCCTCATATAAATCATGGTTTAGAATGTCTGTTAGCATTGTCCACCGGGGATCATCCTTAACGGATCTCCAACTACCGTCTATCCGCCTATCCCCTCCACCGCTGCCCCAATTTGCCATAAGGTCAGCCGCCCGATTGCCCTCACGTAAAACATGTGAGATAGTCGTATATTCAATCCTCCGTAACACCTCTTCTACGTCTTTAACTATGGCTGCAGTCCGCCAAATTTTTGCAACATGGTCCCAACACTGACCATCCCTTAACTTTCTCAGCATATCAATCACCAATCTCGAGTCACCCACAATCTCCAAATTTGAATAACCATTCCTAATTGCAATACATAATCCCTGGTAAACGGCCCACAACTCCGCCTCATTATTCGTCATATCCCCTCCAAAATCCGCATATATCCATCTTGTAGACCCACTGCTATCCCGAAAAATACCACCAAAGCCTGCTTGGCCAGGGTTGCCTTTCGAGGCGCCATCAAAATTTAGTTTGATCCTTCCCTCTCCAGGCAAACTAAAATGCTTAGGACTCGGCACTCCACCTGGGGGTCGCTTCCTTGTGTTCGGGTAGATCATTGAGATATCCAGGTTAAGTTTCGAGATTATCCGCTGCTCTGCTGGATTCAATTGCCAATCCTGATCATCCCAAGCCTCTGATAAGATTGTTTCTTTAATTGACCTGCAAACTACCTCCCAAATACTCGTTTCATCCCTTTGTCTGTCTTGGAAGATTCGTCTATTACGCTCTTTCCAGGTTTCCCATACTATAAAACCCACAGCCAACGTCCATATCCTTCGAACCACCTTACTTTGAAAATTGCCCGTGCCCCACTGGAGCACTGTATTCCTATGATTCTCAGGATCCCTATTTGTCTGCCCAAATAATACCCTGATCTCCTCCCATAACCCTCGGATGAAAAGACATTTGTTCATAATATGCTCCTGAGTCTTAACCTCCTTATTGCAAAGGTAGCATTTTGATGGCCCATTCATACCTCTCTTCTGAATATTATCCCATGTCAATACTCGTCCTCTACACAACAGCCAAACAAAATACGTTACTTTAGGCCACCAATTGTTTCGCCAAATCTTTTTCCACTCCACGAGATCCGCCACTCTTTCCTCCCTTGTCACCTAGTAATACACTTCTTTAACTGTAAACATACCCTTCGTTTCCTTCCCCCATCTAAGAATATCGTGACCATCTCTTATTTTAACTTTTCTAGAGTCTAACTCCTTAATGAATAGCTGGCCAACCTCTTGAGGAATAGTGTTATCAAAATCTTCAGGTTTCTTCTAGACTCTCCATAAGTCATTTTTTGCTCCGAGAGTCCAATAATCTCTTACATACCTCAGGCCTACTCTTTGTGCGCCTTGTTGAACTATATGCAGCTGAGGGAGATCCTGCATGTGGTCCCGCTGTTGCCATCTTTCCTCCCAGAACCAGGCCAAACTGTCGTCCCGGATCTCCCAGAAAGCGAGACTCCTTACTAGCTCCCGGTTAGTACTGGCCAAATCCCACATTGATGACCCTCTTGGAACTTCTTCAGTTCGTAGGCGTCCTTCAATAGACTCCGGCATTCCATATTTCCTATTCCAAATATTTTTCCAGACGTCCATACCTCCCTGAACCCAGCGCCACCATAATTTCGCTCCTAGAGTTTTGTTGACAATCTCAGGATCTCGAACTCCCAATCCCCCTTCATCTTTTCGTTTTATAACATTCTTCCAAGAGACTAAAGTCCATTTCCGTTGCTGTTTCGGTCCCCCCCAAAGAAATTTACCCATGATTTCTCGAATTTTAGAAAAGATCCCTTTTGGGGCTGCCATTAATGATAAAGAGTATATAGGAATAGCTGATAAAACTGATTTCAACAAAACTACCTTACTGGCCAAATTCAAGAGTCGAAACGACCAGTTTGCTAATCTGTTTCGTAGTTTTTCCAATAGATACTGCCAATTGGTAATACGCTTTGGATTCATATCTAATTGCATGCCCAGGTATTTCGTGGGTAAAACACCTTGCCTAAATCCTAAGACTCTGGTTAAATGTAACTTAACAACCTCAGGAGAATTAAAAATAAAAGTACAGGACTTATCTTTATTTATCTCCATACCTGATGCATTCCCAAAGAGTTGGAGGGCCCTCTGAAAATTGCGAACTTCCCTCAGCGAAGCTTCACCAAACAGCATCAAATCGTCCACAAACTGTTGATGTGTAATCGTCAAATTATTTCCCCACAGCTTAAGCCCCTTTATTCGCCCATCTCTGACTTCTTTTTTAATGAGTCGGCTTAATCCTTCCATAGCCAGAATGAATAAAAATGGTGAGATTGGGTCCCCCTGTCGAATGCCCCTGGTAGCCTTGAAGAGATCTGTAGGATTACCATTCACCAGGATCGAAAAATTGGGGGTTGACATCATATTAGCTATCCATGTTATCCAGCGATTCTCAAAACCAAACGCCCTCAAAACCTCCCTAAGATACTCCCAACTCAGCCGATCATATGCCTTAGATAGGTCCAATTTCATTAACAATCCTTTCTGCTTTCTCGTCTTCAATAAATGAATAACTTCCTGAGATACCACAATGCCATCCAGTATTTGTCTTCCTTCCACGAAGCCAGTTTGTTCAGGTGCTATGAGACTAGATAATAGAGGCTTCAATCGCTTTACTATAAGTGTAGAGATAATCTTATATATTACATTACATAGTGCGATAGGTCGATAACCCTGGGGCTCCTCCGATATATTGAATGACAATAAACTAGTGAGTCATACAAGTTCTTGCCAAGTTTCCTATGATGCGTTAAATTAACATTGGCTGGGAAACGCATTTATTACCTTGGCGGTTAACATTAGCCATTGGACAAGTTATGATGGTAAGGTTTCGAAGCACAAGCGTCTTAATGGTTCGAATTATCTGTACTTGTGTTTTTTAAAGATATTTTGTTATAAACTATTAAAAAGTTCAATTTTTGTTGGCGGTTAAGTGTTTAATTTTGGGGAGATAATAAGGTGTGGGCTAAAACAATCGAAATAGTTGGAAATTTAAGAATATAACTGTGGAAAATGAATAATTTGAAATTATGAATATATATGGAGAAATAAATATAACATAATATATAAGTTTTTAAGACTAAATTAATTCACAAAGTTGTTTTATAAAATGTTAAGTATAAGATATAAGATTTAAATTTTATGAATATATATGGAGAAATAAATATAACATAAAATATAAGTTTTTAAGATTAAATTAATTCACAAAATTGTATTATAAAATGTTAAAGTATAAGATATAAGATTTAAATTTTATGAATATATATTAAGAAATAAATAAAACAAAACTTTACAGAGCTGCAAACGGAGCCGAGGAACCCTGTTGCGCATGCGACTGCAATCCGTGCTCTGCGCCTACCTGAGCGCAGGCCTTTGGCCATGGCCCCCTCAGATCCGTCTCTGGAGGGGGTCGACTCTCAAAAACCATTTTCAGAACTGGTAAAATCCCTGCCCCCGCAGCGTCCCAGACCCGCCTTATCAAGATTTGTCAAGAAGCTAGATGTGCTTCAGGAAGTTCAACTGCCTCCGGTCTTGCCGCGCATGGCGGCCTTGTCTCTTGCTGAAAAAGGACTCATAGGCCAATTCACATGCCTCTGGCCCTCTCCAAGAATGGTACAAAGATGGGTTGAAAGAAACTGGGCCGACAAGATCCAAGGGAAAATCTCCATCAAGTTCTGTGGGAAAGGGTACTTCACTTTCCACTTTGAATCTAAAGAGGATAAGGACTTAATCTTCAGAAACGGGCCCTATTTCATGGACTCCAGGGGCCTCTATCTCAACAAATGGACTCCTGATTTTGATCCTGAACTGGGCGTCCCCAGCGCTATCCCGGTCTGGGTTCGCCTCCCTCACCTCCCCCTTCATTGCTGGGGAGATGAGTCTGTTCGTGCCATCGGAAATGCTGTGGGCAAATACATCGACCGTAGTGAGCCAAAAGACAACATGCAGGCCTACGCAAGGATTTGTGTGGAAGTGGATCTTGGCAAAGGTCTACCAGAAGCAATAAAACTGAAAGTGGATGAGTGTAGCCATATCCAGCAGCTGGATTATGAGCAGATACCTTTTAAATGCAAGGTCTGCCACGAATATGGACACTTTGCCAATAGATGCCCCAAACTCGTTGATGCAGAAAGTGAGGACCAAGAGGGCCAATGGGAACCGGTCAAAAAGAAGAAATCTGTTCCTCCTCAGAAACCCCCCCAGGAATCTGCTCCTTCAGCTCCCTCTACCTCTCGACCATCTTCATCTTCCCCTCCATCTTCTATCCATCTCTCTTCTGATCCTCCGATCCCCCCCTCCTCTAATCCCTTCCTGGTTTTATCCTCCCTTGATCCACCCTCTATGGACGCCCCTCAGCCCCCCCTGAACCCTTCCGAGCCATCTGATCCCCCCCCCCTTTCCAATCACCTCTTCGCAAGTCTCTCTTGAACCCTCCTATCCTAGACACACCAGACGCAGCACTAAAGAGCATGGAACAGCGAGCGATACTTACAAGAAGCCTGGACCAGGTAGGAAATCAGCAAAGCAACACAGGGACGAGAACGCCCAGAAAGACATAGCCATGGGAACTCAAACACCAATAGAATCCTTCATTTAGGGGAACCAAGAAAAAGAAACAAACCATAAAGAACAAGAGAGGCGAGCACCTCTCCGTACGCCAAGTTCCCAATGATGAAAATACTGTCTTGGAACAGAAGGGGGTTAGGGCACCCCTCCAAAGTCTCTGCCCTCAGAAGTTTAATACATAGCGAAAAGCCAGATATCTTACTTATTCAAGAAACAAAGCAGGATCAGCAAGCAATGAGAAGCATCATAGACCAGCAAAATAAGTACAAAGGGTGTGTAACGATGCAAGAGGCGCTTCGGGAGGCATTGCCACACTTTGGGATCACAACAAGTGGACCTGTGACTCGGTAAACCTACAGCAGCATTGGATCAGAACATTGCTTGAAAGCAGAACGAATGACCAAACAGTAATCATCTATAACGTGTATGTGCCCAATCATTACAGAGAAAAGGAGATATGCTGGGGCGATCTTCAGGCCAGTATCGATAGTGAGCAAAACACAAACATCATAGTGGCTGGAGATTTCAATCTCATATTGCATGCAAACGAAAAAAGGGGCAGAACCTTCTCTCCAGATCCCTTCATAGGTCGGCTGGAAGCTATCATGCAAGATCATGATCTAGTGGACGTGGCCCCAAATAACCGTAGGTACACTTGGAGCAATCGCAGACTTGGTTCGGGCAACATTATGGAACGATTAGACAAGTTTCTCATCAATATCTCTTATCTTTCCTCTTTCTACGTGGGATATGCCACCATTCTCCCCTCTTTTGCCTCTGATCATCATCCCATTACTCTCACGCTGGAGTCCCAATGCCCCCTAGGACCCATTCCGTTCAAATATAGCCCCTTGTGGAATGAGGTGCCTGCTATTAGAGAAATCGTCTAGAGAACGTGGAATCAGCATGTAGAAGGGTCGCCTGGTTTCATATGGGAGACCAAACAAAGAAAAGTCAAGCAAGCTCTCAAAGAATGGGCAAGAGTAAGCTATAAGGAACTTGAGGAGAACAAAAAGAAAATTAAAGGTGAAGTAGAGGAAATCCAGAGGACGATAGAAGAACAAGGACTCTCCCAGCAGAGTATGGAACAAGAAAAGAACCTTTACTCTCTACTGAGTCATATAAACAGGGAGGAAGAATCCAAATGGCGGCTAAAATCCAGGCAGCTCTGGCTCCAAGGAGGCGATAAAAACACTGCATTTTTTCATAAGCAGGCCACAGCTCGTAAAATCAGGAACAATGTCTATTCCATCTTGGATAAGGACGACAACCAGCGAAACACCCAAGAGGACATTAGAAATGCTGCTATAGAGTACTACAAAGATCTGCTCACTGAAACCAAAGGAGAATCTGAGGATTACGAGGACCTTCTCCAACACCTCCCCAAAGGTCTTACCAAGGATATGAACAATAGCCTGAATAAAGAAATCGAAGAGGAGGAAATAAGAAGTTCAATTTGGACTCTGAATCCTGACAAGGCGCCCGGGACTGACGGATTCCCCATATGTTTTTACAGGGAATTCTGGGGTTTAATAAAAAAGGACCTAATCAAGATGATCAGGTGGATCCAGCGGAAGGGCAAGATAGGGGGTTACACTAATGCAAAATTTCTTGCCCTCATCCCTAAAGAAAATCGACCTTCTTCTTCTCCCGGTTTAGGCCCATATCTCTCTGCAACGCCTCTTATAAAATCCTGTCTAAAATCTTGGCTTCTCGTCTCAAACCTCTCCTCTCCTCTTTGATATCTGAAAATCAAGGAGGGTTCTTACCCAACAGGCAAATAACAGACTCTATTCTGCTTGTACAGGAATCTATTCACTCGAGTCTATCTAGGAACGAGAAAGGATTCATCCTCAAACTTGATCTGGCCAACGCATTCGATAGAGTCAGACACTCTTTCCTCTTTGCTGTTTTAAGAAAGATGGGGTTTGAGTTGCCCTTCCTCAGTCTCATTTCATCTTGCATCTCAGGACCTTGGATTTCCCCTCTAGTCAATGGAAGGCCAGGTGATGCCTTTCAATCCTCCAGGGGTCTCAGACAGGGCTGCCCCCTTTCCCCTTATCTCTTCATTCTTATGGCGGAATCCTTCAGTCAAGCTCTGAACCATAACATAAGAGTGGGTCTCATTTCAGGAATAAAATTTGGAAATGGAGCTATGAACATCAATCATTCTCAGTTCGCATACGACACCTTGCTCATTGGAGGAGCCTCCATCACCATAGCACGAAGGTTCAAGTCTCTTCTTGATAGATTTATGGAGTACTTCGAAGGCCTGATCAACCAGCAAAAAAGTTGTATTTATGGAAGGAACGCTTCTAATCAGGTCATTCACAACATTGCAAATATCTTTGGAGTTTCCTGCAATCTAGATTGGACTCATTTCTCTTACCTGGGCATGCCTGTGAGCCTAGGACCTTTGAAAGCAGAAACCTGAGACAACATCATTGACAAGATGAAGAGGAAAGTTCAACAATGCGGTTCAATGTGGCTCAACCCAGCAGGCTGGCTCATTCTTTTGAAATCAGGTATTTCCTCTCTTCCCCTTTATCGCTTTTCTCTTTTCCAAGCTCCTGCCTCTTTCCTTCACAAAATGGATGTTGTTCTACGACATTTTCTCTGGCAAGGGGGGAAACGACAAGAAGAAATTCAACCTTGTCAGTTGGAAACAAGTCATTCAGACTCAAGAAAGAGGGGGTCTCGGTGTTAGGTCTCCCACTTTCACTAATCTTGCCTTTGGAGGAAAGATAATTTGGAGACTCATCACTGGCCCTCCGGCGTGGTGGAAATAGGTCCTGGAAAGCAAATATCTGAACTTCCCCAGGCAGCAACTCCTTGACTCTGCTATACCCAATAGGGATTCCTCAAAAATTTGGCGACTGTGCAAAAAAGCTATTCCAATGATGACTCAGAATATTTCCAAAGTTCCTAGGGGAGGATCTAGCATAAACATTGGGGCTGATAAAATCTTGGGACAACAGCCAATAAACAGGCACAATGAAGTTGTTCCTATCTTGACTTTCCTCAACAACAGAGGGATATTCTATCTGGACCAAATCTCTAGATGGGACCCTTTGTCTCACCTTTGGCTCGGATGGACGTTCCCTGCCAGCCCAAGTGAAATCAATAACAGCTTAACTGCTCTTTTGTCTCTGCTTCATGGCAAAGCACCTATCAAGAAAAACGAGAAGGACAGCTTCCAATGGGACCCCACAGGAACAGATTATTCTATTCAGGCAGGCCACCAGTATATCAACAATAGCACCCACCACATACCGTTATGGAATCAATGGAGAATTGTATGGAAATCTAAGGCGTTGCCCAAAAACAAATTCTTTACTTGGACCCTTCTCAAAGGGAAGATATTAACAGCAAAGAACCTGCAAAAGAGGGGCATTAATGGGCCATCTTGCTGCCCCAACTGTTGTGGCATTGAGGAAACCATGCATCATCTATTTGTCGACTGCACCTATGCTATGGACTGTTGGAAAAAATTAGAATTTGTTGATAAGCTCCCATGGACTTCCCAACATTCAATAGTGGAAATGATCCTCGCCTGGAAAAAGAACTGCCCCTGGGGAAATAAGGGAAGCAATCTAGTGAAGAGAGTTTGGAACACTCTTCCCTACACTATGCTTTGGAGTATCTGGCTAGCAAGAAACCGGCGAATTTTCAAGGACAAAAGCACAACATCAAAAACTATCAGCAACAAGGCAAAGAACCTTGCGCTCGAAACCATTTCAGTCAAAACTCGCAGCAGCATCGATGTAACTAAATACAGTGTTGAGGAAAGATACTTCATCAGCTACATTCTAGACAAAAACAATGGCACTCAGAAAGGTAAGACAGAGAAAGTCCAGAACAATCAGGAAATCCACCCATGGAAAATCAGGCTAAAGGAGGAGGAGTTTTCCAACTGGTTGCAGAACTGCAACAGCTATTACCTGTTTTTTGATGGAGCATCTAAGTCAAATCCAGGAATAGCTGGAGGAGGAGGCCTGATCCTTAATGCTAATGGGGAATGCATTCTCTATTACGAATGGGGTCTTGGGAACTTATCCAACAATCGGGCAGAGGCATTAGCTCTTTATCAGGGATTAACTCAGCTTAGCAGGCTTGGGATAAGAACTGCAAAGGTTTTTGGAGATTCCTCGGTGGTCATAAGTCTTATGATTCATCAAAAAAAGTCACCAAACAACCTCCTACAGCAGATCATCCAGAGATGCCAACTCCTGAACCGAACACTGGGCAACCTGCAATACCATCATATTCTTCGATATCTCAACAAGCAAGCTGACCGGCGTGCAAACAGGGCCTGTGAAAGACCTTTGGGCAGCCTATGCTGCAACGATGTGGTAAGCCAACAATCTCTGCCATGAATTGATACTCTGTTTTCTGCTCCAATCCTTCCTGGTCTGATGCCAAGAAGTGGCCTCACCCCTTCCAGAAATTCAGCCACTACTTTATTTCCTTCAGAATTAGGTGCAGAATTGATCTTTCTAACGCTCTGTCCCTCATTCGCTCTACCTTCACCTGTTCTTGTTACACCTCAGCCCTCTCATTTTTCTGGAAAAGATTCCATGCCTTCTTTTGATCCCATATGGATCCCGCCTGTTCTCCCCAGGCCGATCCTCGACTACCCTGCCCCATTCACCAATATCCCTCAACGCATTACTCAGCCCTTTTAACTCATATGATGGCAACTTTACTGGACTCTAGCGATGGAGTGACACTTTTGGAACACCTCTCTGTTAATTATAATACGCTGTCAACCATAGTTTCATAGCTTGGTCATCATGGAACCTATCTTCTTCAACTCGAGATAAGAGGCAACCAGGAGGAGGTGCTCAAAGCAGCTCAGAATCTTTTGAAGAATTTCTTCAACAGCGAAAACCTGAATTCCTCAAGTAGAAAAGTGGAAAAATTATTCAGCTCAGCATCATATTCATATTAGCATATATCATAAATGAACTGTCGTTGTCAATTTCTGCTATTTCAACTTGTAAGAGTTTATTCTTGTCGAGAATCATTTAAAACAAGAACAAGCAGGATCAAGGAGAGCTTTCTGTTATGTAACTCCACAGATCTTGAACTTCTTAGGCATCTATTGTACTTAAGGAGTCCTGACTCCCACTTTTTTTCAGAGATTAATACAACAACCAAACTTGTCAAAAAAAATATATATATATTGAGAAATAAATATAACATAATATATAAGTTTTTAAGATTAAATTAATTCACAAAGTTATATTATAAAATGTGAAGTATAAGATATAAGATTTAAATTTTATAGTTGTGAAATAGACATTTTTATATAAAAATTAATAATTAAAATTATCTCTTTACTTAAAAATATATATGTGTAAAAAAGATTTTTTTCAATATTGATTAACAAAATAGTGATCTAAATGGACTCTTCATAAAAAACAAAAAAACCTTTTTCAACCGCCATTAACACAGTGAATAATGTTGACCTTTTGTTATATTCATCCTATGTCACCATCAATTGAGATAATTTAAGGAGATATTTCATATATATGTGGGAAATAATTTGTCTTAAAAAAAATATATATTTTTTTATTTACATAATTTGTAAAGAAACATATTAGTGATTTAATACACTTTTCATCCCAAAAAATATTCAAGGAAATTTATTTAAGAATAGTTAACTAAGATAATAATGTTTATGTCACATACTTACCACTTGACACATACTTCAACCAAGTATAAAAAAAATTCTATTAACGTGAAAAATATTAACCTATGTATATAAAATGAATGTGTTAACCAAAATCATACATCAGGGTACCCATTCAAATATTTTCAAAAGTGTAAGTCATGTTTTAATTAATTACACAGTTGATATTTACAAATATTATTAATTTCATTGGTGACCCCATTGCTCTGATCCTCCGACCTTAATCCATCATTATATATATAGACAATTACACAATGGAAGATTCTGGAAAGGTTTCCCATGACAACTTCCTGTCTATGATGGCACAGGTGGATTATTCATAGTTGTTCATGGTTTACTACTTGATCGTATGACTGAGGTTTGCTCGGGAAGGGTTAGGGTAACTAACCCCTACCTTGACTGCCTCCTCTCTCCACCATTTCATACCTACAAGTTGGGTAGAGTGACACAACGATTCCGGGTGGATCCAACTAGATGTTCACTAAATTTACCCAACCTCCACAGGTAATCACTCAGCACAAACTTCAGGTACTTACATTCTTTTCTGAGAAGGAGTTTACTTAAGTCCATTTAAATATTGACTAAACTCTACAACTCTTTTACTTTGCAGGGTTACACCAGCATGGCTTCAATTGGATTGCAACCCTTCGACATTCCAACAGGTTTCAGAGAAGGGTCTTTCTTAGCACAAGAAGGTCTTTAATCGTTGAACGCCGATCCCAAGGTAATACCTTTATTGCAAGGAAACCCATAATATGATTGTTTTCCCTAAATGTTTTCAGTGTTTTCTTATAATATCATTGGTCGAACTTGATAGGTTGAACTCCATCGCCCATCAGGTTTTCGGGCTTCATGAACCAAGTTTTCAATCCCACCCATCAACCCAATAGAATTTTCTAGGTATGCCTCCAATTAACTTCATGGTTTCTATCATGTGCCTTCTCTTCAGCGTCCAAAACCAAGCCCCAAATTTTGTCTCTTTGCAGGTACCCACGATGGATTCCATGCAATGACTCTTTCCTAGAAGAGTCTGAGAGACCATATCCTATGGATTTTCTGTTAGGGTTTTTATTGTTTCTCCATTTTTGGTCAGTTCTGAATTAATTATGAAGAAGGCAAACCCGTGTGAAGGTTCTTGTTTCTTTTCAAATGTATATAGTCTTTAAAGTTTTTGTTGATGGGCTTAATATTTTTATATGTATATATTGTCATTTTTATGGTTATAACTAAAACTTGCATCCCAAACTCTAGTTTCGAGGGTCTCGTCTAGCTAGATTGGTGCTCGAGCATGATGTAGTTTGTATTTCCCTATGAAATATATGAAACAATGAACTTCAGTTATTAGGAAATTGTAAATATTATTTGCCAAATAGATTTCTTTTGATTCCATGTTTAATTATGGATTTATGTTTTCCATCTCCAATTCAAATACCTGTCTTTTTTAAATTTTCTATATTGGGTTTCTTTTGTTGGTTATGTATAGAGTGTTAAAGGTATTTTTCCACCTAACTTTATCGTCAAGTTTGGTTAATAGTTTTCACTCCCTGGTTCTAGAGGGGGACTCAACATGGCTATCGGTTCCTCTATCGTGGTCGGGTCTCAACCCTCTCCAGGACCACCAATAACCCTTAATCAATATTCCTTGTGATTGAAATATTACAAGAAATCTAACACAGATTATGTAAGTGGTTATTCCTTAGGAAAATTAGTAATAATGGTTTCTTTTTCTTTATTTATCCTTGGCCTAGTTGTTTCTATTAAATTTCCAACCTTCTTTAAGGTTAGTCATGAAAAGGAGGCTAATCTTGATTACCTCTCAGTTCCCCACTCTCGTTATCTGGTTATGTATTAGTCTCAGGGATAACATACAGTCATAGACATACTCAATATGTTCATTAAATATAAACAAAATAACATTGTGTACGCATGAAATATTTTCTGTAACTTTCATTACGTTCACTAAATAAAAACAAAAGAGCATATGCATGCAATATTTTCTGTAGCTTTCCAATAACTCCTTCACATACTATTTTTACATTTTGCAAACCTGTCACATTAACATAAAGGGGTAAATTTTACATAAATCCGCTACTGTGAAATTAGAGGGTTTCTTTTCTTTCCACATATTCATTTATGACATTGTAACAAAATAATAAGATTAATTAAACCAACTACTTCTTACTGACAAAATTTAGACAAGTATAAAAATTTACTAGTAATCACTTATCTGATTCACAGTCTTCCAAGAATTCAACAGGGCTGAGTTGATCCACCCAACCATGAGAAGGGAAATTACATCCACTGATACCCCTCAAGCTTCCACTTTAGAGTAGTATGCACAGTCTTATCAGAATCCAACAATAGACATCAGGACCATTGTCTAGCCTAATACCATCTGATTCTCTATCTGTTCAATGTTTTCCACTAGCCCAAGTCTAGCTCAAGATTACCTTTAGGCAACGTCCTTCCAACACCACAGATCATTTCTTTATTTTCTGTCCTCTAGGACTCCAAGATATCAAAACCCCTATCTCCTGAGATATTTCTCTTTTATCCAGGGAGAGAGTGGCAATAGTCATAATTGTCTAACAATTAGAATTCATTACAGGTCAACCCTCTTGAACTCCAACAATTATTCACATAACATTTATGTTTAATTAAATAATTCACAAAGTCCACTAGGCTTCTTGAGCCCACTTAATCATGGTCTCATGTAATTAATAAAAATAAAAATAAAATAACTAACAATAATTTATGTTACCAGTGGGTCTTTCATCTTCCCTCCCTTGGCGTAACATTGTCCTCAGTGTTTACTCTAGCCCATGGAACAAATCAGGATAGGATTGCTGCATAATATTTCCATCTTGCCATGCGGCCTCCTCTAGGCTAAAGTGTTTCCATTGCACCTTAACCTCAGTGAAAACTCACTTTCGCAGTGTTGCTTCTCTCTGATCGAGGATACACTACAGTTCTACCAAGAACTCTTTGTCCAGTTCAACTTATCAAATAATCATTAGTTGAGATTAGTTCATATATCCTCAATTCATTGTGTACATATTTTTTAAAAATTTAATTCATCAGTTACGTATATGTATTTCCAGATAGCAATGTGTCTGGAGTCATACACATATTTTTTTAACAGGGAGACATGGAAGACATTATGAACCTTTACATAGCTTGGGAGGGCAAGCTAATAGGTTATCGACCTTGTTCTTCCCAAAATATGGAAATTTCCACAGTAGCAAAGCACCAATTTAGCACAACCACCACACTGTAAGGTAATTTTCTTAGGTTTAATTCATACGTAAACATGATCCCCCACTTGGAACTCTTTATAAGTTCTTTTCCTATATGCATATATCTTTTTCCTTTCTTGGGGATCTTTCAAATTATACCGAACTCTTTTAACCTCTTGCACCATTTCCTTGAGCATGTTAGGTCCTAACATCATCTTGTCTTCTAGACTACTCCAGTTAGTAGTTTTCTTACATCTTCTACCATATAGTACCTCATAAGGACCCATTTTTAATGATTCATGGTAACTGTCATTATAGGAATATTCGACCAAGTGAACGTATTCTTCCCACTTTGTTGGTTGTTGCATTACATACATCCATAACTTGTCTTCCAACACTTGATTCACTCGTTTGGTCTGACCATCCATATAAGGATGGCACATGGTACTAAACTGGATTTATGTACCTAGCCCTGTAAAAAGAGCCTTCCAAAATGCGGATGTGAACTTCACATCCTTGTCTAAAATCACGACCTTCAGCATGCCATGCAATTGAAATATTTATTTCAAAAGGATGTCTACAATTTCCACTATCTTATAGGTAGATTTACCAGGAATAAAGTGGGTTGTTTTACTAAATTTGACTACCACCACCAAGATAGAGTCATGCTGTTTTTTTCTTTTGGGTAGCCTAGCTATAAAATATAACGTAATCATCTATGATTTCCATTCAGGAATAGGGATAGTATTGAGTAGTCTCCAGGATGCTAAGACTCAACTTTTACATGTTGTCATTCCAAACATTTGGCCAGATACTTAGCGATGTCTTTCCTCATACCAGGCCAAAAATACAACCTCTTGATGGCAGAGAATAATACTTTCTACCCTAGATGAGCAACATAGGGACTATGGTGGTATTCATCCAAAAACATTTGCTTAATAACCATTTGATTAGGAACATATATCCTTCCTTTGTAAGTTAACTGATTTTTACCATTTATACTATATTCAGATTGCTTACCAGAGTTCTGCATTTTCTTGGTTTGTTTCCATATAAATTCATATTATGGGTCCTTAATAGTAACTTCTTTAAGTTGTTTAGATACATCAAATTCAATGCGGTGATACCTAATTTCATAAACATAGTGCACCTTCCTACTTAAGGAATCCACTACCAGTTATCCTTTCCTTAACGCATCTTATATCAAAGTCAAACTCGCTCAGAAATGTATTCCACCTGGCTTGTAGCACATTCAAATTAGGTTCTTTGAAGAAACTGGTTAAACTACTTTGATCTGTCATTAGTAGAAATTTCTTCCCCAACAAATAATCGTGACACACTCTTGAAGCATGTACTACTCTAGTAAGCTATAAATCATAAGTTGAATATCGTTGCTCATGATCCTTCAACTTACATGATTCGTAAGCTACTAACTTTTCGTCCTGCATTAAAACTCCCACAACTTGACATGTGTCCATGCATACTACAAATTCCTTCTTTGGATCAATAACGTTTAACACTGGTGCTGATGTTAATAAGTGTTTCAATTCTTTGAAATTGCGTTGGAATTTAGTTGTCCACTTGAACATTCTCCCTTTCTTTTGTAGAGATGTTATGGGGTAAGAAATTCTGGAAAACCCCTCAATGAAATGATAATAGTACCCGACTAATCCCATGAAAGACTGAATGTCCACAACATTTCTAGGAACATGACAATCCAGGATAGTTCTGATTTTTTTTGGATCAACAAAAATAGCTTCGGAAGATATTACATGTTCCAAATATTGTATTTGTTCCTTGAGAAGGTCACATTTACTAAATTTGGAATAGAAATGGTTTTCTCTTAAATTTTGTAGAAATATTCACAAATTTTCCTTATGCTCCTCCGTGTTCTTCGAAGAGATCAAAATATCATCAATAAAAATCAAAGCAAACTTGTCTAAATAGGGGTGAAAATTTCCATTCATCAAATTCATGAACATTGCAGAAGTGTTTGTAAGCCCAAAAGGCAACATAATAAAATCATAGTGATCATAACATGTTCTAAATGTTTTTTTACAAATGTCCTCATCCGTAATTTTGATTTGATCATACCCAAATCACAGGTCAATCTTAGAGAAGACCGAGGCATGCTTAACTTGGTCAAACAAATCATTGATTCTTGGAAAAGGGTACTTATATTTTATAGTTAATTTATTCAAATATCTATAATCGATACATAATGGCAAGGTGCCATATTTTTTCTTCACGAACAACACTGGTGCTCCCCAGGGTGATACACTCGGGTGAATGTATCCCTTATCGAGTAGCTCTTGTAATTGCATCTTAAGTTTGGTTAACTAAGGGATGCTCATATGGTATGGGGATTTTGACAATGGGGTTGCTCCAGGAACAAGTTCTATGGTAAAATAAATGCTCCTTCTTGGTGGTAACCCCAAAATATCCTTTGGGAATACATCTACAAATTCTTGAACTATAGGTATGCTTTCCATAGAGGTCATATTATCCTTGTTATTGGTAGAAGACACCTGTACTACAAAAATTTGACAACCTTTCCTGGCACATTTATTCAATTGATTAGCAGTAATAGATCTCAACTTAATATTTCTTTTAATACCCTAAATTTCTTGTCTATTCCCTCCTTCTGTGAAGAAATTAAGTGTTTTATATTTACAATTTATTAGGGTCCAATACCCTTCCAACCAACCCATCCCAATCAGCACGCCATAATATCCTAGAGGTAACACATTTAAATCTACTTCAATTTTTTGTCCTCCCATATCTATAAGACAACCTTCCACCTTGGCGGCTACCTTGTGTTTGGCCCCAGTGGCTAGTTGCACAAACCAAGATTTTTTAAACTTAATACTTGGCAATTGACATAACTCAATTGTATTAAGATTGACATAACTAAGACTTGCCCTTGGATCAATTAAAATAGAGATAGGATGATTAGCTATCTTACCTTCAAATTCAATCATCGCAGGTTGGTACTCTACTTGATGATCTTCCAAGGCTACATTAATTCTTGGTATATTTCTAGCTACATCTCCCATTGTAGAGGCTTCTTGAACACTCGCAATTGGTTTTGTTCTAGCACGGTGGGGATAATTCTTGTAATAGTGGGGTTCTGCACAACCCCAACACTACAAGGGTGACTTCTATGACTGTCCTAATTATAATTTAGTTGGTACTTATGTCTACTTGAATTCATTAGGTGATCTAGTTTTTTGTTGGATTTTCCCTAGGGAGCCTCCCACTTGCTTCCTAGGTACATATTTATTACGAGGAAACTTGGTGCTTTTATTATGATTTGGAAAACTTTTTAGTCCATTTTCACCCATCCAACCTTTGTTGTTTTCTCCCTTTTGTCACATATGTTGATAGCAAATACGAGCTTTCCTTATGGTATCATCCATTGTCTTAGGATTATCGAACTCCAACATCTCCTTCATGTACGATGGAAGGCTGCTTATAAAAGGTTGCACCTTCACTTTATCCTCTCATATATAAGGGACATAACATAACAAAGAGTTAAACTTGGTTACAAAATAATCCATGGACTACTATCCCAACTTTAAATCATGAAACTCTTTCTCCTTTTCATCATAAAATCTTTCCATTAGATATTTATGCTTAAAATATTTCAGGAAGGTGTCCCAAGTCACTTTTTTCTCATCAATTCTACACACTATTTTTATTTCCTCCCACCATAATGTAGCTTTACCTTACAACTGATAAACCACTAGCCTAGCCTTTAAATTATCATGATACTCATAAATATGAAAATACTTGTTCATATTAATTAGCCAAGCTTCCACAAACTCCTCTGCTTCTCCATCAAACTGTGTGTTGGGTTGTGTTATATTCTTTCCACGACTAGCCCATGTATTTAACCGGGGGTTTAGAGGTGGGGCAAAGCCCCCCCTTCATTGTGCCAATTGCATATCGGGGAGGTCACAGGGGGTTTGAGGGGTGCAGGTAACCCCACTCTATGGGGTCTGGGGCAGCGCCCCAAAAAAAATTGTTTTTGGACCTATATTAGGTTGGGCAGACCTACCTATGGTTTTGTGCATGATTTTTCACACATGGTTTTGGATGCAATGGTTTTCGGTCCATGGTATTGGATGCTTCGGCATGTATAAAAATTTATTGTAACATTGAAAGGAACATAATGAAAAATCAAGCTAGTAGTCCCAGTTTTGGGATCCAGGGGAAAATCTCTGTGTATATGTGTTTTAGGTGTTATGCTCTCACATTGTTTATTTTCTGTGTTTTATAATTATTATGCAGGTAATTTCTGTACAGGGTTAAAACCGACATTTGGTATCAGAGCTGTTTTAGCTTCAACGGGATGCCTTTGTTGCTGAGGGGTTTTTTTCAAGCCTGTGGTAGACCTTGTTCAGTGGGAGATCTGCGAGATCGATTCTGGTGGTGAAAGAAGATGTTGAGTAGTGGAAAGACAGAGATCGATAAATTTAATGGTCAGAGTTTTGAGTTGTGGAAACTCAAGATGGAGGATATATTGGTGGATAAAGATCAGTGGATCGTGGTAGATCCGGGTACTAAACCAACAGCAGTGTCAGGTGAAGAATGGAAGAAGTTGGATTGGAAGGCAAAGAGCACAATACAATTGTGTGTCTTAGATTCAATATTCTTGAATGTATCAGGGGAAGCTATGACAAAGGCTTTGTGGGACAAGTTAGGGACTTTGTACTAATCTAAGTCTCTGGTGAATAAACTGTTCCTACGGAAAAGACTGTATAACCTAAGGATGAAAGATGGAGACTCGGTGACAAAGCATCTAAACGCATTTAATATTGTGGTAAGTCAGTTATTATTTGTTGATATTAAAATTTTAGATGAAGATAAGTGCATCAGTTTGTTGTGTTCTCTACCAGATTCATGGGATAGTCTGGTTATTGCAATAGGTAGCAATGCAACTGCCTTGCATTTTGATGAAATTGTCTCATCCTTGCTGACGGAGGAGATGAGACAAAAAAATATGGAGAGCCAAAATGGTGATGCCTTGTCTGTATGAGGATGGTCCCAGAACAGAAACAAAAATAAGTCATCAAGTGGGAGATCTAAATCTAGAGGGAGATCTAAATCTCTAGGAAATCCTGTAAATGTGGTGTTCTGGAAATGCGGAAAGGAAGGGCACTACAAAAGGGACTGTAAATCTAAAACTCCTAATAAAGGAAAGGGATCTGATGATGCTACTTTTGCAGAGGCGAAAACCACCTCAGATGAAGGTGGGGATGTGTACTTGGCTTCTTCAAGTACACATGTAGATCATGAGGCATGGTTGATTGACTCAGGTGCATCCTTTCACTTCACTCCCTATAGAGAGTGGTTCTGCGAGTATGAGAAATATGATGTTGGTGATGTCCTCTTGGGGGATGACAAGAAGGCTAGAATCATTGGTCGCGGAAAAGTAAAGTTGAAGTTGCAAGGTGGAAGGGTTAGAACACTTCTGGGTGTTCTGCATATCCCTGCATTAGCCAAAAATCTGATTTCTGTAAGCAAGTTGGATGATGCAGGTGTAAAAATAGTGTTCGAGAAGGATACCTACAAGATGGTTCAGGGGGCACTGGTATTGATGTGAGGAGTTTGAATTGGAACTCTATACAAGCTACAAGGTAGCATTGTTGTTGATGGGTGCAACAATTCTGTGGTTCCTAAAAGTGGAGCAAAAAATCTAGTGGTCTCTGGAGAGAAGACCATGATGTGGCATCAAAGGCTTGGACATATTGGAGAGAAGGGCCTTCGAATACTTCATGGTAAAGGTATGGTAGAAGGTATGAGTAATAGCTCTCTAGATTTTGATTTCTGTGAAAAATGTGTATATGGGAAGCAGAATCAGGTGAGTTTCCCCTCTGGTGCTAAGAGGGCGAAACATATACTAGAACTTGTGCACAGCGATGTGTTTGGACCTGTGAAGGTTCCATCACTGGGTAAGTCTATGTACTATGTATCATTTATAGATGACTTCTCAAGGAATACATGGATATATTTACTTAAGAAGAAATCTGAATTCTTTGACAGGTTTAAAGAATTTAAGGCTCTAGTGGAAAACTAGACAGAGAAGAAGATAAAGGTGTTGAGGACAGATAACGGTGGAGAGTTTTATAGCAAGGAATTTGAACAATTTTGTAAGAAGTGTGGTATAGCACGACAGAAGACTACTCCATACACACCTGAGCAAAATGGAGTTGTAGAAAGAATGAACAAGACGTTGATGGAAAGGGCAAGAAGCATGCTCAGTGGTGTCAGGTTAGGACAGGAATTCTGGGCAGAGGCGGTGGAGACAGCATGTTACCTGGTCAACATATCACCTTCATCAGCGTTGGAGGATAAGGCTCCACAAGAGGTATGGACTGGTAAGAAACCCTCTCTTTCACATCTGAAGGTATTTGGATGTGATGCATATGTACATATTCCAAAGGAGAAACGAACCAAGTTGGATAGTAAATATTAAAAGTGCATCTTTATTGGGTATAAGGATGGTTTAAAGGGTTATAAGCTTTGGATCCCAGTAACAAGGAAGGTTGTGTACAGCCGAGATGTGGTGCTTAGAGAGGTAAAAGATGTTATTCAACATGAAGTCCAACCAAAGGGACCTGAGAAGATAGAGTTTGAGCTTAAGGAGGAAGAATGAGACTCTACAACAAAGGAGGAATCAGAAGATGAAGAGCCACAAACTCTAGGTGTGAGAAGATCAATTCAAGAAAGAAGGTAGCCAGAAAGGTATAGTCCTTCTGCTTTCTGTTCAAATTTTTATTTATCTATTACTGACGATGATCCCAGAACTGTGAAGGAAGCAGTAGATTTGGAGGATGGAAAACTCTGGAAAGAGGCCATGTTTGATGAAATGGAATCTTTGCACAAAAATGAGGCTTGGGATCTGGTGGAGTTGCCGGTTGGAAGGAAACCCATTGGTAGCAAATGGGTGTTCAAGAAGAAGATCAAATGCATAAGGAAAGGTGGAGACATACAAAGCTCGGTTGGTAGAAAAAGGTTATTCCCAAGTGCCAGGAATTGATTTTGGTGATATTTTTTCTCCTGTTGCCAATGTAACTTCTATTAGATTACTTTTATCTATTGCTGCTGCTTTTGATTTTGAGGTAGAACAAATGGATGTGAAGATAGAATTCTTCACGGGGATCTGGAAGAGGAAATCTACATGAAGCAACTTGAAGGCTTTGCGGTGAAGGGTAAGAAAGAACTAGTATGCAGGTTAAAGAAGTCTCTGTACGGGTTAAAACAGTCACCAAGGATGTGGTATCAGAAATTTGATACATTTATGCGGGGACTTGGCTCCACCAAAAGCGAAGAAGATCACTATGTGTATTTTAAATTAATTGGTGACTGTGTTATTTATCTGGTCTTGTATGTGGATGATATGTTGCTAGTTGGAAATGACAAAGAAATTATCCACGATTTGAATACCCAATTGTCCTCCAAATTCGACATGAAAGATCTTGGTGCTGCAAACTATATTTTGGGCATGGAAATTAAAAGAGATCGAACAAAGAGGAAGCTTTGGTTAAACCAAAGGAAGTATGTTGAGACAATATTGCAGAGGTTTAATATGCAGGATAGTAAACTGGTGAATGTTCCTATTCATGTAGGTGTGAGGTTATTTGCTGAACAGTGTCCCAAGACACAAGAAGAGGAAGAGGACATGTCCCGTGTTCCATATGCAAGTGTAGTCGATAGCCTGATGTATGCAATGATCTATACTAGACTAGACATTGCACATGTAGTGGGAGTATTGAGAAGGTTTATGTCAAAACCAGGGAAGGAGCACTAGGCAACAGTGAAGTGGGTTTTCAGGTATTTGCGTGGCGCTAGTGGTTATGGTTTATGCTACCAAGGAAGACCAGGATTGGACAGGGTGTTGGATATTTGTGGCTTTTTTGATGCAGAATGGGCTGGAGATCTAGACTAGAGAAGATCTACAAGTGGGTATGTGTTTAACCTATTTGGAGGTGCAGACAGTTTGATGAGTAAGAAACAATATGTAGTGGCACTATCAACTACAGAGGCAGAATACATGGCATCCACTCATGCAAGCAAGGAATTAGTTTGGTTGCAGAGATTATGTTCAAGTATGGGGTTAGTACAGGGAGCTATAAGGATAGACTGTGACAGCGAAAGTGCAATTTTCTTGGCAAAGAACCCTAAATATCATTCAAAGACAAAGCACATTGATGTTCAGTATCACTTTGTGAGGGGTATGATAGAAGACAAAAAGGCGTTGCTGGTAAAGGTGGACTATTTGAAGAATATTGCAGATGCATTGACAAAATTTGTGAGCTCTGAGAAGTTCTCTTGGTGTAGAGAAACAATGGGCATCGCAGGGCTGGATAAATGACTAAGATCTCTTGTGGCCCCCTGTGGAAAGAAAACAACAAGTGGGAGAATGTTGCATTGTGTTATATTCTTTCCACGACTAGTCCACATAGTTAATAGGGGGGGCTAGAGGGGGGGTAGAGCCTCCCCTTCGTTGTACCAATTGCGTAGCGAGGGGGTCACAGGGGGTTTGAGGGGTGTAGGTAACCCCACTCTATGGTGTCCGAGGCAGTTCCCCAAAAAATTTTGTTTTTGGACCCTATATTAGGTTGGGCGGACCTACCTATGGTTTTGCACATGATTTTTCGAATACGGTTTTGGACGCAATGGTTTTCGGTCCATGGTTTTGGATGTGATGGTTTTCGCTCCATGGTATTGGATGCTTTGGCATGTATAAGTATGTATTGTAACATTGAAAGGAACATAATGAAAAATCAATCTAGTAGTCCCGGTTTGGGGATCCAGGGGAAAATCTTTGTGTATATGTGTTTTATGTGTTATGCTCTTGCATTGTTTATTTTCTGTGTTTTAGAATTCGCATGCAGGTAATTTTTGTACAGGGTTAAAACCTACACTATGGGGGATTTATCTTTTTAAATTACCCGTGAAATTTTATGTTTGGCCTCTTAGCCCCCCTGTCACCAGAGTTGTTACCATACTCTTCCCCATTATCCATTCGAGCTCCTTCACTCTCTACATGTTCTCTCTGTTGTCACTGTGCCTCTTCCCTATTTTTATTATCTATACTAGGATCCATATTCTTCTGATTTTTTTCTATTCGAGAGACTTTTCACGATCCTTTCTTGTTCCAAACTTAATCTCTCATTATTTGCCCTTAAATTCATCATCTTAGCTCGAAACTACTGGACGGTATCTAACAACATACCATTTACATTTGTAGTGCCTTCCCCTAATTGGACCCACATCTCTGGATTGGTCCGAGCTCCTGTTGCAGGTCCCCTATGTGGGGTAGCTCCAAATCCCCTCCTCATTCTTCTTCAGCTACTCCTCACTTCATCTCTGTGAATTATGAACACTTTGGTTATTTTCAATTTCCCACAAGGTCGCAGTGCTGCAAGTTGTGGCTCTGTTACCACTTTAAAGGGCATTCCAAGTGATCTCTAACAAACTTGTCACATACATTAACCAAGCATAAAAATAAATTCTATTAACGTGAACAAGATCAACCCCATGTATATAAAAAGAATATGTGTTAATCAAAATCACACATTGGTGATACCCATTCATATATTTTCAAAGGTGTAAGTCATGTTTTAATTAATTACACAGTTTATATTTACAAAGATTATTAAGTTCATCAGTGACCCCATTTTTTTGGTCCTCTAACCTTAACCCGTCATTATATCTATAGAAAATTACACAGTGGAAGATTCTGGAAAGGTTTCCTACCAGAAACTTCTAGTCAATGATGGCACGGGTGGATTATTCATAGTCGTTGATGGTTTTCTCCTCAATATGATGATTGACGTTTGTCGGGAAGGGTTAGGGTAAATAACTCCTACCCTGACTACCTTCTGTATCCACCATTTCTCACCTACAAGTTCGGCATAGTGACCCAATGATTCTGGGCGGATCCAACAAGATGTTCACTAAATTTACCCAACATCCGCAGGTAATCACTCGACAAAGACTTCGGGTACTTACATTCTTTTCCAAGAAGGGGTTCATTTAAATCCATTTAAATCTTGACTAAACTCTGCAACTCTTTTACCTTGCAAGGTTACACCAACCTGGCTTCAACCGGATTGCAACCCTTCAGTGTTTTGGTAGGTTTCAGAGAAGGGTCCTTCTTAGCATAAGAAGGTCTTTAATCGTTGAATGTTGGTCCTAAGGTAATACCTTTATTGCAAGGAAACCATAGTTTGATTATTTCCTTGAATGTTTTCAGGTTTTTGTTCTAATATTACTAGTCAAACTGAACATGTTGAACTCCATCACCCATCATGCTTTTTGGCTTCACGAACCAAGTTTTCAAGCTCACCCATGAACCCAACAAAATCTTTCAGGTATGCCTTTAGTTAACTTTATGGTTTCTGTCATGTGCGTTCTCTTCAGCCTCCGAGACCAAGCCCCAAATTTTGTCTCTTTGCAAGTACCCATGATAGATTCCATGCAATCAATATTTCCTAACAGAGTTTGAGAGACCATAGCCCGTGGATTTTCTATTAGGGTTTTTACTGTTTCTCCATTTTTGGTCGCTTCTAAATTAATTATGAATTAGGGAGACCCGTGTGAGGGTTCCCATTCCTTTTCAAACTTATACAGTCTTTAAAGCTATTGTTGATGGACTTAATACTGTTATATGTATATATTGTCATTTTTATAATTATAACTAAATCTTTTTGCCCAAACTCTAGTTTCGAGGGTCTCAACCAGCTAGATTGGTGCTCGAGCATGATGTAGTTTGTCTTTCGCTATGAAATTTCTGAAACAATGAACTTCAGTTTTTAGGAAATTGTAAATATTATTTACCAAACAGCTTTCGGTCAATTGCATGTTTTATTATGGCTTTATGTATTTCATCTCCAATTCGAATACTTGTCTTTTTTAAATGTGATGTATTAGGTTTCTTTTGTTTGTTACGTACATAGTGTTAAAAGTATTTTTCCACCTGATTTTATTGTCAAGTCTGGTTAATAGTTTTCACTCCTTGCTTTTAGAGGGGGACTAGAATTGGTTGTCGGTTCCTTTATCATGGTCGGGTATCAACCCTCTCTAGGACCACCAACAACCCTTTATCAGTATTCCTTATAATCAAATTATTACAAGAAATCTAACACATAGATTATGTATATGGTTATTCCTTAGGAAAATTAGTAATAATGGTTTCTTCTTCTTTATTTATCCCTGTCCTGGTCATTTTCTATTAAATTTTTAGCCTTCTTTAAGGTTAGTCATAAAAATGAGGCTAATCTTGATTACCTCTTAGGCCCCCACTCTTGTTGTCCAGTTATGGCTTAGTCTCAGGGATAACATACAATCACAGATATACTCATTCTATTCATTAAATATAAACAAAAGAAAATTGTGCATGGACGCAATATTTTATGTAACTTTCACTATGTTCACTAAATATAAAAAAAATAGCAATGTGTGTGCATGCAATATTTTCGATAACTTTCCAAGGACTCCTTCACTTAATATTTTTACAATTTGCAAACCTGTCATATTAACATAAAGGGGTAAAGTTTACATAAATCCACTACTGTGCAATTACAGGGTTTCTTTTCTTTCCACATATTCATTTTCGACATTGAAACGAAAATAATAAGATTAATTAAACCAACTACTTGTCATTGACAGAATACAGATAAGTATACACATGTACTAGTAAACATTTATTTGATTCATAGCCTTCCAATAATTCAATCAGGCTGAGCTGATCCACCCAACCATGAAAAGGGAAATTACGTCCACTTCTACGCCTCGAGCTTCCACTTTAGAGTAGTATGCACAATCTTATAAGAATCCAACAGTAGACATAAGGACCATTGTCCAGTCTAATACCATCTGATTCTCTGTATGTTCAAGGTTTTTGCCTAGCCCAGTCGAGCTCAGGGTTCCCTCTAGGAAGCGTCATGCCAACACGAGAAACTAGTTATTTCTTTTTTGGCCCCAAAACTCCAAGAAAGCATAACACCTCTCTTTTGAGAAATTTCTCTTTTATCCAAAGAAAGAATAACAACTCTCATAATTGTCTTAGAATTCATTACAGGTCAACTCTTTTGAACTCCAACAATTTTTATTCACATAATATTTATGTAAAATTAAGTAATTCACAAGGTCCACTAAGCTTCTGGAGCTGACTTACTCATAGTCTCATGTAATTAATAAAAATAAAGAAAAACTAATACGAAGGGGTGTTACATTGAAATTTTTTCTATATTCATTATATGTCACCATAATATATATATATATATATATATATATATATATATATATATATATATATATATATATATATACTCAATAAAAAAATAAATATTTTATTATATTTTTATTTACATAATATATGGAATTTCTTAACAACGTAGTGATGTTAATAATGTTGACTTTTTACTTTGTTAGTTGTATATCACCATTAATTTTTAACATCACCATTGAAATAATTTAAAGAAACAGTTCCAAAATTTCAAAATAAAAAAATTGTATTTGTATATGAAATGGTGTTAAGAAAACATTATTTTTTATTTTATTTTTTTATTCATGTGAATTAAAATTAATATTCTTCATTATTATTTTTTTCATAGAAACTTTTTATTTAAAATTTTTCTGTGTAAAACAAAATATAATATATGTAAATTTATTCGTTAAGTAATCAATTTTGCTATTTGTTATTTTGTTATACTCATTATATGTTGCTTTTTTTGGTAAAAAATATCCTCCAAAACATCAAGATAGTCCAAAGAAATAGTATAAAAATTTTATTATAAAAAATTATACAATAAAAATTATAATATCCTTCCCATCATTGATAATCAAAAGAGATAAAACTTTATTTAAATAAAAATTATAATTATAATATTTAGGACAAGGATGAAAATTATATTTATTATTAGTTATAAATTGTCAAAATGCATCATGTCTCAGAGATAGTCTTTGGAAAAAATATAACGATTAAAAAAAAAAACATAAAATGTCTAACCAAATAGATAAAAAATAACTAAATCACATATTTCTATTAACAAATCACAATAATAAAATATAAATAAAAAATAAAATTGAAATATCATAAAGATCAAGATAAGTAAAAAAGATAAAGATATTAGCAAATTATTAAAACAAGACCTCATTAAAAATGAATAAATAAAAGAAATAAAACTAAAAAATAAAACAAAAATAGAAATATAAAAGGTTTTAAAATGAAAAAATATAAATTGAGAGATCAAGAAGAAAGGGTTGGAACCCAACTCTTATGCAATTTCCAACAATCATTCCTATTGAGATTTGTCACATGATTTTCAATTTTAATGGCCTCACGTAACTTCCTATGACAGATGTGATTTATTCTAGCGATGACTTGAGACTCCTCAATGCAGACATGGTGCATGGTTTTCTCCGCATGCTCAGCTATAGCTGAGAAGCAGGAATGATTGTGTCTAATGTCTGCAGCATGCTCCTAAATATGAAGCTTAATGGAATGGCCAGTTTCCCAATGTAGGGAATCCAACAAGAGCACGAGATTAAATAAACTCGTTTCATCTATTTAGGGTCAACTAGGTCCTTAAGAGACTTGAGGGAGATTTTGATGGTACTAAGGGGGTTAAAAGGGGTTAGCTCTGTCTGTGACCTGCTCCATGCCCAAATTCGGTCATAACTCTACTAGAACCTCATGTGTTGGATCCCCCTATTATGGTGATTACTTGGGTAGCTAATCCAACCTTAGAATCTCCTGCATAAGAACACATGCATCTCATATTGTCATGACTATAATCACATCCCATTGTCAATCAGATCTATCTCCCCTCAAGTTTTTTTCCATTATGTAAAAGAGGACTCATTGACATGAGTAAAAGACAATGAGCCTTGTCCCCATGCTAAGTCTAGAAGGAGGGAGGGGATGGGAAGGTTGAAGGCCTTCCATCCTCCTTCTCCAACATCTCAATCCATCTATCAGGATCCGCTTTTTCCAGTCTCTACATGTATGCTTCTCGACTCTCCTACTGATGAGTTTTCGAATTCACATCCATGTTGTCCTCCACTGCCTCTAGTCTACTTGTCAAGTCCAGAACACTATCAAAAAATTCTCTCATAATATCTTCCTTCTCTATGAGTTTTTCCTCCACACGTTTCAACCTCTCATAGACCTCTTCATCTTGCTTGATGTCCTCCACATTCATCCTTGTCAATTTACATCCTCCTGTCATAACAACCACAGTAGGTACCCCCAATGGTTTGTCCTCCTGTCCATCATAAATATATAGCTTCTTCATATGTGGCATCATCACAACTTCATATTGCTTCATAAATTCTATCCCCAGAACTTCCTCATAGTCATCAATCTGTACCACAATGAAGTTGATCTTCCTAGACCACTCACCAATGCGTACCTCCAAATTCTCTGCAATGCTAATAACTTTGTATGTTGGAAAGTTCACTGCCTTAAGAAGATCTTGGGTTCGCACAAATTTCAACCCAAATTTCCTTGTAGCCTCCTCTCTAATGAAGTTATGGGTTTCACCGTTGTCCATGATAGTAAGCAATGTGCCTTACCCAACCTTCATGTCCACGTACTACAATGTTCTGCCTGTATGCTTCCCTCGTACAGTGTTGTCCACGACTTGTGTCCACCCTGTAAGAATTTTTCACAAATTGTGTGCCATCTGCGCACTTGATTGTTGTTGTGCTACCACTACCCACGACCCACCGACTCCTTATAGGTCCCACGACCCTTGGATTCACCCAGTGGTCTACTCATTCATCATAACTCGACCTCAGGCATAGTCATGTCTCCTGAATGCGTTTTTCAGTAGCAGTCTATCTGACCATTCGACCTACTATACTATTCTAAACGCACCTATCCTGACCGCTTGCTCACACAGTCATGCAACGGCCTCTATGACGTTCCACCAACACAGTTTGCCTAATTTGCAACTCACCCAACCTGACCTTCACCCAACCTACGGAACCCCAAAATAGACCCGTTTAGAAATACTGAGTCCTACGGTCGTGCCACACCTCTGCATGTACACCTCCTATCCCTTGTACTTTCTTGCACTATTTTTTGTGTTTGCTTGTGTGATGGTTCGATGATGATCCGACTCAAACATCCATGCCATAGTTATACGGTTATCTACCAAATGTTTTTCCAAGTGACTCGTCGGTTCATGTCCACCTGTGAGTCGGCCTTCCCATGTGTCGCCCGCTCAACTTGTCCGCTCCACATGACACACCCATTCATAAACTATTCTACCCAAGCTGACCATACATTCGCTACACGTCTTTGCCCAGCTGACCAGTTGCACCGCTCGACGACTCGGCCACCCAGTCCCTTGCCCACCCTAGGCATCCGACTCATGTCACCCAGGTCGCCTCCTTACTTTGGTTGAAAGTCTAGTCTAGTGGGTGCGCTCCCATCACGGTGCATTCGATACATGCACTTTCCGATCCACCGTGCTTCACTGATCGCTACAACCATGTGCACCTTTAATTGGCAGTGAGGTCGCACATAACCGAATGTCCACCTAAAAGTCGCATTGCATTGAATGCCAACACTTGATTCACCTTTAATCGAACATGAGTGTCTGTCGCAAATCTTTGGCGTGCCTGCACGCCTTTAAACAAGGGCGTCAGTTTTTCAACTCTCTTGGGCACTAGGCAACTCGAGGCTGTGACACAATGTATGCCATCATCACATATTTGAAACTGAAAATTTTTTAGCCAAAAATCACCAATACTCTTGTTGAAGGAGATGGACCTAAAAATGTAGAATAGAAGTTATAGGTGAATTAAAAAATATAATTCGATATTTTCTTAAATAAAATAATTTAAAATTTTCTAAAAGAATAAATCAAGCACATTAGTTAGAGCCTAGGCCATGGCAGTGTCCAAAAATTCCATTTGGTGAGCTTTGAGGTGTTAACATGGATGGTAGAAGTTGATGGATGGTATAGTAAAGATACACATTTCAATGTGGCTCTTCTCATTAAAGATTTGTGGAGGACATTAAACAATGATGGAATTTGGCAACAATTTATTAGAGCTAAATATCTCAAAAATGAACAGGTGATAAGTTGGATCAACGTAGGGGTAAGGTGTATGATGAAGATAAAACATAGGTTTTTGGGCAATTTGAGGTTGGAGGTAGGCTCAAGGTTGAGGGTAGAGATCAAATTTGCTTCCATACAAGGCATGACAGATATAACTCATCCGTCTATTTAGTTGCTGAGTTTATTGCATAATAATGGTATTTCTTATTTGAATCAAATTTATGTGGTGCACAATCCCATTTTGGATTGAATGCATGGTTAGGGGCTGGGAAAATTGGCCTCTCAGGTCCTTTAAGAGAGGAATGGGATTAGTATAAGCTATAGTTGTCTCTTGTAGGAATCATTTTATAAGAGCATGAATATAGGTAGAGCTAGGATGGAAATATATTTAAAGAACAAATCTGATTCACAGACATTTTTTCATGTATTTGCATGGATAAAAATTCGGATAACAGAGAGTTATGTTTCCAAGAGGCAAGGAAATGGGACATCCCACTCAAATTTAAGTGCTTTATATGGTTGGTTTTCCACAATAAGGCCTTAACATGGGAAATTTGACTAAGAAGAGGTTTCTATGGCCTTAGGTGTCGCGAACTATGTATGGTACAACTAGAAGGCTCGAGGCATCTCTTTCTCACCTGCTCATTTGTAGGCTAAGTCTGGTTTAGGGTTTTTCAGATGTTAAAGGTTTATGCGACTTGGGACAAGTCTTCAATGGGAGATTGTCTCACAATATGGTTTAAGGATTTTAAGGAGCACAGAGGGTTTCCTTTCTACATTATGTGGGGCATATGAAGGGCAAGGAATGCTTGGACTCTTTATCAAATCAAGCCTGTCATAATGAGAACGTGCCTTATGGTGGTGGCCTATTACATTGAGATAGGCTTAAGAGGGAAACGATATCTAGAAGAAGTTGTCTTTTTAAGGATATATGGTCAAAATTTCTAGTGGGTCTCTTTGATGGAGTATCATTATAGTGTGTGCTAGTAGGGTGCTTATAGATTTGAAGTCTGGGCACTTTTTTCACTTTTATTGGTCTAGTGGAGATGGTACTAATAACAGAGCGAAGCTCCTTACTCTGTGGGGAGTCATCTTTTGCACCAACTCTCTTGAAATAGAGGAGATTGATATCCTTGGATATTCTAAAGTCATCATTGATTGGGGCTTAAGGAGATTTGTATTTATGCATCCATCACTATCTAATTAGATGAAAAGGATCATATTGATGATCATGACATTCAAGAAGTTCTCCTTATATCATGTATATAGAGAACAAAATCAATCAGGTAAAAGATGGCCTGTAAAAAGAAGGGTGTAGCATGGAGCCGCGGAAGATCAAGTTCTCAGAGTTTGAAAATGGCAACATACAGCGGTCACCAATCATTCAAATATAAGAGGCATTTTTTTTTAAGCTTTGAATGAAAATGTGTATGTAATAATATGAAACATAATATATTTTTTGAAGTAATTTAGCCTCCCGGAAGAACTGAGATACATGTTTTAAATTAAAAACAACTCATGGATATTGTTAAAGACAACAAACATATCACGAAGAAAATAGTGGATAGGCCTCTATTCCAAAAGAATGGGACAATATATTTTTCTACCAAAGTAATTGTAACTACCTTTTTTCTAATGAAAGTATGTACGTTTTTCTTTCTTAAAAAAATAAAATATAATCTCACGGCTCTTGCTCGATCAGGACCGACACATCTTGTGGCGTTTATGTACGTCGTTTCACAGTTTTGCTAGTTTTCAATATTTAATACAACAAATATTCAACCAATGTTTCCAAACCATTATTCCGGATTTGAGAAAATACAACATCAGTAAAACCAGGGCATTTCGAAACGATTTTGTTTGGAATACAACACCATCATAGGCAGGGCATTTCTGCTTATTTTGTACCTTCGTCCAATTAAAGTTTGGGTTTCTGTTGGACAACGTTGTTTCAATCCAATGATGAAGTTGAACACCTTGTCCTTCTCTGCCATATCAGGTAGTTCTAAGACCACACTTGAAAATTCCCATTGATATGCCTGCAGTATCCCTTTTTTCTCAGTGTACTTAATCTTCTTCCTTGCATCCCAAGTCTCATCTTGTGTGATAAAGTGAGTTTGCAACACTTCCTTCATTTATTCCCAAGTAGAGATGTTCTCAGCATAACCATGAGCAATCTGGTCTACTTTCCTTCTCCACCACATCTTGGCATCCTTTGTAAGTAATTGGGAAGCTACCTTCACCTTGGCCTCTTCATTAGAAATCCCTAAGCATTCCAATTATTGCTCCATATCCCATAAAACATTTCCAAGTGTCTTCACGCTTCTCACCCTATCATAAGAATCAGGTTCCTTGATTTTGGTGTGGGCAGCTCCTCCAACTAGTCCCTGCTCAACTGCGTTCTTCAAGATAACAATCTCATTGAGAGCCTCATCAAGACACTTCCGTAGCTTCGTGATCTCTTCGAATAGTTGATCCTTCACAACTTCAAAGTTCTTGACTTCACTGGCAGTTTTCCCATACTACCATTCAAGATACTCATATCACACCTTGAGGTTCTCATGGTCCTCTTCCTGATTCATGAAATTATCTCTAAGTTCAATATTCTCAACTTCCAATGCACTTATCTTCAAAGTTGTCTCATCCATATGATCCAACATCATGTTCATGAAAACTGTCTCGGGACTCATACTAGATTAACCTGCCACCTGTGGTTCTTCTACATTGTCTGCAATTAGCTTTTCCCTTGAATGTGTCACAACCATACACTTCAACATTCAGCTTGGTCCTAACCCTACAAAATCCCTAATGTCGCGCTGTGACCAACTACACAATGCCCAACTTTAATACCAACTACAACCACTGCCTATCATATTCTTGCCTCTTTGTCAAAGCTCCTTTCTGCAAAATGGGGTCTGATACCAATTGTCACACCCCTATGCCAACGATGTCTTCCAACCACACATAGGTGGGTGCAACACTGCCGAATTTTTTTGTTTCTCTACTACTTGAATTCAAGGGCTATGCCTACTCAACACCTAACAAATTTTTCACTAAGTGTTATCATGCAAAGGAAATCATTTCATTTATCTTTCATTAATTAATATTCACATGCAGTGGAAATAAATATAACTCAACAATGAACACACATATCATAAGGGAGGGGAAACTCCCAAATATAAGTTTGGACAATCAATTATAATTCAGCAATGTACAATTTACAAACTTTACAATTTTCACAACCTTCGCGTAGTCTGTGCATGTTCTGCTTGTATGTTGCCTTGTACATGACCTATGTCCACCCTGCCGGAATTCTTCACAAATCGTGCACCATCCACATACTTGCCTATTATTGTGCTACCTCTACCCATGGTCCACTGACTCCTTACAGGTCCCATGACCCTTGGATTCACCCGGTGGTCTACTCATTCATCGCAACTTGGCCTCAGGCATAGTCATTTCTCCTAAACGTGTTTTCCGGTAGCGGTCTTTCTGACCATTTGGTCCGTTGTACTATTTTGAACACACCTGTCCTGACTGCCTGCCCACACAATCTTGCAACGACCCTCTACGATGTTCCACCAACACATTCTACCCACAGTCTGCCTGACCTGCAACATGCCTAACCCGATCTTCACCCAACCTACGGAACCCAAAAACACACCCGTTTGGAAATACTGAGTCTTGCAGTCATGCCACACCTCGACATGTATGTGTCATCTCCCTTGCACTTTCTCACCCTATTTTTTGTGTTTTCTTGTGTGATGGTTCGATGATCCCACTCAAACATCCCATGCCATAATTATACGGTTCTCTCCCCAATGTTTCTCCAAGAGACTCATCGGTTCATGTCCACCTGCGAGTCGACCTGCCCATGCGTTGCCCTCCCAACTTGTACAATCCACATGACACACCCATTCATAAAATATTCTACCCAATCCAACCATACATCCGCTACACGTCTTTTCCTAGTCGAGCAGTTGCACTGCCTAGCGACTCAGCCGCCTAGGTGCTTGCCCACACCGAGCATCCGACTCATGTCACCCATGTCACCTCCTTACTTTTGTCACAAGTCCAGTCGAGTGGGCACCCTCCCATCATGGTGCACCCACTACATGCGCTTGCGCATCCATCACGCTTAACTGATCACAACACCCAATGCATGCCTTTAACTGGTGGTGAGGTCGCACATAACCGAACATCCACCTCCAAGTCGCCTTGAACCGAACACCAACATCGGAGTTGCCTTTAACCGAACACGAGTGTCCATCACACATATTCGGTGCACCCATACACCTTTAATTGAGGGTGTCGATTTTTCAACTCTCTTGGGCACCAGGCAACTTGAGGCCCTAACACAATGTATGCCATCATCACTTATTTGAAACTAATTTTTTTTTAGGCACAAACCACCAATAATATTGTTGAAGGAGATGGACCTAAAAATGTAGGATAGAAGTTATAGGTGAATTAAAAAATATAACTTGATTTTATTTTTAATAAATTAATTTAAAATAGAATAAATAAAGTGCATTAGTTAGAGCCTAGGCCATGGCAGTGTTGAAAAATTCCATTTGGTCAAATTTGAGGTGTTAACAAGGATGGTAGAAGTTGGAAGATGGGATACTAAAGATCCACATTTCAATGTGGCTCTTCTTGTTAAAGATTTCTGGACGAAATTAAACAGTGATGGAATTTGGCAACAATTTATTAGAGCTAAATATCTCAAAAATGAACAGGTGGTAAGTTGGATCAATGTAGGGGCAAGGAGTATGATGAAGATAAAACATAGGTTTTTGGGAAATTTGAGGTGGGAGGTAGGCTCAAGGTCGAGGGTAGAGATCGTATTTTCTTCCATGCAAAGTATGACAGATATAACTCATCCATCTATTCAATTGCTGAGTTTATTGCATAATAATGGTCTTTCTTATTTGAATTAAATTTATGTGGTGCACAATCCTATTTTGGATTGAATGCATGGTTAGGGGCGAGGAAGATTGGCCTCTCAGGGCCTTTAAGAGAGGAATGGGATTAGTATAAGCTATAGTTTTCTCTTGTAGGAATCATTTTGTCACACCATGAGTATAGGTAGAGCTAGGATGGAAATATATTTAAAGAACAAATCTTATTCACAGACATTTATTTTTGTATTTGCATGCATACAAATTCAGATAATAGAGAGTTATGTTTCCAAAAGGCATGGAAATGGGACATGCAACTCAAATTGAAGTGCTTTATATGGTTGGTTGTCCACAATAAGGCCTGAACATGGGAAAATTGACTAAGCAGAGGTTTCTATGGCCTTGGGTCCGCAAACTATGTAGGGTACAATTAGAAGGCTCGAGGCATCTCTTTATCACTTGCTCATTTGTGGCCTAAGTTTGGTTTAGGGTTTTTCAGATGTTAAAGGTTTATGGCACTTGGGACAGGTCTTCAATAGGATATTGTCTCACAATATGGTTTAAGGATTTTAAGGAGCACAAAGGGTTTCCTTTCTACATTATGTGGGGCATATGAAGGGCAAGGAATGCTTGGATTTTTTTATCAAATCAAGCCTGTCATAAGGAGAACGTGCCTTACGGTGGTGGCCTATTACATGGAGATAGGCCTAAGAGGAAAATGGTATCTAGAAGAAGTTGTCTTTCTAAGGATATATGGTCAAAATTTCTAGTGGGTCTCTTTGATGGAGCATCATTAAAGCGTGTGCTAGTGGGGTGCTTATAGTTTTGAAGTCCAGGCACTTTTCTCACTTTTGTTGGTCTAGTGGAGATGGTACTAATAATAGAGCGAAGCTCCTTGCTCTGTGGGGAGTCATCTTTTGCACCAACTTGCTTGAAATAGAGGAGATTGATATCCTTGGAGATTCTAAAGTCATCATTGATTGGAGCTTAAGGAGATTTGTCTTTCTGCATCCATCACTATCTAATTAGATGAAAAGGATCATATTGATGATCATGACATTCAAGAAGATCTCCTTCTATCATGTATATAGAGAACAAAATCAATCAGGTAAAAGGTGGACTGTAAAAATAATGGTGTAGCATGGAGCTGAGGAAGATCAAGTTCTTAGAGTTTGAAAATGACAACATACAACGGTCACCAATCATTCAAATATAAGAGGCATATTTTTTTAAAGTTTTGAATGAAAATGTTTATGTAACAATATGAAACAATATCTTTTTTGAAGTAATTTAGCCTCTCGGAAGAACTGAGATACATGTTTTAAATTAAAAAGCACTCATGGATATTGTTAAAGACAACAGTCATAGCACGAAGAAAATAGTGGATAGGCCTCTGTTCCAAAAGAATGGGACATTATATTTCTCTACCAAAGTAATTGTAACTACCTTTTCTCTAATGAAAGTATGTATGTTTTTTTTCTTAAAAAAAAGAATATAATCTCACGGCTCTTGCTGAATCAGGACCGACACGTCTTTTTACATTTGTGTACGTCATTTCACAATTTTGCTAGTTTTCAATATTTAATACAAAAAATCTTCAACCAATGTTTCCAAACCATTGTTCCGGATTTGAGAAAATACAACATCAGTAAATCTAGGGTGTTTCGACACGATTTTGTTTGGATTTGAACGAATACAACACCATCAGAGGCGGCGCGTTTCTGCTTACTTGGTAGCTTCGTCCAATTAAAGTTTGGGTTTCTGTTGGAGAACATCGTTTCAATCCAACGATGAAGTTGAACACCTTGTCCTTCTTTTCCATATCAGGTAGTTCTAAGACCACACTTGAAAATCCCCATTGATATGCCTGTAGACTCCCCTTTTTCTCAACATACTACTAGTGTAACCCCTTATTGTTATTAGTACAACCCACTTATTATATTGATGTACCCATGTAGTGCCCATATTGTTACTATTGTGCCACATAGAAGCCCACTATTGTTATTGTTGTGCCCTACAATATTATTGTTATGTAGGCTTTGATTGTATTGGGACCACTTAGACTCCTATATATAGAAAGGAGGTATTTTCATTTGTATCATCCAAGAATTGTTCATTTATGTAATGTAAAGGAGGTTGCCCCCTCGAAGAGGCTGAATTCTAAGGCGTTGATCTATCTTTTCTATCTTTTCTTGAGCTGGTTTCATAACATTTGGTATCAGAGCTTTGGATTCTAGGGTTTCGCTGCTCCAAACAGGTCATCGTGGAATTTTCGCTATAACGTTTTTTCTGTGACATTTCAGAAGTCCAAAAAAAACCCATTTGAGAATAAATCGCGCTGAACCTTGGGTCTGAATTTCAGATCTTTTCGCGTGATATTTTCGGAGATATGATCTGAGGAAGTTGGTCTTTTTACAGACTCCTGAATTACACTCAAAACAGGTGACCTGGGGAAAATCGTCATAACTTTCTCTCTGGAGATTGGATTGAAGTTTCGTAAGAAGGTACAGAAAGAGGACGGACTGTAGTTTCGTGTGGGTGTTTTTCAGATCCAAAGGTCGAAACAGTGATGTGTGGCACGTCATACAATTTCGCTCTACTGAACTAGTCTATAATCATGTAACTGTGGGAGATTTCGCATAACTCTTCCTTGGAGAATCCAATTAGGGTCAGACTTGTGGCATTGGAAAGAGGACACAGAGGGCTACTATAGATCTCAATTTCAGAACTTAAATATATGAAAGTACAGAGTTACAGTCATTTCAAGGTCGATCTCTTAAAATCAAGAAAAAGCAAGATGAGGAAGTTTGATGGCAAGGATCCGGTAAATTGGATACTTCAGATGGAGCAATATTTTGATCTACATGGTGTACAACTGTTACAAAAGGTATGTATTGCATCTTCATATTTAGAAGCAGATCAATTTTTATGGTACAAAGGGCTTTGTTCTCGTAAACAGCTTGTTACGTGGTCAATTTTCACGGAGGAAATGATAGCACATTATGAGGATACAAAGAGCAACACCTTCTTTAGAGCAACACCACAACAATTGGAAAGAGTAAAAGGGCTTTGTGACATAGTGGAAAGAAAAATTATGGAAACCAGGAAGCGTACACCTCACAACTATAAAGATGGAAGTGTTGTTTCTCCTAGCCTTCCACAACCTACAAGGGTTACACCACAACAATTGGAAGAAAAAGGAGAAAAAAGGCTTTGTTACAATTGTGATAGAAAATGCACTAAAGGTCATAAGTGTGCCGAGAAGAAATTATTCTACATAGAATATGAAGAGGAGGAAGAAGAGGATCAAGAAACATCAAAAGAAGAAGATATACACCAGGACCTCACCGCAGAGAAAGAAGAAATGAATCAGACCATATCTTGTAAAGCATTGGCAAGAATTACCAATCCTCAAACTCTCAAGATAGAAGGACATATCAAGGAGAAAAATGTGCAAGAAGTGAAATATCACATCGAGAAAGAAGAAATGAATCCAACCATATCTTGTAATTCATTGTTCGAAATTACCACTCCTCAAACTATCAAGATAGAAGGACATATCAAGAAGAAAAATGTTCAAGAAGTGAAAGATCACATCGAGCATCAAGAAATGAATCCAACCATATCTTGTAAAGGATTGGAAGAAATTACCACTCCTCAAACTCTAGGGATAGAAGGACATATCAAGAAGAAAAAGGTTCAAGCAGTGAAATATCACATCGAGCATCAACAACAAGTTCGCCAACTTTTAAAGGATAACACCACTTCGGTGCAAAATCAAACGAAACAACAGGTAGATAAACATCGTAGTGAAAAATGTTTTGATGTAGGTGATTGGGTATTTTTACTGCTGCATCTCAAGCAAGCTATTTATGGGAAGGAATGGTTGGCAATACTACATGCACTTAAAAAATGGCGACCTTACCAATTGGGAAGACTCTTCAAGGATGAGGATGTGGAAGCATTCTTTTGTGCTATTTATATTATCCAACCAGATTGGATAAACAAAGCAAGGGATGAATGGAAGAAGGACGAAGAATTATGGCCATTTATTCAAAAGTTGCAAAAGATCCCAATTCAAACAATATTGCCAGAAATTGAAGAAGAAGGAAAAATCATATTGGAACTTGGAGCAGTCATAGAAACAAGAACCCAACAGCTACGAAATCGATCAATTTCAGAGTATCTCATCAAGTGCAAGAACTTACCCGCTGAAGATTCCACATGGGAGGACAAGAATTTTATACAGAAGCATCAAGAACTACTCAAGCGTTGAGGACAACGCTTTTTGAAGGAGAGGGGCATGTTAGGCCCCTATACTACTAGTGTAACCCCTTATTGTTATTAGTACAACCCACTTATTATATTGATGTACACATGTAGTGCCCATATTGTTACTATTGTGCCACATAGAAGCCCACTATTGTTATTGTTGTGCCCTACAATATTATTGTTATGTAGGCTTTGATTGTATTGGGACCACTTAGACTCCTATATATAGAAAGGAGGTATTTTCATTTGTATCATCCAAGAATTGTTCATTTATGTAATGTAAAGGAGGTTGCCCCCTCGAAGAGGCTGAATTCTAAGGCGTTGATCTATCTTTTCTATCTTTTCTTGAGCTGGTTTCATAACAGTTTCTGTTGGAGAACATCGTTTCAATCCAACGATGAAGTTGAACACCTTGTCCTTCTTTTCCATATCAGGTAGTTCTAAGACCACACTTGAAAATCCCCATTGATATGCCTGTAGACTCCCCTTTTTCTCAACATACTTAATCTTCGTCCTTGCATCCCAAGTCTCATCTTGTGGGCTAAAGTGAGTTTGTAATGCTTCCTTCATTTCTTCCCAAGTAGAGATGTCCTCAGCATAACCATGAGCAATCTGGTCTACCTTCCTTCTCCACCACATCTTGGCATCCTTTGTAAAGAATTGAGAAGCTACCTTCACCTTGGCCTCTTCATCAAAATCCCCAAGCATTCCAAGTATTGCTCCATATCCCATAAAACGTTTCCAAGTGTCTTCGCGCTTCTCACTCCATCATAAGAATCAGGTTCCCTGATTTTGGTGTGGGTAGCTCCTCCAACTGGTCCCTACTCAATTGCCTCCTTTGAGATAACAATCTCATTGAGAGCCTCATCAAGACACTTTTGCAACTTCGTGATCTCTTCTAATCCTTGATCCTTCACAACTTCAAAGTTCTTGACTTCACTCGCAGTTTCCCCATACTACCATTCAAGATACTCATATCGTACCTTGAGGTTCTCATGGTCCTCTTCCTAATTCGTCAAATTATCTCTACTTTTGACATTCTCAACTTCCAATGCACTTATCTTCAAAGTTGTCTCATCCATATGATCCAACATCTTGTTCATGAAAATTGTCTCGGGACTCATTGTTATAGACATATTTGGGCACTGCAACCCCAATCACATATTTCCATAAACCAAGGGCTTCTAAGTCCCTAAAAGTGTTGCTTCATACCCTAAAGGAGCAAGGTCAGCTGATTACATCATCTCCCAGAAGTTCTCCCTGAAAAATTGCTCAGAACTGGTCAAAATTGGATCATCTCACCTGCTCCATGCCCAAGGTGCGATGCATCTCACCTTGTACACATGGGAGGTGCGATGCATACTGAAAAGGACTTCTATAGGGTACGATGAGTGAGAATAGACAAATGGCAGAGACAGTTTGCTAAGTGGATGATCAAGGAATCTTCTAGATTCTTCTCATATGACACTTGCCTCTCAGAATTTGCCCAGAGATGAGTAAGGTATCAATGAAATCTCCAAGTGGAACCAAGAACTATCAGAGAGATGACACTAATCAAAATCCTAGAAGCTGACTCACCCCCCTGCAAATATCTATAAATGGATCCCTCATCCGGAGGTTGGAATTTGTTAATTTGCAAAGAGGTGCTGCTGGTTTCTCTTTGAAGACATTGTTGGGTGATCTTGCTTTGTGTGAGGTGAAGAGGGCTTTCAAGCTGGGAGGATGGCACTGGGTCAGACCAAGTGATTGTAATCCTCTCTTCTACTACTTTTACTAATAAGGATATTCGATTTTTCCTCCATATTCTTGTGTATCTCTGAATATTGTGTTGATATATGCATTTGTATGATCAATAAATATCTGATCCTATATTGTTTACAGTGAAAGATCTCTATGCTTTGATGGTATTATGCTGCTGTAAATCTACAGGTGCTCTTTGAAGCGAGACAAGTAAGGAAGTAGTGGCAAGATTCCGTCAAAGGGGAAAGGAAACAGGCAAGGAGCCAAGCGGAAGACTGAGGTTGGTACTCTATGCTTCTTTCTCATCTCTCTCTTATAAAGGAAAAACAAGTAACTTTAATCTGTTTGTTTCTAAGATAGCTACCCATCTTAGTGGGACTAACAACTCTGAATAGACACTAAATTTCCTGATAACAAAATGGTGACTCCACTGGGGACCGATTAATTTGATTGCTTGTCTCTACTTGTTTGATTCATAAACCACAAATGGAGCCTAAAGTTAAGCCAGCTAGCCTTCGAACTACATTTGCTATGCAAGTGCAAAGTATATCAATGATGCTTTAGTCAATCTCTGGGTTTGTTTATGAACTAAACAATCGACTTGAAAACATCCTAAGTGCCCTAGAGGTAGCCTGAGTAACCTTATTAGATTAGCCCTATACTTTGTAGTTACTGACTATCATTTTCTCAGCCTAAATCCCTGAACTAAATTGCAAACTGTGACCAAAAACCAAGTTAAAGTCTCATCCCTTGACCATCGCACCCTCTCCTTTAAGAAATATAGATGCATTGCACTTCCCGTGTGTAGTAGGTGGGATGCATCCCTATTTCCCTGTGTTTCAGGTGCGATGATCAGACAAGACTAGATCTGCCTCCAGATTTTGGTTTTTTCTTCACTGTCTTTAGTTTTATTCAAGAGTTTTGTTGTCTGTGATAAGTAGATCACTATTGAAACCCCCTTTCTTTGCATCATCCAACCTCCATTGTACAAATAATTGTGAATGTTTTTATGTATTGTGTGCCATTTACAGTTCTCTTTTACTAAGAAGTAGCTTAATCGAACTGTCGTCTTTTGATTTGGAAGTGTCGCAAGTGTCGTTTTCAGTCAAAGAAAAGAATCCTACTGTTCTTGATAGTCGATTGTACTGTTACTCTTGTATTTGATCTGAATTAGTAGTATTTCAAGTGTCAAAAGCAGTTTTCGATTCAAAATCGCAAAGTGTCATCTTGCCTTCCTGTCGTTTTTTGAAAAGAAAAATCATTAGTACGGTGGCTTTGAAAGAAGAAATAATTCAGATTTGTATTTAGCATTCTTTTTGTCATTCACACATTAAGAAAGTGGAAAACAAATACATGCACGTGCATTTTCATTTAGACTGCTTGTTGATTTTGATTTAGGAAAGTGCATCTAGTGTGTGCTCTCTGCTCTATGTTGAAAGGATTTTATTTCTCTTTCCTTACTAGCTAGGATTTTCATTGCAAAAAGAAGATTAAACGACTGTTTATCATCTTAGATTTCATTTTAGGAGTTGTATATCTACATCACACGGTGAACCTAAAAGGCAAATTTCTTAAGAAAGATCAACTATAAAATAAATTCAATGAACATAAAAACGCTTTGGAACCTAACGCATAACATCTAGAATTCTAGGCTAGAGACGTATTCTGGCGTCGTAAAGCCTGGTAACTGTTGCTTTCATTGTAGGTTGGGTGATTCCTCCTCTTTGAGACGACAAGTGCCAGTACGGACTTGTGCTCCCACGTACCGTCGAGTATATATTGGGAGACCACAATAGGCTATATCCTTTATCCTTAGGAAGCCGTGTCTGCTGCCCTATCGATCGCAATGCACTGAACACAACATTCGGGAGGATTGACTCCCGTACCGTAAAAATTATTCTGCAGTTTTGCGATTGGTTTGGTAATCCCTCTGTCTAGATTTCCAGAGTAGTCTCTTTTGTTCCTTTTTAGACTCCTTAAAGGAAAAGGTCCATCTGAGCACTTATCACTTCAGGCTCATTAAAAATCAAAGGCGACTAGAGTCATCTTTAGCTTTTTCTCAACTCTTAAAAATTGAAAAAGCAAGTTGTGTCAAAGCATCTAAAATTCATTTAATATGGAATAACATTTTCCCCTCTTATTTTGAGTTGATCAAATAATCCGCAATCGTGGAAGAAATTCAATCAAAACCCCATCGTTCACGGAGACTGATGAGTCAACCGTCTTTGACTCTGGAAACCAAACCATTCCGGGTCAAGCGAACTTGTTTAACTGGATCAAAGTCTCTTGGTTTGTTTGAAACTTGCGTTTCAACATCCTCTGAGACTCTAGTTACTCCAACAATTTCTGGTATCCCTGCCTCTACAGAAGAAGTTTCGCAGTTACAAGAGGAAATTGGAACTGATCCTAGTGTAACAGTAAACACTTCTATTCCTGAACCAGCTCCATCCAAGGTTGATTCGGAAAGTGTTACCCCTCCAACATCTGTCGTTGTAGAATCTATACCTTCTTCGGCACCAAAAATATTTTACGGACCTAATGGTCTGCCTCTTCCACCTGGATTGATTGCTATAGAAGAGATTACGGAGGATCTTCCATCTAGTACTCCATCGCATTTTGGTACTGGGATCAACCTATATCTTTCTACTTCAGAAGTTAATACCCCTTCATCACAAGTTACTGTAGAAGTGCTGGGAAGTCTTTTGGATAGACTCGATATGTCTGGACAACCATCGACATCTAGGACTATCTCATCCAATACACCAGTAGCAGAACCTCCTACCACCACTCCGACGATGTTCGCTGGTATACCATCCGTCCCAACTAGCTCTCAACCACTAGAAGGAGTCCACTCAGGGACTGTTTCGACAGTATGGTCTGTTCCCGTTTGTTCATCCAGAATAGTATTTGGAATCTCTTATGTTGAATCTTAAAAAATTTATCCTTCACAACAATATCAATTTGGGCAGTCTGGTCTCCAAAGGTCAATAATTCCCTTGAGCACTAGATTTCTGCCATATGGAGGGCACTACACCCTTTTATTGTTCCCTCCGGGAGAACAACCATATGAGATTTCATAATCGAATTCAATTCAAATTGGAATCACATCCAGCGGTTGGGTGCCAATACTACCTCAACAACCAGGAGTTGTATACTCAATGCAACCGAGTCTCCCTGTGTCAAACATCCCCACTACACCAGCTATTGTGACAGTGTCGCACGTACAAGCATTGCCTGTTGTATGCCAACCTCAAGGTTCTCAGGTCGTTGTACAATAGCCTCTTGTCTCCACAACACAACCACAATCACCAGTTAGTGGCTCCTTAACTGGAGTGAATCAGGCTCAAATAGGTACTATTACCCCTCATCTTTGTCAAATGTCCAGTATTGGGCAACAGCAAATGGTTTCACAACCATGGATGGTGTAACATCAACAACCGCAATTCCCACAAGCTTACCAAGGACTTGAGCAGCAAAACTTTACAGGTAATGGGCAGTTGTATATTCAAAACGGTTATCACCAATTGTCTCAAATTGGTTATGTCCAACCACCTTATCAAAGTTATCAGCATCAAATACACTATGCTGGTATGCAAAGACCCACTGCTCAGGTGATCCCATCTTATCCTAGGTACGCTTCACCAAACCTAAATCAACAGTTGCCCTTTGTCGTGACTCTAGAGTTACCATATCTAAATCAGCTAATGAACGATCCAATCACTTATGCCCCTTGGTGGCCAACGATTCCTCATAAACTTCCGTCAGATATTCCTAAATTTAATGGAAATCCGGGTGAAGACCCGTCGAATCATGTGATGACCTTTCATCTGTGGTGTTCATCCAACACTCTCAATGATGATTCGATTCGGCTTCGCCTTTTTTAGCGAATGTTAACTGGTCCGGCAGCAAAATGGTACATCAAATTGCCTACAGCTTCATCTGATAACTTCAGCGCCCTTGCCACAACCTTTTTAACCCATTTTCAATTACCAATAAGGTATGAAACAAGAACAGAGCTTCTTACCAATTTCAAGCAAACGATGGCCACTCACATATCCGATCATATTCATGAATGGCAACGTCGTCGTAGAATGGTAAAAACATATGTCCCTGATCAACTACTAGCTTAATGGTTTATTAAGTCTTTGTTACCTTCTATAACAGAAGATGTGGTGAAGGGAGGGTTCGTCACTGAAGAGCAGGTCATTGCTCATGCGCAATATCTAGACTTGATCTACACTAAGTCTGGCACGCTCTATGACAAAATCCCTGATGCTCCAAGACCAGAATTTTTCGTTCCTCCTCCTAAATCAAACAAGTACTATCGTGTCTGCGATGGCGTGATAGGTACGACAAGCACGAAATCGACAAATGTTGCGTCTAAGAAAGCCCGTAAGGTTTCTGGTCAAAATGTAGATAACGAACTTCTTGCCTCGGAGGTTAATGTCGTGTCGACCAAAACGAGCAAAGAACCGAAGCAACCAGGGGGCAAGAAGAAAGGGAAAAGCAAAAAGAAGGAAAAGGATGTTTCGTCTCCTAAGAAATCTTTTGCAAACCCTTCTGGGCAAAGGAAACCCCCTTCGAGGTGTCAGTTATGTGATGATGATCATCGGACAAGAGATTGTCCACATAAAGTTGAAGTTAAGAAATTATTTAAGAATTAAAAAACCTTAGCAGTATTGACTGATCTATTTCCAAACCCAGGAACCAATCTGGTCGCTAGTGACAATGCTTCCCATCCCAAGTCCTTATGCTGTCCATTTCGAAACAGCAAAATGATGCTTTGATATCGACAAGGAATAAAGATTACGGCAATCCACAGCTGTCGAACAACAAGGCTACTGATCAACCTAGTAGTTCGACAACAACTTCGACCGAAGTTGTGCCACCCATCATTCCTGAGTTAACGATAAATCTGCCAAAGGGAGTTGTACACAAATCGGCATTTAATCCTCGAGCGGCACAGAATTATAATATAGTAGAGGACCTGGCCCAATCGTCGTCTGCTATGTCGACACTTGAGGTACTGCAAAATTTCCCCTCCCAAAGGCAAGCTTTATTATTAGCAATAGGTGGGATTGACCCAGCGAATTCCAATCTTGTGGCCTTTAATCATAAAGGATAGCTCAACTCGCTTTCCTCATTCAAGTGAAAGCCCTCAACAAAACTGTTCATCGAACAATTATTGATGAGGGGGCATCTACATGTATTATGTAAATGAGTTGTTGGAAAACTTTAGGCTCACCACCCTTGTCACGATCATCAATGACGTTAAAAGCATTCGATAGATGAACATACACTCCATACGGGATTTTGAGTAACTTACAAGTCGAACTTGGGGGGGAAATAGTAGAAATTGATGTTGAAGTTATCGATGGAAATCTCGATTATAACATCCTACTGGGAAGGCACTGGATTTATGCTATGGCTGCTGTTGTGTCGACATACTTCAGAAAGATTTCATTTCCTTTTCAAGGAGGAATTACAATCGTCGACCAACAAACCTTTCTCCTCAACAGTTCACAAGTTACTGGAAGCATCCCGATGATTCATGGAAGCTCTCATTCGCTTCAAAATATCGGAGTAGGCCTGCTAAAAGACCCTACAATGATGGGTACTTTTTCCCTACCACCTTAAAGTAATCTGGCGGAAGTGGCCACGATGGAAACCTGCAATATGATATCATCTATATCTAAAAGATTCAAAAGATTCCCGAACATTTTGTCAGCATGGATCATCGCCATTTTAGAAATATTGTAGCAATAAATTTTCTTGGCCTGAGGCGCAAACCCAAATCAATGCTCACCGAGTGTTTGGATAGATAAGTCTAAGGAATATGGCACCTCTTCAGATCCTTGGTCACATGTACATTCTACAAACGAAGGAATCATTTAGTCAATGATGATAGGAGAGGCATCATGGGAAGATTACTGCCATCGTTCCCATCTTCCGGATCACCACGAAGATTATTCCAACAACCTTATCATCCTTCAGTTTTTGATTTTCTATCAAATACTATAAATACAGTGGACTATGAGGATAGTTCTTTTACTGTGTCAACCTCATTAAAAAATGAAACAACTCCCTTTCCAAATCGAGTCTTTGATTATGATCATGCAAAATCCAAGTCGAGTCTTTCAAAGATTTAGAAGGTAAACCTTCATTCCAACCACCGCGTTGAATGCAATGAAGCTTGGGGGGCATGAACCTTGATTTGCGTCATTATGCTGGGGGCATGCGAACTTATAACAAGCATATTTTCTTGTTTCAAGCTTGTGTAAACATGAAACTGAATTTGAGCATATGTTGTCGCATGGTTCAATCTCATTAAAAGATTAACGAGGTTACGAGCAGTTTTACGCAAAGTTCAAGCTCGTTAAAAAATAAACCTAGCAACGAGCAGTTTTACATGAAGTTCAAGCTTGTTAAAAAATAAACCTAGAAACGAGCAGTTTTACGCGAAGTTCAAGCTCGTTAAAAATTAAACCTAGCAATGAGCATATGTTCCACCAGAGTTTAAGCTCATTAAAAAATGAACCCACCTCCGGTAAATAACCATTGTGAATGATTATCATCAGCTTTTGAGCCTTGGTCGTGTTCTTACCATCACCTCCACTCTGTTTTAGCCAATCATTCGCCTCCATTTGATTGTTTACCCCTTTTGAGGAACAGCTGTGATGAGTGATCCTATTAGCCACCTTCTTTACACTGTCGTGATTGGAAAGTTCCAAACCTTACCTGGAACCAGCTGCTATCTGGAAACATCACTCATTCCTCAAAAAATGAGTCTCCTTTAAGTTCTTTTCATCTGACTCGTAAAATATGAAAAGATTGTTGAGCAATTGGTCTCTCCAGCTCGTTAAAGTGATTGGAAGTGCCATCCCTCCTCTAGATTTTAATCTTTTTGGACCTGAGGGATTATTACACAAAAATATCAAGCGTTTGTCTTGTTCGGCTCATTAAAACTATCAAAAAGTCATCCCTTTCTCATTTTTTTATACTTTTTCGGACTTAAGGGATTATATTACGAAAAAGGGATATTGGAGTCTTCTTTCCGTCGCTTTTCAGACTCTCTAAAATTGAAAAGGACCGAGCTATCCTTGTTGTTATACTCATTAAAACAATAGCGACAAACTTGTCCATTCAGACAAGAGCAAGTTTCACTGTTGCTAGGCTCGTTAAAACATAGTGACGGGTTTGCCCGAAGGGAAAATTATAGAACAAGTATAGGTTATCCTCCTCAAGCTTGACAAAAATAAAGAGGTACTGGTAAAAAATGATTGGGGAAAATTGGGAAGAAAACTTGAAGAAACTTTATTAGTAGTAGGTCACTCTTGAACATGACAGTTTCACTCCATCACCATGATTGAGTCGGGTTGGGTTATTCCGTTAACCGGTCATGCCACCATTGGTCCATCGTACCATCCACTTTTGGGGTTAATGCTACCAATCCATTTCACTGTCACCAATATGTTCAAGAGAAGTTTCTCACAGAAATCACCTACCCAGCTTGTGTCTCATCCGCTACAATAACTTCACGCTTCATTCTTTCATGACTGCCACCCTGAACCTTGTATCATCAGATCATTTTCACCTCCATAAAATCATTTGCTCCGTTCCGTGTCATAGATGTGGGATCCATTAATGCCCTCCTATGACGGGTCACTTCTTGTCGACATCAGCTCATTATCCAAGAAGATGACCTAGGGACAACCCTTCCAGTACTTTGAAGCTTGCATGCCTCAATGGCAAGTTTCTCGCTTCTGGCGACAAGTTTACACTAATGGCATTCGACCGAAAGATTTTGCATGGTGTTTGACATCAACTCATATATTCGCACCACGTGAATTGTACTGCAGTACCTTGAGGGTCATCATCATTATCGGTGATTCCTCTCACGCCTGTTAACAACCCACATCATTAGATGGTAATCAAGCGATGTCCTTCCATGTTTGACATTAGAACATCTTTTCACATGGATTGACTTGTACTTTCTAGCGAAGATTGGACAAGTTTTGAAGACCCCGGATCTAGTTTCATCCATTCGGGCTATGATATATTTAGGAAAATAAAAACATCAAATGTACATCATTGCTGCACAGATAATCATCCAAACTAAGGGATGATGGCTCTACTAGAATCATTAGTTTGTACATAGACGATTGTCTGTCCTATGTACATGAGAATGAATTTATCAAAGCTGAGCATGGGAATGCCCACCTCATCTAGATCATGAAAATATTATGAAGATAATTTATTGTATTGTATCTTATTATAGGTCACCTTCCAGTGCGAAAAAACTTGGATCCTCATTATAAAGCATTTCACCCGACATCAAAAGATTTACGACCTCATGCTTTAGGGGGAAACTGTTATAGACATATTTGGGCACTCCAACCCAAATCACATATGTCCATAAACCAAGGGCTTCTAAGTCCCTAAAAGTGTTGTTTCATACCCTAAAGGAGCAAGGTCAGCTGATTACATCATCTCCCAGAAGTTCTCCTTGAAAAACTGCTCAGAACTGGTCAAAATTGGATCATCTCACCTGCTCCATGCCTAGGGTGCGATGCATCTCACCTTGTACACACGAGAGGTGCGATGCATACTAAAAAGTCCTTTTGTAGGGTGTGATGAGCGAGAATAGACAAATGGCAGAGACAGTTTGCTAAGTGGATGATCAAGGAATCTTCTATAAACTTCTCATATGACACTTGCTTCTCAGAATTCACCCAGGGATAAGTAAGAGATCAATGAAATCTCCAAGTGGAACCAAGAACTATCAGAGAGATGACACTAACAAAAATCCTAGAAGCTGACTCACCCCCCTGCCAATATCTATAAATGGATCCCTCATCCAAGAGATCCAGAGGTTGGAATTTGGTAATTTCCAAAGAGGTGTTGCTGGTTTCTCTTTGAAGACATTGTTGGGTGATCTTGCTTTGTGTGAGGTGAAGAGGGCTTTCAAGCTGGGAGGATGGCGTTGGGTCAGGCCAAGTGGTTGTAATCCTTTCTTCTACTACTTTTACTAATAAAGCTATTCGAGTTTTCCTCCATATTCCTGTGTATCTCTGAATATTGTGTTGATATATGCATTTGTATGGTCAATATATATCTGATCCTATATTGTTTATAGTGAAAGATCTCTATGCTTTGATGGTATTATGCTGCTGTGAATCTACAGGTGCTCTTTGAAGCGGGACAAGTAAGGAAGCAATGGCGATATTCCGTCAAAGGGGAAAGGAAACAAGCAAGGAGCCAAGTGGAAGACTGAGGTTGGTACTCTCTGCTTCTTTCTCATCTCTCTCTTGTAAAGGAAAAACAAGTAACTTTAATCTGTTTTTTTCTAAGATAGCTACCCGTCTTAGTGGGACTAGTAGTTCTGAATAGACACTAGATTTCCCGATAACACTCATGCTAGATTCACCTGTCACTTGTGGTTCTTCTACATTGTCTGCAATCAGCTTTGCCCTCGAACGTGTCACAACCATACACTTCAACATTCAACTTGGTCCTAACCCTTGCCAAATCCCTAATGTCGCACTATGACTAACTACACAATGCCCAACTTCAATACCAACTGCAACCATTGCCTGCCATATTCCTCCCTCTTTGTCAAAGCCTCTTTCTGCAAAATGGGCTCTGATACCAACTGTCACGCCCCTATGCCAACGATGTCTTCCAACCACACATAGGTCGGTGCAACACTGCTGAATTTTTTTGTTCCACTACTACTTGAATTCAAGGGCTACGCCTACTCAACACTTAACAAATTTTTCACTAAGTGTTATCATGCAGCAAAAATCATTTCATTTATCTTTCATTAGTTAATCTTCACATGCAACAGAAATAAATATAACTCAACAATGTACACACATATCATAAGGGAGGCGCAACTCCCAAATATAAGTTTGACCAATCAATTATAATTTAGTAATGTACAATTTACAAACTTTACAATTTTCACAACCTTCGCATAGTCTGTGCATGTTTTGCATGTATGCTGCCCTGTACACGACCTACGTCCACCCTGCTGAAATTATTCGCAAATTGTGTGCCATACGCACACTTGCATATTGTCGTGCTACCTCTACCCACGATCCACTGACTCCTTACAGGTCCCACGACCCTTGGATTCACCTAGTGGTCTACTCATTCATCGCAACTTGGCCCAGGGCATAGTCTTGTCTCCTAAACGTGTTTTCCAGTAGCAATCTATTTGACCATTCAGTCTGTTGTACTATTTTGAACACACCTGTCGTCAATGTCTGCACACATAATTGTGCAACGACCCTTTACAATGTTCCACCAACATAGTCTGCCCACAGTCTTCCTGACCTGCAACTCGCCTAACCCAACCTTCACCCAACCTACGAAACCCAAAAACACACTCGTTCGAAAATACTGAGTCTTGCGGTCGTGCCACACCTCTATACGTATGCCTCATCTCCCTTGCACTTTCTTGCACTATTTTTTGTGTTTTCTTGTGTGATGGTTTGATGATGATCCCACTCAAACATCCCATGCCATAATTATATGGTTCTCTCCCCATTGTTTTTCCAAGAGATTCGTCAGTTCATGTCCACCTATGAGCCGGCAAACCCATGTGTCGCCCTCCCAACTTGTACACTCCACATGACACACCCATTCATAAAATATTCTGCCTGATCCGACCATACCTCCACTACACATCTTTTCCCAGTCGAGCAGTCGCACCACTTAGCGGCTCTGCCGCCCAGGCACTTGCCCACCCTGGGCATCCGACTCATGTCACCCATGTCGCCTCCTTACTTTGGTCACAAGTCTAGTCGAGTGGGTGTCGGCCGATCATGGTGTGCCAACTACATGTGCTTGCCCATCCATCACACTTAACTGGTCGCTACACCCAATGTGTGCCTTTAACTGGCAGTGAGGTCGCACATAACCGAACATCCACCTCCAAGTCGCCTTGAACCAAACGCCAACATCGGAGTTGCCTTTAACCAAACACGAGTGTCCGTCACACATCTTGGGCACACCCATACACCTTTAATCGAGGGCGTCGATTTTTCAACTCTCTTGGGCACTGGGCAACTAGAGGCCCTGACATAATGTATGCCATCATCACTTATTTGAAACTGATCTTTTTTTTAGCACAAATCACCAATAAGATTGTTGAAGGAGATGGACCTAAAAATATAGGATATAAGTTATAGGTGAATTAAAAAATATAACTTGATTTTTTTGAATAAATTAATTTAAAATAGAATAAATAAAGTGCATTAGTTAGAGCCTAGGCCATGGCAGTGTTGAAAAATTCCATTTGGTCAAATTTGAGGTGTTAACAAGGATGGTAGAAGTTGGAGGATGGGATACTAAGGATCCACATTTCAATGTGGCTCTTCTTGTTAAAGATTTGTGGAGGACATTAAACAGTGATGGAATTTGGCAACGATTTATTAGAGCTAAATATCTCAAAAATTAACCGGTGGTAAGTTGGATCAACGTAGGGGCAAGGAGTATGATGAAGATAAAGCATAGATTTTTGGGCAATTTGAGGTCAGAGGTAGGCTCAAGGTCGAGGGTAGAGATCGGATTTTCTTCCATACAAGGTATGACAGATATAACTCATTCGTCTCTTCAATTGCTGAGTTTATTGCATAACAATGGTCTTTCTTATTTGAATCAAATTTATGTGGTGCACAATCCCATTTTGGATTGAATGCATGGTTAGGGGCGGGGAAAATTGGCCTCTCAGGGCCTTTAAAAGAGGAATGGGATTAGTATAAGCTATAGTTTTCTCTTGTAGGAATCATTTTGTCAGAGCATGAGTATAGATAGTGCTAGGATGGAAATATATTTAAAGAACAAATCTGAGTCATAGACATTTATTCACGTATTTGCATGGATACAAATTCTGATAACAGAGAGTTATGTTTCCAAAAGGCATGGAAATGGGACATCCCACTAAAATTGAAGTGATTTATATGGTTGGTTGTCTACAATAAGGCCTTAACATGGGAAAACTGACTAAGAAGAGGTTTCTATGGCCTTGGATGTTGCGAACTGTGTAGGGTACAACTAGAAGGCTCAAGGCATCTCTTTCTCACCTGCTCATTTGCGGCCTAAGTTTGGTTTAGGGAGATTGTCTCACAATATGGTTTAAGGATTTTAAGGAGCACAAAAGTTTTCCTTTCTACATTATGTGGGGCATACGAAGGGCAAGGAATGCTTGGATTTTTTATCAAATCAAGCCTGTCATAAGGAGAACATGCCTTATGGTGGTGGCCTATTACATGGAGAGAGGCCTAAGATAGAAATTATATCTAGAAGAAGTTGTCTTTTTAAGGATATATGGTCAACATTTCTAGTGGGTCTCTTTGATGGAGCATCATTAAAGTGTGTGCTAGTGGGGTGCTTATAGTTTTGAAGTCCACGCACTTTTTCCACTTTTGTTGGTCTAGTGGAGATGGTAATAATAACAAAGTGAAGCTCCTTTCTCTGTGGGGAGTCATCTTTTGCACCAACTCGCTTGAAATAGAGGAGATTGATCTCCTTGGAGATTCTAAAATCATCATTGATTGGGGCTTAAGGAGATTTGTCTTTATGCATCCATCACTATCTAATTAGATGAAATGGATCATATTGATGATCATGACATTCAAGAAGATCTCCTTCTATCATGTATATATAGAGAAAAGCAATTTGTTAAAAGATGGCCTGTAAAAAGAATGGTGTAGCATGGAGCTGGGGAAGATCAAGTTCTCAGAGTTTTAAAATGACAACATACAGCGGTCACCAATCATTCAAATATAACAGGCATTTTTTTTTAAGTTTTGACTGAAAATGTGTATGTAATAATATGAAACATAATATCTTTTTTGATGTAATTTAGCCTCCTGGAAGACCTGAGATACATGTTTTAAATTAAAAAGCACTCATTTATATTGTTAAAGACAACAGTCATATCACGAAGAAAATAGTGGATTGGCCTCTGTTACAAAAGAATGGGACAATATATTTTTCTACCAAAGTAATTGTAACTACCTTTTTCTAATGAAAGTATGTATGTTTTTTTTCTTAAAGAAAAAAATATAATCTCATGGCTCTTGCTGAATCAGGACCGACACATTTTGTGACGTTTGTGTACGTTGTTTTGCAGTTTTGCTAGTTTTCAATATTTAATACAACAAATCTTCAACCAACATTTCCAAACCATTGTTCCAGATTTGAGAAAATATAGCATCAGTAAAGCCAGGGCATTTCGAAATGATTTTGTTTGGATTTGAGCGAATACAACACCATCAGAGGTAGGGCATTTCAGCTTACTTGGTACCTTCATCCCATTAAAGTTTGGGCTTCTCTTGGACAACGTTGTTTCAATCCAACGATGAAGTTGAACACCTTGTCCTTCTCTTCCATATTAGGTAGTTCTAAGACCGCACTTGCAAATTCCCATTGACATGCCTGCAGACTCCCTTTTTTTCAGTGTACTTAATGTTTGTCCTTGCATCCCAAATATCATCTTGTGGGCTAAAATGAGTTTGTAATGCTTCCTTCATTTCTTCCCAAGTAGATATGTCCTCAGCATAACCATGAGCAGCCTGGTCTACTTTCCTTATCCACCACATCTTGGCATCATTTGTAAAGAATTGAGAAGCTGCCTTCACCTTGGCCTCTTCATTAGAAATCCACAAGCATTCCAAGTATTGCTCCATATCCCATAAAACATTTCCAAGGGTCTTTGCGCTTCTCACTCCATCATAAGAATCAGGTTCCTTGATTTTGGTGTGGGTAGCTCCTCCAACTGGTCCCTACTCTACTGCCTTCTTCGAGATAGAAATCTCATTGAGAGCCTCATCAAGACACTTTTGTAGCTTTGTGATCTCTTCTAATCCTTAATCCTTCATAATTTCAAAGTTCTTGACTTCACTCGCAGTTTCTCCATACTACCATTCAAGATACTCATATCGTACCTTGAGGTTCTCATGGTCCTCTTCCTGATTCGTGAAATGATCTCTAAGTTCAACATTCTCAGCTTCCAATGCACTTATCTTAAAATTTGTCTCATCCATAGGATCCAAAATCTTGCTCATGAAAACTGTGTCAGAACTCATGCTAGATTCACCTGTCACCTATGGTTCTTCTACATTGTCTACCATCATCATTTACCTTGAATGTGTCACAACCATAAACTTCAAGGTTTATCTTGGTTCTAACCCTTACCGAATCCCTAATGTCGCATTGTGACCAACTACCCAATGCCCAACTTCAATTCCAACTGCAACCATTGCCTGTCATATTCTAGCCTCTTTGTCAAAGCCCCTTTCTGTAAAATGGGCTCTGATACCAACTGTCATGCCCCTATGCCAATGAAGTCTTCCAACCACACATAGGTGGGTGAAACATTGCCAAATTTTTTTGTTTCACTACTACTTGAATTCACGGGCTACACCTACTCAACACTTAACAAATTTTTCACTAAGTGTTATCATGCAATGAAAATCGTTTCATTACCTTTCATTAGTTAATCTTCACATGCAGCGGAAATAAATATAACTCAGCAATGTACACACATATCATAAGGGAGGGGAAACTCCCAAATATAAGTATTCCCAATCAATTATAATTTAGTAATGTAAAATTTACAAACTTTACAATTTTCACAACCTTCATGTAGTCCATCCATGTTCTACCTGTATGCTGCCCTGTCCAAGACCTATGTCCACTGCGTTGGAATTCTGCATAAATCATGTGCCATCTGCACACTTCACTGTTGTCATGCTACATCTACCCATGGCCCACTGACTCCTTATAGGTCCCATGACCCTTGGATTCACCCAGTGGTCTACTCATTCATCACAACTTGGCCCATGGCATAGTCGTGTCTCTTGAATGCATTTTCCGGTAGCGGTCTGTCTGACCACTCAACCCATTGTACTATTCTGAACGCACCTGTCTTGACCGCTTGCCCACACAATTGTGTAATGGCCCTCTACGATATTCCACCAAAATAGTCTGTCCGCGGTTTGCTTGACCTGCAACTCACTCGACCCGACCTTCACCCAACCTACGGAACCCCAAAACACACCCGTTTGACAATACTGAGTCCTACGGTTATGCCACACCTCTGCATGTATGCCTCATCTCCCTTGCACTTGCTTGCACTATTTTTTTTGTTTTCTTGTGTGATGGTTCGATGATGATTCCACTCAAACATCCCACACCATACTTATACGGTTCTCTCCCTAATGTTTTTTCAAGAGACTCGTCGGTTCATTGTGCACCTGCATGTTGGCCTGCCCATGCGTTGTTCGCCAGACTTGTTCGCTCCACATGACACACCCATTCATAAAATATTCTACTCGAGTCGACCATACATCCGCTACACGTCTTTGCCTAGCCGACTAGTCGCACTACCTAGCGACTCGGCTGCCTAGGCGCTTTCCCACTATGGGCGTTTGACTCATGTCTCCTTGAGATTACATGGAGATAGGCCTAAGAGGAAAACGATCTCTAGAAGAAGTTGTCTGTTTAAGGATATATGGTCAAAATTTCTAGTGGGTCTCTTTGATGGAGCATCATCTTTCAAAGCATGTGCTAGTGGGGTGCTTATAGTTTTGAAGTCCAGGCACTTTTTCACTTTTGTTGGTCTAGTGGAGCTGGTACTAATAACACAACGAAGCTCCTTGCTTTGTGGGGAGTTATCTTTTGCACCAACTAACTTGAAATAAAGGAGTTTGACATCCTTGGAGATTCTACAGTCATCATTAAATGGGGCTTAAAGAGATATGTCCTTTTGCACCCATCACTATCTAATTAGATGAAAAGGATCATATTGATGATCATGACATTCAAAAATATCTCCTTCTATCATGTATATAGAGAACAAAATCGATCAATCAATCGATGGCTTGTAAAAAGAAAAGTGTAGCATGGAGCGAAGGAAGATCAAGTTATAAGAGTTTGAAAATGACAACTTACAACGGTCACGAATCACTCAAATATAAGAGGCATTTTTTTGTTTTATGTTTTGAATGAAAATGTGTATGTAATAATATGAAACATAATATCTTTTTTGAAATAATTTAGCGGTCCCGCAAGAAGTGAGATACATGTTCTAAATTAAAAAGCACTCGTGGATATTATTAAAGACAACCGTCATATCACGAAGAAAATAGTGGATAGGCCTCCGTCCCAAAAGAATGGGACAGTCTATATTTTTCTACCAAAGTAATTGTAACTACTTTTCTTAATGAAAGTATGTATTTTTTTCTTCAAAAAAAAAATATAACCTCACGAACCGACACGTCTTGTGACGTTTGGGTACGTCGTTTCGCGGTTTTGTTAGTTGTCAATATTTAATACAACAAATCTTCAATCAAACTTTTTCAAAACATTGTTCGAGATTTTAGCAAATACAACACCATCAGAGACAGGGCGTTTCTGCTTACTCGGTACCTTCGTCGATTTAAAGTTGGGCTTCAGCTTGACAACATTGTATTAGTTATAAAAAAACGAGATGGCCGCGGAATCAAGCTCCTACCAACCACAGGAATTTTACTTTGTTGCATACCCATTTTTGGAGTTGTCTGAGTCGAAAGAGGCCGAGAGAGAGTATGCGCAATATCGTAAAAAACGCTCTCAGATAATTGAAACCATAAGAGCCAAAAGGGTAAAATTATTAACTAATTCTCTGTAATTCTATATCGTGATATGTAAACAAACTTTCTGTTATTGATATACTCAACTATAACTATATGGGCTTGTTGCAGGCAGAGCGGAAGGAAGTTCTGGAGAAAATAAAGCCTCTGGTCGATGAAGAAAAAGAGATCAGGGAACGGTGCAACGAAATAAGTAAAAGATTATCAGAGTTGAATTTCAATTTCAAGAATGTAAGAGTGCCAAAAGATGGCGGCGATAACCAGAGTCTTCCCTCATCTGAACCCGAGATTGATCTAGCGGTATGGCACCTTGTTGTTTGCTGCGCAATATCACGTTGAAGTTTGATTCTACTAGACAGTTTGATTCTTTTGTTTTTTGTGCAGGTTAGAAAACTAGAGGCACAATTTAAGGGAGGGCGCAATACGCGAATAGAAGAGAACCACCTGCTGAAACAGATAAAAGATCTGGAGAAATCAAGAGGACAAGTTTTGAGCGTTGAAGATTGGAATTTGAAGAGGAAATTGAAAGATATTTGGAATGAGAAGAAAGCGTTGCGGGACATTGAGTCAGAAATCCACTCTCTGGAGAAAGATCTCCATCATTATAAATCTTGCATGGACCACCTTTCTCCATCTCTCGATCGACTACGCACTCATCGATATCAGAAAGTAAGTTTCAAACTATGTCATTCGAATTTAATATTACAATTTAATTGAATAGAAGCCATTAATTTATATTCCAATGGCTTCCTTTCCTGCAGAATGAGCTTTCTTTTCAACTGCGGGCTGCAAGGGATGATGCGATATTTGATTTCTACAGGGACAATCACAACGCTTCTGACCTGGAGAACAGGTCAAGACTTGAGGTATTCCCTTGTTTGTATTTTGGGTTTCTTCTACACCTTCTGACTTGTAAATGAAACAGAAACTAAATTGCATATTCATTTCCTTACAGGTTGAAAAATTCATGAAAATGTGGAATGAAAGAAAAGAGTTTAGGGAAGAATATGAACAAAGAAAGTTGATGGCTCGTAATCAACAATATCCCTCCGATGGGAATGCCACAAATAGCAACAGATCTGAATAATTCCTAATTTCCTAACTATATTATTTTTGAATATATTTCTAGCCATGGTATTTTAGAATATTTTAGCCATGGTATCTTTATGGGTTTCTTCTACACCTTCTGACTTGTAAATGAAACAGAAACTAAATTGCATATTCATTTCCTTACAGGTTGAAAAATTCATGAAAATGTGGAATGAAAGTAAAGAGTTTAGGGAAGAATATGAACAAAGAAAGTTGATGGCTCGTAATCAACAATATCCCTCCGATGGGAATGCCACAAATAGCAACAGATCTGAATAATTCCTAATTTCCTAACTATATCATTTTTGAAAATATTTCTAGCCATGGTATTTTAGAATATTTCTAGCCATGGTATTTTAGAATATTTTAGCCATGGTATCTTAATATTTTTAGTAAATGAAGTTACTTAGTATAGTTTAGTCACATGAGTATAACTTTCATAACCAAAAACACATATGCAAAAGTGAGGGATTCTTACTTATTTTGAACCTCATATTTGTGTTATCTAATAGAGCTAATGTGTAGGACCTATTTATCAACATTGGGTGCAAGTTAATGATGGTCCATCATAATGAGGTAGTAGCAATGCAAACATAGAAAAATAAATGTGTTAACTTAGAGAGAGAAAGGTAGAGAGCAAGTGAGAGGAAGGGGTGGTGGGATGGTGATAGGGATGGGTGAGAGAGAACAAAGAGACAAAGAGAGAGGAAGAGGTGGTGGGGTGGTGATAGGGATGTGGGAGAGAGAACAAAGGGACAAAGAGAGAGGAAGAGGTGGTGGGATGGTGATAAGGATGGGGGAGAGAGGAAGAGAGATAATAAGGGGATGAGGGAGATAAAGAAAAGGCTAAAAATTGGGAGATAATGATGGAGTTTCAAGGAGATAGAGTGATATAGAGAAGAGAGAGGGAAGAGAAGGGCTCCTTGATCTTATGCTGGCTATGTTAATCAATGAAACCAGTTGATTTGATTGAGTTGCAGGTATGTGTGGGAAATTACATCCATTGGGCATGGAGTAACCCTAGTAGTAATATTAAATGAAAAAGGAAAAGTATGGTTATATCAAAACAAGAATTACATAAATTGCTTAGTTAATAAGATGCAAATCACAACAATGTGAATTCTAAATCAATTACTAGTTAAACGAAACCTGAGATCTGTGTAAAATAACATGGAAAATTAGAAAAAGAAGTTCAACACATGAGGAAACACATTACCAACAAAGACTGTGACATGGTCTTGATACAATGCATGTTTAATTGATATGCAAAAAAAAAGGAAAATACTAATACAATTTAGAAACTTCAACCATGTTGGAGTATTCATTTAGAAACTCAAACTCAAACTACATGACTTTAAGCTTATAAACTCTTATCCAACAATAAAATTACTTCTAGAAGTTCCAAAATTTGAATTTGCCAAGATTAAATTGAGTGATATCTTTGTGCAACAATTGCATAGCATAGGGCACTGACTTTATGGAAAAATAGGGTTCAAAGATGAGCTCATATATCCTTAATCTCGATATATGTTGCAAAACAAAACGATGTTTTTTATGTGAGAGTGTCCTTGAGATAGACCTCTCTCTCTTTCCAAAAAATCTTCTCCATCTCCTCACAATTTGCACCCAAACATCATAACTAAAACAAGAAATTCCAAAACTTGACAAATAGACTAATAGATTGTAAAGACGCATTTGAAGCTTCCAATAAATGATTCCTGTGCAGAAACAGAAGGAGGTTTTTTTTTCTTTGGCCAATTATTGGAAACAACCTCTTTCAGTTTTTCTAAATTCATTTCCGTTTAACCATAAAACGATTTTGAAAATGATGGCAAAAACATTCAATTTTGGAGAAAATTTGTAGCAGAGTGTGGGAGACTTTCATGCTTGATATGGTTGCAGAAATTTCCTAGAAAAATAGAGAAAATGGGTATGTTTGGAATGGCAGTGTGATGGTGTAGAACCCCTAAATTAGTTTTTTTAATGCTTGTAAACCTTCAAGATAACTAACTCCAACTTGCGCAGCAGATGCTTTCTTTCACTTAAGTTTCAAACACCTCCCTTTGACCTTTGCAACCTTTATTGAAACATGAAACTAGTTTAGAGCTTCAATTCCACTTTGGATGAAGGAGAAATGAGGGATGGCTAGAATAATTAGAGTTTTAAGCCTTTCACATGTCCCTTTCATGTATTGATGGTGAATTTTGAGTGGAGAGAGTGGGGTGACATGGGGATATCTTGCAATGATAATCAATGATAAAAAGTAAAGACCACTAACCAAGCCCATATAAATTATAATTAAATGAATCTAAATAACATGAATTTGACTAATGTTGTTGAATTTGACTTATGCAGATTGGATAGGAAAATATCTATCCTAGGACATCAAGGATGATTTTATGTCATATTTTTATGGAATACAGCTTCAATTTCCCTTTGTTTCTATTATGGATTCTAGTAAAACTCGTCCAAATGAAAAGTTGCACATATATTGTTCCTCTAGTGGTTGACCATATTGATAGGGCACATCTATGATCCCATTCATTTGAGTGCATGGAGATGTTAAGAAGATGTAGTTCATTTTCCCAAATAAATACACACGTTTATTTAATATGACAAGAAAAATTTATGCAAGAAATGTAATAAGTATGTTATAAACAAGTGTCTAGCACTTTGAAATCCACACATCCATGCAATAGGAAAAGTAAATGTTCTTAGAAACCTACACATCTTGTCCGCTCAATGCAAGTAATTGGAACCTTTATGCAAGCCATAATTGACGGGGGATCAAGCTTGTCAGATGGATGGTACTCACTTGGTGAAAACTAGTTATAACGATGGAGACAATGGAGGGTACAATGGCCACCAAAATTCAATTTATGTATTGTTGCTTCCCATAATTTTTACGTATAGGGTAAAATAATTAACCTAAAAATGGTCAATATTGTACCTTTGCAAAACAGGAGAAAAGTAATTGGGCCTTGAATGTTATGTTATCAACTCACAACCAAAGTGTTGGGTAGCCTTTAAGTGAGTGCACTAACATACCTTGGATTTTACCTCCTAGTGACAGGACATCACTTCTCCCATCAATTATTTTCCATTTGGTGATGAAGTATTTTTTAAGCTCCCTACTCATGGCTAAGACATAATAGGATCTCATATTCCAATTTATTATAATCAATGGAAACAAAGTATTTTCGTTTTCTATGCTCTAAAACATGTTTTATAGTCAAAGAATTCAATGGTTTTAGCATCTTCCTATTATGCAGGGTGACCAAATTATTTGTTGGAAGTAAGTGCATTGTTGAATGAAAGAAACTCTTTTATGTAGGAGGAAATATCATATCAATATGTAACATGGGAATATCCTAATCATTAATAAAGGGAGATGTGTTTGTTAGATTAGTTAAATTTTTTCCTAAAGAGGATTGTTTTAGATCATTTCCTTCCTAGAGAAGAATGTTGAATTTTTTCCCACAAGACATTCCATGCTACTTTACATGGATACAAAGGTTTATTTCTTTCATGAGGTAATTGACCAATGTAACCCACAATAATGATGAATCTACCACTAAAAGGATTAGATTTTTTAGTCTATATTTAGTTATACAAAATGTTAGTGAAATGATAGCTACGAGATAGTAGTTGGTTAATATCCTTTCAGGCTTACCTTCCCTAGCTTCGTGGAACAGTGAAATCAAATCCCCTGACCCAACTGTGGGTTTACCTTGATATAGGAAAGATAGGAGAAAAGATAGGAGTGTAATTTGGTTCATGAGGCAGTGGTAAAGTTTATGATGAAATTCCTTGCCTCCCGGAGGGAACAAGCGGCTTTGCACCTTCGAGTTGTAATTAGGTTAATGAGTCCATTTATGTTTGTATGGAAATGATGAAACCTAAACCTTTATATTGTCTCCTGGGACTGCAAAAATAAAGAAAGCTACATGCCTTGAGTGTTGGACACCCCCTTGGGCACCCTATTGTATCTGGTTCGCTTGGATAAGTGTCCACCACATGAATTGTTGGTAAATATGTGTACGAGAGTGATAGAAATGAAAATAGTAGCCCTTTCTTATGACGGGGCCTTATCTTCTCATCTCAGCTAGTGTACCTGGCGAGTGAGTCCTAAGCAATTGAGTCAGTCTTCGAAGCCATCCCGAAGTACCAACCGAGCATTAGTCTTGCCCTCACCCTCTTAATAAATAAGATATGGGTAAAATCCTTTTCTATTTACGATATAATTTCCCTCCTATCAATCACCAAAGTTGATTTATATCCAAGTTATGCAGAGCCTATTCCTGTGTAAGATGCATAGTCCGTTCCAGAGCCTTTAGTTGGTATGTGTATTTTTTGCATGTATTTTAAAAAAACTAATACTAATTGAAGCGAGCAAAAGAAATATCCTAATACCAATAACTACCAAATTAGAAATATCTTGATAAATATAATAAGTAGGTGATACTTTATTGTGCTGACAATTCCTTGAATTATCACTTTAAGAGGATTGGAATTTTCATTTTCAATTAGAAGTCATAAAATCATGTCAAAAGAAAGTCATTTTTTTCTAACAATGAAGATGTTGAAAAAAAATTGGTCCCATCTAAATTACTAGAAATAACACCTCTGGATTGGAATTTCTTATAAAATTATTAACTTTCTTTGAAACAACACTTAAGAACATAGCTTGTTCCCAATTAAAATATATATGAAAGTGACTCCAAAAAAGATTGTGAAGGTATGAAACATTGACTCTATTTGTAGAAATTATTGGAGACAAGTCATAATTCTTTAGAATATTCTTCAACATCAACTTGTTTGAGGGATTCATCATATTCTCTAGCATTTTCAAATGAAAAAGGGACCTAATCAATATGCTATTTGTGATATCTAAAATTCCACAAATTTTCAATCATTATTTTGTTTGAAAAGTCTATATCTAATGCAATGTTATGAAATGGTTCGTAGAAAAGAAACTTTGTTTAGAAAAAGTCTCGATTTATTTTGAATCCTTATTGGGAATAGAGTAAAAGAGTTTGATATATTTGAACAACATTATTTTGGCATGATAATTTATGAGAATCCCTTAATAGTTTCCTTAATAATTTTATTCGAACATGTTAGAAATAAATTAATGGATCAATGAATTACACAAAATATTGTGGAAACACAAATACACAAACAAAGAAAATAAGATAGGCACAGATATACGTGTTTCACCCAATTTGGGCTACATCCACGAAGAAACAATGAATCCTTTTATATTATCCAGCAAAATGAAGAGATATAACCTACAACAATTTCAATGTAATTTCCTCTTCGCTCTCACATAGTCACCTCTCTCTTTCTCGCTCAGAATAATAATACACAACCGCAATAAAATTCCATCATATAAACCAAGGGTTGCCTTATAGGGAAACAAACCCTAAATTAACATAACTTCTACCGTTAGATCATCCGCCTAATGAATGACCTAGATTGACTATGCAATTACAATATTTTACAAGAAAATGCTTCACATATGTCTTACCCTTCCCATTGAACCATTTGGTTGGATATTATTCTAGAGTAATATATATATATATATATATATATATATATATATATATATATATATATATATATATATATATATATATATATATATATATATATATATATATATATATATATAACACTTTTTCATTGTATTTTTAGTTCTCTAGAACTCATGAATGATATCCAATTCATGAATGAATTTTACCCATACCTAAAAATAGTTCCAAAGCAAATCAAATCACTTGATAGATAAGATGAGCTATGAGCTAACTGAGTACCAAGACAAGAAAATAATTCTGTCCAACCATTTGTTTATTATCCTTGAAAGAAACAAGGCATAACCACTGGGAAGAAAATAAGGTACATCTAATAAAATACAGTATGAATATGTTTTATAAAATACAATATAGTGGATAAAATAGAGTATAGCTATTTTACAAAAAAAATTAAATAATTTACAAATATAAAAAAATGAAATATTTCCTAAGTTAGAAAATAACAATTTGAATTCAGTGAAATATATATGGATAGAAAGAAAACATATTTATATATTTACACAGAAAAATAACTTAAAATTAGCATTACCACTTCTTTAGAGTCGCCCTTGCTCTAGAGTAGAATTGGTAATCACAAGCATACACACACTAACCAGCAAGATTGGAAGCAATTACTCTTTGAATTTCAGGAAAAAATGATTAAACACCAAAACAATAAAATCCCTTAAACTTAGTTCTCTTAATTTTTATACAAAAACTACTTAACTATAATAACTTCCTACTAAATTCTAGTGTTTTTTCCCTTAGTGTCCAGGAATACGACCATTTTTAAGTGTTTATACTTAGTACCAAGTAAACAAAACTAATTAAAACTTATTTCCTAGTATGAAGGAAGGCAGCCACTTCTTAGTGAAAAAACATATAAGTATTTATATTTAGTATGAAGTACAACAAACTAGTTAACTAACTATTGCATCATGTGCTTATTTTAGCCTATAATTAAGCCAAATGGCATGAGTGGAATGACATTAAATTAACTAACTATTGCATCATGTGCTTATTTTAGCCTATAATGAAGTCAAATGGCATGAATGGAATGCCATTGGTGGTCGAAAATAGTGGAATGAAAAATCTTACGCTAACTTACGATTACAAAATTTTGAAATTACTATCAAACAAATTCAGATCTAAAAATATATAGTAATGGTTTAATCTTTTATAAATTCTTCAACTACAGAAAAACTATGTTTTATATGGATGTTAAAGTTTTAAATGGCTTATGGCTTATTCTAGAAAAAAATTCTTCAATGTAAACCTTCTCTAGCTCATGATTCCTCACTGAAAATTTTGCACTTATTCTTCTAATAAAAAACGTAATAATCCAATCACAGATAATGAGGATAAAATGGAAACAAAATGGAGAAAAACGGATACGTAGCTTTAGGCTGTAGGTGGAGCTTAAAAATCTAGAAAATTGCCGACATTTTGAAAACTAATTGGGGGTTTTTGAATGTGTAACAGGCGGTGTAACATCCATGGACGATTTCCTCAAGAAGTTTTTTCCACATGTCTAACGATGAAAGTATCATCACCTGCGTGAAACAGAATCGCCCCGCCACCACCATTATTTACATGAAAAATAATTTTATACTCTATAAAGAAATAGAAAAAAGCTCTTGAAAAGTAATGATGAAAAAAAGCTCTTGAAAAGCAATGATGAATTCAAATATGAAACTGATTGTGAAAAGTTTAGAAAGTGCATCTACATTACCACACAAGTTAAAAAGAACCTAAACTGATTATTCTTCACTTGAAAAATCCAAAACAATTCTCATTCTAAATATAACAAATAAATTTTTATTTCAATTTTCATTTACATGACAAATAATTTTATGCTCTTCTATAAAGAGTCAAAGAAAATCTTGAATAGCAATGATGAATTCAAATTTGAACCTGATTGTCACCAGTCCAGAAAGTGCATCTACATTACAACAGATGAAATTATTTTGTCAACATGAAAATCACGTGAATAAATGAAAAGACAACATAGTAGCCCTCACCTCAAAACAAAATCACTACAATATTACCATGCTTCCTCCATTACCCACAATAAAAAGTTCTTGGATCATACAGTCTCGATCTGTGGTGCGCAAAATAAACTGATATTTCCCTTCAAGTTGAATGACAAGGAGAAAGAGGCCAGCCACAGAGACAGTCATTGTGAATGTATGTAGAAGCACGAAATGCATTGAACGGCTTGAATTGTGGAATCGTGCCACACAGATGGTTGAAGCTCACATTCAACTGCGCCAGATTCCTCATTTGGGCCACCTTCTGCGGAATGCGTCCCTCGAGTTGATTATGTGACAGATCAAGGAATTCCAGAATTAGCATATCACCCAACGAGTCGGGTATTTTACCACTAAGCTTATTGTTTGAAATGAAAACATAATTAATGTTTGAAGTCCCATTGAAAAAACTGGGTAATTGGCCTGTGAAATTGTTGAACGATAACTGCAACAAGCGGAGTTTTGACAGGTTGCCTAACCAGTCAGGGATCTCACCGGACAAGTTGTTTTGTACCAGATCTAGGGTTTCAAGTTGGGAGAAATTGGGAATAAGTGGGATATTCCCAGTGAGTTGGTTTTGGGCCAGATCAATGGTCAAAGGAGATGGTAACTTCATTAAGGAATCTAGGATAGATCCTGTAAATAAATTCTGGTCCAAATATAATTCATAAAAATTAGCGCTCAACAAACCCAGTGAATCTGGAATGCTTCTGCTCAAACGATTGTTACTTGCCAACATCTCTGCAAGCAATGACATATTTCTTGGCGAGGAAGGAATCTTACCAAACAACAAATTATTTGAAATATGCAGCATCGTTAGCTACTTTAGATCTCCCATGGAGTCTGGAATGGGACCCGAGAGCTTGTTGTCATTCAGTGTCAAGATTGACAGTTGAGTCAGATTTCCAATGCTTGAAGGAATAGAGTGAGAGAGTTGATTTGAATCCAAGTTCAAAGAAGTTAAATTCTGCAAATTTCCAATGGATTCTGGAATAGGGTCGGTGAGTAGGTTTGTGGAGAGAGATAGAGTGTGTACCGTGAGCAGTCAATCGATGTCAGAAGGAATGGAACCACTGATTTTTTTTTTGTTCATGGAAACAACTTTCAGGGATGAAAGATTAGAAATAGAAGATGGAATTGCACCACTTATATTTTTCCACCTATCAAGAATAAGGGTTTCCAGATATGAGAGATTCCCTATGGATTCTGATATGATTCCATTCAAGTAGGCAGTATTGTTTCCTGATTCCAATGGATCCCCATCAAGAAAAAGGCTAACTACTTGACCGCTGTCGTTATCACACTTCACACCATTCCACTTGCAGCAATCATTTCCCGTCCATGAATTGAAAGCTCCGCTCAAATCCTTCACATAGTGGGCTTTGAAATATATTAACACAACACGGTCTTGTTCTCCACATTCTGCTACCTTCTCTTTTCCATGGCATGAGTTTAACTACATCAGTAGTAACGCAACAAAGAATGCTAAGATTTTTGCCCTGCGTTTCTCCATTGCACAGGCAAAGAAATTACAGAGAGTAATCAGAAACTTAACTTCTGTACAATGGGATTGAACTTTATGAAACCCACATTGCGGGAGAATCGAGTAGGTATTTAAAGTCATAAATGGTATTTCTATTTTTAGGGTTTCATCTTATCTATCAAGCATTGTTTGGGGTGATTCTCAGAATCATCAAGTGGTGGGGCGATTCTCAGAATCGCCCCACCACCACCCGATGGTGGCAAGGCAGTGGCGGGGCCATTCCTCATAATTGCCCCACCACCCGACGATTCTGAGAATTGCCCCATCTACTACAAATCGCCCCAAGAAGCATATTGAGATCAAGAACTATTATTTTCTCTGTCTTGCAAGATTTATGGAATATTTTCTCTTGTGAAATATCTTTATGATGCTCATATTTTCACTCCTATGAATCTCTATGATGCTTATTTTTTTTCTCTTGTGAATCTATCTATAATGATCAAACTTTCACTCTCCTGTAGATTACGATCTTTAGACTTCTCGCTCTGGTCACAGCTCTTTCACATAGTCTCTCACTTTATCTCAAGATTTTCAAATGACTACAATGGGATAGTCTCTTGTATAGATTTAAGTCTCGCTCTTATGAATACGCTCACACATATTATTATGACACAATCCTCATGTATCATATGGGACAAGTCTCTTGCCATAATCTTCACTCTTGCGTTGGTCACAGTCTATCACTCTAACACAAGCCTCACTTATATGCTCGTGATTCAATCTACATGACTTCACATTCTTGCGATCTCACTCATGTGATATGACTATTACTCAAGCTAAAAAAATGATGGAACTTGTAAGATACTTGAGTGGATTTTGCTGTATTCATTGAATCGGCGACTCTGAGTATCGGGTAACATAATCAATCGGCTACTCTGAGCATGGTCCCTACGTCTTTAATCAACGGAGTATGCAGGAGCTGAATCATGACTGGACTTCCCCCCATGAATACAATCTTCAAATGCTTGGTCATTTTAAAAGTTGTCAATTGAGACCGCCAATATTAGTACAGTGTCTGAGGCGCATAAGGTCCACTAATAACAAATCGAGAAGACCTGGACTTGTTAACTAGACATTCTATTTTTCAAAATTTTGAAAAAATGGCTCAAATGGTAAATCTTAAAATTATAAATATAAGTGGTTGAGATTATCTCATGGTATTTTCAAAAGTGTGCAAATTAAAAAAAAAAAAAAAAACAACTATTTTTTAAAATTTTGAAAAAATGGGTCAAATGGTAAATCTTAAAATTCAGAAATTCTCCACATTCTGTTGCCTTCTCTTTTCCATGGCATGAGTTTAACGACATCAGCAGTAATGCAACAACGAATGCTAAGATTTCTGCCCTGCGTTTCTCCATTGCACAGGCAAAGAAATTACAGAGAGTAATCAGAAACTTAACTTCTGTACAATGAGCTTAAAGTTTATGAAACCCACATTGCAGGAGAATCGAATAGGTATTTAAAGTCATAAATGGTCTTTCTATTTTTAGGGTTTCATCTTATCTATCAAGCATTGTTTGGGGTGATTCTCAGAATCGCCAGGTGGTGGGGTGATTCTCAAAATCACTGCGCCACCGCCCCGCCACCACCCGGGTGGTGGCGGGGCGATTCTGAGAATCGCCCAACCACCCGTCGATTATGAGAATCACCCCATCTGCTACGAATCGCCCCAAGAAGCATATTGAGATCAAGAATATTATTGTCTCTTCCTTGCAATATTTATGGACTATTTTCTCTTGTGAAATATCTTTATGATGCTCATATTTTCACTCCTATGAATCTCTATGATGCTTATTTTTTTTCTCTTGTGAATCTATCTATAATGATCAAACTTTCACTCTCCTGCGGATTACGATATTTATATTTCTCACTCTGGTCACAGGTCTTTCACATAGTCTCTCACTTTATCTCAAGATTTTCAGATGACTACAATGGGATAGTCTCTTGTATAGATTTAAGTCTCGCTCTTATAAATACGCTCACACATATTATTATGACACAATCCTTGTGTATCATATGGCACAAGTCTCTTGTCATAGTCTTCACTCTTGCGTTGGTCACAGTCTATCACTCTAGCACAAGCCTCACTTATATGCTCGTCATTCAATCTACATGACATGACTATTACTCAAGCTAAAAAAATGATGGGACAAATGAATGATGGAACTTATAAGATACTTGAGTGGATTTTGCTGTATCCATTGCATCAGTGACTCTGAGTATCGGGTAACATAATAAATTGGCTACTCTGAGCATGGTCCCTACGTCTTTAATCAACGGAGTATGCAGGAGCAGAATCATGACTAGACTGCCCCCACGAATGAAATCTTCAAATGCTTGGTTGTTTTAAAAGTTGTCAATTGAGATTCCCAATATTAGTACAGTGTCTGAGGCGCGTAAGGTCCAGTAATAAGAGACTGAGAAGACCTGGACTTGTTAAATAGACATTCTATTTTTCAAAATTTTGAAAAAATGGTTCAAATGGTAAATCTTAAAATTATAAATATAAGTGGTTGAGATTATCTCATGGTATTTTCAAAAGTGTGCAAATTTAAAAATAAAATAAAAAACAACTATTTTAAAAATTTTGAAAAAATGGGTCAAATGGTAAATCTTAAAATTCGGAAATTCTCCACATTCTGCTACCTTCTCTTTTCCATGGCATGAGTTTAACGACATCAGCAGTAACGCAACAACGAATGCTAAAATTTTTGCCCTATGTTTCTCCATTGCACAGGCAAAGAAATTACAGAGAGTAATCAGAAACTTAACTTCTGTACAATGGGCTTGAAGTTTATGAAACCCACATTGCACGAGAATCAAGTAGGTATTTAAAGTCATAAATGATCTTTCTATTTTTAGGGTTTCATCTTATCTATCAAGCATTGTTTGGGGTGATTCTCAGAATTGCTGGGTGGTGGGGCGCCACCACCCAGGTGGTGGCGGGGCAGTGGCGGGGGGATTCTGAGAATCACCGCACCACCTGGCGATTCTGAGAATCGTCCCATTTGCTACGAATCGCCCCAAGAAGCATATTGAGATCAAGAACTATTATTGTCTCTTTCTTTCAAGATTTATGGACTATTTTCTCTTGTGAAATATTTTTATGATGCTCATATTTTCACTCCTATGAATCTCTATGATGCTTATTTTTTTTCTCTTGTGAACCTATCTATAATGATCAAACTTTCACTCTCCTACGGATTACAATCTTTAGACTTCTCGCTCTGGTCATAGGTCTTTCACATAGTCTCTCACTTTATCTCAAGATTTTCAGATGACTACAATGGGATAGTATCTTGTATAGATTTAAGTCTCGCTCTTATGAATACGTTCACACATATTATTATGACACAAAATTTTTTACACAGTCCTCGTGTATCATATGGCACAAGTCTCTTATCTATCACTCTGGCACAAGCCTCACTTATATGCTCATCATTCAATCTACATGACTTCACATTCTTGCGCTCTCACTCATGTGACATGACTATTACTCAAGCTAATGTTTCATTCATATAACATCACAATGTGTATGGTATCTCAACTTGTATAACATCATGAATATGCACTTGAGATATGATCTCGATTGGTCTTGCATATCGACAGTGTTACTTCATTGTATCCCATTGTATGATGGTATCGGAAAATGGCTTCTTAATGTATTATTGGTATCAGTACAGACTCTATCTGATTGGTATTGGTCATGCTCTCACTGTCCTGATTAGTATCTAATTATGTTCTCGATTCTTGACAACATTGGTGTATGGTCTCACTACATCATTGTGCTCTCACTATGATCGAGTTATATGTATGTGATTTCATTACTCTTTGTTACATTCATATGAATGGTGGCATCACTGTATAGAAGTACGTATGGTATTATCTAAAGATCTATATATCACATGTATGATCCTTTGTATTCCACAGCAGTGGCATCTATGCTTTGTGATATCTACAGAGACCTTATCTCCAAGAAAAACCCTAATCAGAATATATGCATAGATGAGATAGTGTTGGTATGACTCAATGTTTTGATTCAACATTATGATAAACTTGACACTTTGGAAGTATGATTAGTCTTGGAAATAAAACATGTTCACAAATGAAGTTGTGAACAAATCATCATATTTGTACTTTGTACCTCTTTGTTGAACTTTCAAGGAAAATCTAATAGATGAAAAAAAATTGGATGGGTTTTCCCCTTGTGGGATTTCTCCCTAGTCTCTGAAAAAAATCATGGTGTTTCCTTTGTGCGTGCTTTTCTTCTCATGATTCTTTATGTTTTGCAATTATGATAATGTCATTATTCTTTCTATATAATTTCTAATGATGGTTAAATGTTTTGGGGTGAATGTAATATGAAAATGATCAAATGCAATTATCCAAGCAAAGATTAATGTAGCCCTAAGAAAAAAAATTAACACAAGTCAAATCTTACCTGTAAATGGATATCAGACTATGTTAATACCAGGACAATAGGAGGAGTAGGGGTTCCATTATATGTGATTGTATTTTGTTCCATTGTTGGGTAGAGCAATGGTGAGTGGGAAGATAGAGAGGAAAATAGAGGGGGTTGATACTTTTATAGCAATGATATAGGCCACACATCTCAGGTAGTTCTATAGAGAGTATAATATTCCATATCCTAAATACCAACACCTTTATAATATCACAATAATCACCTCATTCAAATCCGGTATGAGAAAGTTATGCCTCTCACAAGTTTACCTATGCAGTTGACCACCATAATACAAGTGGATGCCACATCAACTCCCTTATGCATATGTGTTAAGCTAGCCACATGTGGGATGTAAAGAAGTCTCTGGAAGGTCTAAGAACCTTATCACTATTTTAATGTTGAGGAAGTCAAATCTTTCCCATAAATGGATATCAGACTATGTTAAATATGTTTATTTTCTAGAGAAATTAAGGTTAGCACAATATTTATGAAATTCGAATAAGTAATTTTGATGTAGATATTATTTTAAGTTGTTCTAATATATTATTCATCAATTATGCTTCATAAATTCAACAATAAATAACAATAGAATAATAGAGATCACAATGCACAAAAGAGAGACAAGATTTACCTTGGGAAAACCCACTATGGGGAAAAACCTAACAACCTTTTCAATAGAGAAATTCTTCTTGTTCAATGAGAGACACATCTAGACTTATGGTCAAACCCGGTATTCTCCTTCAAGTCAAGTCACCCAAATCTAATCCTACATTTTTCTTTTGATCATGCACTATCATAATTTCAGCCCTCCTGCAATACCAATTTCCCCCGAATTAAGGCCTTGCAGCAATTGCCCCAGTAACCTAGAAAATTTTGCCCCCCCTCAATAGTTTCCCTAGAAACTGTGAATCACAGAGAGAGATTCCTTCACACGTGTGAGTTTCTAGAGAGACATAAGATAAAGAAATTTTGGCCTTCTTTTCCTTCCTTATTCATCCTTCTTTTCCTTTTCTCACTTGTCCAGAAATTGTCTTAAGAGAGGCATGTGGATTGCACAAATGAGGAGCTCAAGCTACCTTTATATAGTATGTTGTCTAGGGTAAATGTATGTGTCTCTTGGCTAGGGCCAACTTGACTTGGAGGGAATCCAACTTGTCACTTTTGAAGCCAAAAATTTCATTTAAAATATTCAAATTTACATCTTTTAAAAGACGCAATGGGACTTTGACTCAAAATAAATTTTCCTTTGAGTCAAGCATTTATAAACATGATTTACAATGATAAATACAAGAGATGGCACTTTTGGGTGGAAAAAATGATTGCTCAATTGAGCCCTTTTTAAGCGCTCAATCAAGCCATTTGAGCACTTAAAGAATGTAAGCCAATGTTATTTAGGAGCTCGATTTAGCCATGTCTTTGCGACAGTCAAATGAAGAAGATTGGGTTTTGGATTTATTTTCTGGCTCAGGTAAATTTTATTATATGGAATTAAATTTCAATATGTTATTTATTAATTTATATGTCATTGTACTAATTTACTTCATTATTTCCTCTGTGCTTGATAATTAGGTACAACACTAGCATGTTGCCTTCAAAAATGAAGAAATTGCATTGCAATTGAAAAAGATCCAATACAATGCAATTTCATTCAGCAAAGAATTAATGCTCTTCAATTTCTTCCAGATGCAATGCAAGAAATTGGGTTGAAGAAAGGGAACTTTAGTGAATCATGTGTGGCAAAAAAGGCAAAGGAACTGTCACGCGGAAAGAGTCGTTAGTGCGGACACAACCGACCTTCCTAGAAGCCTAAGACTTTCTAATGACAAACAATACAAATAAGAACAATCCTTCCCTAAATATGCTTTTATAATATGAGAAATCAAGTGTTTAGATCCTACCTGTAATCCAACGCTGTTGTAGTAGTCCAGCTTCGTTGATCTGGATGAGCTCCTCCTTCCCTTCGAAACCTGCATTCACTAACAATCAAACGATTAAATAGCACCTGAATATCACATAAAATAAAACATATTTAACATATAGACCAAGGAGTATATGAAACAACTCATTAATAACAAATTGTTGAGAAGAATGGACTAATTTGTATTAAAAGGTAACAAAAGGAACCATTACAACCTGAGCCTTGGTGTTGTGCAAGCTCCTCCCAGGGTCCACAAGAGTTCTCCCTTACTCTGATCAGCTCACCCACCTCCCAATGGAAACAAGTAAAGATGGTAATCTATCCTCACAAGCTTCTACAAGGAAGTCCTAATTCCAGCAGCATCTACCCTTAGGAATGTTCAGCTTTCCAACCTCTCCTCCTTCTGGCCCAATGCCTGTATTTATAGTGCTCTAGAAGAAGTTAATCAGGTCCACCATCAATGGGATAAGCCCCTCTTTGGATGGGATAGCTCCCCTCTTGATGGGATAAGTTCCTCTTTCATAGGGATACATGAACCATCTGGAGGCGCTCAATACACGTCAAACAAGCTTCTAGAATGCTCTAGAAATGACCACAAGTAACTTTTTTGGAGTGAAACATGCGCCTTTTGAGCTTTACAGGAGTACGCACCCATTGCTTTACAGACAGAGCGTACAAGTACGCAGGAGTTGTGAACTTGGAGTGCGTACACGCAGGTAAGGCTAAGAGAAACTGCGTACCCAGAGATATATAGATTTGTAAAGACTTTCTCTCTTTCTTGGAGTTTGAAATGGAGAGCAGAGGTATGAGGCTTGCCAAGGAGGATAGTATGACAGTTGATGGAGCCATACTAACTGCAAATAGTCATGGTGACAAATTTTAGTGTAACAGATTGCCCCCTAAAGTGCGAAGCCTGTAGTAGATTAGGGTTTCATATAATCTAGGAAGGGTGAAGTACTTTATCATTTCAAGGATTATCTTGTGGAGAGCCCAGTCGGAACCTGCAAGTATTCAACACAAAATACATATATAAGATCATATCATCGCTGAGGTAGGCATTCCCATACTCAGATTGAAAACTTTAACTAACAATCTGACTACTACTCTGATACAAGAATGATTTTGCAGTACATCACAATCATAGACTTTTGTAGACACAGTATGGACGCAGCCATCTGTTTATCATTAGTCTACTATATAATGAATACAAAACTCCTCGCAGCCTGGATGGTGGAAACTAGATCCAGGGTCTTCATTTCTACTTCCCGAATTGGTACGATTCTATCCATGCGAATAAATGAGTTGATGTCGAGCATGGTAGAAACCACTTGATTACCAGTCAATGATGTAAACCGTTAACAAGTGTGAGAGAGACCACTAGTAATGTCAATGGTTCTCAAAGTACCCAGTACAATCCATGAAATGTGAATGAATGGGTTGATGTCGAACACGTCACGCAATCCTTTGATCGAAAGTCAATGATGTAAACTGTCGTCAAAGGCGAGAAACCTACCATTGATGCATGCAGACCTCAAGGTACTGACGATTTCTAAGTCATCTTTCTAGATAATGTGCTGATGTCGATAGAAAGCGACCCGTTGCAGGCAAGCCCACAACACGAAATCATTGTTCAAGTTGAAGAAATGTTGCTGTAAGGACTGACTCAGGGATGGCCAAATGGATGACAAGTATTTTGCATATGAATGGTTTATTTGCAGAGACCTCTTGAACACATAACGACACGACAGATGGCTTGGTGACGATTGACCCAAAGTTAATACCCGGAAACGGTTGAAGGCTTTCAAAGTGGTTTGATCAACTTTAAGGCAAAGGATTTCCCAACCCAGGTGAATGAACAGTGTTGTGTTCAAGAGCGGTGATAAGGTTCTTCTGTAACAAAGGATGGCAAATAGGTTCATTCTTCTCTCTTTTCCCCCACCATTTCTGGCAAGTACCTCTTTATTTTTTACAAGCTTGAGGAGGATAACATATGCTTGATTATAAGCTCATCCTTCGGATGAGTCCAACTTAGTTTAGTTTCGGACCCTAAGAAGGAGTGGTCCGTTCCTGTTTGTAATCGAACAGGTCCTTTACTGTGAAATTTTAATGAGTCCAGTATAGGAGAAACTCGGCGTTTTTCATTTTTAGAGAGTCTGAAAAAACTAAAGAAGACTCCAAGGTGAACTTTTTCGTAAATTTGTGTCTCCCAAGCCTGAAAAAGTATAAAATAATACCTGAGAGAACCGCTTGATCTTGCAACCAAGGAGTACTTTCATGATTAATGCCTTTGACCTGAAAAGTAAAAAGCGATCAGAGGCATGTCGTTTTATTTCTAGTATCGAATTTGAAACGACAAAAATCCGGCAATCTTTTCGTGTTTTTACGGTCAGAAAAGGGCTGTAAGAGGACTGTCTTTTAATTCCGTTTTAACGAGTGTAAAAGAAACGCTCGGCAATCTTTTCATGTTTTAGGAGTCAGAAAAGGGCTTAAAAGATGACTCTGATGTCTTGGTTCGTGAAAAATGATGATTTTACCCTAAAGTCCTTTTGTCCTGCACAAAAACAACACATTACTCATACCTGTTTAAGATGGGCAAAAATGCATTGAAAAATATCCTTTCATGGTGAAAAATAAACAAACTTAGCATTCATTCATCCAAAAAACCTATAAAAAGACTTTTTACCATGTCATTTTTACCATTTTACTGTTGAGGTTGAGAAAAGGGCTTTTGACAAGAAACTTCCCGTGGACTTTGCGGAGAATCTGACCGTCAGAATCGAGCGCCGTCTCTTTCAGGTATTTCACAACATCCTCCTCTTCAATTTCATCCGTTTAGAATTTCATTTCAAGTTTTAGTTTGATTTTTTGGAGGGTTTAGGGTTTTAGAGTCCGCCTTTCGGGGGACGCAGGTGCCCTATGGGCGACCTGCGTACCCCGACATTTTCCTATATGGGAAAATGGTCGGAGTACGCAGCCCACCTTTAGAACAGCTGCGTACCGCCGCTCTGTTTTCTGAACGCGGGGTGCGTACTCCACGCAAAGTGGATTTTCAAACCCCAAACACAAAAATCAACCATCAAAATTTTATTTTATGAATTCTAATTAATATTTTTTGGTGTGTAGACTGCCCACCATGTTAGATTGGCGTGAAAGAGAACACAAAGATGTCGATTTGGCCACAATAGGTCATCAACCTTCCATTGATGCTTTAAAGGCATGCGGTCTCTACAAGTACTGGGCCATACCTGGCATGAGGGCCCAGGTGCCATTCTTAGAGTGGCTGGTTGAAAGGTGGAACATTCAGGATCAATGTCTTTACATCGGAGAACACCAGCTCGAGATAGAGTCCTCCGACATATACTTTCTCACTGGCTTGCCTAACAGGGGCGAGCAACTCTCTCTATTCGGGACTAGGCCAGGTGGCCAATCCCTTGCTAGTCTCCGGCTAGAGTGGTGCAACAATCAAAACCAGGATAAGGGGATAGAAATCAAATACATATCCCGACCTGAACTTATGGTAATTGCCTTTACAGTTACCAGACTTTGCGGTGCTGCCGCTTTGCACATAGCCACTGGTTCCCAAATGCGGATGGCTATAGATTGCTTCCGAGGCACCATTTTCAACTGGTGCGATGCTGTGTTGGCCAATATGAAGGGCCAACTAACCAGGGAAAAGAACGGACAACTGAAGACTTTTGGATATGGGCCTTTAGTCGTGAGCTTTGCCCTAGAGAGAGTTCCAATGCTGATCCCCCAGCATCTTACAGTTCCACTTGGGGCTCCTCGGGAGCCTAAGTTGACGAGATGGGTTGCGGTAATGGCCCGACATCCTGATGAGGGAGCAGCAGTTGTTCGATTTCCTGATGGTTACTTTCACTGGCTGGAGGGCCAGGTCTTTGCGATTCAGGATTTTCCTTATGCCGGAATGGATTTTCGTAATGATCTGGACATGGTTCTTCCACAGGGAGAGCAATGGGACGACAGAGGTATTTCATTTTTCACAAGTTTTTTAAATTATCTATATTTTTTTTGTTTTTTATATATCGTCTCAAAACTGACAGCACAAATTTTCAAAATGCAGATGTAGGTCCACGGCGTCCGGCCAATCTCCGGGCTTTTGAGAGAAGAGTACCAGTTGTACCAGCACCGGCCCCACAGGATGCGACCGCAGAGACCTTAGCCGAGCTGGAACATGATCTAGAGCGTCTGACGGCGGTTATACCAGAGACCACTATAGATGACATTCCTATCCGACTTCAGCGCTACGTGGTCGCAGTCCCAAGACCTTTCAGGAGGTTCCTGTGTAGGGTAGCGCGGGCATTGGTCTCGTATAGAGAGCACCACCAGTGATTGGCTAGTCACTTTTGTAGACACATGCGACATTTTTGGTTTTTTGTACTTATCATTTTTGCCGATCATAAGGTGTTTTTCAACCTATGATCGAAGACGATGTATATTTTTGACACACTCCTATCTATATATATCATTATTACCGGCTTGTTTTGTTAAACATGTGTGATGAAATGTTTATAAATTTACATTTATGATTGTTACAAATGTCTATTTAACATTCGAGACGCCATTGCATCTGCTAATGTATTTAAAGACCTTGGAATATGCTGATATTCAATGTAGTCAAATTCACGTTCCAAGAGACGCACCCTCAAAAGCAATCTTAATAACACTGGATTTCTAATGGCGTAGACTCTATTAAGCTGTAATACAACGAGTTCAGAATCTAACCTCACTATCAAACTCCGAATCCCAAATGAAATAGATTCAGATAATAGTTCAATCATTGCACTGTATTCTGCAATGTTGTTAGTTGTTTGACCGAGGCTCACCCCATGCATAGAAACTAACTCGTCATAGGGCGAATAGATAACCCAAGCTGCGGAAGAGATATTCCGTGTACTACGACAAGCACCATCAGCGAATCCAATGTACGTTTGGAGAGGCGTCGACATCTGCAATATCAAGAGTAAAACCAAGATAAGCCAGAATAACGACAAAAACACACTCTCTAAACTAAGCACACAGTCTAAACTAAGCAAACATACCAGCTAGAAAGAAAAATTAACCTAACTAGAACTAACTAAATCTCCTTACCCACCATTTAAGCATAATATCTCTTAAGGTAAAGTCCATTTCTGGGCTTACCCAAAGAGTCCCCATCAAAATCTACCAGCTCATAGGCCCCTTTTGCTAGCTTTTGCTTGACAATGTAGGGTCCATGCCACATGGGAACGAATTTTCCAGCACCTAATTTATCGTTAGCTTGATCATATAATAGCACTAGGTCTCCTTCCGAAAAATTACGAGGGGTCACGTTACGATCATACTGAGCTTTCATCCTTTTTGCGTGAGTCTCGATTGCCAAAGTAGCGTCACGTCGAGTCTCATCTAATTTAGCTAAGTATAAGAGACGCTTCTCCTCTTCGAAAGTAGCTAGAAGTAATTCGATAGCCATTTGAAGTGATGGGATTTCGCATTCAATGGGCAACACTGCTTCCAAACCATAAACTAGTTGGAAAGGAGTGAACCCTGTTGATGTTTTTACTGAGGTTCGGTATGCCCAAAGTGCTGAAAATAACATGTTATGCCAATTCGACCGATGAATACCAATGATTTGTCAGATCATGATAACTAGAACTTTGTTGATGGATTCAACCAAACAATTTGCTTGAGGATAATAAGGAGTAGAACTATCATGACGTAAACCAAGCTGGCTTGTAAGTTCTGTCATCATAATGTTTCGAAAATGGCGCCCATGGTCAGTGATTATCGCTTGTGGGACGCCAAACCTAGTAATAATATGATTGAATACGAAAATCGCTGCTGTCTTGCCGCTTGCCTCGAATGTAGGCATCGCCTCGGCCCACTTAGTAAAATAATCAACCGCAAGGATGATATACGCATGCCCCCCGGCCGAGTGAGGGTTACATGTAATAAAATCGATACCCCATTTAGCAAAAGGACCAACGACAATTATAGGGTGGAGAGGAGCAGGTGGTGCGCGCATCTTGCGATCAAACACTTGACAGTTGTGGCATTTCCGGACCGCAATGATACAATCTTTAAACATGGATGGCCAGAAATAGCCAGTACGCAACACCTTCTGAGCTGTGGCATACCCAGACATATGACCGCCACATGCTCCAGAATGACAGTCATTCAGAACCCTTTCTGCCTCTTCGTGAGTTAAGCAACGACGAAAAACTAAGTCCGCCCCACGACGATAAAGAGTATCTCCAATAATTCTGTACTGTTGGGACTGGAATCGAATTTTCCGGCGTTCCGACTTTGAAGCTTCGGGCCGAAAGGATTGGGTTTGGAGATAGACGATTATATCCCCATACCACGGATCTAAAGTGCTGATAAGAAACAGAGATTCATACGCAATGGGTTCCTCTGCCACACTTTCCGTGTCAGTACGCGGGAAGTCACACATCAATTCCGCAAAAACTAAGGATTTCTTAGACTTGGACTTCTCGAACTCCAAATCGAACTCCTGCAGGATAACAATCCATTTGGAGTACTTGCCCCCTAGCAATTGTTTAGTCAAAATATAGATCATAAGGTTGCAATCCGAAATCACTGTAGTTTTACGGAGAAGAATGTAATGACGAAAATGCTGAACAGCCTGAACAGCTGCCAGGGCCAATTTCTCCACATGTGAATATTTTAGCTCAGTGGGATTTAACGTCCTACTAAGATAATATATCACATGTTCCGTTCCGAATTCGTCTTCCTGAACTAAGACCATTCCAATGGTGGAGTGGGAGGCGGCGAGATACAAAAAGTAATCCTGGTTGTAGTTGGGAGGATGCAGCAACGGTGCATGGGTTAACGCGTGCTTAAGTGCATCAAAAGATTTTTGAGCTATCTCATCCCAAGAAAATTGAGCGTTTTGTTTCAACAATCGGGTGAAAGCCTTTGTAACCTCGGCGTAGTTAGGAATGAATCGATGTAAAAAGTTTGCTTTCCCCTGCAAACTTTGGAGTTGGCGCAGACTCGAAGGAGGAGGCAATTTGATGATGGCTTCGACCTTCGAGGGATCGACGCGGATACCAGCTTTTGAAACGACAAATCCTAGCAATCGTCCCACTTCTATGCAGAAGACACATTTGTGTGGGTTCAACCGAATTCGATAATGCCGACACCTCATAAAAATAGCGCGTAAGTGGACAAGGTGATCAGCTCGATGTAAAGAATGAGCAGGCAAATCATCGAGATACGGTTGCACAATGTGCTTGATGTCGTGAAACGCGTAAGACATTGCCCGTTGGAAAGTGGCTCCGGCGTTCTTAAGTCCAAAAGTTAATTTGCAGTAAGCAAATGTCCCCCAAGGACAAATGAAAGCCGTTTTTGGTTGATCGGCAGGTAGAATATTGATTTGGTTGTAACCGGAAAAACCGTCCATAAAGGAAAATATTTCACTGTCGGCACAATCATCAATTATTTGATCGATATAGGGTGTAGGATAGTTGTCTTTTGGACAAGCACGATTTATATCCCTATAGTCGATACATATTCTTATTGTTCCTTGTTTCTTGTTAACCGGAACAATATTCGATACCAAATCCGTTAACGGGATCGGATAAATGAAACCTGCTTTCAACAGCTTCTCGACCTCTGCTTTAATCGCAGCCGCTTTCCTAGGGTGTATCTGATGCAGACGTTGCTGAATAGGTTTAGCGTCCGGGTAGGTCTTGATTTCATGAACAACAATGGAGGGATCAATTCCTGGCATTTCCTCATAGTACCAGGCAAACACGTCGCGGAATTCTTGAAATAGGACCTTGTATGTTTGAATTTCGTTATCTGTACACGAGGCACCTATATGAATGTTTTCAATAACTCCGGTTTTGACTGAAATGTCGATGGCAATAGTTTGGGAAATGTTTCCCAAATTCAACTTTGAATCAGGATGTTTCGTGGGATTCTAAGCGTCCTTGACATATTCAGCTGTAAAAATTGATGAAAAATCTTTTTCAAAGTCATCACTCTCAGGTAAAAACGAAGATCTATGATGAAGATCTTCCCATGGTAGATCGTCTACACTTAGGATTTCGCGAAGTTGTTCGTCAGATGACATGACTTCAGGAAACGTTATCCGTTCTGAGGTTGATGTGAAAAGTGATTCCTCACGGACCACATTCATTTGGTCGAATTGGGTTGAAATGGAGTCGGAAAAAGACTGCATGGCCTCATAAGCAATTTCATATGGACTCAAAGGCATTGCATTACCGAATGAGTCTATCTCAGATTCAGATGGGACAATCCAAGGATCATCGTAAATAATAGTGTCTGAAGTAATCATATGAATGGATGCGAATGAAGGGTCTGCATTGATCGAAGGAAAAGGAAAAGTTCCCAGTAAACCGGAATCTTTAACTAATCCTACACCAACATCCTTGTAAGGGATAGTCATTTTACCGACATGCTGGATACTCTCTGAAGAGGCTGGGTCGGATGAAAAGTAAGCCAGCTGGTCTATCGTCACGATCTTACCATTATGTGGAAACTTTATAACTCTGAAGACCGATGACACGACCGCTGTCATAGCGTAAGACCAACTGCGACCCAAAAGAAGGTTGTAGTCTAGAGGGGCATCAACCACCTCCACATCCAGACTAACAGTTTTTCCATCAACCCCTATAGGCAAATCCTGTAGAATGCCAAACGGATGGAACCCACGGCCATCAAAGGCCTTAAGAATCGTCGGGGATTGGTTCAGTGAAGGAGAACCAAGCGATCTCCAACACTGAATCGACATAATACACGTAGAAGCTCCTTCATCAATTACAGTCCGATGAATAGGCTTGTTTTTTACTATCACTGGAATCTGGAAAGCCATTTGATGAGGGAGACGCGATGTACTATTTTCTAGATCAAAGATTATCAGGTTCGGGTCCTGAATATCAACAGCTCCTATAGCCGACAAGAGTAATTTTCGTTGTGCTGGGCATGATTGCAGCACTTCCAAAGCCGACATTGCTGAGGGTGAAACAGCTAAATCCTCAACAATGTTATAATTCTGAGCTGCTCTTGCATGTGGATTGAAAGCAGATTTTCGAAGTATACCCTTGGCGGGCGGTTTAATTACCAAGTCCAGGTTAGGTTTCTCGATCTGTAGTGGATCGGAACCGGGAGCTGAGGTTGATGGATTAGAATGAGAAGATTCTGCTTCCTTACCATCAACAGGATTCTTACTACCATAATCTTGCGATCGAGTCGCAATCCGTACATGAGACATCATCAATATGGGTTCTTCACTGGCACTCGAGGAAGAACCTATCATTTTACTCTCCTGCTTCGGAAATGGATCTTTCAGAACAGCAGGAGTTGGGGAACCTTTAACGATTTTCACAACCTCCGCCCGATGAGGGAAATCTCTTGTGAAATGATCTTCTTCACAAATTAAACAAGGATAGCGAGGTTTCCGCTTTTCGTCGTTAGATTCCGACTTCTCTTTTCTCTCCTTTGGAGCCTTGTCTGCTTTATCCTTCTTCTTGCCTTTCTTCTTACCACCGTTTTTTGATTTAGCTGTAGATGACTCTACAGCGTGAATGTCGGCGGTAATTTCAGGAGAAGACTCTCCTGTCGGGGAGTCTGGTAAGGTTATTATTGGAGAAGAATTCTTTGAGGATTTCTCCTTACTTTTAGTATTCACCGTACCAATCATGCCATCAGCAGCATGAGACCCTGAAGGAGCAGTAGCGATTTGATTTGACTTAGGAAGATCTGGGATCTTCTCGTGCAACGTACCCGACTGAGTGTAAACTAAGTCAAGGTACTGGGCTTGAGTAATGACTTGCTCCTCAGTAACTACTCCGGCCTTAGCTACATCTTCAGTAATCTTCGGTAATAATGATTTTACAAACCATTCAGCTAAGATTTGGTCCGGGATAAAAACTTTCACTAAACGTCTTCGACGTCTCCATTCGTGAATATGATCGGAAATATAAGTGGAGGTCGACTGTTTTAATGAAGTTAATAGCTCCGTGCCATTATCGTATCTGACCGGCAACTGAAAATGAGTTAGGAACGAGGTGGCTAACTGGCTAAAATTGTAAAAAGAGGCCCGTGGTAACTCAATGTACCACTTGGCCGCGAGACCAATGAGCGTACGCTGGAAAAGACGTAAGCGGATCGAATCATCCGAGATAGAATTTGAAGCACACCAGAGGTGGTAAGTCATCACGTGATTGGACGGATCCTCTCCAGACTTACCTTCGAACTTGGGTATATCACTGGGCAACTTATTTGGCATTGGCGGCCAAAACGGAAGATATTGAATTGGATCGTTCGTTAGGCGCGTCAAGTCTGGTAAATCTAAAGTTGCGATAAACGGTAACTGCCGGTTAGGATCTCTAAAACTCTGGGTCATAAGACCAGTCCCAAGAGGAGGATATCCAGGATAACTTGGAACATGAATCGCATTCGGGATATTATATCCTCTTGGAAAACCAGGATTAACCGGACCGAACTGGGGTTGCTGAGGTTGTTGATAAGTGTACCCAGGATACGGTTGATACTGGTAAACCAGTTGTTGGACAGCAGGACCGAGTTGGTACTGTCCCTGGTACTGTTGGTAGGTAAATTGAGGTTGACTTGTTACAACATTACTTAAACCAGGCTGCCCTACAGGCATCTGGACCGTGGTTTGAATCGTAGATCCGGACAACGGTAAAGATGTCTGAGGAGTGGTTGCAGAGACAGTAGAAACTGGAGCTGTCGATACTCCAGAAGTAAGTGCGGTAGATGTTGCGGTAGTTGCAGCAGTCATTTGAGATGGAGTACTAGGTGCAATTGGCGGCTGAGTAACTATCGAAGTTACAGAAGTTTGAACATTTGACTGGACAGGTTGCGGTTGCTGGGGTGAACCAGAAACTACGGGTTGTCCAGTTTGAGGTAACAACTGTATACTTGGCTGCAACACCTGTTGACCTTGTGATGGATCCCACACTATCATTCCGGGGTATTGACCCGTAACAGGTTGAGGATACTGAGATCCATAACTGGATTGAGGATAGGATTGATAACTGAAAGGAACAGTTCCCATACCTTGAACATATGACTGACCTTGAGGTGGTTGATAACCTTGACTCGAGTATTGACCTTGAGGTTGATAACTTTGGGGTAAATACTGATACTGGGGTTGACCTTGACCTTGAGGTTGATACCCTTGAGGTTGCCCCCCAGGCGGTAATTGACCACCTTGAGGTTGAGAAACGGGAACTGAACCTGACATCATGTAAATGTCCCCTATACCCAACGGTTTATTACCATTGTTTCCAGCTAATAACCCATGATCAATGGCTTGAGGAGATGCCCCCGCAAAGGTACCAGAAAGTGACTGATACCCGGTGGGAACAGAAGGACCGCCGTGTAAGAAATATTCAGGAGATTGAGTGAACACGGACGACTGACCAGACATATTTACAGGAGTATAAATACCTCCAGGTGGAAAAGGAGTACGAGGTGGAGAAAAACCTACCCCTGAGTTGTCTAAATAATTGGTTAACGAAAGGTACCAAGTAGTACTTCTAGGAGGACTGTAAAAGATAGATTCACGCTCCCTTAGATCAATAGTGGGTTGATCTTCAAGGATAGATACGCCTAATTCTTCCTCTGGAGCAAGTTCTTCAATTGCTATCAAACCAGTAGGAAGATTTTCAGTGATGACTCTTTCTACCCTAGGTGAATCTGGTACACTAGAAGTTGGAGTAACAGGTTCAGATATTTCAGGTTCTTCGTCTATATCACTAGTAGATGAAAAACTACCAACAAGCTCAGAAACTGCAACTGCTTCAGGATTATAACCTGTTTCTAGACTTTGGTAATCTTGATGGACTACCAACGAAGACTCTCCTTCTTCAGGTGAACCTACTCTATTGCCACTAGGAGGAGTTACAAGGACCTTTAAACCTTCGTAATGACTCGGGACGTCTTGAGGAGGTTCACCCCGAAGTCTACGGGATTTCCTCAACAATTCGGCCACAGAAACAACCTCAGGAGACTTGCCCCGAAGTCTACGGGACTGCCTCAGTAATTCCGCCACAGTTAAAAACTTTTAACTACTGCACACCTAGGGTAATTCTGCCAAAGTAAAATCTCAAAGCAAACCACCTAAAGTCTCTAAAGAACCAAACAAATTTGAATCACACGCCTAAAGAATCTAGGGCGTCAAACCAAGCACAAACAGTAGCCTTCCAGACCGAAAACGCTAGTTGGAGATGAAACCCAACATCGCCGGATTCAGTACAGAAGTGGCGGGTGGAACGGTTACCCCGGCAACCTGCTTAATGAATAGACCGACACAAGTTCCTCCACTTTAACTGTTTCGAGTGAAGTGAATCCCCCGGAAAATCCAAGTGAGTCTAGCCGATGTCTGCTCCAGGTACACTGGGATCTTCCCTCCACCGTCACCTCGGTAGAATCCTAAAGATAATGGTCACTAAGGTTACCAACCGCAACAAATTCACCTGGGGGAACAGTCTACACTCCGACAGCACGCAAGGGCAGAGTATCAAGCTCAATCCCCTTGCCGGTTCCTTGACAATAATCCAAGGTTTATCGACAAGTGACCCCTGGCTCCTCGACAATGGTTAATCCGAGGTTTACCATTTGTAATACGTGCGTGTCTGGCGTCGTTCCCAACGAGGGAGGATTGATCCCCTCACTGGTTCGGACACGAGCTCGTGCTTCTCCTTTAAGAGGAGCTTTCCCAGAGTACAAATGAAACAATTGGATTTATTCTATCACAAGATAAGCTACTTGTTTGGTTTTGTTGTCTTGGAGAGTTAATTACTCTCCTACTCCAAGACACTAGCCTGATCTAAATTGGTGTTTCAGAGCCCTAGTAAATAAAAGTTACTAAGTTGATTTTACTTTAAGCGTTAATTTTACGGTTTTTCTTAAAGACAAAAGGGTAGTGGAGATGAAACTGGTGGTGTGTAGACTCGACTCGCAACCACTACAAAGATGCACCTAAGATGATTTACACTACTTTTCTTTTTCAATGAATCTCCTAACTAAGAGAGTTGGAAAATGCAAATTTTATAGAAAACAACTTTCTTAGTAAAGACAATCAAAGAAACAATTCTCTTTATCTTTTCAAAACACACAACTCATGACCACTAATTACGCTACGAAATTTCCTTTTTCTCCCAAAAGTCTACAAATGCTACCAAAGCAAACTTTTTCCAAAAGAACTTTTGTGTTTTTCCTAGATTAATAAAGCATGTAAAACTATTTTATCAAATCAAATTTAACAAATCTAATACAATCAAATCAAATTCACTCAAGAGCAAATTAAAAGTAAATTTACCTGAAAGCAAAAAATAATGAGGACAAAAGCCTACAAAGATGATTCCTGGATGTTTTACTCAGTCAAAATGCAACTAAGGATCAGTTCATGCAGAATCATAAACTAATCAAAAAACAAAATCGAAATGTTTTTGTTCTTTTTTCTCAAGAATGGAATTCAAGGCTTTAACAAACAAACTTTTCGAGATTCGCAAAGAGAAGACACAAAGGTAGGTCTCTCACAAGGGTGACTTCTACGACAGGCCCGACTCCTAAGAGGACTGATCAAAACCAAGGAGATCCAAAGTTTGACAACCTCTAACGCCAAAGTCACTACAGGACCAGTTAAAAAATCGAATCCTAAGGCAAAATCCCTATGAATTCCACCAAAACCCTCGACACTAACAGGACAAGTTCAGGTGAAGATCTTTGACAGTAAACTAATGTATCTGGGCAGTAAAAACAAAGTAAAAACAAAATCTAAAGAGCAAAAGAGGAAAAATGGAATTTTCTCAAATTTGACAAGGGTATGCAGGTGATCTGTTGACACAGGCGCGGGTACGCCCTGTGCACAAAGACACAGTGCGTACAAGTACGCACTGTGTCAAACTCAGAGACTGTGTACTGCTGGCAAAGCTAAGAAAAATAAAAATCAAAAATTAACTCTAAGCTAACCCACCCAAATACACAGTTAGACAGCCAAAAATCAGAAAACAAGCGATTTTTCTCAGACCAAAATATCAAATCAAAAAGAACTCAAACACATTCATGGATTCCCCAGTGGAGTCGCCATTTTGTCACGTGGAAAGAGTCGTTAGTGCGGACACAACCGACCTTCCTAGAAGCCTAAGACTTTCTAATGACAAACAAGACAAATAAGAACAATCCTTCCCTAAATATGCTTTTATAATATGAGAAATCAAGTGTTTAGATCCTACCTGTAATCCAACGCTGTTGTAGTAGTCCAGCTTCGTTGATCCGGATGAGCTCCTCCTTCCCTTCGAAACCTGCATTCACTAACAATCAAACGATTAAATAGCACCTGAATATCACATAAAATAAAACATATTTAACATATAGACCAAGGAGTATATGAAACAACTCATTAATAACAAATTGTTGAGAAGAATGGACTAATTTGTATTAAAAGGTAACAAAAGGAACCATTACAACCTGAGCCTTGGTGTTGTGCAAGCTCCTCCCAGGGTCCACAAGAGTTCTCCCTTACTCTGATCAGCTCACCCACCTCCCAATGGAAACAAGTAAAGATGGTAATCTCTCCTCACAAGCTTCTACAAGGAAGTCCTAATTCCAGCAGCATCTACCCTTAGGAATGTTCAGCTTTCCAACCTCTCCTCCTTCTGGCCCAATGCCTGTATTTATAGTGCTCTAGAAGAAGTTAATCAGGTCCACCATCAATGGGATAAGCCCCTCTTTGGATGGGATAGCTCCCCTCTTGATGGGATAAGTTCCTCTTTCATAAGGATACATGAACCATCTGGAGGCGCTCAATACACATCAAACAAGCTTCTAGAATGCTCTAGAAATGACCACAAGTAACTTTTTTGGAGTGAAACTTGCGCCTTTTGAGCTTTACAGGAGTACGCACCCATTTCTTTACAGAGAGAGCGTACAAGTACGCAAGAGTTGTGAACTTGGAGTGCGTACACGCAGGTAAGGCTAAGAGAAACTACGTACCCAGAGATATATAGATTTGTAAAGACTTTCTCTCTTTCTTGGAGTTTGACATGGAGAGCAGAGGTATGAGGCTTGCCAAGGAGGATAGTATGACAGTTGATGGAGCCATACTAACTGCAAATAGTCATGGTGACAAATTTTAGTGTAACAGGAACCCCAACCACCATTACATGAAATGTTTGGAAAAACATGCATTGGGAGATTCTCAGACATCAAAGATCCATTAGAAGAAGAAAATGAGCAAAAGGAAGCAAAAAATATTGTGGGAGAAGAGAATGATGAAACTCTAGAGGACGAAGAGTTTGGATTACCTGACATAGTTGATTAAATTTAAAAAAAGCTTGGAAATCAAGCTTTGCAACGTTTTGACTTTGACATTTTATGAGAAGAATAAACACTCAATTAAGGTTGTTATACGTACAATATTTGTAATATGTGATTTTCACATTAATTTTTAAGTTGATCATTATTTTTTGAAAAAAAAAGTGATTATTATTATTTTTTTGACATGAAATTCATAAAAAAACTATTATTTAACCATTTTTAGTTAAAATTTCCGTATAAAAATTGCGATTTTGACATGTCAATTCGAGCAAAAATTTATCAAAACGTGTAGTTTTTTAGTTATATTTATGTTAAAAATGGTTATTTTTATGTCTATTGTTAAAAGAATATTATTTTTTAGAAACAATTATTTCATGTGGATTGAAAAATTAATTAAGGATGTATAAATATGTAGAATATCGAAAATTCAAAATATCAACCTCCTAATTTAAAAATGCAAAAAAATAAAAACCTCACTACAAAAAAATTAAAATTAAAATAAAAAACAAGAAAATATGAAGAAAATGACCACTTCAAAAATTAATAAATTTACAAAATAATTATTTACATTTCATACATTAGAAAATTTAAAGTCAAAAAATAGGGTTTTTAAAAAAAGGGTATGATGCAGAATACCCACTTTTTAAATCAGCGTGAAAATCACTACCATTCTCAAGCGTAATGTACATAAAAAAAATTAAAGTGCCAAAAACTATGCTCTAAAAAAAACGTGTTTGTTCTACATCACCCTTTTTCAAAATCAGGTCATTTTTTTGCTATCTCTATGAAACGGGTAACAGTATGAGTTCCCGTTTCAAAGTTTACATTGTTTATATATATATATATATATATATATATATATATATATATATATATATATATATATATATATATATATATATATATATATATATATATATATATTCTCATAAATTTATTTTTCTATACAGAAATATAGGACAAAATTTAAGATATATATATATATATATATATATATATATAGAGAGAGAGAGAGAGAGAGAGAGAGAGAGAGAGAGAGATATTCTCATAAATTTATTTTTCTATACAAAAATATAGGATGAAATTTAAGATTAGTGCATTGAATAATTTTTCAGGGGAAAATTCAAATTTGCATCATGTGAAAGTTGATATAATAAGGTGCATCATATTTTGTATTGAACTAGTATAATTTGTGTATCATCTTAATTGAATGTATTTTTGAAGTCTTAATTTTGTGTTAATATATTTAATTGAGTTAGATTGGATAATTATATTATTTTTCATTTATTACTAGAGTGGAAAAAATTGAAGCAATCAACTCTAATGCTCATATTAATAACAAGTCTCAATTTTGAGAATTGGAATTTGAAACCTTCATAATTAAATGACATTTTCGTGTCAAAATTATTTTACTTATATTAGACTCACCTGGAACTATTTTTCACTCGGACACTTTTCAAATGGTGCAAGAATCGCTTCAAACAAAGTTAGTATGTAAAAGTTTTTCTCCTACAAGTTGACCTACCATGTTGACCATGGTGCAAGAATCACTTCAAAATTAGTTCATATGTAAAAGTTTTGTCTCATACAAACCAAAGATGTTGACCACCATGGTATGAAAGGATGCCACATTGGCCTAGTTATTCATGCATATGGGTCTAGCCATGTGTGGATTTTTACTCCAAACAATCCAAAATCATAACAGTAGTTGAGGGAGTCAAATCTATGCATATGGGTCTAGCCATGTGTGGACTTTTACTCCAGATAATAATAGTTGAGGGAGCCAAATATTACTCTAGTTGGCTATTGGGCTACTATTTATAGGAGGAGTATGGTTTCCATTCTATGCTATTGTATTTTGTTTCATAGTTTAGTATCGAATTGAGAGTTGGTGTTTTACAAGCCATGGGTATAGTAACTCCATAGAGAATGTCTTTTCTTTTATTTTCATATTTCCATACTAGATAAAAGAGATAAAGGTGACCTCACCTTCTAACTATTTCTTCTTAAAGTAAAATTCTTATCTCTTATAATTATATGTATCTCTTATTATTTTCTATTCCTTACATTTTAGTGTCTCCATTCATTTAAACAAAAAACCAACTATTCTAAGATCTTAAAAAAAATTAACCTAACCTAGCCTAATAAGTTGTGACATTTTATTTCCATGGAATATCTACCATAATTTACATATGAACAGCTCATATTTGTTGGGTGTGGAGCCTGATTATCTTCTGTATTCAAAGGTTTCAGCCGAATGTATACCCCAGGAAGACTGTACACCCCTCCACGTGAGGGGGTGCAAGGGGGCTAATCCCCTCCTGCTGGGGGGTCTAGGGGCAGCATTCCTCCAGCGGGGGTTCGGGGGCAGCACCCCTAAAGCTAAAAATAGATGTAAAATTTCCTTGTAAAAGTTTAGTAATTTCTAGTCAATCTAGGTCGTTCATTAGGCAGATGATCTAATGGTAGAAGTTATGTTTAATTTGGGGTTTTTCGCCCTAGATGGCAACCCCTCACTATATATGAGGGAATTGTATTGCGTCTATGTACATCTATATTCTGAGTGAGGAAGAGAGAGGAGATTGAGAACAAAGAGGGTGTTACAGCGAATCTACTGTAGGTAGTATCTCTTCAGTTTGCTGGATAATATAAAAGGAAGGACTGGTTGTTTCTCCGTGGATGTAGCCCAAACTGGGTGAACCATGTATATCTGTGTCTCTCTTGTTTTATGCATTTTCTGTGTTTATATTTCTGCAATATTTTATGTGTTCCATTGCTCCATAATATATAATTTTCTAACAACTGGTATCAGAGCTGAAGGTCTATTTGGCTGATAAACTCGCAGGAGAGAAGGGTTCATAGTTCGAGTGGGAGCAATGGCAGAAGATGGTAGGTTTAGGGTCGAAAAATTCAACGGCAAAAACTACCAGTTGTGGAAGATCCAGATGGAAAATTATCTGTATCAGAGAGATTTGTACCTACCATTGAACGGAAAGACAAAGAAGCCGATGAGTATGATAGACACAAAATGGGATATTTTGGATATAAAGGCACTTGGAACAATACGGTTGTGCCTAGCGGCGTCGGTATCGTTTAATATTTCAAAGGAAACGACAACACAAGGTTTAATGTCGGCATTGGCCAAACTATATGAAAAACCCTCAGCCTCAAATAAGGTATTTCTTATAAATCGTTTATTTAACATGAAGATGTTAGAATGTGGATCTGTTGCAGATCATTTAAATGATTTTAATACAGTTACAAGTTGGTTAAGTTCTGTAGGGGTAAATTTTGATGATGAAGTTAGGGCTCTTTTATTTCTGTGCTCATTGCCAGAAAGTTGGAATGGTTTAGTTATGGCCGTTAGTAACTCTGTCTCTGGATCTAGTACTTTAAATTTTGATGATGTTGTTGGTGCAATCCTTAGCGAGGAAATTCCACGGAAAAGCTTCGATGAGACATCAGGTAATGCTTTGACTGCAGAGACTAGGGGAAGAAAAATGGAAAGAGGAAAGAGCCCAGGATATTGCAGTAAGTCAAGAAAAGGCAGATCAAAGTCCAAATCGGGGATAGTGTGCTGGAAATGTGGGAAGAAAGGACACTTGAAGAAAGACTGCAAGTCTCGAAAGGGAAAAGAAGGAGATGCACAGCAAGAAACTGATCATGAAGCGAATGTAATAGGTGATGTGTTGCAAGATGCTTTGATTCTTTCATTAGAAAATATTATTGATGCCTGGGTGGTAGATTCAGGGGCCTCATTCCATGCCACACCTGATAAGAAACATTTTCATGATTATGTTCAAGGATATTTTGGAAAAGTTTGATTGGGTGATGATAAACCCTGTAAAATCGTTGGAATGGGTACAGTTTTCTTAAAACAGCAAAATGGAAATCAGTGGCTATTGAAGAATGTAAGGCATGTTCCAGATCTAAAGAAAAATTTGAATTCAACAAGGTAGTTGGGAGGTGAAGGTTGTGTAAGTATTTTCACAGATAAAACCTGGAAGGTCACTAAAGGATCCCTCGTAATAGCAAAAGGAGAAAAGGTTGGTACATTGTATTTATGCAATGGCATTTCTAATTATGTTAATGCTTTAACCTCTACAGGAGAAGATACAACATTGTGGCATCATAGGCTCGGGCACATGAGTGAGAAGGGGATGCAGATTCTTCACACAAGAAATTTGTTGCCAGGTTTGAAGCATGTTGATTTTAAATTCTATGAGAATTGTGTTTATGGAAAATAGAAGAGAGTCAGTTTCCTTAGAGTTGGGAAAGAAAAGAAGAGCGAAAAATTAGAGCTTGTGCATACAGATGTATGGGGACCTGCTCAGGTATCATCTCTTGGTGGCTCTCATTATTATGTTACTTTTATTGATGATGCAATCAGAAAAACCTGGATTTATTATATTCGAAATAAATCTGATGTATTTGATACTTTCAAGAAATGGAAAGCTTTGGTTGAAAATGAGATAGGGAAAAGGTTGAAGTGTCTCAGATCAGATAATGGAGGTGAATACTACAACAAAGAGTTTGATAGGTACTGTTCAAAGAATGGAATTCATAGAGAGAAGACAATTCCAGGAACACCACAAGGAAATGGTGTGTAAGAAAGGATGAACATGACAATCATGGAGCATGCAAGGTGCATGAGATTGCATGCAGGATTGCCTTTACAATTTTGGGTAGATGCTGTAGATACTGTTGTTTATCTAATAAACAGAGGGCCTTCAAGTTCCTTGGATGGTGGTATTCTAGAGGAGGCATGGACAGGTAAAAATGTAAACTACTCATTTTTGAAGACTTTTGGTTGTGAAGCCTTTGTCCACATTAACAAAGAAAATAGAACAAAGCTTGAGGCAAAATCAAAGAAATGTACCTTTATTGGATATGGTGTTAATGATTTTGGTTATCGCTTATATGATTATGAAAATCACAAAATAATTAGGAGCAGAGATGTAATATTCAATGAAAAGGTCTTGTATAAGAATCAGTTGTAGGAAAAGAAACCAAAGAAAGAAAACAGAGAATACACAGTGCTTGACGATATCACAGGAAAAGTGATGGTGCCTGAAAATCATAATGATCAACAGTGACAACAACAACCACAATAGCAACAAGCACTTCAAACACCTGAAAGTGGTGTTAGAAGATCTACTGGGATAAGTAGACCCCCTTAATGATACTCTCCTTCATTATATTATGTATTGTTGACTGATTCTGGTGAACCAGAATGTTATGAGGAAGCAGTGCAGATAGAAACCAGGAATAAGTGGGAACAATCCATGAAAGAAGATATGGACACCTTAGCAGATAACCAAACTTGGGACTTAGTCAGGTTGCTTGCAGGTAAAACAGCATTGCAAAATAAATGGGTTTACAGGCTGAAGGAAGAAGATGGAGGAAAATAGAGGTACAAAACTAGACTTGTGGTGAAGGGGTTTGCACAAAAGAAAGGTATTGATTTTGATGAAATATTTTCTCCTGTTGTTAAAATGACTTCAATCAGAACTATTTTAAGTCTAGTAGCAGCTGAAGATTTGCATCTTGAGCAGTTAGATGTAAAGATAGCCTTTCTCCATGGGGATTTGGAGGAAGAGATATATATGCAGCAACCACAAGGATATGAGGTAAAAGGGAAGGAGAAACTAGTGTGCAGGTTGAAGAAGAGCTTGTATAGCTTAAAACAGGCTCCAAGGTAGTGGTATCTAAAATTTGACAGGTTTATGTTTGAACTAGGTTATACTAGATGTCACTTTGATCATTTTGTTTATCTCAAAAGGAAAAATGATGGCAGTTATATTATATTGTTATTGTATGTAGATGACATGCTTGTTGCAGGTTCTAACATGTAAGAAATAAATGTGCTCAAAAGGAAATTGGCAAACTCATTTGCAATGACGGATTTGGGTGTTGCAAAACAAATCCCTGGTATGAGAATAACTAGAGATAGGAAGAATCGCAAATTAGCATTGTCTCAAAGTGAGTACATAGAAAAGGTGTTGAAAAGGTTTAATATGAAGAATGCAAAACCAGTTAGTGTACCTATGGCTAGCCATTTCAAATTAAGTAAGGAGGCGTGTCCCAAGACTCAGGAAGAAATGGCTCATATGACTAAAGTTCCATATGCATCAGCAGTTGGAAGCTTAATGTATGCAATGGTCTGCAGAAGTCTTGATATTGCACATGCAGTGGGAGTTGTAAGTAGGTACATGAACAATCCAGGAAAAGAACATTGGATGGCAGTGAAGCGGATTCTTAGGTATTTGAGAGGTACCACAAATCAAGCATTATGCTTTGTTAGTTCAAACATTGTTGTACAGAGATATGTTGATGCAGATATGGCAAGTGATATAGATAACAGGAGGAGCACAACAGGGTATGTGTTCATTGTAGGTGGAACAACGTTCAGTGGGGTTTCAAAAATCTAAAGTGTTGTTGCACTTCCAACAATAGAAGCAGAGTATGTTGCTGCTACAGAGGCTAGTAAAGAAATGATTTGGTTACAAAGGTTTCTGGATGAATTGGGCAAGAAGCAGGAATTGGGAAGGTTATATAGTGACAGCCAGAGTGCCATACATCTTGCAAAGAACTCTGCATTTCATTCCAAGACTAAACATATACAGCTCAAGTACCATTTCATATGGTCAGCATTGGAAGATGGACAGTTGAAGTTGGAAAAGATACACACTAGCCAAAATCCTGCAGATATGTTAACAAAAGTTGTAACCAGGGAGAAACTGAGAATCTACTCAATTTCAATTAGTCTTCAAGTGTGATGAAGAAGATGAGAAACAGCCAAGTCCAAACTGGAGTTATTGTGTATAAAATGAAGCAGCGGTGGAGTTGCTATAATCAGTCTCCAAGTGGGAGATTGTTGGGTGTGGAGCCTGATTATCTTCTGTATTAAAAGGTTTTAGTCGGATGTATACCCCAGGAAGACTGTACAACCCTCCATGCGGGGGGGACTTGTACCCCCCACAAGGGTCCAAGGGGGCTAATCCCCCCCAGCTGGGGGGTCCAAAGGCTAGCTGTCCCCCGGCGGGGGTTTAGGGGCAGTGCCCCCGAAGCTAAAAATAGATGTAAAATTGCCTTGTAAAAGTCTAGTAATTTCTAGTCAATCTGGGTCGTTCATTAGGCAGATGATCTGACGGTAGAAGTTATGTTTAATTTAGGGTTTTGCCCTAGAAGGCAACCCCTCACTATATATGAGGGAATTGTATTGCGTCTATGTACATCTATATTATGAGTGAGGAAGAGAGAGGGGATTGAGAGAAAAGAGGGTGTTACAACGGATCTGTTGTAGGTTGTATCTCTTCAGTTTGCTGGATAATATAAAAGGAAGGACTGGTTGTTTCTCCATGGATGTAGCCCAAACTGGGTGAACCACATTTATCTATGTCTCTCTTGTTTTATGAATTTTCTGTGTTTATATTTCTACAATATTTTATGTGTTCCATTGCTTCGTAATATATACTTTTCTAACAACAGTTATTAGAGCTGAAGATCTATTTGGCTAATAAACTCGCAGGAGAGAAGGGTTCCTGGTTCGGGTGGGAGCAATGGCGTAAGATGGTAGGTTTAGGGTCGCAAAATTCAACGGCCAAAACTACCAGTTGTGAAGATGCAGATGGAAGATTATCTGTATCAGAGAGATCTGTACCTACCATTGAGCGGAAAGACAAAGAAGCCGACGAGTATGACATACACAGAATGGGATATTTTGGATAGAAAGGCACTTGGAACAATTTAGTTGTGCCTAGTGGCGTCGGTAGCATTTAATATTTCAAAGGAAATGACAACACATGGTTTAATGTCGGCATTGGCCAAACTGTATGAAAAACCCTCGGCCTCAAATAAGGTATTTCTTATGAAGCATTTATTTAATATCAAGATGTCAGAAGGTGGATCTGTTGCAGATCATTTAAATGATTTTAATATAGTTACAAGTCATTTAAGTTCTGTAAGGGTAAATTTTGATGATGAAGTTAGGGCTTTGTTATTTCTGTGCTCATTGCCAGAAAGTTGGAATGGTTTAGTTATGGCCGTTAGTAACTCTGTCTCTAGATCTAGTACTTTAAAGTTTGATGATGCTGTTGGATCAATCCTTAGCGAGGAAATGCGATGGAAAAGCTTCGGTGAGACATCAGGTAATGCTTTGACTGGAGAGACTAGGGGAAGAAAAATGGAAAGAGGAAAGAGCCCACGATATCAGAGTAAGTCAAGGAAAGGCAGATCCAAATCCAGATCGGGGATAGTGTGCTGAAAATGCGGGAAGAAAGGACACCTGAAGAAAGACTGCAAGTCTCGAAAGGGAAAAGAAGGAGACACGCAGCAAGAAACTAATCATGAAGCGAATGTAACAGGTGATGTGTTGCAAGATGCTTTGATTCTTTCATTAGAAAATATTATTGATGCCTGGGTGGTAGATTGAGGGGCCTCATTCCATGCCACACCTGATAAGAAACATTTTCATGATTATGTTCAAGGAGATTTTGGAAAAGTTCGATTGGGTGATGATAAACCCTGTAAAATCATTGGAATGGGTACAATTTTCATAAAACAGCAAAATGGAAATCAGTGGCTATTGAAGAATGTAAGGCATGTTCTAGATCTAAAGAAAAATATGAATTCAACAAGGTAATTGGGAGGTGAAGGTTGTGTAAGTACTTTCACAGATAAAACCTGGAAGGTCACTAAAGGATCCCTCGTAATAGCAAAATGAGAAAAGGTTGGTACATTGTATTTATGCAATGGTATTTCTAATTATGTTAATGCTTTAACCTCTACAGGAGAAGATACAACATTGTGGCATCATAGGCTCGGGCACATGAGTGAGAAGGGGATGCAGATTCTCACACAAGAAATTTGTTGCCAGGTTTGAAGCATGTTGATTTTAAATTCTATGAGAATTGTGTTTATGGAAAACAGAAGAGAGTCAGTTTCCTTAGAGTTGGGAAAGAAAAGAAGAGCGAAAAATTAGAGCTTGTGCATACAGATGTATGTAGACCTGCTCAGGTATCATCTCTTGGTGGCTCCCATTATTATGTTACTTTTATTGATGATGCAACCAGAAAAACCTAGATTTATTGTATTCGAAATAAATCTGATGTATTTTATACTTTCAAGAAATGGAAAGCTTTGGTTGAAAATGAGACAGGGAAAAGGTTGAAGTGTCTCAGATCAGATAATGGAGGTGAATATTGTAGCAAAGAGTTTGATAGGTACTGTTTAGATAATGGAATTCATAGAGAGAAGACAGTTCCAGGAACACCACAAGAAAATGGTGTGTCAGAAAGGATGAACAGGACAATCATGGAGCGTGCAAGGTGCATGAGATTGCATGCAGGATTGCCTTTACAATTTTGGGCAGATGCTGTAGATACTTCTATTTATATAATAAATAGAGGGCCTTCAAGTTCCTTGGATGGTGGTATTTCAGAGGAGGCATGGATAGGTAAAAAGGTAAACTACTCATTTTTGAAGACTTTTGGTTGTGAAGCCTTTGTCCACATTAACAAAGAAAATAGAACAAAGCTTGAGGCAAAATCAAAGAAATGTACCTTTAATGGATATGGTGTTAATGATTTTGGTTATCGCTTATATGATTATGAAAATCAAAAAATCATTAGGAGCGGAGATGTAATATTCAATGAAAAGGTCTTGTATAAGAATCAGTTGCAGGGAAAGAAACAAGAGAAACAAAATAGAGAATACACAGTTCTTGACGATATCATAGGAAAAGTGATGGTGCCTGAAAATCATAATGATCAATAGCCAGAACAACAACCACAACAGCAACAAGCACTTCAAACGCCTGAAAGTGGTGTTAGAAGATCTACTAGGATAAGTAGACCCCCTGAACGATACTCTCCTTCATTATATTATGTATTGTTGATTGATTCTGGTGAACTAGAATGTTATGAAGAAGCAGTGCAGGTAGAAACCAGCAAGAAGTGGGAGCAAGCCATGAAAGGAGAGATGGACTCCTTAGCACATAACCAGACTTGGGATTTAGTGAGGTTGCCTGCAGGTAAAACAGCATTGCAAAATAAATGGGTTGACAGGCTGAAGGAAGAATATGAAGGAAAACAGAGGTACAAAGCTAGACTTGTGGTGAAGGGGTTTGCATAGAAGAAAGGTATTGATTTTGATGAAATATTTTCTCTCGTTGTTAAAATGACTTCAATGAGAACTATTTCAAGTCTAGTAGTAGCTAAAGATTTTCATCTTGAGCAGTTAGATGTAAAGATAGCCTTTCTCCATGGGGATTTGGAGGAAGAGATATATATGCAACAGCCACAAGGATATGAGCTAAAAGGGAAGGAGAAGCTAGTGTGCAGGTTGAAGAAGAGCTCGTATGGCTTAAAATAGGCTCCAAGGCAATGGCATCTAAAATTTGAAAGGTTTATGTTTGAACAAGGTTATACTAGATGTCACTCTTATCATTGTGATTATCTCAGAAGGCAAATTTATGGCAGCTATATTATATTGTTATTGTACGTAGATGACATGCTTGTTGCAGGTTCTAACATGTAGGAAATAAATGTGCTCAAAAGGAAATTGGCAAACTCATTTGCAAAGAAGGATTTGGGTGCTGCAAAACAAATCCTTGGTATGAGAATAACTAGGGACAGGAAGAATCACAAATTAACATTGTCTCGAAGTGAATACATAGAAAAGGTGTTGAAAAGTTTTAATATGCAGAATGAAAAACGAGTTAGTATACCTTTGGCTAGCCATTTCAAATTAAGTAAGGAGGCGTGTCCCAAGACTCAGGAAGAAATGGCTCATATGTCTAAAGTTCCATATGCATCAACAATTGGAAGCTTAATGTATGCAATGGTCTGCACAAGGCCTAATATTGCACATGCAGTGGGAGTTGTAAGCAGGTACATGAACAATCCAGGAAAAGAACATTGGATGGCAGTGAAGTGGATTCTCAGGTATTTGAGAGGTACCACAAATCAAGCATTATGCTTTGGTAGTTCAAACATTGCTCTATAGGGATATGTTGATGCAAATATGGAAGGTGATAAAGATAACAGGAGGAGCACAACAGGGTATGTGTTTATTGTAGGTGGAACAGTTGTCAGTTGGGTTTCAAAAATCCAAAGTGTTGTTGCACTTTCAACAACAGAGGCATAGTATGTTGCTGCTACAGAGGCTAGTAAAGAAATGATTTGGTTACAAAGGTTTCCGGATGAATTGGGAAAGAAGCAGGAGTTGGGCAGGTTATATAGTGATAGCCAAAGTGCCATACATCTTGCAAATAACTCTGCATTTCATTCCAAGACTAAACATATACAGCTCAAGTACCGTTTCATACGGTCAGCATTCGAAGATGGACAGTTGAAGCTGGAAAATATACGCACTAGCCAGAATCCTGCAGATATGTTAACAAAAGTTGTAACCAGGGAGAAACTGAGAATCTGCTCAGTTTTAATTGGTCTTCAAGTATGATGAAGAAGATGATAAATAGCTAGGTCCAAAGTGGAGTTATTGTCTAGAAAATGAAGCAGTGGTGGAGGTGCTATAATCAGTCTCCAAGTGGGAGATTGTTGGGTGTGGAGCCTGATTATCTTCTGTATTCAAAGGTTTCAGCTGGATGTATACCCCAGAAAGACTGTACACCCCTCCACGCAGGGGTTCGGGGGGGCTAATCCCCCCCGGCTAGGGGGTCCAGGGGCCAGTGGTCCCCCGGAGGGGGTTCAGGGGCAACACCCACAAAGCTAAAAATAGATGTAAAATTTCCTTGTAAAAGTCTAGTAATTTCTAGTCAATCTGGTTTGTTCATTAAACAGATGATCTGACGGTAGATGTTATGTTAATATAGGGTTTTTCGCCCTAGAAGACAACCCCTCACTATATATGAGGGAACTGTATTGCGTCTATGTACATCTATATTCTGAGTGAGGAAGAGAGAGGAGATTAAGAGCAAAGAGGGTGTTACAGCGGATCTGTTGTAGGTTGTATCTCTTTAGTTTTCTGGATAATATAAAAGGAAGGACTGGTTGTTTCTCTGTGTATGTAGCCCAAACTGGGTGAACCACGTATATCTGTGTCTCTCTTTCTTTATGCATTTTTTGTGTTTATATTTTTGCAATATTTTATGTGTTCCATTGCTCCGTAATATATAATTTTCTAACAATATTTTGTTTGTGCATTTAAAACAATGCTTCAATATCATTTTTTTAAATTTTATTTTGGGCAGTTTTATATCTTATTAATTTCATGATAAGTCTTAATAATGAGGCTCATCAACAAAGTCTAGATTATTAACATTAGATTAATGTAAGAATATAGATATGTCATGATGACTACAAATTGTTTTAATATTGATATATTTAAGAAGATGGAAAACTCATACAATTGAAAGTTAAAAGTTTTAGGAATTTATAGATGTATTGATGAAACTAATGAATACATATAGATTTAATTTTATTTTGGGCAGTTTTATATCTTATTAATTTCATGATAAGTCTTAATAATGAAGCTTCATCAACAAAGTTTAGATTATTAACATTAGATTAATGAAAGAATATAAATATGTCATGATTACTACAAATTGTTTTAATATTGATATATTTTAGAGTATGGAAAATTCATACAATTGAAAGTTACAAGTTTTAAGAATTTATAGACGTATTGATGAAACTAATGAATACATATAAATTCAAATGGTGCTAAGGGTTTATGGGCTTCATGGTTTTCAACAATTAACATGTTGTTTGATATATTATCCATTGCACTCTTGTAAGCTAGATTACAAGTGGAAGAATGTTGAAAGAGAGCATCAAACATCTTGTAATGTTGTAGTGAAGCATGGAATAAATACAGAGTAATATTAAATAATTTTTGAATAATAGTAAGAAATAAATACAAAACAGTAGCATACAATGGATGTTAAACAAAGAAAGTTTCCCAATAAATTACTATCAACTGTCCCAAAAGGTACAAAGAGAGGCCGATAGGATTATTAAATTGGAATTGTTGAATTTTTATAGAAGAGTTAATTGGTTTGTTGAAAACCTTGTTTTCTTGGACTGGATCACTGTGCGATTACATTTCTTTATATATATATTACAAGGAACACATTGAATGTCTTATTTCATTTTAAAGTTAATTACCCAAAATCAAGAGGTTAAGCTAATTACCCAAAATCAAGAAACCTCTATGGATGGCCAAGCATATACGAAGAATACATCTCATTCATATGGAATACCAAATCCATTTTTTCTTTTCTCTGAGTAAAATTTCAAAAGCATGAACACATGCCATTCCATATGCACAATAAACCCAACTTCTGAAATTTCAATGCTTGGATGCATCCCATTCATTCGTTCGATCAGGTGAGACACTTTCAACCGTTGATCTGAACCAGAAAAGGAAACAATGGAAAATCAAGAAAGCACGGAAAGTCAAGAAAGCACAAAAACTCACGAGAAAGGATTCTATGCAAAAAATCAAGAAATCCCACCCTTTATCCTATGGAAAAATCATCAATCCCATGCCTTTCCGCCATGAAGCGCTATCATTTCCTATTATGGAACTATAGGAACATGTTACGAACAGAGGCAACTGTAGCGCCATGAACAAGCTCGCCCTCTGTCAAAGCCTCCTTTAAACACCATACTCCAACATTCGATTCCACTCCACAGTTTTCCTGCAATCGACGACATACTGGCTATCGCTACTGTGTAATAAGAGCCTTTTGTTGTATTTTCTAATTTTTGTTTAAAATACAATACTCATAATTGAAATTCATTGAAACATTCAACTTAAACCACATTATTAAATCATCTACATAATAGAAATGTGTTTATAAATTCCAAGAAATGTAAGGGATATTCCACATAAATTAGAAGCAAATATTAATTGAAAATGTATAAAGAACTGAATCAAAATATCTACATAAGAGTTTTGAAAGTGGGTATTGTTTCAGAATAGTGATAAGTGTGTATTGTTTCAAAATATATGAATTCTCCTTACTGGTCGTTCTCTACATTTAAAACAAGTTATGCCCAAATTATTGATTGACCTAATTTTTGGTCGACTTGTTGTTTCTTCCTCAATCATCCTCAAGATCAAGTGGCACATTCAAATCTGGAAGAGATCAAGAAGAGCCTCGACAGACAGATTCGGATTGTGAGCAAGAGGAGCGCTGAGTCACGGATTCAGATCAAGAACAAGAGGAGCCTCCTCTGGCAGATCAAGAACAAGAGGAGCCTCCTTCACCTCAAGAGCCTTCTTCTTATTTTCGCGTAACGCCCTTTCAAGAAACTGTATAACAGGGTGAGCTTCAATTCTTCCATGTGACAACAAGCGGATATCATTGACAAGAACAACAGTAATTTCACCTTTAGATGGGCCATCTTCCCATAAAACCTCAGCACCAACAGTAACTGTAACAACGCTACTTGTAAATTTAGATGATCTATTGAATCTGGTCATATACATAGTCCGACAGACCTACAATCAGATCAGATGCTTTACTAACGGTTTGTAAAAATAATTTAGACAATTGAGAATAATCCTGAGGATGAATTATACTACATGGTTTGAAATTAATATACACAAAAATACCATTATGATTTTACCTAAAATATTTCAATTTACATGATTAATCATGTCACAATACAATAAGGAAATACTCTAGAATCCTAATGATAAAAATTAAAAGCAAGATCAAATTCAATGTTTCTAAATATTTTAATCTACTAATAAAATCTTCCTGTTCTTACCTAAAGTAGCATGAACATGTAATTATGATGTCATATTATGCAGAAAATAGAGAATAAAGTAAGGAATAAACTAGTAAAAATATTAGGGAACCTGTTTGATCATTGCATCAAAATAGAGAAGGTCGTTGTTGTAGTTTGATATGATTATTCTGTTTTTCAACTCAACGCGGTATTTAGCACATATGGTTCTTTGCATTTGCAACTAGCCGCGCTGTGAATCTTGTAATTGTGTGGACTCGCATCGAAATCTCGCTATCTTTTCCTCGATCTGGTTACTATCTCTCAAATTCATGCTCTATCGATTCTTCTGCTCAACATAACAGCAAAAAAATAGATTCGCTAGGATAAACCATGCAAACATTCTTTAAAAAACAACATAAATTAAATTAAAAACTCACATATCCTTTCCTCATAAACTTGCCAAAAAAAATTAAAAATCTCATTTTCTGTGCTGGAAAATCTAGAAATTAAGTTCGTTCAAGGGCTTGAAGCGTGGCCCTGTATCAGTGATTCTAGGGTCATTGTTTGCTTAATTCAATAGGCTCCCTTAGGCTCCAACAATAAGTCATCTAAAGTTATATTTTTGCTTACCACACACTATTTGGATAAAATGTTTTGGTTTATTTAGTTATATCTTTTACAAACACTCACAGTAAGATTGATTTTTTTATTTTTATTTTTAAATTGATATATAAACTATTTTTTTAAGAAAAAATTATAATTTTTATTAATAAATAAAAATATCATCCTATTTTTTCATAAAGATGAACTTAAAAAACCTTTTAGAGCCATCATCCTAGAAAATATGATTAATGCTAACCATATGATTATACTACATCACAATGAAGACCAGGTTTCGAAAATAAGATAATATTTTTGAAATAACAGAATTTCGGTTTAACTTTTGTTACATATGGTCGCACTTCAGCGAAAACTTGAAATTCTCCGTTTCGATCCGACGAATTCCAGGCTTTCATGATAAGAAGGAAGATAAAATTTTTAGAAAGGATGCCAGTATTGTGAAAAAAAATTTGGGCAGGTTAATGGTGTTGAGTTAATTGGGTAATAAATAGTTTTTTAATTATAGAGTTAATAAAAATTTGTCAGAAATTTGAAGCATGAGTTGAATATGATTCAAATAACTTTGTGGAGAATTTATAACTCAAATCTATGATTCTAACAAATACCTATCTCATTCTAAAGAAATTTTACAGAAAAATATGCGGTTCCTCCAAAATATATAACAAATAATTTATAAACTAAAGCAAAGCAAATTTTATTATAATTTATGCATAGCAGACCCGTTCATATAGATTTTGTCTAATCCCCAATGAAATTCTTAAAAATTTGAAAATTTCATCACAATTATGGAAAGATGAGACGTGATTTTTCTATATCACCAAAATTCTAGCAAATTTTCCACAGTATTTGGCCTCTCCAAGCAAATCCATCAGTTAAAAAGGATTATTTGTTTCACAATACATTTGTTCGCATACTATAAAATCAATGGACTTGTAAGAAAATAAAAGGGTTTTACCTTTAAATCGATTTAAATAGAATACCATAAATGTGGGAGGCTTGGTTAAGGGTTGCCTTCCACGTCTGGATGCATTCCACTGTGACTTTGGCTTTGCATTGGTGTTCTTCAAAGGCTTTAGCGTAACACCCACTCTCAACGTAACGGAGGTCTTTAGGCTCAATGTCATAAAACACAGGAATTATCTTCAAGTTACACTTGTGATATGATCTCAAAATCCCATGCTGATTTTCCAAACACCAAGGGGATTCATCATAACGCTTAGTAAAAAGGGTAATATGAACTGGCACACTTTGAATGGCTCCGAGGATTGCAGGGGACAAAGTATCTCCTGTGTGAAGTTCCTTGTTATCCAGAAACATGCGTAGCCCATGACAATTTGTAAGGCGATGGTAGATGAAGCTCAGTGCTTGCCAAAAGCCAGGGAAGAAGAATAGTGCTTGCGAAAAGCCAGGGAAGAAGAAGAACAACAACAACAACTGGCAGGGGAAAAGCAGTAAAAATATCTTCAAGAGTGACATAAAAGAATGGGAAAAAGCAGTAAGGCAACTCAAGGGGCCAGGTTCAATGCACAACAGAACTAGGAGGTGAAAAGAAGGCAACTCATATATTTGGAAAAAGCAGTCAAAGTGCAGTGCATGCTTGCCAAATGACACTTCAAATCAATGGTTAAAAGTGTCTCACTTGATCGAATGGTTCAAGGTAAAAGTGTTGACAATTGTTGATGCATAGGAAGACCTATCGACCTAACTAGTGATTTAAACATTTAAAACTCAAAAAATATAAGTAATTTTTAGCTTTTATTTAAATACTTAAATAGAAAAACAAAGTATAATTTTTAAGTTATTGTTATGTTGTATTTATATCATTTTTAAACACTTAACAAAATAATAATTTATACATAATAATTAAATTTCTAAATTCATAGTATAATGAATTATAGGAAAAAAATTTGGTCATAGCTTATATAATTTATACCAAAATATTTTTCTTAAATAATTAAATTATTAAAATGATGAAAATTTTCTCTTGAAAATAAAATATATTCCAATAAAAAATTATTATCTAATATTAATATATTTGTTATTATAACAAATATAAATTTATTTATTTTTACATTCTTCCCTTATTAATTTATTATCATTTACACAATTGATTTGTTATTATAACAAAGGTACATTTATTTATTTTTACATTCTTCCCTGGTTAATTAATTATCATTTACACAATTGATTATTTAAAAAATGACAATAAACTAGTGAGTCATACAAGTTCTTGCCAAGTTTCCTATGATGCGTTAAATTAACATTGGCTGGGAAACGCATTTATTACCTTGGCGGTTAACATTAGCCATTGGACAAGTTATGATGGTAAGGTTTCGAAGCACAAGCGTCTTAATGGTTCGAATTATCTGTACTTGTGTTTTTTAAAGATATTTTGTTATAAACTATTAAAAAGTTCAATTTTTGTTGGCGGTTAAGTGTTTAATTTTGGGGAGATAATAAGGTGTGGGCTAAAACAATCGAAATAGTTGGAAATTTAAGAATATAACTGTGGAAAATGAATAATTTGAAATTATGAATATATATGGAGAAATAAATATAACATAATATATAAGTTTTTAAGACTAAATTAATTCACAAAGTTGTTTTATAAAATGTTAAGTATAAGATATAAGATTTAAATTTTATGAATATATATGGAGAAATAAATATAACATAAAATATAAGTTTTTAAGATTAAATTAATTCACAAAATTGTATTATAAAATGTTAAAGTATAAGATATAAGATTTAAATTTTATGAATATATATTAAGAAATAAATAAAACAAAACTTTACAGAGCTGCAAACGGAGCCGAGGAACCCTGCTGCGCGTGCGACTGCAACCCGTGCTCTGCGCCTGCCTGAGCGCAGGCCTTTGGCCATGGCCCCCTCAGATCCGTCTTTGGAGGGGGTCGACTCTCAAAAAGCATTTTCAGAACTGGTAAAATCCCTGCCCCCGCAATGTCCCAGACCCGCCTTATCAAGATTTGTCAAGAAGCTAGATGTGCTTCAGGAAGTTCAACTGCCTCCGGTCTTGCCGCGCATGGCGGCCTTGTCTCTTGCTGAAAAAGGACTCATAGGCCAATTCACATGCCTCTGGCCCTCTCCAAGAACGGTACAAAGATGGGTTGAAAGAAACTGGGCCGACAAGATCCAAGGGAAAATCTCCATCAAGTTCTGTGGGAAAGGGTACTTCACTTTCCACTTTGAATCTAAAGAGGATAAGGACTTAATCTTCAGAAACGGGCCCTATTTCATAGACTCCAGGGGCCTCTATCTCAACAAATGGACTCCTGATTTTGATCCTGAACTGGGCGTCCCCAGCGCTATCCCGGTCTGGGTTCGCCTCCCTCACCTCCCCCTTCATTGCTGGGGAGATGAGTCTATTCGTGCCATCGGAAATGTTGTGGGCAAATACATCGACCGTAGTGAGCCAAAAGACAACATGCAAGCCTACGAAAGGATTTGTGTGGAAGTGGATCTTGGCAAAGGTCTACCAGAAGCAATAAAACTGAAAGTGGACAAGTGGAGCCATATCCAGCAGCTGGATTATGAGCAGATACCTTTTAAATGCAAGGTCTGCCACGAATATGGACACTTTGCCAATAAATGCCCCAAACTCGTTGATGCAGAAAGTGAGGACCAAGAGGGCCAATGGGAACCGGTCAAAAAGAAGAAATCTGTTCCTCCTCAGAAACCCCCCCAGGAATCTGCTCCTTCAGCTCCCTCTGCCTCTCGACCATCTTCATCTTCCCCTCCATCTTCTATCCATCTCTCTTCTGATCCTCCGATCCCCCCCTCCTCTAATCCCTTCCTGGTTTTATCCTCCCTTGATCCACCCTCTATGGACCCCCCTCAGCCCCCCCTGAACCCTTCCGAGCCATCTGATCCCCCCCCCTTTCCAATCACCTCTTCGCAAGTCTCTCTTGAACCCTCCTATCCTAGACACACCAGACGCAGCACTAAAGAGCATGGAACAGCAAGCAATACTTACAAGAAGCCTGGACCAGGTAGGAAATCAGCAAAGCAACACAAGGATGAGAACGCCCAGAAAGACATAGCCATGGGAACTCAAACACCAATAGAATCCTTCATTTAGGGGAACCAAGAAAAAGAAACAAACCATAAAGAACAAGAGAGGCGAGCACCTCTCCGTACGCCAAGTTCCCAATGATGAAAATACTGTCTTGGAACAGAAGGGGGTTAGGGAACCCCTCCAAAATCTCTGCCCTCAGAAGTTTAATACATAGCGAAAAGCCAGATATCTTACTGATTCAAGAAACAAAGCAGGATCAGCAAGCAATGAGAAGCATCATAGACCAGCAAAATAAGTACAAAGGGTGTGTAACGATGCAAGAGGCGCTTCGGGAGGCATTGCCACACTTTGGGATCACAACAAGTGGACCTGTGACTCGGTAAACCTACAACAGCATTTGATCAGAACATTGCTTGAAAGCAGAACGAATGACCAAACAATAATCATCTATAACGTGTATGCGCCCAATCATTACAGAGAAAAGGAGATATGCTGGGGCGATCTTCAGGCCAGTATCGATAGTGAGCAAAACACAAACATCATAGTGGCTGGAGATTTCAATCTCATATTGCATGCAAACGAAAAAAGGGGCGGAACCTTCTCTCCAGATCCCTTCAGAGGTCGGCTGGAAGCTATCATGCAAGATCATGATCTAGTGGACGTGGCCCCAAATAACCGTAGGTACACTTGGAGCAATCGCAGACTTGGCTCGGGCAACATTATGGAACGATTAGACAAGTTTCTCATCAATATCTCTTATCTTTCCTCTTTCTACGTGGGATATGCCACCATTCTCCCCTCTTCTGCCTCTGATCATCATCCCATTACTCTCACGCTGGAGTCCCAATGCCCCCTAGGACCCATTCCGTTCAAATATAGCCCCTTGTGGAATGAGGTGCCTGCTATTAGAGAAATCGTCTAGAGAACGTGGAATCAGCATGTAGAAGGGTCGCCCGGTTTCATATGGGAGACCAAACAAAGAAAAGTCAAGCAAGCTGTCAAAGAATGGGCAAGAGTAAGCTATAAGGAACTTGAGGAGAACAAAATGAAAGTTAAAGGTGAAGTAGAGGAAATCCAGAGGACGATAGAAGAACAAGGACTCTCCCAGCAGAGTATGGAACAAGAAAAGAACCTTTACTCTCTACTGAGTCATATAAACAGGGAGGAAGAATCCAAATGGCGGCTAAAATCCAGGCAGCTCTGGCTCCAAGGAGGCGATAAAAACACTGCATTTTTTCATAATCAGGCCACAGCTCGTAAAATCAGGAACAATGTCTATTCCATCTTGGATAAGGACGGCAACCAGCGAAACACCCAAGAGGACATTAGAAATGCTGCTATAGAGTACTACAAAGATCTGCTCACTGAAACCAAAGGAGAATCTGAGGATTACGAGGACCTTCTCCAACACCTCCCCAAAGGTCTTACCAAGGATATGAACAATAGCCTGAATAAAGAAATCGAAGAGGAGGAAATAAGAAGTGCGATTTGGACTCTGAATCCTGACAAGGTGCCCGGGCCTAACGGATTCCCCATATGTTTTTACAGGGCATTCTCGGGTTCAATAAAAAAGGACCTAATCAAGATGATCAGGTGGATCCAGCGGAAGGGCAAGATAGGGGGTTACACTAATGCAAAATTTCTTGCCCTCATCCCTAAAGAAAATCGACCTTCTTCCTTCTCCCGGTTTAGGCCCATATCTCTCTGCAACGCCTCTTATAAAATCCTGTCTAAAATCTTGGCTTCTCGTCTCAAACCTCTCCTCTCCTCTTTGATATCTGAAAATCAAGGAGGGTTCTTACCCAACAGGAAAATAACAGACTCTATTCTGCTTGTACAGGAAGCTATTCACTCGAGTCTATCTAGGAACGAGAAAGGATTCATCCTCAAACTTGATCTGGCCAACGCATTCGATAGAGTCAGACACTCTTTCCTCTTTGCTGTTTTAAGAAAGATGGGGTTTGAGTTGCCCTTCCTCAGTCTCATTTCATCTTGCATCTCTGGACCTTGGATTTCCCCTCTAGTCAATGGAAGGCCGGGCGATGCCTTTCAATCCTCCAGGGGTCTCAGACAGGGCTGCCCCCTTTCCCCTTATCTCTTCATTCTTATGGCGGAATCCTTCAGTCAAGCTCTGAACCATAACATAAGAGTGGGTCTCATTTCAGGAATAAAATTTGGAAATGGAGCTATGAACATCAATCATTCTCAGTTCGCATACGACACCTTGCTCATTGGAGGAGCCTCCATCACCATAGCACGAAGGTTCAAGTCTCTTCTTGATAGATTTATGGAGTACTTCGAAGGCCTGATCAACCAGCAAAAAAGTTGTATTTATGGATGGAACGCTTCTAATCAGGTCATTCACAACATTGCAAATATCTTTGGAGTTTCCTGCAATCTAGATTGGACTCATTTCTCTTACCTGGGCATGCCTGTGAGCCTAGGACCTTTGAAAGCAGAAACCTGGGACAGCATCATTGACAAGATGAAGAGGAAAGTTCAACAATGCGGTTCAATGTGGCTCAACCCAGCAGGCTGGCTCATTCTTTTGAAATCAGGTATTTCCTCTCTTCCCCTTTATCGCTTTTCTCTTTTCCAAGCTCCTGCCTCTTTCCTTCACAAAATGGATGTTGTTCTACGAGATTTTCTCTGGCAAGGGGGGAAACGACAAGAAGAAATTTAACCTTGTCATCTGGAAACAAGTCATTCAGACTCAAGAAAGAGGGGGTCTCGGTGTTAGGTCTCCCACTTTCACTAATCTTGCCTTTGGAGGAAAGATAATTTGGAGACTCATCACTGGCCCTCCGGCGTGGTGGAAATAGGTCCTGGAAAGCAAATATCTGAACTTCCCCAGGCAGCAACTCCTTGACTCTGCTATACCCAATAGGGATTCCTCAAAAATTTGGCGACTGTGCAAAAAAGCTATTCCAATGATGACTCGGAATATTTCCAAAGTTCCTAGGGGAGGATCTAGCATAAACATTGGGGCTGATAAAATCTTGGGACAACAGCCAATAAACAGGCACAATGATGTTGTTCCTATCTTGACTTTCCTCAACAACAGAGGGATATTCTATCTGGACCAAATCTCTAGATGGGACCCTTTGTCTCACCTTTGGCTCGGATGGAAGTTCCCTGCCAGCCCAAGTGAAATCAACAACAGCTTAACTGCTCTTTTGTCTCTGCTTCATGGCAAAGCACCTATCAAAAAAACGAGAAGGACAACTTCCAATGGGACCCCACAGGAACAGATTATTCTATTCAGGCAGGCCACCAGTATATCAACAATAGCACCCACCACATACCGTTATGGAATCAATGGAGAATTGTATGGAAATCTAAGGCGTTGCCCAAAAACAAATTCTTTACTTGGACCCTTCTCAAAGGGAAGATATTAACAGCAGAGAACCTGCAAAAGAGGGGCATTAATGGGCCATCTTGCTGCCCCAACTGTTGTGGCATTGAGGAAACCATGCATCATCTATTTGTCGAATGCACCTATGCTATGGACTGTTGGAAAAAATTAGAACTTGTTGATAAGCTCCCATGGACTTCCCAACATTCAATAGTGGAAATGATCCTCGCCTGGAAAAAGAACTGCCCCTGGGGAAATAAGGGAAGCAATCTAGTGAAGAGAGTTTGGAACACCCTTCCCTACACTATGCTTTGGAGTATCTGGCTAGCAAGAAACCGACGAATTTTCAAGGACAAAAGCACAACATCAAAAACTGTCAGCAACAAGGCAAAGAACCTTGCGCTCGAAACCATTTCAGTCAAAACTCACAGCAGCATCGATGTAACTAAATACAGTGTTGAGGAAAGAAATTTCATCAGCTACATTCTGGACAAAAACAATGGCACTCAGAAAGGTAAGACAGAGAAAGTCCAGCACAATCAGGAAATCCACCCATGGAAAATCAGGCTAAAGGAGGAGGAGTTTGCCAACTGGTTGCAGAACTGCAACAGCTATTACCTGTTTTTTGACGGAGCATCTAAGTCAAATCCAGGAATAGCTGGAGCGGGAGGCCTGATCCTTAATGCTAATGGGGAATGCATTCTCTATTACGAATGGGGTCTTGGGAACTTATCCAACAATCGGGCAGAGGCATTAGCTCTTTATCAGGGATTAACTCAGCTTAGCAGGCTTGGGATAAGAACTGCAAAGGTTTTTGGAGATTCCTCGGTGGTCATAAGTCTTATGATTCATCAAAAAAAGTCACCCAACAACCTCCTACAGCAGATCATCCAGAGATGCCAACTCCTGAACCGAACACTGGGCAACCTGCAATACCATCATATTCTTCGATATCTCAACAAGCAAGTTGACCGGCGTGCAAACAGGGCCTGTGAAAGACCTTTGGGCAGCCTATGCTGCAACGATGTGGTAAGCCAACAATCTCTGCCATGAATTGATACTCTGTTTTCTGCTCCAATCCTTCCTGGTCTGATGCCAAGAAGTGGCCTCACCCCTTCCAGAAATTCAGCCACTACTTTATTTCCTTCAGAATTAGGTGCAGAATCGATCTTTCTAACGCTCTGTCCCTCATTCGCTCTACCTTCACCTGTTCTTGTTACACCTCAGCCCTCTCATTTTTCTGGAAAAGATTCCATGCCTTCTTCCGATCCCATATGGATCCCGCCTGTTCTCCCCAGGTCGATCCTTGACTACCCTGCCCCATTCACCAATATCCCTCAACGCATTACTCAGCCCTTTTAACTCATATGATGGCAACTTTACTGGACTCTAGCGATGGAGTGACACTTTTGGAACACCTCTCTGTTAATTATAATACGCTGTCAACCATAGTTTCATAGCTTGGCCAGCATGGGACCTATCTTCTTCAACTCGTGATAAGAGGCAACCAGGAGGAGGTGCTCAAAGCAGCTCAGAATCTTTTGAAGAATTTCTTCAATAGCGAAAACCTGAATTCCTCAAGTAGAAAAGTGGAAAGATTGTTCAGCTCAGCATCATATTCATATTAGGATATATCATAAATGAACTGTCGTTGTCAATTTCTTCTATTTCAATTTGTAAGAGTTTATTCTTGTCGAGAATCATTTAAAACAAGAACAAGCAGGATCAAGGAGAGCTTTCTGCTATGTAACTCCACAGATCTTGAACTTCTTAGGCATCTATTGTACTTAAGGAGTCCTGACTCCCACTTTTTTTCAGAGATTAATACAACAACCAAACTTGTCAAAAAAATATATATATATTGAGAAATAAATATAACATAATATATAAGTTTTTAAGATTAAATTAATTCACAAAGTTATATTATAAAATGTGAAGTATAAGATATAAGATTTAAATTTTATAGTTGTGAAATAGACATTTTTATATAAAAATTAATAATTAAAATTATCTCTTTACTTAAAAATATATATGTGTAAAAAAGATTTTTTTCAATATTGATTAACAAAATAGTGATCTAAATGGACTCTTCATAAAAAACAAAAAAACCTTTCTCAACCGCCATTAACACAGTGAATAATGTTGACCTTTTGTTATATTCATCCTATGTCACCATCAATTGAGATAATTTAAGGAGATATTTCATATATATGTGGGAAATAATTTGTCTTAAAAAAAAAATTATATTTTTTATTTACATAATTTGTAAAGAAACATATTAGTGATTTAATACACTTTTCATCCCAAAAAATATTTAAGGAAATTTATTTAATAATAGTTAACTAAGATAATAATGTTTATGTCACATACTTACCACTTGACACATACTTCAACCAAGTATAAAAAAAATTCTATTAACGTGAAAAATATTAACCTATGTATATAAAATGAATGTGTTAACCAAAATCATACATCAGGGTACCCATTCAAATATTTTCAAAAGTGTAAGTCATGTTTTAATTAATTACACAGTTGATATTTACAAATATTATTAATTTCATTGGTGACTCCATTGCTCTGATCCTCCGACCTTAATCCATCATTATATATATAGACAATTACACAATGGAAGATTCTGGAAAGGTTTCCCATGACAACTTCTTGTCTATGATGGCATAGGTGGATTATTCATAGTTGTTCATGGTTTGCTACTTGATCGTATGACTGAGGTTTGCTCGGGAAGGGTTAGGGTAACTAACCCCTTCCTTGACTGCCTCCTCTCTCCACCATTTCGTACCTACAAGTTGGGTAGAGTGACACAATGATTCCGGGTGGATCCAACTAGATGTTCACTAAATTTACCCAACCTCCACAGGTAATCACTCGGCACAAACTTCAGGTACTTACATTCTTTTCTGAGAAGGAGTTTACTTAAGTCCATTTAAATATTGACTAAACTCTACAACTCTTTTACTTTGCAGGGTTACACCAGCATGGCTTCAATTGGATTGCAACCCTTCGACATTCCAACAGGTTTCAGAGAAGGGTCTTTCTTAGCACAAGAAGGTCTTTAATCGTTGAACGCCGATCCCAAGGTAATACCTTTATTGCAAGGAAATCCATAATATGATTGTTTTCCCTAAATGTTTTCAGTGTTTTCTTCTAATATCATTGGTTGAACTTGATAGGTTGAACTCCATCGCCCATCAGGTTTTTTGGCTTCATGAACCAAGTTTTCAAGCCCACCCATCAACCCAATAGAATTTTCTAGGTATGCCTCCAGTTAACTTCATGGTTTCTATCATGTGCCTTCTCTTCAGCGTCCAAAACCAAGCCCCAAATTTTGTCTCTTTGCAGGTACCCACGATGGATTCCATGCAATGACTCTTTCCTAGAAGAGTCTGAGAGACCATATCCTATGAATTTTCTGTTAGGGTTTTTATTGTTTCTCCATTTTTGGTCAGTTCTGAATTAATTATGAAGAAGGCAAACCCGTGTGAAGGTTCTTGTTTCTTTTCAAATGTATACAGTCTTTAAAGTTTTTGTTGATGGGCTTAATATTTTTATATGTATATATTGTCATTTTTATGGTTATAACTAAAACTTGCATCCCAAACTCTAGTTTCGAGGGTCTCGTCTAGCTAGATTGGTGCTCGAGCATGATGTAGTTTGTATTTCCCTATGAAATATATGAAACAATGAACTTCAGTTATTAGGAAATTGTAAATATTATTTGCCAAATAGATTTCTTTTGATTCCATGTTTAATTATGGATTTATGTATTCCATCTCCAATTCAAATACCTGTCTTTTTTAAATTTTCTATATTGGGTTTCTTTTGTTGGTTATGTATAGAGTGTTAAAGGTATTTTTCCACCTAACTTTATCGTCAAGTTTGGTTAATAGTTTTCACTCCCTGGTTCTAGAGGGGGACTCAACATGGCTATCGGTTCCTCTATCGTGGTCGGGTCTCAACCCTCTCCAGGACCACCAATAACCCTTAATCAATATTCCTTGTGATTGAAATATTACAAGAAATCTAACACAAAGATTATGTAAGTGGTTATTCCTTAGGAAAATTAGTAATAATGGTTTCTTTTTCTTTATTTATCCCTGGCCTAGTTGTTTCTATTAAATTTCCAACCTTCTTTAAGGTTAGTCATAAAAAGGAGGCTAATCTTGATTACCTCTCAGTTCCCCACTCTCGTTATCTGGTTATGTATTAGTCTCAGGGATAACATACAGTCATAGACATACTCAATATGTTCATTAAATATAAACAAAATAACATTGTGTACGCATGAAATATTTTCTGTAACTTTCATTACGTTCACTAAATAAAAACAAAAGAGCATATGCATGCAATATTTTCTGTAGCTTTCCAATAACTCCTTCACATACTATTTTTACATTTTGCAAACCTGTCACATTAACATAAAGGGGTAAATTTTACATAAATCCGCTACTGTGAAATTAGAGGGTTTCTTTTCTTTCCACATATTCATTTATGACATTGTAACAAAATAATAAGATTAATTAAACCAACTACTTCTTACTGACAAAATTTAGACAAGTATAAAAATTTACTAGTAATCACTTATCTGATTCACAGTCTTCCAAGAATTCAACAGGGCTGAGTTGATCCACCCAACCATGAGAAGGGAAATTACATCCACTGATACCCCTCAAGCTTCTACTTTAGAGTAGTATGCACAGTCTTATCAGAATCCAACAATAGACATCAGGACCATTGTCTAGTCTAATACCATCTGATTCTCTATCTGTTCAATGTTTTCCACTAGCCCAAGTCTAGCTCAAGATTACCTTTAGGCAACGTCCTTCCAACACCACAGATCATTTCTTTATTTTCTGTCCTCTAGGACTCCAAGATATCAAAACCCCTATCTCCTGAGATATTTCTCTTTTATCCAGGGAGAGAGTGGCAATAGTCATAATTGTCTAACAATTAGAATTCATTACAGGTCAACCCTCTTGAACTCCAACAATTATTCACATAACATTTATGTTTAATTAAATAATTCACAAAGTCCACTAGGCTTCTTGAGCCCACTTAATCATGGTCTCATGTAATTAATAAAAATAAAAATAAAATAACTAACAATAATTTATGTTACCAGTGGGTCTTACATCTTCCCTCCCTTGGCGTAACATTGTCCTCAGTGTTTACTCTAGCCCATGGAACAAATCAGGATAGGATTGCTGCATAATATTTCCATCTTGCCATGCGGCCTCCTCTAGGCTAAAGTGCTTCCATTGCACCTTAACCTCAGTGAAAACTCACTTTCGCAGTGTTGCTTCTCTCTGATCGAGGATACACTACAGTTCTACCAAGAACTCTTTGTCCAGTTCAACTTATCAAATAATCATTAGTTGAGATTAGTTCATATATCCTCAATTCATTGTGTACATATTTTTTAAAAATTTAATTCATCAGTTACCTATATGTATTTCCAGATAGCAATGTGTCTGGAGTCATACACATATTTTTTTAACAGGGAGACATGGAAGACATTATGAACCTTTACATAGCTTGGGAGGGAAAGCTAATAGGTTATCGACCCTCTTCTTCCCAAAATATGGAAATTTCCACAGTAGCAAAGCACCAATTTAGCACAACCACCACACTGTAAGGTAATTTTCTTAGGTTTAATTCATACGTAAACATGATCCCCCACTTGGAACTCTTTATAAGTTCTTTTCCTATATGCATATATCTTTTTCCTTTCTTGGGGATCTTTCAAATTATACCGAACTCTTTTAACCTCTTGCACCATTTCCTTGAGCATGTTAGGTCCTAACATCATCTTGTCTTCTAGACTACTCCAGTTAGTAGTTTTCTTACATCTTCTACCATATAGTACCTCATAAGGACCCATTTTTAATGATTCATGGTAACTGTCATTATAGGAATATTCGACCAAGTGAAGGTATTCTTCCCACTTTGTTGGTTGTTGCATTACATACATCCATAACTTGTCTTCCAACACTTGATTCACTCGTTTGGTCTGACCATCCATATAAGGATGGCACATGGTACTAAACTGGATTTATGTACCTAGCCCCGTAAAAAGAGCCTTCCAAAATGCGGATGTGAACTTCACATCCTTGTTTAAAATCATGACCTTCAGCATGCCATGAAATCGAAATATTTAATTCAAAAGGATGTCTGCAATTTCCACTGTCTTATAGGTAGATTTACCAGGAATAAAGTGGGTTGTTTTACTAAATTTGACTACCACCACCAAGATAGAGTCATGCTGTTTTTTTCTTTTGGGTAGCCTAGCTATAAAATATAACATAATCATCTATGATTTCCATTCAGGAATAGGGAGAGTATTGAGTAGTCTCCAGGATGCTAAGACTCAACTTTTACATGTTGTCATTCCAAACATTTGGCCAGATACTTAGCGATGTCTCTCCTCATACCAGGCCAAAAATACAACCTCTTGATGGCAGAGAATACTTTTGGGCACCCTGGATGAGCAACATAGGGACTACGGTGGTATTCATCCATAAACATTTGCTTAGTAACCATTTGATTAGGAACATATATCCTTCCTTTGTAAGTTAACTGATTTTTACCATTTATACTAAATTCAGATTGCTTACCAGAGTTCTGCATTTTCTTGGTTTGTTTCCATATAAATTCATATTATGGGTCCTTAATAGTAACTTCTTTAAGTTGTTTAGATACATCAAATTCAATGCGGTGATACCTAATTTCATAAACATAGTGCACCTTCCTACTTAAGGAATCCACTGCCAGTTATCCTTTCCTTAACGCATCTTATATCAAAGTCAAACTCGCTCAGAAATGTATTCCACCTGGCTTGTAGCACATTCAAATTAGGTTCTTTGAAGAAACTGGTTAAACTACTTTGATATGTCATTAGTAGAAATTTCTTCCCCAACAAATAATCGTGACACACTCTTAAAGCATGTACTACTCTAGTAAGCTATAAATCATAAGTTGAATATCGTTGCTCATGATCCTTCAACTTACATGATTCGTAAGCTACTAACTTTTCGTCCTGCATTAAAACTCCCACAACTTGACATGTGTCCATGCATACTACAAATTCCTTCTTTGGATCAATAACGTTTAACACTGGTGCTGATGTTAATAAGTGTTTCAATTCTTCGAAATTGCGTTGGAATTTAGTTGTCCACTTGAACATTCTCCCTTTCTTTTGTAGAGATGTTATGGGGTAAGAAATTCTGGAAAACCCCTCAATGAAATGATAATAATACCCGACTAATCCCATGAAAGACTGAATGTCCGCAACATTTCTAGGAACATGACAATCCAGGATAGTTCTGATTTTTTTTGGATCAACAAAAATAGCTTCGGAAGATATTACATGTTCCAAATATTGTATTTGTTCCTTGAAAAGGTCACATTTACTAAATTTGGAATAGAAATGGTTTTCTCTTAAATTTTGTAGAAATATTCACAAATTTTCCTTATGCTCCTCCGTGTTCTTCGAAGAGATCAAAATATCATCGATAAAAATCAAAGCAAACTTGTCTAAATAGGGGTGAAAATTTCCATTCATCAAATTCATGAACATTGTAGAAGTGTTTGTAAGCCCAAAAGGCAACATAATAAAATCATAGTGATCATAACATGTTCTAAATGTTTTTTTACAAATGTCCTCATCCGTAATTTTGATTTGATCATACCCAAATCACAGGTCAATCTTAGAGAAGACCGAGGCATGCTTAACTTGGTCAAACAAATCATTGATTCTTGGCAAAGGGTACTTATATTTTATAGTTAATTTATTCAAATATCTATAATCGATACATAATGGCAAGGTGCCATATTTTTTCTTCACGAACAACACTGGTGCTCCCCAGGGTGATACACTCGGGTGAATGTATCCCTTATCGAGTAGCTCTTGTAATTGCATCTTAAGTTTGGTTAACTAAGGGATGCTCATATGGTATGGGGATTTTGACAATGGGGTTGCTCCAGGAACAAGTTCTATGGTAAAATAAATGCTCCTTCTTGGTGGTAACCCCAAAATATCCTTTGGGAATACATCTACAAATTCTTGAACTATAGGTATGCTTTCCATAGAGGTCATATTATCCTTGTTATTGGTAGAAGACACCTGTACTACAAAAATTTGACAACCTTTCCTGGCACATTTATTCAATTGATTAGCAGTAATAGATCTCAACTTAATATTTCTTTTAATACCCTAAATTTCTTGTCTATTCCCTCCTTCTGTGAAGAAATTAAGTGTTTTATATTTACAATTTATTAGGGTCCAATACCCTTCCAACCAACCCATCCCAATCGGCACACCATAATATCCTAGAGGTAACACATTTAAATCTACTTCAATTTTTCGTCCTCCCATATCTATAAGACAACCTTCCACCTTGGCGGCTACCTTGCGTTTGGCCCCAGTGGCTAGTTGCACAAACCAAGATTTTTTAAACTTAATACTTGGCAATTGACATAACTCAATTGTATTAAGATTGACATAACTAAGACTTGCCCTTGGATCAATTAAAACAGAGATAGGATGATTAGCTATCTTACCTTCAAATTCAACCATCGCAGGTTGGTACTCTACTTGATGATCTTCCAAGGCTGCATTAATTCTTGGTATATTTCTAGCTACATCTCCCATTGTAGAGGCTTCTTGAACACTCGCAATTGGTTTTGTTCTAGCACGGTGGGGATAATTCTTGTAATAGTGGGGTTCTGCACAACCCCAACACTACAAGGGTGACTTCTATGACTGTCCTAATTATAATTTAGTTGGTACTTATGTCTACTTGAATTCATTAGGTGATCTAGTTTTTTGTTGGATTTTCCCTAGGGAGCCTCCCACTTGCTTCCTAGGTACATATTTATTACGAGGAAACTTGGTGCTTTTATTATGATTTGGAAAACTTTTTAGTCCATTTTCACCCATCCAACCTTTGTTGTTTTCTCCCTTTTGTCACATATGTTGATAGCAAATACGAGCTTTCCTTATGGTATCATCCATTGTCTTAGGATTATCGAACTCCAACATCTCCTTCATGTACGATGGAAGGCTGCTTATAAAAGGTTGCACCTTCACTTTATCCTCTCATATATAAGGGACATAACATAACAAAGAGTTAAACTTGGTTACAAAATAATCCATGGACTACTATCCCAACTTTAAATCATGAAACTCTTTCTCCTTTTCATCATAAAATCTTTCCATTAGATATTTATGCTTAAAATATTTCAGGAAGGTGTCCCAAGTCACTTTTTTCTCATCAATTCTACACACTATTTTTATTTCCTCCCACCATAATGTAGCTTTACCTTACAACTGATAAACCACTAGCCTAGCCTTTAAATTATCATGATACTCATAAATATGAAAATACTTGTTCATATTAATTAGCCAAGCTTCCACAAACTCCTCTGCTTCTCCATCAAACTGTGTGTTGGGTTGTGTTATATTCTTTCCACGACTAGCCCATGTATTTAACCGGGGGTTTAGAGGTGGGGCAAAGCCCCCCCTTCATTGTGCCAATTGCATATCGGGGAGGTCACAGGGGGTTTGAGGGGTGCAGGTAACCCCACTCTATGGGGTCTGGGGCAGCGCCCCAAAAAAAATTGTTTTTGGACCTATATTAGGTTGGGCAGACCTACCTATGGTTTTGTGCATGATTTTTCACACATGGTTTTGGATGCAATGGTTTTCGGTCCATGGTATTGGATGCTTCGGCATGTATAAAAATTTATTGTAACATTGAAAGGAACATAATGAAAAATCAAGCTAGTAGTCCCAGTTTTGGGATCCAGGGGAAAATCTCTGTGTATATGTGTTTTAGGTGTTATGCTCTCACATTGTTTATTTTCTGTGTTTTATAATTATTATGCAGGTAATTTCTGTACAGGGTTAAAACCGACATTTGGTATCAGAGCTGTTTTAGCTTCAACGGGATGCCTTTGTTGCTGAGGGGTTTTTTTCAAGCCTGTGGTAGACCTTGTTCAGTGGGAGATCTGCGAGATCGATTCTGGTGGTGAAAGAAGATGTTGAGTAGTGGAAAGACAGAGATCGATAAATTTAATGGTCAGAGTTTTGAGTTGTGGAAACTCAAGATGGAGGATATATTGGTGGATAAAGATCAGTGGATCGTGGTAGATCCGGGTACGAAACCAACAGGAGTGTCAGGTGAAGAATGGAAGAAGTTGGATTGGAAGGCAAAGAGCACAATACAATTGTGTGTCTTAGATTCAATATTCTTGAATGTATCAGGGGAAGCTATGACAAAGGCTTTGTGGGACAAGTTAGGGACTTTGTACTAATCTAAGTCTCTGGTGAATAAACTGTTCCTACGGAAAAGATTGTATAACCTAAGGATGAAAGATGGAGACTCGGTGACAAAGCATCTAAACACATTTAATATTGTGGTAAGTCAGTTATTATTTGTTGATATTAAAATTTTAGATGAAGATAAGTGCATCAGTTTGTTGTGTTCTCTACCAGATTCATGGGATAGTCTGGTTATTGCAATAGGTAGCAATGCAACTGCCTTGCATTTTGATGAAATTGTCTCATCCTTGCTGACGGAGGAGATGAGACAAAAAAATATGGAGAGCCAAAATGGTGATGCCTTGTCTGTATGAGGATGGTCCCAGAACAGAAACAAAAATAAGTCATCAAGTGGGAGATCTAAATCTAGAGGGAGATCTAAATCTCTAGGAAATCCTGTAAATGTGGTGTTCTGGAAATGCGGAAAGGAAGGGCACTACAAAAGGGACTGTAAATCTAAAACTCCTAATAAAGGAAAGGGATCTGATGATGCTACTTTTGCAGAGGCGAAAACCACCTCAGATGAAGGCGGGGATGTGTACTTGGCTTCTTCAAGTACACATGTAGATCATGAGGCATGGTTGATTGACTCAGGTGCATCCTTTCACTTCACTCCCTATAGAGAGTGGTTCTGCGAGTATGAGAAATATGATGTTGGTGATGTCCTCTTGGGGGATGACAAGAAGGCTAAAATCATTGGTCGCGGAAAAGTAAAGTTGAAGTTGCAAGGTGGAAGGGTTAGAACACTTCTGGGTGTTCTGCATATCCCTGCATTAGCCAAAAATCTGATTTCTGTAAGCAAGTTGGATGATGCAGGTGTAAAAATAGTGTTCGAGAAGGATACGTACAAGATGGTTCAGGGGGCACTGGTATTGATGCGAGGAGTTTGAATTGGAACTCTATACAAGCTACAAGGTAGCATTGTTGTTGATGGGTGCAACAATTCTGTGGTTCCTAAAAGTGGAGCAAAAAATCTAGTGGTCTCTGGAGAGAAGACCATGATGTGGCATCAAAGGCTTGGACATATTGGAGAGAAGGGCCTTCGAATACTTCATGGTAAAGGTATGGTAGAAGGTATGAGTAAGAGCTCTCTAGATTTTGATTTCTGTGAAAAATGTGTATATGGGAAGCAGAATCAGGTGAGTTTCCCCTCTGGTGCTAAGAGGGCGAAACATATACTAGAACTTGTGCACAGCGATGTGTTTGGACCTGTGAAGGTTCCATCACTGGGTAAGTCTGTGTACTATGTATCATTTATATATGACTTCTCAAGGAATACATGGATATATTTACTTAAGAAGAAATCTGAATTCTTTGACAGGTTTAAAGAATTTAAGGCTCTAGTGGAAAACTAGACAGAGAAGAAGATAAAGGTGTTGAGGACAGATAACGGTGGAGAGTTTTATAGCAAGGAATTTGAAGAATTCTGTAAGAAGTGTGGTATAGCACGATAGAAGACTACTCCATACACACCTGAGCAAAATGGAGTTGTAGAAAGAATGAACAAGACGTTGATGGAAAGGGCAAGAAGCATGCTCAGTGGTGTCAGGTTAGGACAGGAATTATGGGCAGAGGTGGTGGAGACAGCATGTTACCTGGTCAACATATCACCTTCATCAGCGTTGGAGGATAAGGCTCCACAAGAGGTATGGACTGGTAAGAAACCCTCTCTTTCACATCTGAAGGTATTTGGATGTGATGCATATGTACATGTTCCAAAGGAGAAACGAACCAAGTTGGATAGTAAATATTAAAAGTGCATCTTTATTGGGTATAAGGATGGTTTAAAGGGTTATAAGCTTTGGATCCCAGTAACAAGGAAGGTTGTGTACAGCCGAGATGTGGTGCTTAGAGAGGTAAAAGATGTTATTAAACATGAAGTCCAACCAAAGGGACCTGAGAAGATAGAGTTTGAGCTTAAGGAGGAAGAATGAGACTCTACAACAAAGGAGGAATCAGAAGATGAAGAGCCACAAACTCTAGGTGTGAGAAGATCAATTCAAGAAAGAAGGTAGCCAGAAAGGTATAGTCCTTCTGCTTTCTGTTCAAATTTTTCTTTATCTATTACTGACGATGATCCCAGAACTGTGAAGGAAGCAGTAGATTTGGAGGATGGAAAACTCTGGAAAGAGGCCATGTTTGATGAAATGGAATCTTTGCACAAAAATGAGGCTTGGGATCTGGTGGAGTTGCCGGTTGGAAGGAAACCCATTGGTAGCAAATGGGTGTTCAAGAAGAAGATCAAATGCATAAGGAAAGGTGGAGACATACAAAGCTCGGTTGGTAGAAAAAGGTTATTCCCAAGTGCCAGGAATTGATTTTGGTGATATTTTTTCTCCTGTTGCCAATGTAACTTCTATTAGATTACTTTTATCTATTGCTGCTGCTTTTGATTTTGAGGTAGAACAAATGGATGTGAAGATAGCATTCTTCACGGGGATCTGGAAGAGGAAATATACATGAAGCAACTTGAAGGCTTTGCGGTGAAGGGTAAGAAAGAACTAGTATGCAAGTTAAAGAAGTCTCTGTACGGGTTAAAACAGTCACCAAGGATGTGGTATCAGAAATTTGATACATTTATGCGGGGACTTGGCTCCACCAAAAGCGAAGAAGATCACTATGTGTATTTTAAATTAATTGGTGACTGTGTTATTTATCTGGTCTTGTATGTGGATGATATGTTGCTAGTTGGAAATGACAAAGAAATTATCCACGATTTGAATACCCAATTGTCCTCCAAATTCGACATGAAAGATCTTGGTGCTGCAAACTATATTTTGGGCATGGAAATTAAAAGAGATCGAACAAAGAGGAAGCTTTGGTTAAACCAGAGGAAGTATGTTGAGACAATATTGCAGAGGTTTAATATGCAGGATAGTAAACTGGTGAATGTTCCTATTCATGTAGGTGTGAGGTTATTTTCTGAACAGTGTCCCAAGACACAAGAAGAGGAAGAGGACATGTCCCGTGTTCCATATGCAAGTGTAGTCGATAGCCTGATGTATGCAATGATCTATACTAGACTAGACATTGCACATGTAGTGGGAGTATTGAGAAGGTTTATGTCAAAACCAGGGAAGGAGAACTAGGCAACAGTGAAGTGGGTTTTCAGGTATTTGCGTGGCACTAGTGGTTATGGTTTATGCTACCAAGGAAGACCAGGATTGGACAGAGTGTTGGATATTTGTGGCTTTTTGATGCAGAATGGGCTGGAGATCTGGATCAGAGAAGATCTACAAGTGGGTATGTGTTTAACCTATTTGGAGGTGCAGACAGTTTGATGAGTAAGAAACAATATGTAGTGGCACTATCAACTACAGAGGCAGAATACATGGCAGCCACTCATGCAAGCAAGGAATTAGTTTGGTTGCAGAGATTATGTTCAAGTATGGGGTTAGTACAGGGAGCTATAAGGATAGACTGTGACAGCGAAAGTGCAATTTTCTTGGCAAAGAACCCTAAATATCATTCAAAGACAAAGCACATTGATGTTTAGTATCACTTTGTGAGGGGTATGATAGAACACAAAAAGGTGTTGCTGGTAAAGGTGGACTATTTGAAGAATATTGCAGATGCATTGAAAAAATTTGTGAGCTCTGAGAAGTTCTCTTGGTGTAGAGAAACAATGGGCATCGCAGGGCTGGATAAATGACTAAGATCTCTTGTGCCCCCCTGTGGAAAGAAAACAACAAGTGGGAGAATGTTGCGTTGTGTTATATTCTTTCCACGACTAGTCCACGTAGTTAACAGGGGGGGTTAAAGGGGGGGTAGAGCCTCCCCTTCGTTGTGCCAATTGCGTAGCGAGGGGGTCACAGGGGGTTTGAGGGGTGCAGGTAACCCCACTCTATGGTGTCCGAGGCAGTTCCCCAAAAAATTTTGTTTTTGGACCCTATATTAGGTTGGGCGGACCTACCTATGGTTTTGCACATGATTTTTCGCATACGGTTTTGGACGCAATGGTTTTCGGTCCATGGTTTTGGATGTGATGGTTTTCGCTCCATGGTATTGAATGCTTTGGCATGTATAAGTATGTATTGTAACATTGAAAGGAACATAATGAAAAATCAATCTAGTAGTCCCGGTTTGGGGATCCAGGGGAAAATCTTTGTGTATATGTGTTTTATGTGTTATGCTCTTGCATTGTTTATTTTCTGTGTTTTAGAATTCGCATGCAGGTAATTTCTGTACAGGGTTAAAACCTACACTATGGGGGATTTATCTTTTTAAATTACCCGTGAAATTTTATGTTTGGCCTCTTAGCCCCCCTGTCACCAGAGATGTTACCATACTCTTCCCCATTATCCATTCGAGCTCCTTCAATTTCTACATGTTCTCTCTGTTGTCGCTGTGCCTCTTCCCTATTTTTATTATCTATACTAGGATCCATATTCTTCTGATTTTTTTTCTATTCGAGAGACTTTTCACGATCCTTTCTTCTTCCAAACTTAATCTCTCATTATTTGCCCTTAAATTCATCATCTTAGCTCGAAACTACTGGACAGTATCTAACAACATACCATTTACATTTGTAGTGCCTTCCCCTAATTGGACCCACATCTCTGGATTGGTCCGAGCTCCTGTTGCAGGTCCCCTATGTGGGGTAGCTCCAAATCCCCTCCTCATTCTTCTTCAGCTACTCCTCACTTCATCTCTGTGAATTATGAACACTTTGGTTATTTTCAATTTCCCACAAGGTCGCAGTGCTGCAAGTTGTGGCTCTGTTACCACTATAAAGGGCATTCCAAGTGCTCTCTAACAAACTTGTCACATACATTAACCAAGCATAAAAATAAATTCTATTAATGTGAACAAGATCAACCCCATGTATATAAAAAGAATATGTGTTAATCAAAATCACACATTGGTGATACCCATTCAGATATTTTCAAAGGTGTAAGTCATGTTTTAATTAATTACACAGTTTATATTTACAAAGATTATTAAGTTCATCAGTGACCCCATTTTTTTGGTCCTCTGACCTTAACCCATCATTATATCTATAGAAAATTACACAGTGGAAGATTCTGGAAAGGTTTCCTACCAGAAACTTCTAGTCAATGATGGCACGGGTGGATTATTCATAGTCGTTGATGGTTTTCTCCTCAATATGATGATTGACGTTTGTCGGGAAGGGTTAGGGTAAATAACTCCTACCCTGACTACCTTCTGTATCCACCATTTCTCACCTACAAGTTCGGCATAGTGACCCAATGATTCTGGGCGGATCCAACCAGATGTTCACTAAATTTACCCAACATCCACAGGTAATCACTCGACAAAGACTTCGGGTACTTACATTCTTTTCCAAGAAGGGCTTCATTTAAATCCATTTAAATCTTGACTAAACTCTGCAACTCTTTTACCTTGCAAGGTTACACCAACCTGGCTTCAACTGGATTGCAACCCTTCAGTGTTTTGGTAGGTTTCAGAGAAGGGTCCTTCTTAGCATAAGAAGGTCTTTAATCGTTGAATGTTGGTCCTAAGGTAATACCTCTATTGCAAGGAAACCATAGTTTGATTATTTCCTTGAATGTTTTCAGGTTTTTGTTCTAATATTACTAGTCAAACTGAACATGTTGAACTCCATCACCCATCATGCTTTTTGGCTTCACGAACCAAGTTTTCAAGCTCACCCATGAACCCAACAAAATTTTTCAGGTATGCCTTTAGTTAACTTTATGGTTTCTGTCATGTGCGTTCTCTTCAGCCTTCGAGACCAAGCCCCAAATTTTGTCTCTTTGCAAGTACCCACGATGGATTCCATGCAATGAATATTTCCTAACAGAGTTTGAGAGACCATATCCCGTGGATTTTCTATTAGGGTTTTTACTGTTTCTCCATTTTTGGTCGCTTCTAAATTAATTATGAATTAGGGAGACCCGTGTGAGGGTTCCCATTTATTTTCAAACTTATACAGTCTTTAAAGCTATTGTTGATGGACTTAATACTGTTATATGTATATATTGTCATTTTTATAATTATAACTAAATCTTTTTGCCCAAACTCTAGTTTTGAGGGTCTCAACCAGCTAGATTGGTGCTCGAGCATGATGTAGTTTGTCTTTCGCTATGAAATTTCTGAAACAATGAACTTCAGTTTTTAGGAAATTGTAAATATTATTTACCAAACAACTTTCGGTCAATTGCATGTTTTATTATGGCTTTATGTATTTCATCTCCAATTCGAATACTTGTCTTTTTTAAATGTTATGTATTAGGTTTCTTTTGTTTGTTACGTACATAGTGTTAAAAGTATTTTTCCACCTGATTTTATTGTCAAGTCTGGTTAATAGTTTTCACTCGCTTTTAGAGGGGGACTAGAATTGGTTGTCGGTTCCTTTATCATGGTCGGGTATCAACCCTCTCTAGGACCACCAACAACCCTTTATCAGTATTCCTTATAATCAAATTATTACAAGAAATCTAACACATAGATTATGTATATGGTTATTCCTTAGGAAAATTAGTAATAATGGTTTCTTCTTCTTTATTTATCCCTGTCCTGGTCATTTTCTATTAAATTTTTAGCCTTCTTTAAGGTTAGTCATAAAAATGAGGCTAATCTTGATTACCTCTTAGGCCCCCACTCTTGTTGTCCAGTTATGGCTTAGTCTCAGGGATAACATACAATCACAGATATACTCATTCTATTCATTAAATATAAACAAAATAAAATTGTGCACGGACGCAATATTTTATGTAACTTTCACTATGTTCACTAAATATAAAAAAAATAGCAATGTGTGTGCATGCAATATTTTCGATAAATTTCCGAGGACTCCTTCACTTAATATTTTTACAATTTGCAAACCTGTCATATTAACATAAAGGGGTAAAGTTTACATAAATCCACTACTGTGCAATTACAGGGTTTCTTTTCTTTCCACATATTCATTTTCGACATTGAAACGAAAATAATAAGATTAATTAAACCAACTACTTGTCATTGACAAAATACAGATAAGTATACACATTTACTAGTAAACATTTATTTGATTCATAGCCTTCCAATAATTCAATCAGGCTGAGCTGATCCACCCAACCATGAAAAGGGAAATTACATCCACTTCTACGCCTCGAGCTTCCACTTTAGAGTAGTATGCACAGCCTTATAAGAATCCAACAGTAGACATAAGGACCATTGTCCAGTCTAATACCATCTGATTCTCTGTATGTTCAAGGTTTTTGCCTAGCCCAGTCCAGCTCAGGGTTCCCTCTAGGAAGCGTCATGCCAACACGAGAAACCAGTTATTTCTTTTTTGTCCCCAAAACTCCAAGAAAGCAGAACACCTCTCTTTTGAGAAATTTCTCTTTTATCCAAAGAAAGAATAACAACTCTCATAATTGTCTTAGAATTCATTACAGGTCAACTCTTTTGAACTCCAACAATTTTTATTCACATAATATTTATGTAAAATTAAGTAATTCACAAGGTCCACTAAGCTTCTGGAGCCGACTTACTCATAGTCTCATGTAATTAATAAAAATAAAGAAAAACTAATACGAAGGGGTGTTACATTGAAATTTTTTCTATATTCATTATATGTCACCATAATATATATATATATATATATATATATATATATATATATATATATATATATATATATATATATATATATACTCAATAAAAAAAATAAATATTTTATTATATTTTTTATTTACATAATATATGGAATTTCTTAACAACGTAGTGATGTTAATAATGTTGACTTTTTACTTTGTTAGTTGTATATCACCATTAATTTTGAACATCACCATTGAAATAATTTAAAGAAACAGTTCCAAAATTTCAAAATAAAAAAATTGTATTTGTATATGAAATGGTGTTAAGAAAACATAATTTTTTATTTTATTTTTTTATTCATGTAAATAAAAATTAATATTCTTCATTATTATTTTTTTCATAGAAACTTTTTATTTAAAATTTTTCTGTGTAAAACAAAATATAATATATGTAAATTTATTCGTTAAGTAATCAATTTTGCTATTTGTTATTTTGTTATACTCATTATATGTTGTTTTTTTTGGTAAAAAATATCCTCCAAAACATCAAGATAGTCCAAAGAAATAGTATAAAAATTTTATTATAAAAAATTATACAATAAAAATTATAATATCCTTCCCATCATTGATAATCAAAAGAGATAAAACTTTATTTAAATAAAAATTATAATTATAATATTTAGGACAAGGATGAAAATTATATTTATTATTAGTTATAAATAGTCAAAATGCATCATGTCTCAGAGATAGTCTTTGGAAAAACTATAACGATTAAAAAAAAAAACATAAAATGTCTAACCAAATAGATAAAAAATAACTAAATCACATATTTCTATTAACAAATCACAATAATAAAATATAAATAAAAAATAAAATTGAAATATCATAAAGATCAAGATAAGTAAAAAAGATAAAGATATTAGCAAATGATTAAAACAAGACCTCATTAAAAATGAATAAATAAAAGAAATAAAACTAAAAAATAAAACAAAAATAGAAATATAAAAGGTTTTAAAATGAAAAAATATAAATTGAGAGATCAAGAAGAAAGGGTTGGAACCCAACTCTTATGCAATTTCCAACCATCATTCGTATTGAGATTTGTCACATGATTTTCAATTTTAATGGCCTCACGTAACTTCCTATGACGGATGTGATTTATTCTAGCGATGACTTGAGACTCCTCAATGCAGACATGGTGCATGGTTTTCTCCGCATGCTCAGCTATAGCTGAGAAGCAGGAATGATTGTGTCTAATGTCTGCAGCATGCTCCTAAATATGAAGCTTAATCGAACGGCCAGTTTCCCAATGTAGGGAATCCAACAAGAGCACGAGATTAAATAAACTCGTTTCATCTATTTAGGGTCAACTAGGTCCTTAAGAGACTTGAGGGAGATTTTGATGGTACTAAGGGGGTTAAAAGGGGTTAGCTCTGCCTGTGACCTGCTCCATGCCCAAATTTGGTCATAACTCTACTAGAACCTCATGTGTTGGATCCCCCTGTTATGGTGATTACTTGGGTAACTAATCCAACCTTAGAATCTCCTGCATAAGAACACATGCATCTCATATTGTCATGACTATAATCACATCCCATTGTCAATCAGATCTATCTCCCCTCAAGTTTTTGTCCATTATGTAAAAGAGGACTCATTGACATGAGTAAAAGACAATGAGCCTTGTCCCCATGCTAAGTCTAGAAGGAGGGAGGGGATGGGAATGTTGAAGGCCTTCCATCCTCCTTCTCCAACATCTCAATCCATCTATCAGGATCCGCTTTTTCCAGTCTCTACATGTATGCTTCCCGACTCTCCTATTGATGAGTTTTCGAATTCACATCCATGTTGTCCTCCACTGCCTCTAGTCTACTTGTCAAGTCCAGAACACTATCAAAAAATTCTCTCATAATATCTTCCTTCTCTATGAGTTTTTCCTCCACACGTTTCAACCTCTCATAGACCTCTTCATCTTGCTTGATGTCCTCCACATTCATCCTTGTCAATTTACATCCTCCTGTCATAACAACCACAGTAGGTACCCCCAATGGTTTGTCCTCCTGTCCATCATAAATATATAGCTTCTTCATATGTGGCATCATCACAACTTCATATTGCTTCATAAATTCTATCCCCAGAACTTCCTCATAGTCATCAATCTGTACCACAATGAAGTTGATCTTCCTAGACCACTCACCAATGCGTACCTCCACATTATCTGCAATGCTAATAACTTTGTATGGTGGAGAGTTCACTGCCTTAAGAAGATCTTGGGTTCGCACAAATTTCAACCCAAATTTCCTTGTATCCTCCTCTCTAATGAAGTTATGGGTTTCACCGTTGTCCATGATAGTGAGCAATGTGCCTTACCCAACCTTCATGTCCACATACTACAACGTTCTGCCTGTATGCTTCCCTCGTACAGTGTTGTCCACGACTTGTGTCCACCCTGTAAGAATTTTTCACAAATTGTGTGCCATCTGCGCACTTGATTGTTGTTGTGCTACCACTACCCACGACCCACCGACTCCTTATAGGTCCCACGACCCTTGGATTCACCCAGTGGTCTACTCATTCATCATAACTCGACCTCAGGCATAGTCATGTCTCCTGAATGCGTTTTTCAGTAGCAGTCTATCTAACCATTCGACCTACTATACTATTCTAAATGCACCTATCCTGACCGCTTGCTCACACAGTCATGCAACGGCCTCTATGACGTTCCACCAACACAGTTTGCCTAATTTGCAACTCACCCAACCTGACCTTCACCCAACCTACGGAACCCCAAAATAGACCCGTTTAGAAATACTGAGTCCTACGGTCGTGCCACACCTCTGCATGTACACCTCCTATCCCTTGTACTTTCTTGCACTATTTTTTGTGTTTTCTTGTGTGATGGTTCGATGATGATCCAACTCAAACATCCATGCCATAGTTATACGGTTATCTACCAAATGTTTTTCCAAGTGACTCGTCGGTTCATGTCCACCTGCGAGTCGGCCTTCCCATGTGTCGCCCGCTCAACTTGTCCGCTCCATATGACACACCCATTCATAAACTATTCTACCCAAGCTGACCATACATTCGCTACACGTCTTTGCCCAGCTGACCAGTTGCACCGCTCGACGACTCAGCCACCCAGGCTCTTGCCCACCCTAGGCATCCGACTCATGTCACCCAGGTCGCCTCCTTACTTTGGTCGAAAGTCTAGTCTAGTGGGTGCCCTCCCATCACGGTGCGTTCGATACATGCACTTTCCGATCCACCATGCTTCACTGATCGCTACAACCATGTGCACCTTTAACTGGCAGTGAGGTCGTACATAACCGAATGTCCACCTAAAAGTCGCATTGCATTGAATGCCAACACTTGATTCACCTTTAATCGAACATGAGTGTCTGTCGCAAATCTTTGGCGTGCCTGCACGCCTTTAAACAAGGGCGTCAATTTTTCAACTCTCTTGGGCACTAGGCAACTCGAGGCTGTGACACAATGTATGCCATCATCACATATTTGAAACTGAAAAAATTTTAGCCAAAAATCACCAATACTCTTGTTGAAGGAGATGGACCTAAAAATATAGAATAGAAGTTATAGGTGAATTAAAAAATATAATTCGATATTTTCTTAAATAAAATAATTTAAAATTTTCTAAAAGAATAAATCAAGCACATTAGTTAGAGCCTAGGCCATGGCAGTGTCCAAAAATTCCATTTGGTGAGCTTTGAGGTGTTAACATGGATGGTAGAAGTTGATGGATGGTATAGTAAAGATACACATTTCAATGTGGCTCTTCTCATTAAAGATTTGTGGAGGACATTAAACAATGATGGAATTTGGCAACAATTTATTAGAGCTAAATATCTCAAAAATGAATAGGTGATAAGTTGGATCAACGTAGGGGTAAGGTGTATGATGAAGATAAAACATAGGTTTTTGGGCAATTTGAGGTTGGAGGTAGGCTCAAGGTTGAGGGTAGAGATCAAATTTTCTTCCATACAAGGCATGACAGATATAACTCATCCGTCTATTCAGTTGCTGAGTTTATTGCATAATAATGGTATTTCTTATTTGAATCAAATTTATGTGGTGCACAATCCCATTTTGGATTGAATGCATGGTTAGGGGCTGGGAAAATTGGCCTCTCAGGTCCTTTAAGAGAGGAATGGGATTAGTATAAGCTAAAGTTGTCTCTTGTAGGAATCATTTTATAAGAGCATGAGTATAGGTAGAGCTAGGATGGAAATATATTTAAAGAACAAATCTGATTCACAGACATTTTTTCATGTATTTGCATGGATAAAAATTCGGATAACAGAGAGTTATGTTTCCAAGAGGCAAGGAAATGGGACATCCCACTCAAATTTAAGTGCTTTATATGGTTGGTTTTCCACAATAAGGCCTTAACATGGGAAATTTGACTAAGAAGAGGTTTCTATGGCCTTAGGTGTCGCGAACTATGTATGGTACAACTAGAAGGCTCGAGGCATCTCTTTCTCACCTGCTCATTTGTAGGCTAAGTTTGGTTTAGGGTTTTTCAGATGTTAAAGGTTTATGCGACTTGGGACAAGTCTTCAATGGGAGATTGTCTCACAATATGGTTTAAGGATTTTAAGGAGCACAGAGGGTTTCCTTTCTACATTATGTGGGGCATATGAAGGGCAAGGAATGCTTGGACTCTTTATCAAATCAAGCCTGTCATAATGAGAACGTGCCTTATGAGTGGCCTATTACATTGAGATAGGCTTAAGAGGGAAACGATATCTAGAAGAAGTTGTCTTTTTAAGGATATATGGTCAAAATTTCTAGTGGGTCTCTTTGATGGAGTATCATTATAGTGTGTGCTAGTAGGGTGCTTATAGATTTGAAGTCTGGGCACTTTTTTCACTTTTATTGGTCTAGTGGAGATGGTACTAATAACAGAGCGAAGCTCCTTACTCTGTGGGGAGTCATCTTTTGCACCAACTCTCTTGAAATAGAGGAGATTGATATCCTTGGAGATTCTAAAGTCATCATTGATTGGGGCTTAAGGAGATTTGTATTTATGCATCCATCACTATCTAATTAGATGAAAAGGATCATATTGATGATCATGACATTCAAGAAGTTCTCCTTATATCATGTATATAGAGAACAAAATCAATCAGGTAAAAGATGGCCTGTAAAAAGAAGGGTGTAGCATGGAGCCGGGGAAGATCAAGTTCTCAGAGTTTGAAAATGGCAACATACAGCGGTCACCAATCATTCAAATATAAGAGGCATTTTTTTTTAAGCTTTGAATGAAAATGTGTATGTAATAATATGAAACATAATATATTTTTTGAAGTAATTTAGCCTCCCGGAAGAACTGAGATACATGTTTTAAATTAAAAACAACTCATGGATATTGTTAAAGACAACAAACATATCACGAAGAAAATAGTGGATAGGCCTCTATTCCAAAAGAATGGGACAATATATTTTTCTACCAAAGTAATTGTAACTACCTTTTTTCTAATGAAAGTATGTATGTTTTTTTTTCTTAAAAAAATAAAATATAATCTCACGGCTCTTGCTCGATCAGGACCGACACATCTTGTGGCGTTTATGTACGTCGTTTCACAGTTTTGCTAGTTTTCAATATTTAATACAACAAATATTCAACCAATGTTTCCAAACCATTATTCCGGATTTGAGAAAATACAACATCAGTAAAACCAGGGCATTTCGAAACGATTTTGTTTGGAATACAACACCATCATAGGCAGGGCATTTCTGCTTATTTGGTACCTTCGTCCAATTAAAGTTTGGGTTTCTGTTGGAAAACGTTGTTTCAATCCAACGATGAAGTTGAACACCTTGTCCTTCTCTGCCATATCAGGTAGTTCTAAGACCACACTTGAAAATTCCCATTGATATGCCTGCAGTATCCCTTTTTTCTCAGTGTACTTAATCTTCTTCCTTGCATCCCAAGTCTCATCTTGTGTGATAAAGTGAGTTTGCAACACTTCCTTCATTTATTCCCAAGTAGAGATGTTCTCAGCATAACCATGAGCAATCTGGTCTACTTTCCTTCTCCACAACATCTTGGCATCCTTTGTAAGTAATTGGGAAGCTATCTTCACCTTGGCCTCTTCATTAGAAATCCCTAAGCATTCCAATTATTGCTCCATATCCCATAAAACATTTCCAAGTGTCTTCATGCTTCTCACCCTATCATAAGAATCAGGTTCCTTGATTTTGGTGTGGGCAGCTCCTCCAACTAGTCCCTGCTCAACTGCGTTCTTCAAGATAACAATCTCATTGAGAGCCTCATCAAGACACTTCCGTAGCTTCGTGATCTCTTCGAATAGTTGATCCTTCACAACTTCAAAGTTCTTGACTTCACTGGCAGTTTTCCCATACTACCATTCAAGATACTCATATCACACCTTGAGGTTCTCATGGTCCTCTTCCTGATTCATGAAATTATCTCTAAGTTCAATATTCTCAACTTCCAATGCACTTATCTTCAAAGTTGTCTCATCCATATGATCCAACATCATGTTCATGAAAACTGTCTCGGGACTCATACTAGATTAACCTGCCACCTGTGGTTCTTCTACATTGTCCGCAATTAGCTTTTCCCTTGAATGTGTCACGACCATACACTTTACAAACTTTACAATTTTCACAACCTTCGCGTAGTTTGTGCATGTTCTGCTTGTATGTTGCCTTGTACATGACCTATGTCCACCCTGCCGGAATTCTTCACAAATTGTGCACCATCCACATACTTGCCTATTATTGTGCTACCTCTACCCATGGTCCACCGACTCCTTACAGGTCCCATGACCCTTGGATTCACCCGTTGGTCTACTCATTCATCGCAACTTGGCCTCAGGCATAGTCATTTCTCCTAAACGTGTTTTCCAGTAGCAGTCTGTTTGACCATTTGGTCCGTTGTACTATTTTGAACACACCTATCCTGACTGCCTGCCCACACAATCTTGCAACGACCCTCTACGATGTTCCACCAACACATTCTACCCACAGTATGCCTGACCTGCAACATGCCTAACCCGATCTTCACCCAACCTACGGAACCCAAAAACACACCCGTTTGGAAATACTGAGTCTTGCGGTCATGCCACACCTCGACATGTATGCGTCATCTCCCTTGCACTTTCTCACACTATTTTTTGTGTTTTCTTGTGTGATGGTTCGATGATCCCACTCAAACATCCCATGCCATAATTATACGGTTCTCTCCCCAATGTTTCTCCAAGAGACTCATCGGTTCATGTCCACCTGCGAGTCGACCTGCCCATGCGTTGCCCTCCCAACTTGTACAATCCACATGACACACCCATTCATAAAATATTCTACCCAATCCAACCATACATCCGCTACACGTCTTTTCCCAGTCGAGCAGTTGCACTTCCTAGCGACTCAGCCGCCCAGGTGCTTCCCCACCCCAAGCATCCGACTCATGTCACCCATGTCACCTCCTTACTTTTGTCACAAGTCCAGTCGAGTGGGCACCCTCCCATCATGGTGCACCCACTACATGCGCTTGCGCATCCATCACGCTTAACTGATCACTACACCCAATGCATGCCTTTAACTGGTGGTGAGGTCGCACATAACCGAACATCCACCTCCAAGTCGCCTTGAACCGAACACCAACATCGGAGTTGCCTTTAACCGAACACGAGTGTCCATCACACATATTCGGCGCACCCATACACCTTTAATCGAGGGTGTCGATTTTTCAACTCTCTTGGGCACCAGGCAACTTGAGGCCCTAACACAATGTATGCCATCATCACTTATTTGAAACTAAATTTTTTTTAGGCACAAATCACCAATAATATTGTTGAAGGAGATGGACCTAAAAATGTAGGATAGAAGTTATAGGTGAATTAAAAAATATAACTTGATTTTATTTTTAATAAATTAATTTAAAATAGAATAAATAAAGTGCATTAGTTAGAGCCTAGGCCATGGCAGTGTTGAAAAATTCCATTTGGTCAAATTTGAGGTGTTAACAAGGATGGTAGAAGTTGGAGGATGGGATACTAAAGATCCACATTTCAATGTGGCTCTTCTTGTTAAAGATTTCTGGACGAAATTAAACAGTGATGGAATTTGGCAACAATTTATTAGAGCTAAATATCTCAAAAATGAACAGGTGGTAAGTTGGATCAATGTAGGGGCAAGGAGTATGATGAAGATAAAACATATGTTTTTGGGAAATTTGAGGTGGGAGGTAGGCTCAAGGTCCAGGGTAGAGATCTTATTTTCTTCCATGCAAAGTATGACAGATATAACTCATCCATCTATTCAATTGCTGAGTTTATTGCATAATAATGGTCTTTCTTATTTGAATTAAATTTATGTGGTGCACAATCCTATTTTGGATTGAATGCATGGTTAGGGGCGAGGAAGATTGGCCTCTCAGGGCCTTTAAGAGAGGAATGGGATTAGTATAAGCTATAGTTTTCTCTTGTAGGAATCATTTTGTCACACCATGAGTATAGGTAGAGCTAGGATGGAAATATATTTAAAGAACAAATCTTATTCACAGACATTTATTCATGTATTTGCATGCATACAAATTTATATAATAGAGAGTTATGTTTCCAAAAGGCATGGAAATGGGACATGCAACTCAAATTGAAGTGCTTTATATGGTTGGTTGTCCACAATAAGGCCTGAACATGGGAAAATTGACTAAGCAGAGGTTTCTATGGCCTTGGGTCTGCAAACTATGTAGGGTACAATTAGAAGGCTCGAGGCATCTCTTTATCACTTGCTCATTTGTGGCCTAAGTTTGGTTTAGGGTTTTTCAGATGTTAAAGGTTTATTGCACTTGGGACAGGTCTTCAATAGGATATTGTCTCACAATATGGTTTAAGGATTTTAAGGAGCACAAAGGGTTTCCTTTCTACATTATGTGGGGCATATGAAGGGCAAGGAATGCTTGGATTTTTTATCAAATCAAGCCTGTCATAAGGAGAACGTGCCTTACGGTGGTGGCCTATTACATGGAGATAGGCCTAAGAGGAAAATGGTATCTAGAAGAAGTTGTCTTTCTAAGGATATATGGTCAAAATTTCAAGTGGGTCTCTTTGATGGAGCATCATTAAAGCGTGTGCTAGTGGGGTGCTTATAGTTTTGAAGTCCGGGCACTTTTCTCACTTTTGTTGGTCTAGTGGAGATGGTACTAATAATAGAGCGAAGCTCCTTGCTCTGTGGGGAGTCATCTTTTGCACCAACTTGCTTGAAATAGAGGAGATTGATATCCTTGGAGATTCTAAAGTCATCATTGATTGGAGCTTAAGGAGATTTGTCTTTCTACATCCATCACTATCTAATTAGATGAAAAGGATCATATTGATGATCATGACATTCAAGAAGATCTCCTTCTATCATGTATATAGAGAACAAAATCAATCAGGTAAAAGGTGGACTGTAAAAAGAAGGGTGTAGCATGGAGCTGAGGAAGATCAAGTTCTTAGAGTTTGAAAATGACAACATACAACGGTCACCAATCATTCAAATATAAGAGGCATATTTTTTTAAAGTTTTGAATGAAAATGTTTATGTAACAATATGAAACAATATCTTTTTTGAAGTAATTTAGCCTCCCAGAAGAACTGAGATACATGTTTTAAATTAAAAAGCACTCATGGATATTGTTAAAGACAACAGTCATAGCATGAAGAAAATAGTGGATAGGCCTCTGTTCCAAAAGAATGGGACATTATATTTCTCTACCAAAGTAATTGTAACTACCTTTTATCTAATGAAAGTATGTATGTTTTTTTTCTTAAAAAAAAGAATATAATCTCACGGCTCTTGCCGAATCAGGACCGACACGTCTTTTGACATTTGTGTACGTCATTTCACAATTTTGCTAGTTTTCAATATTTAATACAAAAAATCTTCAAGCAATGTTTCCAAACCATTGTTCCGGATTTGAGAAAATACAATATCAGTAAATCTAGGGTGTTTCGACACGATTTTGTTTGGATTTGAACGAATACAACACCATCAGAGGCGGCGTGTTTCTGCTTACTTGGTAGCTTCGTCCAATTAAAGTTTGGGTTTCTGTTGGAGAACATCGTTTCAATCCAACGATGAAGTTGAACACCTTGTCCTTCTTTTCCATATCAGGTAGTTCTAAGACCACACTTGCAAATCCCCATTGATATGCCTGTAGACTCCCCTTTTTCTCAACATACTTAATCTTCGTCCTTGCATCCCAAGTCTCATCTTATGGGCTAAAGTGAGTTTGTAATGCTTCCTTCATTTCTTCCCAAGTAGAGATGTCCTCAGCATAACCATGAGCAATCTGGTCTACCTTCCTTCTCCACCACATCTTGGCATCCTTTGTAAAGAATTGAGAAGCTACCTTCACCTTGGCCTCTTCATCAAAATCCCCAAGCATTCCAAGTATTGCTCCATATCCCATAAAACGTTTCCAAGTGTCTTCGCGCTTCTCACTCCATCATAAGAATCAGGTTCCCTGATTTTGGTGTGGGTAGCTCCTCCAACTGGTCCCTACTCAATTGCCTCCTTTGAGATAACAATCTCATTGAGAGCCTCATCAAGACACTTTTGCAACTTCGTGATCTCTTCTAATCCGTGATCCTTCACAACTTCAAAGTTCTTGACTTCACTCGCAGTTTCCACATACTACCATTCAAGATACTCATATCGTACCTTGAGGTTCTCATGGTCCTCTTCCTAATTCATCAAATTATCTCTACGTTTGACATTCTCAACTTCCAATGCACTTATCTTCAAAGTTGTCTCATCCATATGATCCAACATCTTGTTCATGAAAACTGTCTCGGGACTCATTGTTATAGACATATTTGGGCACTGCAACCCCAATCACATATTTCCATAAACCAAGGGCTTCTAAGTCCCTAAAAGTGTTGCTTCATACCCTAAAGGATCAAGGTCAGCTGATTACATCATCTCCCAGAAGTTCTCCCTGAAAAACTGCTCAGAACTGGTCAAAATTGGATCATCTCACCTGCTCCATGCCCAGGGTGCGATGTATCTCACCTTGTACACATGGGAGGTGCGATGCATACTGAAAAGGACTTCTATAGGGTACGATGAGTGAGAATAGACAAATGGCAGAGACAGTTTGCTAAGTGGATGATCAAGGAATCTTCTAGATTCTTCTCATATGACACTTGCCTCTCAGAATTTGCCCAGGGATGAGTAAGGTATCAATGAAATCTCCAAGTGGAACCAAGAATTATCAGAGAGATGACACTAATAAAAATCCTAGAAGCTGACTCACCCCCTGCAAATATCTATAAATGGATCCCTCATCCGGAGGTCGGAATTTGTTAATTTGCAAAGAGGTGCTGTTGGTTTCTCTTTGAAGACATTGTTGGGTGATCTTGCTTTGTGTGAGGTGAAGAGGGCTTTCAAGCTGGGAGGATGGCACTGGGTCAGACCAAGTGATTGTAATCCTCTCTTCTACTACTTTTACTAATAAGGATATTCGATTTTTCCTCCATATTCTTGTGTATCTCTGAATATTATGTTGATATATGCATTTGTATGATCAATAAATATCTGATCCTATATTGTTTACAGTGAAAGATCTCTATGCTTTGATGGTATTATGCTGCTGTAAATCTACAGGTGCTCTTTGAAGCGAGACAAGTAAGGAAGCAGTGGCAAGATTCCGTCAAAGGGGAAAGGAAACAGGCAAGGAGCCAAGCGGAAGACTGAGGTTGGTACTCTATGCTTCTTTCTCATCTCTCTCTTATAAAGGAAAAACATGTAACTTTAATCTGTTTGTTTCTAAGATAGCTACCCATCTTAGTGGGACTAACAACTCTGAATAGACACTAAATTTCCTGATAACAAAATGGTGACTCCACTGGGGACCGATTAATTTGATTGCTTATCTCTATTTGTTTGATTCATAAACCACAAATGGAGCCTAAAGTTAAGCCAGCTAGCCTTCGAACTACATTTGCTATGCAAGTGCAAAGTAGATCAATGATGCTTTAGTCAATCTCTGGGTTTTTTTATGAACTAAACAATCGACTTGCAAACATCCTAAGTGCCCTAGAGGTAGCCTGAGTAACCTTATTAGATTAGCCCTATACTTTGTAGTTACTGACTATCATTTTCTCAGCCTAAATCCCTGAACTAAATTGCAAACTGTGACCAAAAACCAAGTTAAAGTCTCGTCCCTTGACCATCGCACCCTCTCCTTTAAGAAATATAGATGCATTGCACCTCCCGTGTGTAGTAGGTGGGATGCATCCCTATTTCCCTGTGTTTCAGGTGCGATGATCAGACAAGACTAGATCTGCCTCCAGATTTTGGTTTTTTCTTCACTGTCTTCAGTTTTATTCAAGAGTTTTGTTGTCTATGATAAGTAGATCACTATTGAAACCCCCTTTCTTTGCATCATCCAACCTCCATTGTACAAATAATTGTGAATGTTTTTATGTATTGTGTGCCATTTACAGTTCTCTTTTACTAAGAAGTAGCTTAATCGAACTGTCGTCTTTTGATTTGGAAGTGTCGCAAGTGTCGTTTTCAGTCAAAGAAAAGAATCCTACTGTTCTTGATAGTCGATTGTACTGTTACTCTTGTATTTGATCTGAATTAGTAGTATTTCAAGTGTCGAAAGCAGTTTTCGATTCAAAATCGCAAAGTGTCATCTTGCCTTCCTGTCGTTTTTTGAAAAGAAAAATCATTAGTACGGTGGCTTTGAAAGAAGAAATAATTCAGATTTGTATTTAGCATTCTTTTTGTCATTCACACATTAAGAAAGTAGAAAACAAATACATGCACGTGCATTTTCATTTAGACTGCTTGTTGATTTTGATTTAGGAAAGTGCATCTAGTGTGTGCTCTCTGCTCTATGTTGAAAGGATTTTATTTCTCTTTCCTTACTAGCTAGGATTTTCATTGCAAAAAGAAGATTAAACGATTGTTTATCATCTTAGGTTTCATTTTAGGAGTTGTATATCTACATCACACGGTGAACCTGAAAGGAAAATTTCTTAAGAAAGATCAACTATAAAATAAATTCAATGAACATAAAAACGCTTTGGAACCTAACGCATAACATCTAGAATTCTAGGCTAGAGACGTATTCTGGCGTCGTAAAGCCTGGTAACTGTTGCTTTCATTGTAGGTTGGGTGATTCCTCCTCTTTGAGACGACAAGTGCCAGTACGGACTTGTGCTCCCACGTACCGTCGAGTATATATTGGGAGACCACAATAGGCTATATCATTTATCCTTAGGAAGCCGTGTCTGCTGCCCTATCGATCGCAATGCACCGAACACAACATTCGGGAGGATTGACTCCCGTACCGTAAAAATTATTCTGCAGTTTTGCGATTGGTTTGGTAATCCCTCTGTCTAGATTTCCAGAGTAGTCTCTTTTGTTCCTTTTTAGACTCCTTAAAGGAAAAGGTCCATCTGAGCACTTATCACTTCAGGCTCATTAAAAATCAAAGGCGACTAGAGTCATCTTTAGCTTTTTCTCAACTCTTAAAAATTGAAAAAGCAAGTTGTGTCAAAGCGTCTAAAATTCATTTAATATGGAATAACATTTTCCCCTCTTATTTTGAGTTGATCAAATAATCCGCAATTGTGAAAGAAATTCAATCAAAACCCCATCGTTCACGGAGACTGATGAGTCAACCGTCTTTGACTCTGGAAACCAAACCATTCCGGGTCAAGCGAACTTGTTTAACTGGGTCAAAGTCTCTTGGTTTGTTTGAAACTTGCGTTTCAACATCCTCTGAGACTCTAGTTACTCCAACAATTTCTGGTATCCCTGCCTCTACAGAAGAAGTTTCGCAGTTACAAGAGGAAATTAGAACTGATCCTAATGTAACAGTAAACACTTCTATTCCTGAACCAGCTCCATCCAAGGTTGATTCGGAAGGTGTTACCCCTCCAACATCTGTCGCTGTAGAATCTATACCTTCTTCGGCACCAAAAATATTTTACGGACCTAATGGTCTACCTCTTCCACCTGGATTGATTGCTATAGAAGAGATTACGGAGGATCTTCCATCTAGTACTCCATCGCATTTTGGTACTGGGATCAACCTATATCTTTCTACTTCAGAAGTTAATACCCCTTCATCACAAGTTACTGTAGAAGTGCTGGGAAGTCTTTTGGATAGACTCGATATGTCTGGACAACCATCGACATCTAGGACTATCTCATCCAATACACCAGTAGCAGAACCTCCTACCACCACTCCGACGATGTTCGCTGGTATACCATCCGTCCCAACTAGCTCTCAACCACTAGAAGGAGTCCACTCAGGGACTGTTTCGACAGTATGGTCTGTTCCCGTTTGTTCATCCAGAATAGTATTTGGAATCTCTTATGTTGAATCTTAAAAAATTTATCCTTCACAACAATATCAATTTGGGGAGTCTGGTCTCCAAAGGCCAATAATTCCCTTGAGCACTAGATTTCTGCCATATGGAGGGCACTACACCCTTTTATTGTTCCCTCCGGGAGAACAACCATATGAGAGTTGATAATCGAATTCAATTCAAATTGGAATCACATCCAGCGGTTGGGTGCCAATACTACCTCAACAACCAAGAGTTGTATACTCAATGCAACCGAGTCTCCCTGTGTCAAACATCCCCACTACACCAGCTATTGTGACAGTGTCGCACGTACAAGCATTGCCTGTTGTATGCCAACCTCAAGGTTCTCAGGTCGTTGTACAATAGCCTCTTGTCTCCACAACACAACCACAATCACCAGTTAGTGGCTCCTTAACTGGAGTGAATCAGGCTCAAATAGGTACTATTACCCCTCATCTTTGTCAAATGTCCAGTATTGGGCAATAGCAAATGGTTTCACAACCATGGATGGTGTAACATCAACAACCGCAATTCCCACAAGCTTACCAAGGACTTGAGCAGCAAAACTTTACAGGTAATGGGCAGTTGTATATTCAAAACGGTTATCACCAATTGTCTCAAATTGGTTATGTCCAACCACCTTATCAAAGTTATCAGCATCAAATACACTATGCTGGTATGCAAAGACCCACTGCTCAGGTGATCCCATCTTATCCTAGGTACGCTTCACCAAACCTAAATCAACAGTTGCCCTTTGTCGTGACTCTAGAGTTACCATATCTAAATCAGCTAATGAACGATCCAATCGCTTATGCCCCTTGGTGGCCAGCGATTCCTCATAAACTTCCGTCAGATATTCCTAAATTTAATGGAAATCCGGGTGAAGACCCGTTGAATCATGTGATGACCTTTCATCTGTGGTGTTCATCCAACACTCTCAATGATGATTCGATTCGGCTTCACCTTTTTTAGCGAATGTTAACTGGTCCGGCAGCAAAATGGTACATCAAATTGCCTACAGCTTCATCCGATAACTTCAGCGCCCTTGCCATAACCTTTTTAACCCATTTTCAATTACCAATAAGGTATGAAACAAGAACAGAGCTTCTTATCAATTTCAAGCAAACGATGGCCACTCACATATCCGATCATATTCATGAATGGCAACGTCGTCGTAGAATGGTAAAAGCATATGTCCCTGATCAACTACTAGCTTAATGGTTTATTAAGTCTTTGTTACCTTCTATAACAGAAGATGTGGTGAAGGGAGGGTTCGTCACTGAAGGGCAGGTCATTTCTCATGCGCAATATCTAGACTTGATCTACACTAAGTCTGGCACGCTCTATGACAAAATCCCTGATGCTCCAAGACCAGAATTTTTCGTTCCTCCTCCTAAATCAAACAAGGACTACCGTGTCTGCGATGGCGTGATAGGTACGACAAGCATGAAATCGACAAATGCTGCGTCTAAGAAAGCCCGTAAGGTTTCTGGTCAAAATGTAGATAACGAACTTCTTACCTCGGAGGTTAATGTCGTGTCGACCAAAACGGGCAAAGAACCGAAGCAACCAGGGGGCAAGAAGAAAGGGAAAAGAAAAAAGAAGGAAAAGGATGTTTCGTCTCCTAAGAAATCTTTTGCAAACCCTTCTGGGCAAAGGAAACCCCCTTCGGGGTGTCAGTTATGTGATGATGATCATCGGACAAGAGATTGTCCACATAAAGTTGAAGTTAAGAAATTATTTAAGAATTAAAAAACCTTAGCAGTATTGACTGATCTATTTCCAAACCCAGGAACCAATCTGGTCGCTAGTGACAATGCTTCCCATCCCAAGTCCTTATGCTGTCCATTTCGAAACAACAAAATGATGCTTTGATATCGACAAGGAATAAAGATTACGGCAATCCACAGCTGTCGAACAACAAGGCTACTGATCAACCTAGTAGTTCGACAACAACTTCGACCGAAGTTGTGCCACCCATCATTCCTGAGTTAATGATAAATCTGCCAAAGGGAGTCGTACACAAATCGACATTTAATCCTCGAGCGGCACAGAATTATAATATAGTAGAGGACCTGGCCCAATCGTCGTCTGCTATGTCGACACTTGAGGTACTGCAAAATTTCCCCTCCCAAAAGCAAGCTTTATTATTAGCAATAGGTGGGATTGACCCAGCGAATTCCAATCTTGTGGCCTTTAATCATAAAGGATATGAACCTCAGTTACTAGCTCAACTCGCTTTCCTCATTCAAGTGAAAGCCCTCAACAAAACTGTTCATCGAACAATTATTGATGAGGGGGCATCTACATGTATTATGTCAATGAGTTGCTGGAAAACTTTAGGCTCACCACCCTTGTCACGATCATCAATGACGTTAAAAGCATTCGATAGATGAACATACACTCCATACGGGATTTTGAGTAACTTACAAGTCGAACTGGGGGGGGGAAATAGTAGAAATTGATGTTGAAGTTATCGATGGAAATCTCGATTATAACATCCTACTGGGAAGGCACTGGATTTATGCTATGGCTGCTGTTGTGTCGACATACTTCAGAAAGATTGCATTTCCTTTTCAAGGAGGAATTACAATCGTCCACCAACAAACCTTTCTCCTCAACAGTTCACAAGTTACTGGAAGCATCTCGATGATCCATGGAAGCTCTCATTCGCTTCAAAATATCTGAGTAGGCCTGCTAAAAGACCCTACAATGATGGGTACTTTTTCCCTACCATCTCAAAGTAATCTGGCGGAAGTGGCCATGATGGAAACCTGCAATATGATATCATCTATATCTAAAAGATTCAAAAGATTCCCGAACATTTTGTCAGCATGGATCATCGCCATTTTAGAAATATTGTAGCAATAAATTTTCTTGGCCTGAGGCGCAAACCCAAATCAATGCTCACCGAGTGTTTGGATAGATAAGTCTAAGGAATATGGCACCTCTTCAGATCCTTGGTCACATGTACATTCTACAAACGAAGGAATCATTCAGTCAATGATGATAGGAGAGGCATCATGGGAAGATTACTGCCATCGTTCCCATCTTTCGGATCACCACGAAGATTATTCCAACAACCTTATCATCCTTCAGTTTTTGATTTTCTATCAAATACTATAAATACAGTGGACTATGAGGATAGTTCTTTTACTGTGTCAACCTCATTAAAAAATGAAACAACTCCCTTTCCAAATCGAGTCTTTGATTATGATCATGCAAAATCCAAGTCGAGTCTTTCAAAGATTTAGAAGGTAAACCTTCATTCCAAGCACCTTGATTTGCGTCATTATGCTGGGGGCATGCGAACTTATAACAAGCATAGTTTCTTGTTTCAAGCTTGTGTAAACATGAAACTGAATTTGAGCATATGTTGTCGCATGGTTCAATCTCATTAAAAGATTAACGAGGTCACGAGCAGTTTTACGCAAAGTTCAAGATCGTTAAAAAATAAACCTAGCAACGAGCAGTTTTACATGAAGTTCAAGCTCGTTAAAAAATAAACCTAGCAACGAGCAGTTTTACGCGAAGTTCAAGCTCGTTAAAAATTAAACCTAGCAATGAGCATATGTTCCACCAGAGTTTAAGCTCATTAAAAAATGAACCCACCTCCGGTAAATAACCATTGTAAATGATTATCATCAGCTTTTGAGCCTTGGTCATGTTCTTACCATCACCTCCACTCTGTTTTAGCCAATCATTCGCCTCCATTTGATTGTTTACCCCTTTTGAGGAACAACTGTGATGGGTGATCCTATTAGCCACCTTCTTTACACTGTCGTGATTGGAAAGTTCCAAACCTTACCTGGAACCAGCTGCTATCTGAAAACATCACTCATTCCTCAAAAAATGAGTCTCCTTTAAGTTCTTTTCATCTGACTTGTAAAATATGAAAAGATTGTTGAGCAATTGGCCTCTCCAGCTCATTAAAGTGATTGGAAGTGCCATCCCTCCTCTAGATTTTAATCTTTTTGGACCTGAGGGATTATTACACAAAAAGATCGAGCGTTTGTCTTGTTCGGCTCGTTAAAACTATCAAAAAGTCATCCCTTTCTCATTGTTTTATACTTTTTCGGACTTAAGGGATTATATTACGAAAAAGGGATATTGGAGTCTTCTTTCCGTCGCTTTTCAGACTCTCTAAAATTGAAAAGGACCGAGCTATCCTTGTTGTTAAACTCATTAAAACAATAGCGACAAACTTGTCCATTCAGACAAGAGCAAGTTTCACTGTTGCTAGGCTCGTTAAAACATAGTGACGGGTTTGCCCGAAGGGAAAATTATAGAACAAGTATAGGTTATCCTCCTCAAGCTTGACAAAAATAAAGAGGTACTGGTAAAAAATGATTGGGGAAAATTGGGAAGAAAACTTTAAGAAACTTTATTGGTAGTAGGTCACTCTTGAACATGACAGTTTCACTCCATCACCATGATTGAGCCGGGTTGGGTTATTCCGTTAACCGGTCATGCCACCATTGGTCCATCGTACCATCCACTTTTGGGGTTAATGCTACCAATCCATTTCAGTGTCACCAATATGTTCAAGAGAAGTTTCTTAGAGAATTCACCTACCCAGCTTGTGTCTCATCCGCTACAATAACTTCACGCTTCATTCTTTCATGAATGCCACCCTGAACCTTGTATCATCAGATCATTTTCACCTCCATAAAATCATTTGCTCCGTTCCGTGTCATAGATGTGGGATCCATTAATGCCCTCCTACGACGGGTCACTTCTTGTCGACATCAGCTCATTATCCAAGAAGATGACCTAGGGACAACCCTTCCAGTAATTTGAAGCTTGCATGCCTCAATGGCAAGTTTCTCGCTTCTGGCGACAAGTTTACACTAATGGCCTTCGACCGAAAGATTTTGCATGGTGTTTGACATCAACTCATATATTCGCACCACGTGAATTGTACTGCAGTACCTTGAGGGTCATCATCATTATCGGTGATTCCTCTCACGCCTGTTAACAACTCACATCATTAGATGGTAATCAAGCGATGTCCTTCCATGTTTGACATTAGAACATCTTTTCACATGGATCGACTTGTACTTTCTGGCGAAGATTGGACGAGTTTTGAAGACCCCGGATCTAGTTTCATCCATTCGGGCTATGATATATTTAGGAAAATAAAAACATCAAATGTACATCATTGCTGAACAGATAATCATCCAAACTAAGGGATGATGGCTCTACTAGAATCATTAGTTTGTACATAGACGATTTTCTGTCCTATGTACATGAAAATGAATTTATCAAAGCTGAGCATGGGAATGCCCACCTCATCTAGATCGTGAAAATATTATGAAGATAATTTATTTTATTGTATCTTATTATAGGTCACCTTCCAGTGCGAAAAAACTTGGATCCTCATTATAAAGCATTTCACCCGACATCAAAAGATTTACGACCTCATGCTTTAGGGGGAAACTGTTATAGACATATTTGGGCACTCCAACCCCAATCACATATGTCCATAAAACAAGGGCTTCTAAGTCCCTAAAAGTGTTGTTTCATACCCTAAAGGAGCAAGGTCAGCTGATTACATCCTCTCCCAGAAGTTCTCCTTGAAAAACTGCTCAGAACTGGTCAAAATTGGATCATCTCACCTGCTCCATGCCTAGGGTGCGATGCATCTCACCTTGTACACACGAGAGGTGCGATGCATACTGAAAAGTCCTTTTGTAGGGTGTGATGAGTGAGAATAGACAAATGGCAGAGACAGTTTGCTAAGTGGATGATCAAGGAATCTTCTATAAACTTCTCATATGACACTTGCTTCTCAGAATTCACCCAGGGATGAGTAAGAGATCAATGAAATCTCCAAGTGGAACCAAGAACTATCAGAGAGATGACACTAACAAAAATCCTAGAAGCTGACTCACCCCCCTGCCAATATCTATAAATGGATCCCTCATCCAAGAGATCCAGAGGTTGGAATTTGGTAATTTCCAAAGAGGTGCTGCTGGTTTCTCTTTGAAGACATTGTTGGGTGATCTTGCTTTGTGTGAGGTGAAGAGGGCTTTCAAGCTGGGAGGATGGCGTTGGGTCAGGCCAAGTGGTTGTAATCCTTTCTTCTACTACTTTTACTAATAAAGCTATTCGAGTTTTCCTCCATATTCCTGTGTATCTCTGAATATTGTGTTGATATATGCATTTGTATGGTCAATATATATCTGATCCTATATTGTTTACAGTGAAAGATCTCTATGCTTTGATGGTATTATGCTGCTGTGAATCTACAGGTGCTCTTTGAAGCGGGACAAGTAAGGAAGCAATGGCGAGATTCCGTCAAAGGGGAAAGGAAACAAGCAAGGAGCCAAGTGGAAGACTGAGGTTGGTACTCTCTGCTTCTTTCTCATCTCTCTCTTGTAAAGGAAAAACAAGTAACTTTAATCTGTTTGTTTCTAAGATAGCTACCCGTCTTAGTGGGACTAGTAGTTCTGAATAGACACTAGATTTCCCGATAACACTCATGCTAGATTCACCTGTCACCTGTGGTTCTTCTACATTGTCTGCAATCAGCTTTGCCCTCGAACGTGTCACAACCATACACTTCAACATTCAACTTGGTCCTAACCCTTGCCAAATCCCTAATGTCGCACTATGACTAACTACACAATGCCCAACTTCAATACCAACTGCAACCACTGCCTGCCATATTCCTCCCTCTTTGTCAAAGCCTCTTTCTACAAAATGGGCTTTGATACCAACTGTCACGCCCCTATGCCAACGATGTCTTCCAACCACACATAGGTCGGTGCAACACTGCTGAATTTTTTTGTTCCACTACTACTTGAATTCAAGGGCTACGCCTACTCAACACTTAACAAATTTTTCACTAAGTGTTATCATGCAGCAAAAATCATTTCATTTATCTTTCATTAGTTAATCTTCACATGCAACAGAAATAAATATAACTCAACAATGTACACACATATCATAAGGGAGGTGCAACTCCCAAATATAAGTTTGACCAATCAATTATAATTTAGTAATGTACAATTTACAAACTTTACAATTTTCACAACCTTCGCATAGTCTGTGCATGTTTTGCATGTATGCTGCCCTGTACACGACCTACGTCCACCCTGCTGAAATTATTCACAAATTGTGTGCCATACGCACACTTGCATATTGTCGTGCTACCTCTACCCACGATCCACTGACTCCTTATAGGTCCCATGACCCTTGGATTCACCCAGTGGTCTACTCATTCATCGCAACTTGGCCCAGGGCATAGTCTTGTCTCCTAAACGTGTTTTCCAGTGGCAATCTATTTGACCATTCAGTCTGTTGTACTATTTTGAACACACCTGTCGTCAATGTCTGCACACATAATCGTGCAACGACCCTTTACAATGTTCCACCAACATAGTCTGCCCACAGTCTTCCTGACTTGCAACTCGCCTAACCCAACCTTCACCCAACCTACGAAACCCAAAAACACACCCGTTCGAAAATACTGTCTTGCGGTCGTGCCACACCTCTATACGTATGCCTCATCTCCCTTGCACTTTCTTGCACTATTTTTTGTGTTTTCTTGTGTGATGGTTTGATGATGATCCCACTCAAACATCCCATGCCATAATTATATGGTTCTCTCCCCATTGTTTTTCCAAGAGATTCGTCAGTTCATGTCCACCTATGAGCCGGCCTGCCCATGCGTCGCCCTCCCAACTTGTACACTCCACATGACACACCCATTCATAAAATATTCTGCCTGATCCGACCATACCTCCACTACACATCTTTTCCCAGTCGAGCAGTCGCACCACTTAGCGACTCTGCCGCCCAGGCACTTGCCCACCTTGGGCATCCGACTCATCTCACCCATGTCGCCTCCTTACTTTGGTCACAAGTCTAGTCGAGTGGGTGTCGGCCGATCATGGTGCGCCAACTACATGTGCTTGCCCATCCATCGCACTTAACTGGTCGCTACACCCAATGTGTGCCTTTAACTGGCAGTGAGGTCGCACATAACCGAACATCCACCTCCAAGTCGCCTTGAACCAAATGCCAACATCGGAGTTGCCTTTAACCAAACACGAGTGTCTGTCACACATCTTGGGCAGACCCATACACCTTTAATCGAGGGCGTCGATTTTTCAACTCTCTTGGGCACTGGGCAACTAGAGGCCCTGACATAATGTATGCCATCATCACTTATTTGAAACTGATCTTTTTTTTAGCACAAATCACCAATAAGATTGTTGAAGGAGATGGACCTAAAAATATAGGATATAAGTTATAGGTGAATTAAAAAATATAACTTGATTTTTTTTAATAAATTAATTTAAAATAGAATAAATAAAGTGCATTAGTTAGAGCCTAGGCCATGGCAGTGTTGAAAAATTCCATTTGGTCAAATTTGAGGTGTTAACAAGGATGGTAGAAGTTGGAGGATGGGATACTAAAGATCCACATTTCAATGTGGCTCTTCTTGTTAAAGATTTGTGGAGGACATTAAACAGTGATGGAATTTGGCAACGATTTATTAGAGCTAAATATCTCAAAAATTAACCGGTGGTAAGTTGGATCAACGTAGGGGCAAGGAGTATGATGAAGATTAAACATAGATTTTTGGGCAATTTGAGGTCAGAGGTAGGCTCAAGGTCGAGGGTAAAGATCGGATTTTCTTCCATACAAGGTATGAGAGATATAACTCATTCGTCTCTTCAATTGCTGAGTTTATTGCATAACAATGGTATTTCTTATTTGAATCAAATTTATGTGGTGCACAATCCCATTTTGGATTGAATGCATGGTTAGGGGCGGGGAAAATTGGCCTCTCAGGGACTTTAAAAGAGGAATGGGATTAGTATAAGCTATAGTTTTCTCTTGTAGGAATCATTTTGTCAGAGCATGAGTATAGATAGTGCTAGGATGGAAATATATTTAAAGAACAAATCTGAGTCATAGACATTTATTCACGTATTTGCATGGATACAAATTCTGATAACAGAGAGTTATGTTTCCAAAAGGCATGGAAATGGGACATCCCACTCAAATTGAAGTGATTTATATGGTTGGTTGTCTACAATAAGGCCTTAACATGGGAAAACTGATTAAGAAGAGGTTTCTATGGCCTTGGATGTTGCGAACTGTGTAGGGTACAACTAGAAGGCTCAAGGCATCTCTTTCTCACCTGCTCATTTGCGGCCTAAGTTTGGTTTAGGGAGATTGTCTCACAATATGGTTTAAGGATTTTAAGGAGCACAAAAGTTTTCCTTTCTACATTATGTGGGGCATATGAAGGGCAAGGAATGCTTGGATTTTTTATCAAATCAAGCCTGTCATAAGGAGAACATGCCTTATGGTGGTGGCCTATTACATGGAGAGAGGCCTAAGATAGAAATGATATCTAGAAGAAGTTGTCTTTTTAAGGATATATGGTCAACATTTCTAGTGGGTCTCTTTGATGGAGCATCATTAAAGTGTGTGCTAGTGGGGTGCTTATAGTTTTGAAGTCCACGCACTTTTTCCACTTTTGTTGGTCTAGTGGAGATGGTAATAATAACAAAGTGAAGCTCCTTTCTCTGTGGGGAGTCATCTTTTGCACCAACTCGCTTGAAATAGAGGAGATTGATCTCCTTGGAGATTCTAAAATCATCATTGATTGGGGCTTAAGGAGATTTGTCTTTCTGCATCCATCACTATCTAATTAGATGAAATGGATCATATTGATGATCATGACACTCAAGAAGATCTCCTTCTATCATGTATATATAGAGCAAAAGCAATTAGGTAAAAGATGGCCTGTAAAAAGAATGGTGTAGCATGGATCTGGGGAAGATCAAGTTCTCAGAGTTTTAAAATGACAACATACAGCGGTCACCAATCATTCAAATATAACAGGCATTTTTTTTTTAAGTTTTGACTGAAAATGTGTATGTAATAATATGAAACATAATATCTTTTTTGATGTAATTTAGCCTCCTGGAAGAACTGAGATACATGTTTTAAATTAAAAAGCACTCATTTATATTGTTAAAGACAATAGTCATATCACGAAGAAAATAGTGGATTGGCCTCTGTTACAAAAGAATGGGACAATATATTTTTCTACCAAAGTAATTGTAACTACCTTTTTTCTAATGAAAGTATGTATGTTTTTTTTCTTAAAGAAAAAAATATAATCTCATGGCTCTTGCTGAATCAGGACCGACACATTTTGTGACGTTTGTGTACGTCATTTTGCAGTTTTGCTAGTTTTCAATATTTAATACAACAAATCTTCAACCAACGTTTCCAAACCATTGTTCTAGATTTGAGAAAATATAGCATCAGTAAAGCCAGGGCATTTCGAAATGATTTTGTTTGGATTTGAGCGAATACAACACCATCAGAGGCAGGGCATTTCTGCTTACTTGGTACCTTCATCCCATTAAAGTTTGGGCTTCTGTTGGACAACGTTGTTTCAATCCAACGATGAAGTTGAACACCTTGTCCTTCTCTTCCATATTAGGTAGTTCTAAGACCGCACTTGCAAATTCCCATTGACATGCCTGCAGACTCCCTTTTTTTCAGTGTACTTAATGTTTGTCCTTGCATCCCAAATATCATCTTGTGGGCTAAAATGAGTTTGTAATGCTTCCTTCATTTCTTCCCAAGTAGATATGTCCTCAGCATAACCATGAGCAGCCTGGTCTACTTTCCTTCTCCACCACATCTTGGCATCATCTGTAAAGAATTGAGAAGCTGCCTTCACCTTGGCCTCTTCATTAGAAATCCCCAAGCATTCCAAGTATTGCTCCATATCCCATAAAACATTTCCAAGTGTCTTTGCGCTTCTCACTCCATCATAAGAATCAGGTTCCTTGATTTTGGTGTGGGTAGCTCCTCCAACTGGTCCCTACTCTACTGCCTTCTTCGAGATAGAAATCTCATTGAGAGCCTCATCAAGACACTTTTGTAGCTTTGTGATCTCTTCTAATCCTTAATCCTTCATAATTTCAAAGTTCTTGACTTCCCTCGCAGTTTCTCCATACTACCATTCAAGATACTCATATCGTACCTTGAGGTTCTCATGGTCCACTTCCTGATTCGTGAAATGATCTCTAAGTTCAACATTCTCAGCTTCCAATGCACTTATCTTAAAATTTGTCTCATCCATAGGATCCAAAATCTTGCTCATGAAAATTGTGTCAGAACTCATGCTAGATTCACCTGTCACCTGTGGTTCTTCTACATTGTATACCATCATCATTTACCTTGAACGCGTCACAACCATAAACTTCAAGGTTTAGCTTGGTTCTAACCCTTACCGAATCCCTAATGTCGCATTGTGACCAACTACCCAATGCCCAACTTCAATTCCAACTGCAACCATTGCCTGTCATATTCTAGCCTCTTTGTCAAAGCCCCTTTCTGTAAAATGGGCTCTGATACCAACTGTCATGCCCCTATGCCAATGAAGTCTTCCAACCACACATAGGTGGGTGAAACATTGCCAAATTTTTTTGTTTCACTACTACTTGAATTCATGGGCTACACCTACTCAACACTTAACAAATTTTTCACTAAGTGTTATCATGCAATGAAAATCGTTTCATTATCTTTCATTAGTTAATCTTCACATGCAGCGGAAATAAATATAACTCAGCAATGTACACACATATCATAAGGGAGGGGCAACTCCCAAATATAAGTATTCCCAATCAATTATAATTTAGTAATGTAAAATTTACAAACTTTACAATTTTCACAACCTTCATGTAGTCCATCCATGTTCTACCTGTATGATGCCCTGTCCAAGACCTATGTCCACTGTGTTGGAATTCTGCATAAATCATGTGCCATCTGCACACTTCACTGTTGTCATGCTACATCTACCCATGGCCCACTGACTCCTTATAGGTCCCATGACCCTTGGATTCACCCAGTGGTCTACTCATTCATCACAACTTGGCCCATGGCATAGTCGTGTCTCTTGAATGCATTTTCCGATAGCGGTCTGTCTGACCACTCAACCCATTGTACTATTCTGAACGCACCTGTCTTGACCGCTTGCCCACACAATTGTGTAATGGCCCTCTACGATATTCCACCAAAATAGTCTGTCCGTGGTTTGCTTGACCTGCAACTCACTCGACCCGACCTTCACCCAACCTACGGAACCCCAAAACACACCCGTTTGACAATACTGAGTCCTTCGGTTATGCCACACCTCTGCATGTATGCCTCATCTCCCTTGCACTTGCTTGCACTATTTTTTTTGTTTTCTTGTGTGATGGTTCGATGATGATTCCACTACAACATCCCACACCATACTTATACGGTTCTCTCCCTAATGTTTTTTCAAGAGACTCGTCGGTTCATGTGCACCTGCATGTTGGCCTGCCCATGCGTTGTTCGCCAGACTTGTTCGCTCCACATGACACACCCATTCATAAAATATTCTACTCGAGTCGACCATACATCCGCTACACGTCTTTGCCTAGCCGGCTAGTCGCACTACCTGGCGACTCGGCTGCCTAGGCGCTTTCCCACTATGGCTCTTGCTGAATCAGGACCGACACATTTTGTGACGTTTGTGTACGTCGTTTTGCAGTTTTGGTAGTTTTCAATATTTAATACAACAAATCTTTAACCAACGTTTCCAAACCATTGTTCCAGATTTGAGAAAATATAGCATCAGTAAAGCCAGGGCATTTCGAAATGATTTTGTTTGGATTTGAGTGAATACAACACCATCAGAGGCAGGGCATTTCTGCTTACTTGGTACCTTCATCCCATTAAAGTTTGGGCTGCTGTTGGACAACGTTGTTTCAATCCAACGATGAAGTTGAACACCTTGTCCTTCTCTTCCATATTAGGTAGTTCTAAGACCGCACTTGCAAATTCCCATTGACATGCCTGCAGACTCCCTTTTTTTCAGTGTACTTAATGTTTGTCCTTGCATCCCAAATATCATCTTGTGGGCTAAAATGAGTTTGTAATGCTTCCTTCATTTCTTCCCAAGTAGATATGTCCTCAGCATAACCATGAGCAGCCTGGTATACTTTCCTTCTCCACCACATCTTGGCATCATTTGTAAAGAATTGAGAAGCTGCCTTCACCTTGGCCTCTTCATTAGAAATCCCCAAGCATTCCAAGTATTGCTCCATATCCCATAAAACATTTCCAAGTGTCTTTGCGCTTCTCACTGCATCATAAGAATCAGGTTCCTTGATTTTGGTGTGGGTGGCTCCTCCAACTGGTCCCTACTCTACTGCCTTCTTCGAGATAGAAATCTCATTGAGAGCCTCATCAAGACACTTTTGTAGCTTTGTGATCTCTTCTAATCCTTAATCCTTCATAATTTCAAAGTTCTTGACTTCACTCGCAGTTTCTCCATACTACCATTCAAGATACTCATATTGTACCTTGAGGTTCTCATGGTCCTCTTCCTGATTCGTGAAATGATCTCTAAGTTCAACATTCTCAGCTTCCAATGCACTTATCTTAAAAGTTGTCTCATCCATAGGATCCAAAATCTTGCTCATGAAAACTGTGTCAGAACTCATGCTAGATTCACCTGTCACCTGTGGTTCTTCTACATTGTCTACCATCATCATTTACCTTGAACGTGTCACAACCATAAACTTCAAGGTTTAGCTTGGTTCTAACCCTTACCGAATCCCTAATGTCGCATTGTGACCAACTACCCAATGCCCAACTTCAATTCCAACTGCAACCATTGCCTGTCATATTCTAGCCTCTTTGTCAAAGCCCGTTTCTGTAAAATGGGCTCTGATACCAACTGTCATGCCCCTATGCCAATGAAGTCTTCCAACCACACATAGGTGGGTGAAACATTGCCAAATTTTTTTGTTTCACTACTACTTGAATTCATGGGCTACACCTACTCAACACTTAACAAATTTTTCACTAAGTGTTATCATGCAATGAAAATCGTTTCATTACCTTTCATTAGTTAATCTTCACATGCAGCGGAAATAAATATAACTCAGCAATGTACACACATATCATAAGGGAGGGGCAACTCCCAAATATAAGTATTCCCAATCAATTATAATTTAGTAATGTAAAATTTACAAACTTTACAATTTTCACAACCTTCATGTAGTCCATCCATGTTCTACCTGTATGCTGCCCTGTCCAAGACCTATGTCCACTGTGTTGGAATTTTGCATAAATCATGTGCCATCTACACACTTCACTGTTGTCATGCTACATCTACCCATGGCCCACTGACTCCTTATAGGTCCCATGACCCTTGGATTCACCCAGTGGTCTACTCATTCATCACAACTTGGCCCATGGCATAGTCGTGTCTCTTGAATGCATTTTCCGGTAGCGGTCTGTCTGACCACTCAACCCATTGTACTATTCTGAACGCACCTGTCTTGACCGCTTGCCCACACAATTGTGTAATGGCCCTCTACGATATTCCACCAAAATAGTCTGTCCGCTGTTTGCTTGACCTGCAACTCACTCGACCCGACCTTCACCCAACCTACGGAACCCCAAAACACACCCGTTTGACAATACTGAGTCCTACGGTTATGCCACACCTCTACATGTATGCCTCATCTCCCTTGCACTTGCTTGCACTATTTTTTTTGTTTTCTTGTGTGATGGTTCGATGATGATTCCACTCAAACATCCCACACCATACTTATACTGTTCTCTCCCTAATGTTTTTTCAAGAGACTCGTCGGTTCATGTGCACCTGCATGTTGGCCTGCCCATGCGTTGTTCGCCAGACTTGTTCGCTCCACATGACACACCCATTCATAAAATATTCTACTCGAGTCGACCATACATCCGCTACACGTCTTTGCCTAGTCGACTAGTCGCACTACCTAGCGACTCGGCTGCCTAGGCGCTTTCCCACTATGGGCGTTTGACTCATGTCTCCTTGAGATTACATGGAGATAGGCCTAAGAGGAAAACGATCTCTAGAAGAAGTTGTCTGTTTAAGGATATATGGTCAAAATTTCAAGTGGGTCTCTTTGATGGAGCATCATCTTTCAAAGCATGTGCTAGTGGGGTGCTTATAGTTTTGAAGTCCAGGCACTTTTTTCACTTTTGTTGGTCTAGTGGAGCTGGTACTAATAACACAACGAAGCTCCTTGCTTTGTGGGGAGTTATCTTTTGCACCAACTAACTTGAAATAAAGGAGATTGACATCCTTGGAGATTCTAAAGTCATCATTAAATGGGGCTTAAAGAGATATGTCTTTTTGCACCCATCACTATCTAATTAGATGAAAAGGATCATATTGATGATCATGACATTCAAAAATATCTCCTTCTATCATGTATATAGAGAACAAAATCGATCAATCAATCGATGGCTTGTAAAAAGAAAAGTGTAGCATGGAGCGAAGGAAGATCAAGTTATCAGAGTTTGAAAATGACAACTTACAACGATCACGAATCACTCAAATATAAGAGGCATTTTTTTGTTTTATGTTTTGAATGAAAATGTGTATGTAATAATATGAAACATAATATCTTTTTTGAAATAATTTAGCGTTCCCGCAAGAAGCGAGATACATGTTTTAAATTAAAAAGCACTCGTGGATATTATTAAAGACAACCGTCATATCACGAAGAAAATAGTGGATAGGCCTCCGTCCCAAAAGAATGGGACAGTCTATATTTTTCTACCAAAGTAATTGTAACTACTTTTCTTAATGAAAGTATGTATTTTTTTTTTCAAAAAAAAAATATAACCTCACGAACCGACACGTCTTGTGACGTTTGGGTACGTCGTTTCACGGTTTTGTTAGTTGTCAATATTTAATACAACAAATCTTCAATCAAACTTTTTCAAAACATTGTTCGGGATTTGAGCAAATACCACATCGGTAAAGGCAGGGCGTTTCGAAACGAGTTTTGTTTGGATTTGAGCGAATACAACACCATCAGAGACAGGGCGTTTCTGCTTACTTGGTACCTTCGTCGATTTAAAGTTGGGCTACAGCTTGACAACATTGTATTAGTTATAAAAAAACGAGATGGCCGCGGAATCAAGCTCCTACCAACCACAGGAATTTTACTTTGTTGCATACCCATTTTTGGAGTTGTCTGAGTCGAAAGAGGCCGAGAGAGAGTATGCGCAATATCGTAAAAAACGCTCTCAGATAATTGAAACCATAAGAGCCAAAAGGGTAAAATTATTAACTATTTCTCTGTAATTCTATATCGTGATATGTAAACAAACTTTCTGTTATTGATATACTCAACTATAACTATATGGGCTTGTTGCAGGCAGAGAGGAAGGAAGTTCTGGAGAAAATAAAGCCTCTGGTCGATGAAGAAAAAGAGATCAGGGAACGGTGCAACGAAATAAGTAAAAGATTATCAGAGTTGAATTTCAATTTCAAGAATGTAAGAGTGCCAAAAGATGGCGGCGATAACCAGAGTCTTCCCTCATCTGAACCCGAGATTGATCTAGCGGTATGGCACCTTGTTGTTTGCTGCGCAATATCACGTTGAAGTTTGATTCTACTAGACAGTTTGATTCTTTTGTTTTTTGTGCAGGTTAGAAAACTAGAGGCACAATTTAAGGGAGGGCGCAATACGCGAATAGAAGAGAACCACCTGCTGAAACAGATAAAAGATCTGGAGAAATCAAGAGGACAAGTTTTGAGCGTTGAAGATTGGAATTTGAAGAGGAAATTGAAAGATATTTGGAATGAGAAGAAAGCGTTGCGGGACATTGAGTCAGAAATCCACTCTCTGGAGAAAGATCTCCATCATTATAAATCTTGCATGGACCACCTTTCACCATCTCTCGATCGACTACGCACTCATCGATATCAGAAAGTAAGTTTCAAACTATGTCATTCGAATTTAATATTACAATTTAATTGAATAGAAGTCATTAATTTATATTCCAATGGCTTCCTTTCCTGCAGAATGAGCTTTCTTTTCAACTGCGGGCTGCAAGGGATGATGCGATATTTGATTTCTACAGGGACAATCACAACGCTTCTGACCTGGAGAACAGGTCAAGACTTGAGGTATTCCCTTGTTTGTATTTGGGTTTCTTCTACACCTTCTGACTTGTAAATGAAACAGAAACTAAATTGCATATTCATTTCCTTACAGGTTGAAAAATTCATGAAAATGTGGAATGAAAGTAAAGAGTTTAGGGAAGAATATGAACAAAGAAAGTTGATGGCTCGTAATCAACAATATCCCTCGGATGGGAATGCCACAAATAGCAACAGATCTGAATAATTCCTAATTTCCTAACTATATCATTTTTGAAAATATTTCTAGCCATGGTATTTTAGAATATTTCTAGCCATGGTATTTTAGAATATTTTAGCCATGGTATCTTAATATTTTTAGTAAATGAAGTTACTTAGTATAGTTTAGTCACATGAGTATAACTTTCATAACCAAAAACACATATGCAAAAGTGAGGGATTCTTACTTATTTTGAACCTCATATTTGTGTTATCTAATAGAGCTAATGTGTAGGACCTATTTATCAACATTGGGTGCAAGTTAATGATGGTCCATCATAATGAGGTAGTAGCAATGCAAACATAGAAAAATAAATGTGTTAACTTAGAGAGAGAAAGGTAGAGAGCAAGTGAGTGGAAGGGGTGGTGGGATGGTGATAGGGATGGGTGAGAGAGAACAAAGAGACAAAGAGAGAGGAAGAGGTGGTGGGATGGTGATAGGGATGTGGGAGAGAGAACAAAGTGACAAAGAGAGAGGAAGAGGTGGTGGGATGGTGATAAGGATGGGGGAGAGAGGAAGAGAGATAATTAGGGGATGAGGGAGATAAAGAAAAGGCTAAAAATTGGGAGATAATGATGGAGTTTCAAGGAGATAGAGTGATATAGAGAAGAGAGAGGGAAGAGAAGGGCTCCTTGATCTTATGCTGGCTATGTTAATCAACGAAACAAGTTGATTTGATTGAGTTGCAGGTATGTGTGGGAAATTACATCCATTGGGCATGGAGTAACCCTAGTAGTAATATTAAATGAAAAAGGACAAGTATGGTTATATCAAAACAAGGGTAAGATAGACAATGTGATGATATCTTCATCTAAATTAGTTGTATAGTAGGGTGAAGAAGGACTTAGAAGAAATACATAAACTGCTTAGTTAATAAGATGCAAATCACAACAATGTGAATTCTAAATCAATTACTAGTTAAACGAAACCTGAGATCTGTGTAAAATAACATGGAAAATTAGAAAAAGAAGTTCAACACATGAGGAAACACATTACCAACAAAGACTATCACATGGTCTTGATACAATGCATGTTTAATTGATATGCAAAAAAAAAGGAAAATACTAATACAATTTAGAAACTTCAACCATGTTGGAGTATTCATTTAGAAACTCAAACTCAAACTACATGACTTTAAGCTTATAAACTCTTATCCAACAATAAAATTACTTCTAGAAGTTCCAAAATTTGAATTTGCCAAGATTAAATTGATTGATATCTTTGTGCAACAATTGCATAGCATTGGGCACTGACTTTATGGAAAAATAGGGTTCAAAGATGAGCTCATATATCCTTAATCTCGATATATGTTGCAAAACAAAAGGATTTTTTTTATGTGAGAGTGTCCTTGAGATAGACCTCTCTCTCTTTCCAAAAAATCTTCTCCATCTCCTCACAATTTGCACCCAAACATCATAACTAAAACAAGAAATTCCAAAACTTGACAAATAGACTAATAGATTGTAAAGATGCATTTGAAGCTTGCAATAAATGATTCCTGTGCAGAAACAGAAGGAGGTTTTTTTTCTTTGGCCAATTATTGGAAACAACCTCTTTCAGTTTTTCTAAATTCATTTATGTTTAACCATAAAACAATTTTGAAAATGATGGCAAAAACATTCAATTTTGGAGAAAATTTGTAGCAGAGTGTGGGAGACTTTCATGCTTGATATGGTTGCAGAAATTTCCTGGAAAAATAGAGAAAATGGGTATGTTTGGAATGGCAGTGTGATGGTGTAGAACCCCTAAATTAGTTTTTTTAATGCTTGTAAACCTTCAAGATAACTAACTCCAACTTGCGCAGCAGATGCTTTCTTTCACTTAAGTTTCAAACACCTCCCTTTGACCTTTGCAACCTTTATTGAAACATGAAACTAGTTTAGAGCTTCAATTCCACTTTGGATGAAGGAGAAATGAGGGATGGCTAGAATAATTAGAGTTTTAAGCCTTTCACATGTCCCTTTCATGTATTGATGGTGAATTTTGAGTGGAGAGAGTGGGGTGACATGGGGATATCTTGCAATGATAATCAATGATAAAAAGTAAAGACCACTAACCAAGCCCATATAAATTATAATTAAATGAATCTAAATAATATGAATTTGACTAATGTTGTTGAATTTGACTTATGCAGATTGGATAGGAAAATATCTATCCTAGGACATCAAGGATGATTTTATATCATATTTTTATGGAATACAGCTTCAATTTCCCTTTGTTTCTATTATGGATTCTAGTAAAACTCGTCCAAATGAAAAGTTGCACATATATTGTTCCTCTAATGGTTGACCATATTGATAGGCACATCTATGATCCCATTCATTTGAGTGCATGGAGATGTTAAGAAGATGTAGTTCATTTTCCCAAATAAATACACACGTTTATTTAATATGACAAGAAAAATTTATGCAAGAAATGTAATAAGTATGTTATAAACAAGTGTCTAGCACTTTGAAATCCACACATCCATGCAATAGGAATAGTAAATGTTCTTAGAAACCTACACATCTTGTCCACTCAATGCAAGTAATTGGAACCTTTATGCAAGCCATAATTGACGGGGGATCAAGCTTGTCAGATGGATGGTACTCACTTGGTGAAAACTAGTTATAACGATGGAGACAATGGAGGGTACAATGGCCACCAAAATTCAATTTATGTATTGTTGCTTCCCATAATCATTACGTATAGGGTAAAATAATTAACCTAAAAATGGTCAATATTGTACCTTTGCAAAACAGGAGAAAAGTAATTGGGCCTTGAATGTTATGTTATCAACTCAGAACCAAAGTGTTGGGTAGCCTTTAAGTGAGTGCACTAACATACCTTGGATTTTACCTCCTAGTGACAGGACATCACTTCTCCCATCAATTATTTTCCATTTGGTGATGAATTATTTTTTAAGCTCCCTACTCATGGCTAAGACATAATAGGATCTCATATTCCAATTTATTATAATCAATGGAAACAAATTATTTTCGTTTTCTATGCTATAAAACATGTTTTATAGTCAAAGAATTCAATGGTTTTAGCATCTTCCTATTATGCAGGGTGACCAAATTATTTGTTGGAAGTAAGTGCATTGTTGAATGAAAGAAACTCTTTTATGTAGGAGGAAATATCATATCAATATGTAACATGGGAATATCCTAATCATTAATAAAGGGAGATGTGTTTGTTAGATTAGTTAAATTTTTTCCTAAAGAGGATTGTTTTAGATCATTTCCTTCCTAGTGGAATATTTTTATCGAAAGAGAAGAATGTTGATTTTTTTCCCACAAGACATTCCATGCTATTTTACATGGATACAAAGGTTTATTTCTTTCATGCAATAATTGACCAATGTAACCCACAAAATGTTAGTGAAATGATAGCTACGAGATAGTAGTTGGTTAATATCCTTTTGGGCTTACCTTCCCTAGCTTCGTGGAACAGTGAAATCAAATCCCCTGACCCAACTGTGGGTTTACCTTGATATAGAAAAGATAGGAGAAAAGATAAGAGTGTAATTTGGTTCATGAGGCAATGGTAAAGTTTATGATGAAATTCCTTGCCTCCGGAGGGAACAAGCGGCTTTGCACCTTCGAGTTGTAATTAGGTTAATGAGTCCATTTATGTTTGTATGGAAATGATGAAACCTAAACCTTTATATTGTCTCCTGGGACTGCAAAAATAAAGAAAGCTACATGCCTTGAGTGTTGGACACCCCCTTGGGCACCCTATTGTATCTGGTTCACTTGGATAAGTGTCCAACACACGAATTATTGGTAAATATGTGTACGAGAGTGATAGAAATGAAAATAGTAGCCCTTTCTTATGACGGGGCCTTATCTTCTCATCTCAGCTAGTGTACCTGGCGAGTGAGTCCTAAGCAATTGAGTCAGTCTTCGAAGCCATCCCGAAGTACCAACCGAGCATTAGTCCTGCCCTCACCCTCTTAATAAATAAAATATGGGTAAAAGCCTTTTCTATTTACGATATAATTTCCCTCCTATCAATCACCAAAGTTGATTTATATCCAAGTTATGCAGAGCCTATTCCTGTGTAAGATGCATAGTCCGTTCCAGAGCCTTTAGTTGGTATAGTGTATTTTTTTGCATGTATTTTAAAAAAACTAATACTAATTGAAGCGAGCAAAAGAAATATCCTAATACCAATAACTACCAAATTAGAAATATCTTGATAAATATAATAAGTAGGTGATACTTTATTGTGCTGACAATTCCTTGAATTATCACTTTAAGAGGATTGGAATTTTCATTTTCAATTAGAAGGCATAAAATCATCTCAAAAGAAAGTCATTTTTTTTCTAACAATGAAGATGTTAAAAAAAAATTGGTCCCATCTAAATTACTAGAAATAACACCTCTGGATTGGAATTTCTTATAAAATTATTAACTTTCTTTGAAACAACACCTAAGAACATAGTTTGTTCCCAATTAAAATATATATGAAAGTGACTCCAAAAAATATTGTGAAGGTATGAAACATTGACTCTATTTGTAGAAATTATTGGAGACAAGTCATAATTCTTTAGAATATTCTTCAACATCAACTTCTTGTTTGAGGGAATCATCATATTCGCTAGCATTTTCAAATGAAAAAGGGACCTAATCAATATGCTATTTGTGATATCTAAAATTCCACAAATTTTCAATCACTATTTTGTTTGAAAAGTCTATATCTAATGCAATGTTATGAAATGGTTCGTAGAAAAGAAACTTTGTCTAGAAAAAATCACGATTTATTTTGAATCCTTATTGGGAATAGAGTAAAAGAGTTTGATATATTTGAACAACATTATTTTGGCATGATAATTGATGAGAATCCCTTAATAGTTTCCTTAATAATTTTACTCGAACATGTTAGAAATAAATTAATGGATCAATGAATTACACAAAATATTGTGGAAACACAAATACACAAACAAAGAAAATAAGATAGGCACAAATATATATGGTTCACCCAATTTGGGCTACGTCCACGGAGAAACAATGAATCCTTTTATATTGTCCAACAAAATGAAGAGATATAACCTACAACAATTTCAACGTAATTTCCTCTTCGCTCTCACACAGTCACTTCTCTCTTTCTCGCTTAGAATAATAATACACAACCGCAATAAACTTCCCTCATATAAACCAAGGGTTGCCTTATAGGGAAAAAACCCTAAATTAACATAACTTCTACCGTTAGATCATCCGCCTAACGAACGACCTAGATTGACTATGAAATTACAATATTTTACATATGTCTTACCCTTCCCATTGAACCATTTGGTTGGATATTATTCTAGAGTAATATATATATATATAACATTTTTTCATTGTATTTTTAGTTCTCTAGAACTCATGAATGATATCCAATTCATGAATGAAATTTACCCATACCTAAAAATAGTTCCAAAGCAAATCAAATCACTTGATAGATAAGACTAAATGATTCACATTCCATATAAATTTTAAAATAACATAAACATCCTTAGGATATTATAAAACCAAATAGTATTATAAAATCGATGGTAATTAGTCATATTAATTAACAATACTACTTGCAATAGACGCATCAACGTGATAGGATGGTGTTAGGGTTTTCATGCCAGGACCGTCTGCGGTCAAGCTCAGAAGATGTAGTACAATTCCATCTTTTCCCACCGTAACAGACCCGCTTCCGTCACATAGCCCATAACCCACCTAAACTTCTTTGATGGGCACGATCTCATGCGACATTTGTCTTGTTGAAGGGTTTGTTATTTAGCTAAGTTGTATTATGCCCACCCTTATCGCCATTGCAGTTACAACTATGGGAGCCCCATCACCCCTGCAGGCAGCTGACGCAAATCGGTTGTGACAGTTATGGAAGAATTAATAGATTATTTGGCGGATCCGTTGGAGGATGTGCCTATCTGGACACAACCACATTCTTCTTCGGTTGGTTTTTTTCCTTCGACAGTGAACTTTCTGAAGCCATCAATGCTTTGCCCTCCATCTCCGGCACCAAGGTCTCCTTTGTAATCCTCCCGGAAGATGCCTCGTCTTTGCCGGACCTCATCTCCCAGCCCTTCTCGCCTTCCTTGCTTAGTTTCGTGGACCTCCCACCAAACCCTAGTGATCAAACCCTCTCTAAGGTCTTGGTTTCGAATCCGCCATTGACTGATTCATGCAACCTATTATGTTCCTATACCAATAGGTGTCATAATTTTTGAATGGATGAGGTCAAAACTATAATATGTACACATCTTTGCTTTCTGCAAATGTTTTCCATATTTGTAAAAAATCAAAAAATTAAAAAATGTAAAGAGGGTATGTCCTAAAAGAAAAATGAAAGGACAAAAAGAATGAAAAAGGTCAAAAAAATGAAAAATTAACCCCAAGGAAAAGGAAAGACCATGAAAGTGTGCAAGTCCAAATGCCACTGCTATTTTATTTTTTGTGCAATAATGATTGTGTGTAACTTGTTATTTATGCCACAATCCATGGCAACCAAATAGTTTAATCTTTCTTATTCCATGTTTTCAATTGCATGCTTAGAGATAGAGAATAAAATGTGACCAAACTGTTTAATCTGGGTAGATAAGTAGATAGGTAGAGTAAATAAAAAATGAGCTCAACAGTTTAATCTAAGCCCTTGGATGTAATAAGGATAGCTTTAGATAGATTTCTATTTTAAAAGAAAATAAAAGTTTGATAAGGGTTTGCCAGTACAAGTGCACCCTAATAAAGAGTAGAAAAAATGATAGGATGTGTAGATGGGTAAGTAGGTGAAAGGTTGCAGAATCATGGTGATTTATTGGATAAAATCATGTCATTTACTTACATCATCAAATTTATTAAGGCATGGATGACAATGGTACAGTTACAAAGTCAATTGATTAATTTCCCCATTCATTTTACCTTTTCACTAATTTCCCACAAGCAAAAATAAAAGTACCTAAAACCTTAAGTTAAAGGGGCTCAGAGCATTTCTCTGAATTCTGGAGGGACCAGACCCTTGGCCCAATAAATTATAAGGTTTAAGTACTACAAACCCTTTACAAGCGTTCACTCCCTCCATAATTCATCCATTTCAACTAAAAATCCATTTTCTTAAGGTGAAATTACCATTTACCTAGGAAAAGTAATAAAACTTACCTAAAACCCCCTTTGTGTACATGAAAACCCATAAAAAAGAATTAAGCCTAAGTTATAATGTGTAAATTTAAATGCATGAACAAATGTGTCAAGACATTATACTTAGCACAATTTGTTCCCTTTTTCATTTCGTATTAACTTTAACTTTTATTATATTTAACTCTCGAAAAATAAACCCCTTTCCCGTATATTTAATTAAAATCCCTAATGTTAAATATCCCACCCCGATGGTTTGGAATATAAAGCATATTAAGTAAATAAATTAGATGGATTGGATTTGCAACTAATTAAGAGCCATAACCCTCTGCCATTACAAAAATGGATTAATTGATCAAACTGCGATTAATTAATAACCTTCCTCAAATCAATTCATCCCCGACGTCATTAAGCCACCCTAACCACAATTAAGATCCTGTTGGGCCCCTCCATTAAACTCCCCAACCAAATCACATCCTATTCACCATACGATCTGACCCCTTCAGATCTAATGGTTGTCGCTCATATCGGGGGGCCTCCGATGCTGACCTTTACCTGCGCGATGTGAGCGATTTTACTATTCACCCCTCTGCTACGTGTTTCCCGATGAATGGCATCAGGGAAACCTCTCCCAATACTGCCAAGTCCCCAAAAATCATGCGATAGATTCTGCTTACCACCTCCTCTTACTGCCTTCGCTACATGACAAAACGTCACCCTCGTCTGTTGGCGCCAACTATCACTTTTCCATTATACCCACCAAAATCATTGACTTTGCACATAAACAAAAATACTCATTATTTTTGTTTTTTTACCAAGAAATAAACCTTTTGTTCTCCATGCAAACTCAGAGTACATTTGAACTGTCAACCCGCTACCAACTGTTGACCTCCCGAGGCCCCTGCACTAGTACCATTAATCCATTCAGACAACTGAAACCAAGTATTTACCCTATTTTCGACTGAGAAACCATGTTTTCGTGCCAAATCAGAGCTAAATTTCTTTAAAAATTAATTAATTTGGTAAGTTAAGATGTCTGTTAGTCCTTAGATACTCTGTGGTAATCCAATTTTTCCATATTTCCCTGAAATTCTTTGCCCCCATCCTTGAAATCCACAAGAACCAAGGATGGACGCCCCAATTTCTTTGAATGTCATGCTAGTTACTACTCCCCATAGAGATTTAGACCATCTTCCCCAGGCTGACAAATATTTTCAGATTAAGGACCTCATCTTTGAAGAATCCCCTTTGAAATTGCATTGTAGACATCGAGATAACTACTTGAACCTTGTAGATAAGATAGGCCTTTGGGAATCAAACCTGCCCAAATATCAATTCCCCAGTCTTCATGTCTTCCCGAAGATTATCCACTACTGTCATACAGACTATGACCTTATCATGAAAGCTGTAATGTCCCTAGATCAGAAAGTCCTATTCACTATCACTGCATAATCCATAAATGAGATGTCATAGTTACAACCTGGTGAAACCTCGCCCCCCCTACCATTGCTGACTTGCTTGATAGATTCTCCAAGCTATCTAGTTCCAAAAGTACTCAAATCCTCTAGACTTTCATTATTGTAGAAAAATACATGCCAAAAGACCCCCCTCCTTACATGTCATCCTTCTTTTCTGGTCTAGGCAAAGATATCACATCAATGATATCATGCATTTTAGGTTTTACCACTAGTGAATATGTAGATGATATCATTTTTTCCTACATGTCTATTTTTACCCCTGGCTAACCTCCTGCAGTCAAATTTGATTATGCAAAATTCATCTCAGATAAGATGCATGATCAGTTTCTGAGATTGGATCAGTCTTGTACCATTTATTTCTTTACTATCAGAGTGATATGTTTCCCTTCTCTGTCCAAAAACTGGATACTAAAGGAAACCCCAGATTAGTAATCTTTTGGACTTCTTTGATTCACTAGTTTGATGCTCAGTACTCTTATAATGACTTCATAGACCTCTTTGTACACCCAGTAGCAACCATGTTTCTAGGAAACCCTCCTCCCAGAATCAGTGCAGATATCAGGAGAATCTTGCAATTGTCCAAGCAATACAAAGTAGGGGATTGGTGCTTGTACCAAAACCATACAGAAATCAGAATGTATGGATGTGAGTTACCACCTTACAAAATGCCAAAGTACCTCTCCATGAGATTATTTGCTCTGGAGTACTATAGAGAAATAGTCAATTCAGATGAGGTGCATTTTGTTAGAACCAAGAAAAAGGACTAATTAAGAATAAAATATCATCTTGGCCCTTTCATTTGTAACAATAGAGAAGCAGGAAAGGAGGCAGATGAAATCTTCCAAAGGTTGAAATTAAAATAGAGTTTCATATGGATCTATGATCCCCACAACTTTATTTGTAATAGGAGACAGAAAAATAAGCTATCTCCTTACATCCAACATAGGATCCTAGAAATTGAACAATATGCCAATCGAACTGAATGGGTGGAAAACACATTAGTAGATCAAGATAGTACAGGGGTTGTTGTTGACAATGTATTGATGGATTTAGATAGGAGGCTTGATGAAGATTTATTTGTACAGGTGCCTGGAGAAACTCCATCTCAAAGGCAGTCACAGGAACACAGTGGACAAACTTCGGAGCAAGCAGGGCCATCAGGCCAACCAGGATCATCAGAGCAGGTAGAAGATTCAGAGCTACCTGAGATTTTAGAGGAGCTCAATAAAACAGAACAAAATATGAGCAATCCCCCCATTTTGCAGACTCCTCTAAATGAGGAGAAAAATCCAAAAAGAGATAGGGAGGAGGCCACTCCTTCCACCATACCTGTTAATCAAACCTATGTTAAGAGGCAAAGGTTAAACCCATTTTCTGAACAAGAATACACCGAGGAAACAGCAGGCAACATAGTGACAGAAAGAACTGATAGTGTGCATACTATCCCTTCAGGAGGTACACCATCTACCTCACAGTTCCAGGTATTATAAAGACATCAGATCACATAGGTATCTTCCTTTAGGGCTCTTTCTGGTCAGAGCCAGGATATGAAAGAAAAGTATAAATAAATCAAGGCAAGGAGCGAAAAAATAAAGGCTCAAACCTATGTTCATTATCTCAGATTGGCTCCAATGAACCAAACAAGGTTGATGTTAGCCTTTGATATAAAGGAAGGAAAGATGCAGATGAGCTTTATTAAGCCAACTGTTCAACAACCAAAATCAATGGCTCACTATTTGAAAACTGATTTTGAAGTTTTGGCAAAGGATATTCATCCTATTGACCAAATAGAGTTGCATAAACAAATAGGTGAAATGGTCTACCCTACATTAACCAACAAAGCAATCACAGCTCATCCACTACAGAACTCACTGAATAACACATCTGCACAGCTTCAATTGGAAAAGGCCTCTTCCCAAGCCAAAGACACCAGAATAAAGACTTTGGAAGACTTGGTCATAGAGCTGGGACATGATCCCAAGGATGTCAAAGCAGCAGAGCAATTAATAAAGAAGAAAAATGATGGCATAGCTGCACTGAAGAAGCAGCTCAAGATTCCTCCTCTTCACCATCCTCAAACTACCGAAGTTTTAGAAAAATAGAAGGAGGAAGAACTTATGGACCTGGTCCTTAAGTTGAGTGATCAATTAAAGGAAACCGAGAAAGAATTAGAGAAGTTGATGTAGTCCAAGTAGAGTGAGTTGACCACCACTCCTTAGACTGTAATACCTACAGTTTCCATAGTAGTACCCTCCACCCTGGCAGCTTTCTTGGCAGCAACGATTCAAACAATAACAACATTGCCAGTAGCAGGTACTACTTCAGCCACAGGTACATTGACAGAAAAGACAGATGAATTGGTTAATGCTATGGAACAAATGAGCATCTAGGCCACAAAACTCAAGAGACTCGGAGAGCAAGTGATAAGCCTAGAAACTAGTTGTTCACTCGAAGAAATACAACACAAAAAAAAAAACTCGGAAAAACCAAAGGATGGTAGAAAGAATAAGAATCCTTGAAAATGATTTGACTCTAGAAAAGCCATTGGGAGACATCAAGGATATACTATGGACCAATATCATTGATTCCATCAATTATATTTGGTCTTCCATTCAGGTTATTTTTGGGCAAATTGAATTAGTCAAAATAGCCATGGAATCCATACAAAAGACAAAGGAAGAATTGGGAGACAAGCCTGAGGAAGAAAATCAGTTGATAGATTTTTTGAACAGTAGAAACTGGTACCAGCTGGATGAATTAGAGATTCAGGACAGAACAACAACTATTATTGAGATAAAGAAGGTTCTTACTAGAAGGAACCAGATGCTTAATTTGTAGAAAAGATGTCAAAGCATTCAAGCAGACATTGACAACTTCATGTTAAAATATGACATTTTGAAAGAAAAAGGACTTCCTAGTCCTCTGGTCATACATGACAAATTAATGACACAGGAAGATTACATTGAAAAATTGAGTAAACAGTCCAGGAGCCAAGCTAGTTCTTCAGGAGTAAAAGCATTTCCTACAGGAAAAGTACTTTATGATGTCCTGTAGAATCTATTCTATATAGAACATGAAGTGAAACACTTGTTCACCAGCAAACCAAATTTTTCCAAATATACAGAAGCTGATGAAGTCTACAGGAAAATTATCAGAATAAAATTACCAGATAGTGAATGGTGGACCAGTTTGATTGATTTACTATAAGTTACTATAGTAAATCTGTAAGGTAAAAGGGTAACTGCCAAGTAAAACAGGTGAAAGAAGATCAAAGCAAAATAGGTAAAGAGTATCAGTAGGTCAAAGATGAAAGTAATTCTAGCACATAACTACAAGGAAAACTGCAAGAGCCAAAACCGAGCAACAACAGCCAGCACATTCACCAATAAAGGGACAGCAAGCAAACAGTTTTCCATCTGTCTCTATCTTCGTGTTGAAGATATTTTTTGTTTCCTAGAATAATTCTCATATAGTTATGAGATATTTTGTATCAAATTTTGTATAAATACTTCACAAGTTGAAGTAATTAGGGTGGATTAAAAATCATTTCTGGAGACATTTTGTTTTAAGCTAAGGAGCTATTGTACTTAAGACTAGATTGGTTTATTGGATTATGAAATAAAGTTGAGGACATTTCACTCAATTCTTGTGGGCAATTGGAACAAATACGTATCATTTTCTCATGTTTAAGTCTCGTTTTCTCTTTATGTCATGAATTATTCATATGTGTTTCTTATAAAATATTAAAAGCAAACAAGGAATGATATCATCAAAATTAGCTTAAGTGCTCTCTATTTTAACTGTTTGCTTCATTTATGTTTTCTACTAAATTGCCTTGGTCTGGGGATTCTTAATTGCCCCCTTATTTCCATATTTTATCCCCCTTTTGGCACATAGTACAGGATTCTTCATTTCCCTTTGCTACTGGCCATCCTTCCTTTCTTCATCCCAATCCCTGTTAAGGATTCTTCATTGCCCTTGGCCTTGGTTAGGACTTTCCATTCATTGAAACCTTCAGATTTATTCTTGTTGTGTTAGCCTGCCCTGTGAACTCTTACCTCAATGATAAATCAAATCCAGTTAAGCCTTTCTTGATTGACTCCATAGCCCAATGGCCTAAGTATTTGCTCTGCCCATTTGTCTTCTTAATTCCACCACCCAATCAAAATAAACAACCCTGAACATTAAGAACTAGCCCGAAATCTTATTTTTAAAACAAAGTTAAATCTGAAAGATAGAGCCCTCTCTGGACTTAGGTTGGCTAGAACCTAGGTCTAAAAGATTGGTTTGTGGTTGCCTCGGGCCATTCCTTCTTTGATAACTTCTAAGGAAAAAACCTGAGCGATAGCGTAGTGGTGACCATACTGGGGATTAAAAACCCTCAGTTTCAATAAACCTTTGAGGAATTCAATTTTTTATTCATAAGCATCTTAAAGGGTTATTAGTAGTTATTTCCAAAAGTTCATAAAAATTTAAAACAATCACAAAAAGCTCGAAATCTGGATTCAGGGAACACTCATTATACTAGGGCCAACCCTGATCCAAATCCTCCCCTTGTATTTGAAATTCCCAACCTTATTCCGAAGATAATCAGATGACAAGAAAGTTCAGTAAGCCCTAGACCTGTTTTTAGATCCAATTCATGCCTTGCTGAGTGGTTATTCCTTGAAGACATCCCTTTTGATGAGTATTTTGGTCTCTCTCTGTTTAGAACCACGTCTGATAATGAACTGTTGTACCTAGTCCCAAATCCAGAATTCATCAGAGAACTTGAAATCCAACGAGCCAACTTGTCAATAGATCAAAATATATTGAACTCCCCTCAGTCATCCCTTACCACTGATAGACACCCTGAACTTTCTGAAACAGCTTCCACATCTTTTAGCTCACCATTGTTTCCCCATACCTCTGAAGATCAGCACTCATCTCCATTCATACCTTCGCTCCCTCATCAGCCCATCACTGCCCTTCAAACAACTATTACCCATGTTACTCCAGCTCCCCTTGTTGTCCCAAATCCTCTAGTTACCGCAACTCCTGTTCTCAATCCTATACAACTTAGAGCTATGGCCCTCAGATATGCCCCCCTTGTGATGCCTACTCCTCAAGGTGCCTTACCAGTAGATTATTAGAGTAAAATCACCTCATTCGATGGCACTGGAACATACACAGCATAACCCACACTAAGAAAATGACAGATTATTTTGAATTGCATGAGATTGACATAGGAGATGTCCAAATGAGAATCTTTGTCCAAAGTTTAGCTGGAGAAGTGAGAACATGGTTTAGATCTTTGCCCCCTCAAAGCATAGATAGTTTAGAAGTCCTTTACCAACAATTCTTAGATAGGTGGGAGAAAAAGAAGAATCCTCTTCAAATTCTATCTGAATATGAAAACCTTAAAAGGGGACCAAATGAAACTGTTCAGGACTACTGTACTAGGTTTAACAATGTGTATAATGCAATCCCACTTGACCTTAGACCTCCACCTGGTTTAGCCCTAATTAAATTTTCAGACGGATTTGACACAGATATGGATTTTCAACTTAGAGAAAGGAATTCCCCCACACTTGAAGATATGTAAAGTGTAGCAGTTAGCGTAGAAGCTAATCTGCTATCCAAAAGGGCTAGAGTTATAAACGAGAGAAGAACACCTTTGAAAGATGAAACTTCACCCTTTGATCAGAAAATGGATGCTTTAGCTAAAGGAATGGAAAGGTTGATGGATAGAATAGAAGTCATTGAAAGGAAACCTCACTGGGATAACCAACAGGCTAATCCAGTAAGGAATCCAAACTTTAGGAAAAACCAAAAACAAAACACTAGTAAAAATGGACCTAATTAGAACATTAGGCCACCTTTCCAAGAAAATTGTGGTGAGACTTCCCACCAAGAAGACCCTGAGATCGATACTCAAATCAACCTTACGGGCTTAGATAATGAAGAAATTGTTTTTCTAACTCAGGATGATCAAGAATTATACATGTTTCAACAGTTACAGACCCAAACAGGAGAATCTTTCGACTATAAGCAAGGGTATGACTCTGCTATTTTCGAAGTTCATAAACAACACAACTTAAGAAACAAGAAAAACACTTATGTTCCTGATCAGAATAAAAAAGCAATACCTAACCAGTCTAAGAAAGTAAAAGCTACAAATCAGAATCCTCAGGTCACAAAAACGTTACAAATCCTTTCTAGACCACATCAAAATCCTCCTAGTCCCACCATTGAAGATGTAATAGATAACCAGCCTTCTAATGCGCAACCTTCCACTTCAGTCCCCCTCAAATGAACAGTGGAACAGCCCCCAAAAATCATATTAGAAAATCCAATTGAAAGCAATCATAACAATGAAAAAGAAAAGCATACTACTCAGAACTTTGGCTCTAAAATTCCAAATATTCAAACAGATAAATCCCCTCTACCTTTCAATTTGGGAGCAGAGGTGGCCAAACTAAAAGTTTTTGTGCCTCTGATAGAATTTGTTAAACATGAAACTTACAGATCTCAAATGAGTAAATCTTTAAACTTCCATGAGAATGAAGACTCTGTGAATCTTTTTGATGACCAACCTAAGTTAATTTTTGGAACAGATGTTAATGGGAAGCCAGTTGAAGGAGGGATACCACCCTTCTACACCACCCTTAATATCCACGATAAAATCCTACATAATGCCATGCTTGACTATGGGGCCTCACATAATCTTATGCCTAAGTCTATAATGGAAAAGATAAACTTGGATATCACTAGGCCTTATAAGGATCTCTTTTCCTTTGATTCAAGCCAAGTTAAATTCTTAGGTCTCATAAAATATTTGTGTGTCTCCCTAGTTCAATACCCTACCAAGACCATACTTATGGACATAGTTGTTGCTGATATACCCCCTAAGTATGGTATGTTGTTGTCTAGATCTTGGGGTGCCAAACTCCAGGGATCTCTACAACTGGACATGTCCTATGCTACCATATCAGTCTTTGGACACCCCAAGAAGCTGTATAGAGAGACTATGATGAAGTATGTAGTGAGTTCCCAGGAGAGACCTCATAATTTTCCCATATATTCAGTACATTCTGATATTGATTCCTTCATAATTTACAACAATGAAAATAATCAAGAAGACACTTTAAGTAATATAACAACAGAACCAAAAGAAATTGCAATATCAAAAGAAAATCAAAATGTCCAAATTCATGAGATCTCAGATAAAAAATATGACCTAGATACCTCAGTCAAGAAAGATTCCACTATCCCAGATGAAAATTATGAGCATGAAATCCTATGGCATATGGAGTTTAATGGGTTAGTCAACAAGCAAGTTGTAGGAGTAGGTGTATGCATTTATAACTTAGAAAATGATCATGCAGAAGGCCATGCCTACAGATTGAACTTTAAATGTACAAACAACATGGCTGAATATGAAGCACTTTTGTTAGGTCTGAAGCTATTCAAAAGGTTAGGGGCCATAAGAGTCTCCATTATGGGAGATTCTGAGTTGGTAACCAAACAAATTAAAGCTGTTTATATGACTAAGGATCATAGGCTAGGATTTTATAGAGGAACGGTGATAGAAATACTAAATACCTTTTTAAGAACCAAACTTGTTGTTATTCCAAGGAAACACAACATGCAAGCTCACAACTTAGCCATGCTTCGTAGTAATTGTAAGTTTCCCTTTCAACCCAACCATCAGTAAACCGCTGAGGTTAGGCATAGACCTGCTATTCCTGACAATTTAAAGAATTGTTAAGTGTTTGATAATGATCAACAAATTAACCATTTTTTAACTTTAGATAATGAATTTGTAAATACCAACATAGACACAGACATAGCATTAGATATTGATTGATCTGATAAAGTAGAAATTAACAAACTAGAAGATGATCAGATAGACAGATTTTACCCTACAAAGTTTACTAAAGTAGATATTCAAAACCTCAAATAGATGGAAATTGATGAAGTCATTGATGAAGAAACTGAAGTCATAAACCTTAAAGATAATTTTCTACCCAAAGGATTAACTCCTTTGGAGGACTTATTCGATTCAAATGATATTCCCAAAAAGCCTAAAATGGAACCCTTGAAATCAAACATTGAGGAATGCAATATAGGATCTGAAGAAAATTCCAAACTAATAAAACTTTCAAAATCATTACCTCCCAATGAAAAACTGAAACATATAGAACTGCTGAAGGAATTCCAGGATGTTTTTTCCTGGAGTTATGAGGACCTAAAATCCTTTGGTACTAGCATAATACAACACACTATTCCATTAAAAGAAGACCAAAATCCCTTTAGACAGAAAATTAGAAGAATCAACCTTGTTTTGTTGCCTTCTATTGAAAAGGAGATGAGAAGAATGTATGAAGCTAGAATTATTGCACCTATCAGGTTGTCAGACTGGGTTTCCAATTTGGTACCCACAAGAAAGAAAACTGGCAAAATTAGGTTGTGTGTTGACCTTAGGAATTTGAATAAGGTTTCACTTAAGGATAACTATCCTCTTCCGAAAATGGATCACATACTACAGAGGGTAGTAGGTTCCTCCAGAATCTCACTGCTAGATGGGTTCTATGGTTATAACCAAATCCTAGTCCACCCAGATGATCAGGCAAAGACTGCATTCACAACTCCATGGGGCACTTTCATGTATGTGAAAATGCCATTTGGATTGAAAAATGCAGGGGCCACCTTTCAAAGAGCAATGTATATAGCCTTTGTAAGGAAATCCATGACTTCCTAGTAATATACCTTGATGACCTCACAGTTTTCTCTAAATTAGATCTACAACACCTAGATCATCTTAGGCATGTCTTTGTTAAATGTAGGAAATATGGAATTTCTCTGAATCCTAAAAAATCTTTATTTGGGTTGGAAGAAGGGAAATTGTTAGGCCACATTATCTCCAAAGATGGTATCAAGATTGTCCCAACAAGAATTGAAGCTATTTTGCAGATACCACATCCCAAGAACATCAAAGAACTTCAAGCATTTTTAGGTAAAATAAACTTTTTGAGGAGATTTATCTGTAATTTAGCTGAATTAATTAGATTACTAAATAACATGTTAAAGAAAGATTTGACTATTAAATGGACTCTACAGGCTGAAAAGTCATTTGAAGATATAAAGCTAGCCTTAACACAAATTCCAGTCCTCATCAGTCCAATGTTTGATAGGGAATTTATCATATTTTCTTTTGCTTCAAAACACACCATTGTTGCAGTCCTTTTGCAGAAAAATAATCAGGGTTTTGAACAACCAATAGCCTTCTTTAGTAAAGCACTGAGAGATGCACCTTTAAAGTATAACATAATGGAGAAACAAGCTTTTGCTTTAGTTAAAGCAATTAAAGATTTCAGAGTTTATATTTTGTACTCCCATATAGTAGCTTATGTCCCCAATGCTATAGTCAAGGACATTCTAACACAAAATGGACCTGATGGAAAGAGAGGAAAATGGATAGCTACAATATTAGAGTATGATTTAGAAATTAAACCTACCAAATTGATCAAAGGCCATGGTTTGGCTAAGCTAATGGTTGAATCAAACTATCAGGCCCTAGACATAAACTTCATTGCAGAACTGGATAATGAAGAGGAGATGGCGACTCCACAGATTAGCCAAGCCTTTACAGACTCACCATGGTATGCTAACATAATATATGTTCTACAAAACCTTCAAGCTCCTCCAGAGCTATCCAGGACTAAAAGTAGGTTCTTAAACATGAAATCTTTGAAGTTTTGCATAATTGATAATGCTTTATTTTGGAAAAATCATGAAGGCATCTTTCTAAATTATTTGTTAAAGGAGGAATCTAATAAAATTTTGCAAGAGTTTCATGCAGGTGACTGTGGGGGACATATCTATTGGAAGAAAACAACTGATAAGATCTTGAGGGCTGGTTTTTACTGGCCCACTCTGTTTTCTGATGTGAAAAAATTTGTAACCTCATGCCAGAAATTTCAAATTTTTGAAGGGAAAAGAAAACTACTGCCATTACCTTTGAAACCTATATCTACTGAAACACTTTTTCAAGAATTGGGTCTTAACTTCTTTGGTGAAATTCATCCCCCTTCCTCTACCCAACATAGATGGATCTTAACTGCCACAGATTTTTTTACAAAGTGGATAGAAGAAATAACCTCAAGACAAGCCACTGATACTATCATAATAGGTTTTCTCGAGACCAACATTCTGTCCAGATTCGGTTGCCCAACTAAAATCATCACAGACAATGATGCAACCTTTAAATAAAAAAGGATGATTGATTTTTGCAACAAATATCACATAACCCTTGGTCATTCCACAGCCTACTATCCCTAAGGAAATGGACTTGCAGAGTCTTCCAATAAAAGCTTAGTAAACATCATCAAAAAACTATTGGAAGACAATAAGAAGACCTAGAATAAAAAACTAGTGAATGCTTTGTGGGCAGACAGGCTGACCACAAAGAAATCTATCGGCACCAATCCCTATCAGCTAGCCTATGGAATGGAGGTTGTCTTCCCATCTTCTTTGGGAACTCGAGTGATGAAATTACTCCAAGAAGCATAGGTCGAGCCCAATGACATTCAAAGAAGGATCAACCAGACTATTCATTTGCAACAAACCAGAGAGCAAGTCTACATCAGGTCCCAAGTTGTGTAGGAGAAAATCAAGAAAGCATTTGACAAAAGAACGAAAGTAGAAGATTTCTATCTAGGAGACAAAGTACTGAAATGGGACTCAAGAAGGGAAGTTAAAGGGAAACACAGAAATTTTGACTTCCTATGGAAAGGTCCTTACATTATTTATGCTTTCAGAGGTAATAATGCTTATTTTTTCAAATAATTGGATGGTGCAGAAGTAGAAGGAGGACAAGTTAATGGTCGAATGCTAAAGCACTACATAGATCCCAGTTACTGATTCCACTAATCACTTGTACATACTATATCCTTCATAAAGTTCAGTGTGGATTGGATGGTAAACTTTGGAGTTGAAGCTCGAAGAGAAGGCCCTAAGATTTAAAGTTTACTGTCAATAAATATCAATGAAGAAAAAAAGTAAAAAGGAAAGTTGCAGAGAAAACCATAGAAATTCAAAAAGCCATTGATCTACTAGTTCTTGACATTTCACCAGGAAATGCCATCCCTAAGTGGAGCCACTATTATGTTCCTATACCAATAGGTGTCATAATTTTTGAATGGATGAGGTCAAAACTGTAATATGTACATACCTTTGCTTTCTGCAAATGTTTTCCATATTTGTAAAAAATCAAAAAATTAAAAAAAGTAAAGAGGGTATGTCCTAAAAGAAAAATCAAAGGACAAAAAGAATAAAAGAAGGAAAAAAAAGAAGGAAAAATGAACCCCGAGGAAAAGGAAAGACCATGAAAGTGTGCAAGTCCAAATGCCACTACTATTTTATTTTTTGTACAATAATGATTGTGTGCAACTTGTTATTTATGCCAAAATCCATGGTAACCAAACAATTTAATCTTGGTTATTCCATGTTTTCAATTTCATGCTTAGAGATAGAGAATAAAATCTGACCAAACTGTTTAATCTTGGCAGATAAGTATAGGTAGAGTAAATAAAAAAGGAGCTCAACAGTTTAATATGAGCCCTTGGATGTAATAAGGATAGATTTATATAAATTTATATTGTAAAAGAAAAGAAAAGTTTGATAAGGGTTTGCCAGTTCAAGTGCACCCTAATAAAAAGTAGAAAAAATGGTAGGATGTGTAGATGGGTAAGTAGGTGAAAGGTTGCAGAATTATGGTGATTTATTGGATAAAATAATATCATTTACTTACACCATCAAATTTCTTAAAGCATGGATGACAATGGGATAGTTACAAAGTCAATTGATTAATTTCTCCATTCATTTTACCTTTTCACTAATTTCCCACAAGAAAAAATTGAAGTACCTAAAACCTTAAGTTAAAGGGGCTTAGAGCATTTTCTGACTTCTGGAGGGACCGGACCCTCGGCCCAATAACTTATAAGGTTTAAGTACTACAAACCCTTTACAAGTATTCACTCCCTCCATAATTCATCAATTTCAACTAAGAATCCCTTTTCCTAAGGTGAAATTACCATTTACCAAGGAAAAGTAATAGACCTTACCTAAAACCCCCTTTGTGTACATGAAAACCCATAAAAAAGCATTAAGCCTAAGTTATAATGTGTAAATTTAAATGCATGAACAAATCTGTCAAGACATTATACTCAACGCAATTTGTTCCGATTTCCATTTCATATTAACTTTAACTATTATTATATTTAACTCCCGAAAAATAAACCCCTTTCCCATATATTTAATTAAAATCACTAATGTTAAATATCCCGCCCCGATGGTTTGGAATATAAAGCATATTAAGTAAATAAATTAGATGGATTAATTAGTTGATTTGTGAGTAATTAAGAGCCATAACCCTTCGCCATTACAAAAAGGGATTAATTGATCAAATTGTGATTAATTAATAACCTTCCTCCAATCAGTTCACCCCCGATGTCATTAAGCCGCCCTAAGTCGCAATTAAAATCTTGTCGGGCCCCTCCATTAAACTCCTCGACCAAATCACATCCTGATCACCGTACGATCTGACCCCTTCAGATCTAACAATTGTTGCTCATATCGAGCAGCCTTCGATGCTCACTTTTACCCACTCGATGTGAGCAGTTTTACTATTCACCCATATGCTATGTCTCACCCAATGAATGGCATCGGGCGGACCTCTCCCAATATCACCAAGTCCCCAAAATGGTGCGATAGATTCCACTTACTGCCTCCGCTTACTACCTTCGCTACATGACAAAATGTCACCTCCATCATTTTGCGCCAACTGTCGCTTTTCCATTATACTCGCCAAAATCATTGACTTTGCAGATAAACCAAAAATACTCATTATTTTTGTTTTTAACTAAGAAAGAAACCTTTTGTTCTCCATGCAAACTCAGAGTATGTTCTAACTGTCAACCCGCTACCAACCGTCAACCTCCCGAAGTGGCTGAACTCTAGATTACCATTGTGGACCCGTACGCTCCCTGCGAACAGTGCACTAGTACCATTAATCCGTTTAGACAACCAAAACTAGGTATTTACCCTATTTTCGACTGAGAAACCCTGTTTTCATGCCAAACCTGAGCTAAATTGCTTTAAAAATTAAGTAATTTGGTAAGTTAAGCTATCTGATAGTCTTGAGATACTTTGTGGTAATCCAATTTTTCCATATTTCCTTGAACTTCTTTGCCCTCGTCCTTGAAATCCACAAGAACCAAGGATGGATGCCCCAATTGCTTTGAATGTCATGCCAGTTACTACTCCCCACAGAGATTTAGACCATCTTCCCCTGGCTGACAAAGATTTTCAAATTAAAGACCTCATCTTTGAGGAATCCCCTTTGAAATTGCATTGCAGACACCGAGATAACTACTTGAACCATGCAGATAAGATAGGCCTTTGGGAATCAAACCTACCCAAATATCAATTACCTAGTGTTCATGTCTTCCTAGAGATTATCCACTATTGTCATGCAAACTATGACCCTATCATGGAAGCTGTAATGTCCCCATATTAGAAATTCCTATTCATTATCACTACAGAATCCATAAATGAGATGTTACAGTTACAACTTGGTGAAAACCTCGCCCCCCTTACCATTGTTGACTTGCTTGACAGATTCTCCAAGCTATCTAGTTCCAAAAGTACTCAAGTCCTCCATACTTTCATTGCTGAAGAAAAATACATGCCAAAAGACCCCCCTCTTTACATGTCATCCTTCTTTTTTGGTCTAGGCAAAGATATCACATCAATAATATCATGCATTTTAGGTTTTACCACTAGTGAATATGTAGATGATATCATTTTTTCCTACATGTTTATTTTTACCCCTGGCCAGCCTCCTACAGTCAAATTTGATTATGCAAAATTCATCTCAGATAAGATGCATGATCAGTTTATGAGATTGGAAAATGAAATAGTGTTCAAATATTCATCAGTCATATACCATTTATTTCTTTACTATCAGACTGATAAGTTTCCCTTCTCTATCCAGAAACTAGATACTAAAGGAAACCCCAGATCAGTAATATTTTGGACTTCTTTGATTCACCAATTTGATGCTCAATACTCTATAATGACTTCATAGACCTCTTTGTACATCCATTAGCAGCCATGTTGCTAGGAAACCCTCCTCCCAGAATCAGTGCAGACATCAGGAGAATCCTGCAATTGTTAAAGAAATACAAAGCAGGGGATTGGTACTTGTACCAAAACCATACAGAAATCAGAATCTATGGATATGAGTTACCACCTTACAAAATGCCAAAGTAGCTCCCCATGAGATTATTTTCTCTAGAGTACTATAGACAAATAATCAACTCAGATGAGGTGCATTTTGTTAGAACCAAGAAAAAGGCCCAATTAAAAATAAAAGATCATCTTGGCCCTTTCATTTGTAACAGTGGAGAAGCAGGAAAGGAGGCAGATGAAATCTTCCAAAGGTTGAAATTAAAATAGAGTTTCATATGGATCTATGATCCCCACAACTTTATTTGTAATAGGAGACAAAAAAATAAGCTATCTCCTTACATCCACAATAGGATCCCGGAAATTGAAAAATATGCCAATCGAACTGAATGGGTGGAAAACACATTAGTAGATCACGATAGTACAGAGATTTCCATTGACAATTTATTGATGGATTTAGATAGGAGGCTTGATGAAGATTTATTTGTACAGGTGCCTGGAGAAATTCCATCTCAAAGGTAGTCACAGGAACACAGTGGATAGGCTTCGGAGCAAGCAAGGCCATCATGCCAACTAGGATCATCAGAGCAGGTAGAAGATCCAAAGCTACCTGAGATTTCAAAGGATCTCAATCAAACAGAACAAAATATAAGCAATCCCCCCATTTTGTAGACTCCTCTAAATGAGGAGAAAAACCCAAAAAGAGACAGGGAGGAGACCACTCCTTCCACGATACCTGTTAATCAAACCTATGTTAAGAGGCAACGGTTAAACCCATTTTCTGAACAGGTATACATCAAGGAAATAGCAAGCAACACAGTGACAGAAAGAACTGATAGTGTGCATACTATCCCTTCAGGAGGTACACCATCTACCTCACAGTTCTAGGTATTAGAAACACAACAGAGCATGAAGGTATCTTCCTTCAAGGCTCCTTCTGGTCAGAGCTAGGATATCAAAGAAAAGTACAAAAAAATCAAGGCAATGAATGAAAAAGTAAAGGCTCAAACCTATGCTCATTGTCTCCGACTGGCTCCAACGAACCAAACAAGTCTGATGTTAGCCTTTAACATAAAGGAAGGTAAGATGCAGATGAGCTTTCTTAAGCCAACTGTGCGACAACCAAAATCAATGACTGACTATTTGAAAACTGATTTTGAATTTTTGGAAAAGGATATTCATCCTATTGACCAAATAGAGATGCATAAACAAACAGGTGAAATGGTCTACTCTACATTGACCAACAAAGCAATCACAGCTCATCCATGCAGAACTCACTGAATAACACATCTGCATAGCTTCAATTGGAAAATGCCTCTTCCCAGGCCAAAGACACCAGAATAAAGACTTTGGAAGACTTGGTCATAGAGCTAGGACATGATCTCAAGGATGTCAAAGCAGCAGAGCAATTAATAAAGAAGAAAAATGATGACATAACTGCGCTGAAGAAGCAACTCAAGATTCCTCCTCTTCACCATCCTCAAACTGTTGAAGTTTTAGAAAAACAAAAGGAGGAAGAACTTATGGACCTGGTCCTTAAGTTGAATGATCAATTAAAGGAAACTGAGAAAGAATTAGAGAAGTTGATGTAGTCCAAGCAGAGTGAGTTGGCCACCTCTCTTCAGACTGTAATACCTATAGTTTCCATAGCAATACCCTCCACCCTGGAAGCTTCCTTGGCACCAAGGGACATCGATAGAAAATATAGATGAATTGGTTAATGTTATGGAACAAATGAGCATCCAGGCCACAAAACTCAAGAGACTCAGAGAGAAAGTGACAAGCCTAGAAACTAGTTGTTTACTTGCAGAAATACAACACAAAGAAGAAACTCAGAAAAACCAAAGGATGGTACAAAGAATAAGAATCCTTGAAAATGGTTTCACTCTAGAAAAGCCATTGGGAGACATCAAGGATATACTATGGACCAATATCATTGATTCCATCAATGATACTTGGTCTTCCATTCAGGTTATTTTTGAGCAAATTGAATTAGTCAAAATAGCCATGGAAGCCATATAAAAGACAAAGGAAGAATTGGGAGACAAGCCTGAGGAAGCACGTCAGTTGATAGATTTTTTGAACAGTAGAAACAGTTACCAGCTGGATGAATTAGAGATTCAAGATAGAACAACAACTATTATTGAGATAAAGAAGGTTCTTACTAAAAGGAACCTAATGCTTAGTTTGGAGAAAAGATGTCAAAGCATTCAAGTAGGCATTGACAACTTCTTGTTAAAATATGACATGTTGAAAGAAAAAGTACTTCCTAGTCCTCTAGTCATACATGACAAATTAATGACACAGGAATATTACATTGAAAAATTGAGTAAACAGTCTAGGAGCCAAACTAGTTCTTTGACAGTAAAAGCATTGCCTAGAGGAAAAGTACTTTATGATGGCCTAGAGAATCTATTCTATATAGAACATGAAGTGAAGCACTTGTTCACCAGCAAACCAAATTTTGCCAAATATATAGAAGCTGATGAAGTCTACGGGAAAATGATCAGAATAAAATTACTGAATAGTGAATGGTGGACCAGTTTGACTGATTTACTATAAGTTACTATAGTAAATCTGTAAGGTAAAAGGGTAACTGACAAGTAAAACAGGTGAAAGAAGATCAAAGCAAAATAGGTAAAGAGTATCAGTAGGTCAAAGATGAAAGTAATTCTAGCACATAACTACAAGGGAAACTACAAGAGCCAAAATCGAGCAACAACAGCATGCATATTCACCAATAAAGGGACAACAAGTAAACCGTTTTCCATTTGTCTCTATCTTCGCGTTGAAGATATTTTTTGTTTCTTAGAATAATTCTCATATAGTTATGAGATATTTTGTATCAAATTTTGTATAAATACTTCACAAGTTGAAGTAATTAGGGTGTATTAAAAAGCATTTCTGGAGACATTTTGTTTTAAGCTAAGGAGCTATTATACTCAAGATTGGACTGGTTTACTGGATTATGAAATAAATTTGAGGACATTTCACTCGATTCTTGTGCACAATTGGAACAAATAAATATCATTTTCTCATGTTTAAATATCGTTTTCTCTTTATGTCATTAATTATTCATATGTGTTTCTTATAAAATCTTAAAAGCAAACAAGGAATGATATCATCAGAATTAGCTTAAGTGCTCTCTGTTTTAATTCTTTGATTTATTTATGTTTTCTACTAAACTGCCTAGGTATGGGGATTCTTAATTGCCCCCTTATTTCCATAGTTTATCCCCCTTTTGGCCCATATTACAAGATTCTTCATTGCCCTTTACTATTGTCCATCCTTCTTTTCTTCATCCCAATCCTGGTTAAGGATTCTTCATTGCCCTTGGCCTTGGTTAGGACTTTCCATTCATTGAAACCTTCATATTTATTCTTGCTGTGTTAGCCTACCCTGCGAACTCTTACCTCAGTGATAAATCAAATCCAATTACGCCTTTCTTGATTGACTCCATAGCTCAATGGCCTAAGTATTTTCTCTGCCCATTTGTCTTCTTAATTCCACCACCCAATCAAAATAAAAAACCTCGACCATTAAGAACTAGCCTAAAATCTTATTTAAACAAAGTTAAATATGAAAGAGAGAACCCTCTCTGGACTTAGGTTGGCTAGAACCTAGGTCTAAAAGATTGGTTTGTGGTTACCTCAGGCCATTCCTTCTTTGATAACTTCTAAGAAAAAACCTGAGTGATAACACAACCCTTTGGTGGACCACGTATCGACTTCAAAAACTCATGTGTCTGCCCCAATCGCTTCGTCGACCTCATTTGCTCCTCCATTAGGTAACCTCACATGCATTTCCCCCATTTCCGGCATTTTTTCCACTATGCCATTGACGGCTCTGCCTGGATCTAGGGTTCCCCCACACTCGACGGCAACGCAGTAGCACACCAAATTATAACACACTGAAGTAGAGCACACCAAAGTAGAGAGAACAAGGGCATCTAGGAAGAAGAAGTGCCTCAAGTGAAAAGTCTGTGAGGTCTTCCTCAAACTGACTAAGGACACGCAGCTGCTCGACTACATGAATATAGCTGAGAAGGTTTTAAGTGGGTTGAGTCTGAGGCAAAAATTACAGTGTAGAGAGGCTACAAAAATGGGAATCTGAGGTTTGGGGCCATCGCCTGAACATCCCTCCTTTCGTATAGACCTTTGTAAAAGGCTGGTTTGCTCTATGTTTTGATAGGTTGGAACACACTAATTCGGTGCTCTCCACGATATGGCATATTTATCAAGCGTCAGTTCTTATGTGAAGATGGACTCCCCTGTTCGATCCAGAACAAGAACGGGTGGATGCTGGCCCCCTCTGGGTCTGCCTCCCTGGTTTACCATTACAGTTTTGGATGGAAGATGTTTTTAGGTGCATTGGAAATGCCCTAGGTACCTTCTTAACATATGATAAATCCTACCAGACCATTGGGTGTGTGGCATACGCAAGAATATTGATGCATATGGATACTACGAATGGTCTGCTAGAGCCTATCAACATTCAGTGGAGGAATTCCAACAGGAGACAGACTCTTGACTATGAGGGAGTCCCTTTTAGGTGCAGGAGATACCACAAAGTTGGGAATTTATTCAAAGACTGCCCTCTCAATGGGCAAGCAAACAGGAAGGCACCTGGAAAGGAACCACTAGTTCAGGCATCGCCAAAGCATGGGGAACAACCCCAACATGCTTATTCAGAAGTCTAGGCAGAACCTTCAACTAAGGAAGCAGCCCCCTCATAGCCTATCCTGAAAAAGCAAGGCAAAACTCCACATAGACCACCTTCTCGTCTACACACTAGATCCAAGGCGGTTGTCGGGGATGCAAACACTTCGGGTAAGCACATTTCCACATTTGTTTCCTCACATTTAATCTCTTATGTTCTTGATTTTATTATTTTAGCCCCTGGCATTGGTTTGGGATCAACTGCCCTCCCCTCGTCCTCTATCCCTTTGTCCTGCCCTCTTGGTTCCCCCCTTTCCTCTTTATCCCCCACCCCTCCCACCCTTTTTGCATCACTTTTGCTTCCTCCACTTGCATCTGTCTCTCATCTCCCCTTGGGTATCTGACCAGATCTAAGACTAAGCGTCATGCATCGAACCACGTCAAGCTCGACCTCATCCCCTCCCCTCTTCTGCTTAAGATCCTGTGTGGTCGAACTTCCTCTCTTACGAAAGCACAAAGCCTGGATGGAGATGAGATTGCATCCGGTATACAGGCTACCATCCTTAGGGTACTTAGAGCAAGAGATTCCCCCATAGTGCCCCCCCATGAAGATTGTCGCATTTAACAATAAAGGGTTAGCTAGGCCTGATAAAAAATTAGCACTTTGTCGGTTACTTGTGGCCGACCCTTTATATATCATATTCTTACAGGAAACTCTTGGACCTGCTGATTCCATATCTCACACCCTTGGAACAATGGTACCTGGATGGGCGTTTACTTGTCTTGATGCCCATGGCAGATCTGGGGGTATAGCAATGGGATACAATTCCCACTCCATAAAACTACTCAACTGTTGGGGAGGGTCTCGGCACATCAGAGCAGATATACACTCAGCAAATCTGGGTATGGATTTTTGAATCTTCAACATTTATGGACCGTGTCACCACAGGCCCGATTTATGGGACAAATTACTGGGATTTGACATTTTACAAATGGAAAATATCATTTTGGGTGGAGATCTTAACTTCTCAATTGGCCACTCTGAATCCTGGGGTCATCGAGCACAAAGAGATCCTCTTTTGGAATACTTTGAAACTACTTTCAAATCCCACCCTCTGATAGACATCTCCTCTGCAAATATCCAAGCAATCTGGAGGAAAAATAGAAAATAGGACAGGGGATGATAGCCTGGATCGCAGACTAGATTGCTTTCTGGTCAAGGAGAATTTATTGGAATATGGCTACAATATTAGACAATGGGTGGGATCAGGAGGTATCTCCAATCACCTACCAATATACATGGAAATAGATGGGGGTCAGGCTAAACCCAAAGGTCCATATAAATTCTACTTAGCTTGGCTGAAGGAAGCCTCTTACATTTGTATGGTCATAGACTTTTGGATGTCCAACCCACTTGGGACTGGGGGGAACATTATAAATGGTTTCGTGCACAACCTCTCACAGCTGAAGAAGCTGTCCAAAATTTGGGCACACAATAAAAGAATCTTGGATGATTAATCCCTGAGGCAGATCAAAGCTGACATAGCAACATTTGAAAATAATAATGGGTGGATATACAGATCAAATGAACACAAGGATAGGATCTTCTCACTTTACATAGCCAGAGGAAAAATTCTTAAGGACCGCGAAGAAGTCTGGAGACTGAGAAGTAGGGCGATTTGGATGCTGGAAGGGGATGATAATACTAAGTTCTATAAAAAATATGCCAATGGGAGGAAGGCTATTAACACAATTTGGAAGCTAAAGGATGATCGTGACCATTCTGTCAACACCTTCCCGCATCTGGCATCACTGGCAACCTCATATTTCAAAAAAATCTACAGTGCGCCTCAGGAAGTAAACCTGGCTGAAATTATTCAAGTGGCATAGCTCTTCCCATGATTTTTGGATCAAGAGGAGGAAAGGAAACTGATAAAGGAAGTCTCCCTGGGAGAGTTGGAAGCCACTCTCAAGTGGTTCAAAAAAGATAGAAGCCTTAGGCCAGATGGATGGACAATTGAGTTCTTCCTGGCTTTCTTTGAGACTCTTGGCACTGACCTCCTAAAAGTCATAGAGGATATCAGGATAAATGGCAAGCTGGTTGCTTCTCTCACCTCTACTTTTATTGTGCTCATCCCTAAATCAGATAACCCGACCTCATATGATGAATATAGGCCTATTTTGCTGTGTAACTGCATATACAAGATCATAGCAAAAATTATTGCAAATTGGATGAGGCCCATACTTTCCAAGAATATTTCACCTGAACAATTTGCCTTCCTACAAGATCCTTAAAGTTGACCTCTCAAAGGCTTTTGACAGAGTAAACTGGTTATATATTAGAATGTTGTTAACTCATCTGAGATTCCCATTCATGTTTATTAAATGGATCATGAGCTGCATTACTAACATACCCTTCAGTGTCCTGGTTAATGGAAGCACATCTCCCTTATTTTATTCAGAAAGAGGTCTTCGACAGGGCTGCCCACTATCACCATTACTCTTTCTCCTAGTAATGGAAGGACTCAGTAGACTTATCAAAGAAGAACACAGAAGGGGCAGACTACAAGGAATTAAAATCACTGAATACTATATTCTCACACATCTACTTTTTGTGGATGATGTCTTGATTTTTTTAAATGGATGCATTGGGGATTTGTCAATCATGAAAGCTACTTTCTCATTATTTCAAGTGGCTACATGGATGACTATGAATGATTCAAAATATACTCTGACAGTGGCAGGAGGCACACAACATGAGACCCATTTTTCATTGCAAAGATTTCGTTTTACCCCCTGAGACTGGAGGAGGGCCTAAAATACTTGGGATACAAGCTAAAACCCTTGGGTTACAAAATTGCTGACTAGACTTGGCTCATTGCTAAAATGAAGAAGAGACTTAACACCTGGTACTTCAAATATATTTCCAGGGCTGGCAGACTTATGCTCATAAAAAGCATTCTGGACGCCACTCCAGTCTACTGGTTGTCTCTGGCTTGGATAACCAAAGGCATCCTAGCTAGGATACAAGCTCTTTGTTGCAGATTCCTTTGGAAGGGCAGTTAGCTGGGAAAGATTTTCGCCTGGGTAAAATGGGATGCTCTAAGTCTACCAAAAAAATGGGGGGGCTGGGGCATTAAGAAGCTAGAGGACTTCTCCTCCGCTCTGGCTGCAAAACTCGGATGGCAACTCATTACTTCATCTAGTCTCTAGACTAAGGTGACTATCTCTAAATACATTGCCCCATTATAGATTATGGACTGAATTAGAAGGCCCCAAAGACTCACTACAGGGATATCGATCATATGGAAGGTTGTGATTAAAGCATTGGATCCCATCAGAGTTAGTCTTACCTGGAAAATTCAATCAGGTTCGGCAGTAAGGGTGGGAATTGGCCCTTGGATTGGTTGTGGGAATATGCATAGGCTACCAAATGATCTCATAAATCATCTTCATGTAGCAAAAATATCCCATCTGAACCATATTGCAGATGCTGACCATACTACCTTCCTCCAACAGGCTTGGAAATCGGCCCATGGGCTGAACATTCCACATCAATGGATTTAGTATTGGAACGACTATATTCGGGCTCTTACTTAAGATCATATCCGAATAACCGAGGGAGAAGACGAGATTATCTGGGCTTTCTCCAAATCTGGTAGATATACTCGTAAGGAAGGATATCTTGTTCTGACCGAGGACCACAAACCACATGCACTCGAAGCTTGGTGGAAAAGTCTCTGCAAGCTCAAAGCCCCACCAAGAAGTAGGCTGCTCATGTGGACCATTATAAGAAACAAAATACCCATGTGAGACAACCTCCTCAAGCGATCACAACATGGCCCATTCTGGTGTTGTCTCTACAAATGCTGCAATGAATCTGTCTCACATTTATTTTTGCAATGTTCTACGGCAAAGAATCTCTAGAATACTATTTTACCTTCAACTGCTCCTCACAATACTTGGAAGGGCACATTTATCCTTGAGGCATGGACGAACTGGTGCACATCTGCCTCCCCTACCAGGTTACATAATATCCCTCTTCTTGTTTGTTGGGCCCTTTGGATCACCTAGAACAGACTCACCTTCTGGAATGACTCCCCTCACTGGCCCTCCATTGCTGCCCGTGTGCTAGCTGATTACTCCCTCATCCCCTCCACCGCGCAACATTATACCTAAGACGATTGATTATCAGAGGTTGTGGGCTTACTTTGATGGCACTGCATAGGAGAATGGGTGTGGCGGGGGTGCCATCATTCATATTAATGCACATCACGCATACAATATTATTATGGGATTTGGCAAAGGCACTAATAACTATGCCGAATTATCCACAGCAAAATTCCTCATTCAATTTGTATTGGAGAAAAACTGTATAGATCTACAAATATTTGGGAATTCAAAATTTCAAAAGTTGTTTTTGATTGGCTAAATAAATCTTCTAGATGCAATGCTTATACTTTGAGTCATATTTTGGACGAGGCACTGAGATTGATTACATCATTTGACTCTTTTACATGCCATCATATTTACAGGGAGTGGAACATAGCTACTAACAGGCTATCCAAAGAGGCTGTGAACAGGGATCCGGACAACTGGTTGATCCGAGAACAGCGTGATGGTGCACATTACCAATTTTACCATCAGCCATTTATGGATATCGCTGTATAAATTTAAATTTCTGTTGATCTCACAGGAAGAACAAACTTCATATACATGTCATCTATAAATATTCATAGTTTCTTTTTTGACATTTTATCTACACTCACAAAGTGCCAGATTAATATATAGAACTCCTATTCAGTATATTTACATCCATTGATACCTCCCTACGTGGACACAAGGTATCAATGTTTCGATCACATATGTCCCTGAACATAATTTTGTTGAAGATAGGCAGTGCCTCTCTATTTGAATATGCTTAAATGCTTTTACAAAATGTAATTTCCTTTTAATAGAAATTACAATTTTTCCTATGGGAAAAAAAGAAAGTAGACGCATCAACGTTTAGTTGAACCTGCAACCAAATGGGTGATATAGATTAATGAGGGAAGTTCGACCCATATGTAGGTGATCGATAAGACAAATATATTTACTGAGACACCCCCAAGCCTATTTTATGATTTAATATACGTGGCGTCCTCCTCCCATTTGTTATTTGTTCTGCAGATTTCAATTTTAGTAATAGATAATGGAATTCATAGATATAGACTGAGCCTTGCACATCTACTTGTGATCTCGTAGATTGATACTCCTTCCTCTTTTACTCATGTATTTTTTCACTCATATTTGACCCCTCCCATCCTCATAGCATGCAAAAAACATCCCACTAATAGTTATTTATTGGTTAGGACTTGTTCCACCATTGAGCCATATCCCCTATCTACTAGGTGGCCCTTGTAATATATTGCTTATTCCCTATCTAAATTTATTTTTAGTGAATCAGAGTTCTTGGAATTTCCATTTGTACTTCATCACTTTTCCTCAATCAAGCATAATCCCCTTTATAAAATCACAATCCATACTCATTAATGTCACTCATAAACCTATATTTGTTTATTTATTATTATTGAAACCAATTGTGTGCAATATTTATTACAATGTCTCCCACCTATTCAACTACCTTAATTTAAAATAATGGTTCAAAATAATTTAAAAAATGAAAGTTTCAAGGCATTACATTTCTCCCCCCTAACATTCAACATTGTCCTTTTTTTATTTTATTTTAGACTTGAGCCTAAAACAAAGATGTATATCCTACCCTAAGTGCATCCTCCATCGCCTAGGTAGCCTCTTCAGAGCTATAATGCTTCCACAATACCTTAACTTCCATGATGACTCAATTCCAGAGATTGGTCTGCCTTCGATTAAGAATGCACAGGGGCTCTATTAGAAAATCCCCCTTGGGCTCCACCTGTAAAAAATTCCAATTGTTGACATGAGACATATAACACATATTTTTTGTAAAAGAGAAACATGAAAAACATTCGAACTCTTATGTTTTCTAGCAATAAGAGTTGGTAGGCTACTAGGCCTACTCAGCCCAATACTTCGAATGCCCCATAGTATCTTGCTACTATCCTGGTCCAACTTCCTAGTCTGATTTTGCTTATTTTTGGCTTAACTCTTAGTTAGACATGGTTTCCTACTTTGAATTCCAAAGTTATAATTTTTTTTTCATAACTTTGTTTGTTGTCATGTGCGACCTTCAAATGTTGCCTTGCCTTTTGTACAACCTGTTCTAATTCCTTGAGCATGTCAAGGCCTAAAATCATTTGATCCACTAGATTGTCCAGAGTTATCGATTTTCTACATTTCCTGCCGTACAACACTTCAAAGTGGCTCATTTTTAAAGATGACTAATACTAGTTATTGTATGCAATTTCAACCAGATGTAGGTATTCTCCCATTTCTTAGGCATATCCATAACGTAAATCCTAATAATATCCTTTATAATTAGGTTTGTACTATCTATTTCCAGATGACAAGTGGTCTTGAAACTGATTTGACTCCCAAGGTCCTCAAAAAGACCCTTCTAAAAATTTCCTATGAATTTAGATTCTCTATTTGGCGCCAAAATCCTTGAGATTTTGTGTAATCTAAATATCTCCTTCCTAAAAATGTCTTCTATATTAGAAGATTTATAGATGGAATTTACAGGGATGAAATGGGATGCTTTAGTTAGTTTTTTGACCACAACCATAATCGAGTCATGTTGCCTACTCGTTTTAGGGATTTTGGTAATGAAATCCATAATGATGGTTTCCCATTTCAATTCGGGAATAGGTATGGGTTGAAACAACTTTGCAGGATTCTAGTGTTCGACTTTAAATATTTGGCACTACATGCATATTTCTATATATTTTGTTATCTCATTTTTCAAGTTTTTCTTGTAATAATCCCTTTTTACTTCTATAAGCATTTCTTGGTAGCCTTGGTGTTTGGATTATGGAATTTCATGGAACTCACCAAGAAAAACTTTCTTCAAATTTTCTAAATATAGTACACAAATTCTATTTTTTTTATTTCATCAGCCTTTATTTATTGCATGCCCAACCTTTATTTAGCATTTTTGTTTCTAGTAGATATGTTTCATACCAACTTGTGGATGTGGCATGTAGTAGGCTTATTCTTCTGTTAAGAGCATCTACAACATTAATTTTTTTGCATTTTATGTGTTTTATTTCGAAATCATACTCACCAATAAAGGCCAACCATCTTGCTTGTCTACCATTTAGATTAGGTTGGTCGAACAAGTACATTAGGTTGGTATTGTCATTCACCAGCACAAATCATCTCCTAATGAGATAATGCCACCACATTTTAAGGGCGTGTATAATTTCTTCCAACTCTAGATCATAAGTGCTATAATTTTATTTAAGTTTCTTTAGTTTACGAGACTCATAACAAATCACATGTCGTTCTGGTGACAAAAAACCCCCTAATTCATCATTAGAGGCAATAGTGCACACAGTGAAATCTTGATATGGGTCTAGAATTTTTAAGATAAGGGAAGTCGTAAAAAAGTGTCTAAGTGTGTCAAAAATTTCCTGACATTTAGTGGTCCAGTTAAACTAGCACCCCTTTTCCTATAATGACATTATAGGAGATGTGATTTCCGAGAATCCTTATAAAAATCTCTTGTAGTACTCAGATATCCCCATGAAGGAAATAATGTCTACTACATCCTTAGGAACTTTCTAGTCTAGAATACATTTCACCTTTTTAGGGTCTATTTCTATCCCCATTTTTGAAATAATGTGCCCCGTATATTGTATCTTCTGCTCATAAAATTAAAATTTGTTGAATTTTTCATATAATTGATGCTCTCTCATTGTTTTCATCACTATCCTTAATTTCCATTCTAGTTCCCCTTGGATGGGCTTTTTGTCCTTCTAACTCATGTCCAACTTACGTGCATCTATCATCACTTGAATATCTCATTGGATCTCCTATTACCACCTTATTTCTCCACTTGCTCCAATGCGAACTATTTTGTGGGATTTGATTAGAACTTCCATCATGCTATGATGTTGTTCATGAAATTTTGAATTTATTATTACATGCTTCTCTAATTTCTTTTGGGATTGGATGACTAGTGTGATCTCTCATTTATCCCTTTCTTTTCTCATCCCATTTCTTCTTGGAAAATTTCCAAGTGAATTTGGGTTTTCTATGCTCCACCTATGCATTAATTTTATGGATATCATGGATTCCTTTAGTTGTGTACCTTTTTCTTTGATTGTAAATGGAAGTTTCCTTTTGAAGTGTGGTGAGATCCATATATAGTTTCTTCATAATATCTTCCAATGAATTCTTTCCTTTCCAGGCTACTATTTTGTAATCCTTATCATACATGATTTAGGCTAACAAATATTGCTTCTCTTAATGGAGCCTGCTATTTTCTTGTTGTGCCTCATTTATATTCCTTTCTAACTCCTTCACCTTATCCATTAGGTGCTTAATGTTTCTTTCAATGACAACAGAGAAATTTGATCCTATTGAGGCAATGTCTAGAGTATTTTCCATGGTGTTAGATATTATGTTCCATTCAATGATTACTGATATTAATTTTTCCAGTTCTCAAGCTAAATATCTACATCTTTCTTAGACATTCCTACTGGATCTATGGTGAAAGTGGAAGATGGAAAGACCTAGGACTTTATTTCCTTCGCCTATTTAGATACCCATATCTCTGAGTGGCAAGTGGCCTCCTTTGAGTGGAATTAAAATAGGGGTCAAAGGGTCAACAACCCTGGTATCATATCTATGGTGAAATTGATATCTCATTTAGGCAGTAGGCCCAAGATTTCTTGAAGAAATACGTCCCTAAATTCCCTAAGGATGGAAAAGTCTTCAAGACTGGCTTTGTGATTTTCTATTGTTGTATAAATAAATTGTACAACATAAATTCTACAACCTTTCCTACCAAACTTCTTCATTTTTATAGCTAAAATATCCCTTAAAGTTATGGTCCTAGGTATTACTTTAAATTCCTTTGCATTCCCCCCGTCATCCACACAATCTAAATTCGTATCTAAGTACTTTAGAATTACCTTGTGCTTCTTCAACCAATCCATGTTTATCAACACATCATATGATCCCAATGGTAGGGCATTCAAGCTTGTAACAACTTGTAATCCATTCATATCTAAGGCACAATCTGAGGCTAATTATATGACTTTCCTTTTTCCTTGATGGCTAGTTGCACTAGCCATGCATGTCCATGTTTTGTTTTCCTTAATTGAAAAATGTATTCCACCTTAGGTGACACATAACTCTAACTAGATCCTAGGTCTTTAAGTGTTGTAATAGGTTTAGTATTTATCTTATTTCTTATTTCGACCATTGAGGGTTGATGTTCTCCTTGGTGGTCGTCTAAGGTTGCGCTAATTCCTGCCACATCTAGGGACAATTCATTAGTTATGGATGTTTCTTGGATATTTTTTATGGAGGATCTATAATCTTATTTTCTATGTGGGCAGTTTTAGGCCAAATGGGGTTCTCCACACTTCCACCATTTTAGGGTTTCCTTAATAAAATTCCCCTTCCCATTTCTAAAGCCTTATGACTAGGTGAACTTTGGAACAAGTTTAAATGGTGTAATGGCATTTATACTATGATTATTTCCTTGAAAATTTTTGGCTTTAGAGTGAAATTGTAGGGATTTGAAACCATTTCATTTGAAATATGATCTCTCCTTTTTCTTCATACACCATGGTTTATATGGCTCTATATTTTGACTAAATTATTGATGGCACATTTTTGCTTTCCTTATAGCTTTTTCCATTGTTTTTTGGTTGTCGAATTTGATTTGGTTTCGGTATGATCAAAGTAAGTATCTTAAGTAACTTTGCAACTTTTCCTTTTCTCTCTAAAGGTAGGGAACACACCTCAACAACCTTAGAAATTTAGTGTTGAAGTTAGATATTTTCATACTTGACAACTTCAGATTATGGAACTCCTTGGATATGTTATCAAAGTATCTCTCATGTAAATATTGTTTCTTAAAGACCTTTTCGGTATTTCAGTGTTTTTCCACTAAATAGCGGCTTTGTCATTTAGTTGGGAAGTAGCCATCCTATACTTCAGATTGTTGGATTAATGATAAAATTAGAAATATTTACTCATATTCATCAACCACACTTCTTATTTTTCTTCAATGTCTCCTTCAAAATAGTGGTCTCAATTTCTTAAATTCCCCTTGGAGTTCTTCTACTTAGTTCCCTTTTACTGAAAGAGTTTTCTTATTTGTTCACTACTATTTGATGATTTCGCGCTGACATTATTTTAGTAAGCTTCATTTGATGATTCAGTTTGGCTCAAGTGGTTCCATTCTTTTTAAATCTTCTTTATGTTATTCTATAATTATTTCTTTAGTGTTGTAATTTTCCCCATTAATTTTTAGTTCTATTTTATCGTTAAGGCCTTTTCATAAACTACATTAATTTTTTGCTACTCTTTTTGCATTTTTTGTTGCTCTAGCTACATCTTTAGTATAAGTTTGTTATCAATCCTATACTTTTCTAATTTGGTTTGCATTATTTTAACAGTAGCTATCAGGAATGACAACATATCTTGGATATCTTGATTCCTAAAGTTTGGTATTTCGAAATATGTCCCTTGACCTTATTCTTTTCCCCGATGATATTCGCTCCCTTCATGGATTCCTTATGGAATTTAACCTTCTCCCTCCTTAGACATTTAACTTGTAAGAGTGGTAACCAAAATAGTTAGTTATAATCTAACCCTTTTTTTTCTTTGATCACTTTATGCCCATGTTGGTCGAAGTGTTGTAAACATGGACTCTGATACCATTCCGTGATGTATCTCAAACTTTTTTTTAATAAAATTAAAACCTTGTTGTGGGTCGTAAATTGAAGGGAACCTTATCTAAAGTGCACCAAATTCCAACCAAACTTCCAATTTTGGAGTGGTGTTGGTACCTCAATACAATTTTGACACTACTTTAAACATTTATTTGAGATAATATAGGGACCCGATTATTGTTCTGTTGATTGTGCTTAGTGGGTGGTCAAAGGCATCAATTATAATATAGGACCCTATTTCTTGTTAACAAGGTTGTGCTATAATATACCTCTTGGGTGGTTTCCTTGTTGTTTTCCTAGTTTACGTATTAAGTCTTTCCACTTGACTTGTTATCCGCGTGACTAGTCATGGGGAGGACCGCCCGATCATGGATTGTTGGTAATCCTCCTCCTTTCCAAACTCGGTACTTAGAGTGGATTTTAATGACAATTATATGTTTTAAACGTTAGTCCATTCAATGTTGACTTTTGAGGGCTTCTGATTTCTTTGGACCTTAATTCTTGCAATGTAACGTCGAGAGAAGGTACCGACCCTATGACCCCATTCTACACATTTGTAATTTTATTAAACAATACTTTATTAAGGTTTGGAAGACTCTCCAAGGTTATTTATTGTTTGGTCCACTTTGAGCCCTTTTGGTATTGGATGGGGTAGGATCAAAATTCCATGTCCCCATGATTCCTCCCTCCCATATGGTTGTTACTGTTCGCATTAATTGGAATACATGGGTTTCTCTGATATCAAGATTAAATTGTTTGTAGTGGTTTATGTCTTTAATAATTATATTTCCAGTATGTAAGCTTATGGTTCTCTGCATCTTTGATTTTTAAACACTTATTTGTGGTTTCAATCGTCTTGAGGTCAATGATATCAATAATCAAATTATTTCCTACATCGCATGTATTGTTTCCTCTTTCATCATTGCTAAGTTTTGTGGTTCATATGGCTCATGTCTTGAGTGGATAATGGCATAGCTGAGTTATACTCCCTATCGTGTTCCTTAATGTTGATACAACATACCTGATGAGGTAACTGGCCTTGATGAAAACACTCATACTCAAGGAATTATATTTTTTGCACTTCTAGCTTGTCTTTCATAACTTATCATCAGTCAAGTTAAATATCTTCTATAAAATCATAATTCATATCCATTAACACAAATCATCAACATGTATCTACGTATTTATTATTATTGAAATCAACTATGTTCAATACTTATCAGAATGTCTTCCATCCATTCAGGTGCCTTAATTTAAACTAATAGTTCAAAATAATTTTAAAAATAAAAGTTTTGTGGCATTACATTTCTCTCCCCCAATATTCAACACCTTCCTTGGACTACTAAACTCATCTCAAAAAACTTGCACAAAAGGATTATGTCATTCCACCCACTCCCATTCAGATCTCTTTAATGTTTTTGTCATCACCTTCCCTGAAATGTCTTACTTGCCTTTCCATTTATTGCCAATACCTTGTTGATAACAAAGGTAGGCCCAAGTCCAGGCCTAGGTTGTTTTTGTCATATCCTCATGGCGATGATCATCATCATCATCATCATTATCATCGTCATTATCATCATCATCACCATTGTAGTAGTCATCATTGCCATCATCATTTTTATTGTCATCCTCATCATCCCTGTAATTGTCATCATCATCATCATTGTTGTGAGTGTCATTGTCATTGTCGTCATCATTATCATTTTCATCATCATCAGCATGATTCGTCATAGTTGTCATTGTTTTTTTTTTGTTTCCACTGCCACCACCCCCACTCAACCCACTCAAATTCAAACTGTTAATGAGTAACATAAAAAATCCTTAAAATTTAATCCTAATTTAAATTTGATAATTTAATCTTCGTTAAAATTTCCTATTAAATATTAAAATTGTTTTAGCTAATTATATTTATTAAAAAAATAATATAACCCTAAAAATAATTATAGATTATTTTTAGAGTGAACCACATTTTATCATCTTTATCTATACAAAGCTCTCTTACTCCAAATGAACTTTCCTAAATCCCTTACAGTGAAAGATGGCAAGCAAATGGACTTTTTCTATCATGCATGGATTACGGGTCTAAAACATGGCCAGCAAATGCAATATAGCTATCATGCATGGATTAGGGGGGTCTGAAGAGGCTTTCTACTTAAATCACTCTGCTTATCCAGAGACAGAGAGGAAGAAGAGACGGAATAGAGAAAGAGATTGTAGCATAAAGACTACGTTGAAGCATGGAGGACTAATAGCTTGTAAGTGTTGTGGAGGTAAATCCCCTCTGCGGATAGAGGCGATCCCTACTAGCCCAGACCGGGTCTAGCAACAATCAAACAATGCTATCAGGCAAGTTCCTAATTGCAAATTAAAGGTGGATGATGAGAACCTACTTGGATTCCAATGCTAATATTCGTAGAAGAGACGTCGCTCTCGTTCCTTTGCTTCGGCAGGTCACGATCCCCATGATCTCTGTGATTGGACACCTGCACATGCAAAGAACAACACAAATACAAGCATAAAATCCAGTAGATGCAATTATATATCAGTCAGAAAAGATATAACTCAACATCAATCATTACAAAAGACAATGAGAGTGGAACCATAATGATAGTCATCTATTATTGATAAACAACAAAGAAGAATACAACCATAGTTCTGACGTCAAATCCTCCTTTGGCTGGGTGATCAGCTACACAAGTCTTGCAAAGCTTGTTGGGATGGGAAACAAGCCTCTCTCTCCTTGGTGACAAGAATCTCCTCACTTAGATTTGGCCTTATGGATGCAAAGAAGGCTCTTGCAACTTCAATCTCTTGAACTCCTGTAACTCTTACTATCACTAGAACTCTGCTGGAACTAGCCTGCTCAAGGCATAGAGACAAGCTTTTATAGATAGAGGGGAAGGAGATAGGATCAACCATAATATTCATGGGATTGGATTTATCACTAAGAAGCTTCCATGAAAGGTGGAAAACCACTTCCCTTCTATGGAGATTCGAAGCAAAACCATCCTAGCTCAACATACATTCAGTTGATGAATGGGTTAGGGAGAACCTTCAGAAGTTTGTTTGTTAAAAACTTTACCCAACTCGGTTGGCGCGAGTGCGACTCTAAGACAGAGCGCCAATGGCGTGCCCTCTTTAGAGGATTTCCCCCATTGGCGTGAGCAGTACACTGTGGAACCGCACCAATGCAAAAAGAGGTCTTTTTATGGGTATTCTGCAGGAGATGTCTTCAGGGCATATGAAGCTCATACTTAGGGGAATATAATGCAAATAGTTTCAGGTCATGTCACTTCTCACAGGTCCTGGAATGAGCCCTCCAGTGTACGGGAGAGGGGTAACAGGGACAGTGACAAATGGTGACAAATTACTGTGTAACAGATGCCCCCTAAAGCATGAGGCCCGAGGGAGAGAGAGGGGTGAAATGATTTACAAGAACATGTGTAACTGAAAACACTGCCGTCGGAGAACCTGCTTAAAGAAGTACAACTGATATCTCAAGTACATGATATATGTGGTATGGGCGTAGGCATCCATAACAGAGTACATAATAATCTAGATCCAAGGTATGGGCGCAGCCATCCAGTGAGGATCGATAAATAGAATCAGGGATGGTCGCAGCCATCTAGTGAATGAGCCATGTAATGATCATAATAAGCCACAAATCGTAGCCTGGATTCCAACAAACAAAATCCAGGGTCTTGCGCTCCATCTCGACCCGAACAGAGTACAAATTCAGGCATGCAAATACATGAGTTGGAGTCGAACATGCATGAACATCATCTGATTACCAGCCAATAGTGAAAACTGTTAACAGATGCGAGAGGTACCACCAATAATGAAAATGGCCCTCAAGGTACTATAGGTACAATCTACGGCGTGCGAATGAGTGAGCTGGCATCAAACACCCGTAGAATCATTCGATTGGAGGCCAATGATGAAAACCTCTTATCGAACACGAAGAACCTGCCATTGAGGCATGCAGGCTCCAAGGCACCAGAAGGGAGTCTCTAGATCAGCTTCCTGGATAATGAGCTGAAGTCGACAGGTAGTGACCTTGATCAAAGGTGGGCCATAATGTTTCCCACATAACTGACACAAGACAGAGGAAGAATGTTGTGGTGAATCAGAATTATGTGAGGTATCAGAGGAGGGTTGTAATTCTGCATAGGTCAACTTCTCTTGAACATATCGGCAGCACGACAGTGGACTTGGCAGTATTTGACATCAAATGAGCAGAGGTCATGGTGACAAGGCGATGAGCAGATGAGAGGTCAAATAGGATCACCCAAACCCACGGAGGCAAGTGTAAAAAAAAGATGAGATGTCCCCACCCAGACACGAATGCAGACAAGTTCCATGTTCAAGAGCGACATACTACTGACACGACAATAATTGTGTTTCCATTTTCCCCACCATTGCTGGCGAGTACCCCAATTATTTTTTGATGACAAGAGTGACGGGGATAGCATATGCTTGTAAGGCGTCATTATGATAGAATCCGATGTCATTAAGTTTTAACGAGTCTGACAAAGGAAGAACTCGACGTCTTTTCCTGTTTAGAGAGTCTGAAAAGACAGCAGAAAAGAAAACTCCAGGGGGGTTCTTTTTCGTAAAGTTGTGTCTCGCGAGCTCGAAAAAGTATAAAATAATGCTCGAAAGAACCGTCCGATCATTACGATCGAGGAGTACTTTTCATATGTAGTGACACCGACCTGAAAAAGTAAAAAAGCGATCGATATCACGTCGTTTCGTAACCATTAACGAACCTGAAACGACAAGGGTCCGACAATCTTTTCATTTTTTACACGGTCGGAAAAGAGTTTAAAGACGACTACCTCTTATTTACATTTAACGAGTCAAGAGGGATAACTCGGCGATCTTTTCATGTTTAGTGAGTCAGAAAAGAGCTGAAAGATGACTCCACAGTGACTTTTTCGTGTATTTACTGAGTCCGAAAAGTATAAAATACAACTCGTTTCACCATCGAAGTTGCGTAAAAGACCTGTCGCTGCACAAGAAGCAAGCGTAAAATCCATTTTCGACCAAAAATATATTAAAATATTCAAAAAATAACTTTTTAAACCTAAGTATAAGTCAGAAAGTTTATAAATATGGTGAAAATGGTAAAAAATAGAATTACTTTTACTTTTTACCTCTCTGAATAGTAGTAGTGGTCTGTTTGGGGAGTGAACTTCAGATGGTGATTACAGCCAATCCGTGCAACCATTCGAGATTTCGTTGGTTCCTGTTAAGAGGCGCTACCCTTAGCTTCATTTCCATACATTTTTCATGCTTTTTGTTCCCTGATTGAGCCTCTGCAAGGAGGATTTCAAAATTTAGGGCCACACCCATTAGCGCGAGTATCCGACACGGACCCGTGCTAATGGGGCGATTTTTATAAAGGGGTCTGTTTTGGGAACAGTCGCGCCAACCACGCAACCTAATTTTTCCTTTGAAATTTCCCATTGCATTTTAAATTTGTCTGGATTGTAAGTTTACCATTGTTCTAATAATGATTTATTCATCCTTGTGGGTGTAGGAAACAGGCAAAATGGTGGTGGAATGGAAAGAAAGGGAGCATGATGCCGTAGATGCCTTGGCTATAGAGGATGAGGGATGCATGAATGCCTTAAGAGACTGTGGTCTCAAGAAATTCTTCCTCACATCTTACCTGCGAGCTCAGCTCGAGCTATTGCAGTTCATAGTTGACGCTTGGGATGTTGATGACCAAGTATTTCACTTACGGGACCAAGTATTAGAGCTTGACGTGTCTGATGTGTATTTCATCACTGGGTTATCATGGAGAGGGGCGAGGCCCATCTTGACTGGAATTAGACCTTCCGGGGAGAAGATGGGTGAAGTGATGGCCCGAGTGTGTCCAGGCGCACAATTTGGGAAAAGCAGTGCCAAGGTGGATATTGCCACCGTTCGGGACTTAGTTCTCAAGGTGATACTGTTCACCATCACTTGTGCAGCAGGGGTACAGGCGCGCCATGAGGCGAGCAAGAATCATCTACTAATAGCGACAGAATGCCTCAGCCCCACCATTTTTGACTAGGCTACAACGGTGACCACCAATATCAAAAGGCAACTTACAAAGTGTAAGCGAGGAGGAGTGAAACAGTTCGGGTATAGCTCAATTGTGGTGTCGCTCTTCTTGGAACGATTACCCCTTTTTCAGATTCAGGGAGCTATAGTGGCTGATCCATTGCCACGAGAGCCTAGGATGGCTCGCTGGGCAGCACCAATGCCCAGAGGAGGAGGGGGCCAGCAGATGTCCTGGCGGCCCGAGTTCTTTATATGGCTCCGCCGTCAGTTGATTATGGTGGAGGATTGGCCATACGTGGGGACTGATTTCATCGGGGATCCAGACCTCCCACTGCCAGAGGGAGAGGAGTGGGACGAGGAGCTGGGTATGATCTCTTTGTTTTTTGATGTTTTATGTATTTTTTGTTTTTGTCAATACATGCATGTTCTGATGACAGTTGTATGTATATGCAGATGTTGGCCCAGAGCGACCAGCTGGCTTGTCTCCTGTAGCGCGGAGGGTCCAGCCCGCAGCTGACCCTCAAGCAGAGGGTGCCGTGGGGGAAGAGCTGGTTCAGAATCTCGAGGGACTCACTCGAGGGATTCCGGGTTACGCTAGACTAGCGGATGTGCCCTTTGCATACCAGAGGCACACAGTGGGGGTGCCGAGTCGTATCCATCATCTGTTGAGACGATTGGTGTGCGCGGTGACGTGCTATCATGAGCACCACCGCGATTAGACTTCTAGGCTTACTTTATGCATATTTTTTGAGAGACATGTCGTCTCTGGATGTATCAGGATGAACATGTATTATTTTTTGAACTATATAATGCATATATATATATATATATATATATATATATATATATATATATATATATATATATATATATATATATATATATATATATACATATGCCTTTTTCTAGATGGATCTTTCACATGTGATGATGTGTTATATGCTATGCGAATATCTGACACAAAATGTAATCTAATGTATCAGTTGTGTAACAAACGACCTTTTGTGAAATGTATTTACACACACGCGTATTTTATTTTTACACAAGCTTGAAAACACACATGATAATCACATATGCAAACTATTCTTGGAGATGATTTTATTTTTTATGCAAGCTTAAAAGCACTCACACACATGAAAACTATGCTTGAAGATAAAGGAATGGGTATGCCCCCCAGCATGGTGTCTCAATTCGAGGTACATGCCCCCCAAGATTCAGTCCATTTAAAACGGAGTGAAGGTTGACATTACTGTTATTGCGCTCGAATTGCACGAGCTCTTGTTTCATTATTTTAACGAGGTTGGCACAGGTAAAAGAACTATCCTCGTAACACTTTGTTTCATCTTTTAACGAGGTCGTTATAAGATCAAAACTATCCTCAGGACACAAGCTTGAACCAGGAAGGACTCTGCTTGTTGGAAATGCGCATGCCCCCAGTGCAATGGCGCGGGATGAGTTACATGCCCCCCAAGCTGCATTGCATTCAAAAAGTGGATGGAATGAAGCTTTATGAGATCTTAATTGAAAGACGAGATTGAGAACAACCAGACCGGCAACCCAACAGTTAACCCTGGGAGGGACAACGTCGCCATATAAGGAGCACCAACATTTCCAAAAGGAGCGAAATGACCAGGGTTCCGTTCAGAGGGGATCCTTGGGTTGGTGAACCCCGGAAAAGTTGCCATCGAGAACGAAAAGAAGCCTACTCAAGCTAACACAAACAAGATCTAACCAGGTAATGTTAATCGCAGCCAAATAAATTTTAAGACGCAAGGACACAACTTGACCTTTTCATGTTTTAAGAGTCGAGAAAAGGACAAAAAGATGACTCTAGTCTCCTTCGAATGTTTAGTGAGCCTGAAGTGACAAACGCTGAGATGAGCCTTTTTGTTTAAGGAGTATGAAAAGGATCAAAAGTGACTACTCTGGAGAGCTAGGAAAAAAGTTTTACCAAACAAATCCGTAAAACTACATATACACCTTGGCAGTCATATGAAAACCAAGGACTTCCTGTACGGCAGTCAATCTTGCCGAATGCTGTGTTCGGTGCATTACGGCTTGTAAGGCGGCAGACACGGCTTCCTGTGGATAAAGGATGATAACCTAGTGGGGTCTCCCCATATGCTCGACGGTACGTGGGAGCTCAAGTCCATGCTAGACCACTTGTTGCATCACGGAAGGAGGAATCACCCAACCTTAAGTGAAACAAAAGTGACTAGGTTTAATGACGTTGGAGCACGTCTCTAGCCTAGACCTCTAAACAGTGAGCGTTATGTTCCAATGCATTTTTAAGTTCAATTAGTTCATTTTATGGTTGATCTTTGATTAGGTTTCGATTTCCAGGTCCTACCGTATGTAATCCCTCACAATTCCCTAAATGCAAGCTATATGCCAAAATATATCATTTCGTTCGATGAATGCTAACTATGAGAGGGTTGAGAGCTTTCACACAAACAAAAATGACCATAAAACAATCAACAATAACTCTAATGCAGCTAATGGCAATTAACAAAACTTTTCTCTAAAGTTACTAATCGCTAATAACAACGAAAAGCTTTATTTTCCATTAACTAATGCAAAGCAAAAGAGATTGTTTGTTTCTTTTTTGATGGCAAAATGCACTAAACAAATTTTGAGAAACAATAACAAAGAGTAAAAAGACAAATTTCACTCAATGAAAATACAATCAAGTCCGTAAATACCAAGGTAGTCCTTTAGAACCAAGAGAAGATCTCAAAGGCCTCAATGGGCCATGTAATCTAAGCCCAAAACGAAGCCAAGCGAAATCCAAGCGAAGAGAAGAGAATCACTCAAATAACGCAATAAAAAGTTTAACAATCACTGAACAAGTGTAAGAGAGTAACCAAAAAGTTGACTGGACCAATAGAAGACCAAAACTCCCAAGGAAGGCTCGATGCACAAAGCCACTAGATGCCCTAGGGCTAAAATGTGAAATCGGTGGAAAATGGCAAACACCCAAAGTATGCAAATGTAATCTATGCACACTTTTCATTCATATCCTAAAAATGAGAATTCTAATTATGCAAGTGTGATCTATGCAAGAGAATTCTCAAACACACGATGATTCTAATGTAATCTAAGAACCAATCAAGTGTAAATCAAGAAAAACGGGTGTGAGTTACAAAGATCATAAACTAAAAACACTCAAAGGTGGTTAACACTCATACACAATTTAGCCCCCCCTGAAAAGACTGAGACAAACCTCCAAGTAATGATCAAAGGAAATCAAATTAATAATTTGCCAAAAAAAACTCAAAACCAGTCAAACAAGACTTTGACACACTCAAGTGATTGAAAAAGGTGTAGCTAGACACAAAACACAAGCTTGGAAGGCTGCAAACAAGCAATCTAGAAAAGTTCACAGGCCTGGCGCGACTGTTAGGCGGAAAACTAGCGCCAATTGAGGATTGGCGTGACCTATACACTAGCAAGTTGCGCCAATTGGCGCGACTGTCATGCAAAAAATAGCACCAATCAAGTTCGCTAGCTTAAAAATAAAAACAAGCAGTCCAAGGCTTGGTCGACAGTATCCAGATAGACCAGGCAGCAAGAGACAACAGAGCATCCAACCCAGAAAGCTATCTAAGCAATCAAAACAAGAGAAACCAAAGAGACAAGACAAACTCCAAGTTGTTTAGTTCGTAAACCAAACCGGAGATTGATTGAAGTGGTGTTGATCTACTTCGCTAATGCAAAGCAATAGCGTTTCGAAGGCTATCTGTCCGTACTTTAGGCTCCGTCTAAAGTTTACAAATTGAACAACAAGCTAACTCCCCAGTGGAGTCGCCAAATTGTTGTGGAGGTAAATCCCCTCTGTGGATAGAGGCGATCCCTACTAGCCCAGACTGGGTCTAGCAATAATCAAACAATGCTATCACACAAGTTCCTAATTGCAAATTAAAGGTGGATGATGAGAACCTACTTGGATTCCAACGCTAATATTCGTAGAAGAGACGTCGCTCTCGTTCCTTTGCTTCGACCGGTCATGATCCCCATGATCTCCGTGATTGGACACCTGCACATGCAAAGAACAACACAAATACAAGCATAAAATCCAATAGATGCAATTATATATCAGTCAGAAAAGATATAACTCAACATCAATCATTACAAAAGACAATGAGAGTGGAACCATAATGATAGTCATCTATTATTGATAAACAACAAAGAAGAATACAACCATAGTTCTGACGTCAAATCCTCCTTTGGCTGGGTGATCAGCTACACAAGTCTTGCAAAGCTTGTTGGGATGGGAAACAAGCCTCTCTCTCCTTGGTGACAAGAATCTCCTCACTTAGATTTGGCCTTATGGATGCAAAGAAGGCTCTTGCAACTTCAATCTCTTGAACTCCTAGAACTCTTACTATCACTAGCACTCTGCTGGAACTAGCTTGCTCAAGGCATAGAGACAAGATTTTATAGATAGAGGGGAAGGAGATAGGATCAACCATAATATTCATGGGAGTTGGCTTTATCACTAAGAAGCTTCCATGAAAGGTGGCAAACCACTTCCCTTCTATGGAGATTCGAAGCAAAACCATCCTAGCTCAACATAGATTCAGTTGATGAATGGGTTAGGGAGAACCTTTGGAAGTTTGTTTCTTAAAAACTTTACCCAACTCGGTTGGCGCGAGTGCGACTCTGAGACAGAGCACCAATGGCGCGCCCTCTCTAGAGGATTTCCCCCATTGGCGCGAGTAGTACACTGTGGAACCGTGCCAATGCAAAAAGAGGTCTTTTTATGGGTATTCTGCAGGAGATGTCTTCAGGTCATATGAAGCTCATACTTAGGGGAATATAATGCAAATGGTTTCAGGTAATGTCACTTCTCACAAGTCTCGGAATGAGCCCTCCAGTGTGCGGGAGAGGGGTAACAGGGATGGTGACAAACGGTGACAAATTACTGTGTAACAGTAAGCTTGAATGTTAAAATACACAGAAGGTATTTAAAAATAATAATTTATTATTATATAAAATGTATAAGATGATTTGAATGTACAATGAGGACCCTGCTTTTATACCTCAGCAGGAGACCTTTCGTGAATGGGCATGTCTTTTAGACATGCCTTTTCATTTAATTTAATGAGTAATTAACCTAAATAATATTTAATTATTTAATATATATATATATATATATATATATATTTTTTTTTTTTTTTTTCTCAGTAAAACTAATTCTATTAAGAGAACGAATGGTACAATAAGAAGTTACAACCAAGAGAGACAAGAACACAGGCTGCCGGAAAGGATAGGCTATCCACCTCGGCCCCTAAAAGAAGAAGAGAAGAGAGCTGAACTGAGCAAGAAGAAACAAGAAGAACAGAGGAGCAAGAATAGAACAGAGGATTCTACCCAGCATGTGTAGAATCAACTATTCGGCATTTTTTCCCTTTCTTTTTTCCAACTTTGACCCAATCAAGAGGACACTGTTGAACCAGCATGATTTGCAAACTGAGCTGTGCTGGCGGGGAGGACTCCTTGTCTGAATCCGAGGTGGAGGATTCATGATTTCTTTTCTGTGAGATTGGTGGGACAGATAAATCCTTAGGATCGGTTGAGGGCGGATCCTGTGCTTGCTTTGCTTCCATTCCTTCCTCATCCTCTTCCTCTTCATCCGAGCTGATAACAAAGTCATCCATGGGGGGAGGATCATGAGGCTTCCAGCTTTTGGATTTCTGCTTAGGCTTGACTTTCTTCTTTTTGGCAGCCATCGTGGGACAAGAACTCTGAAGGTGCCTTGTGAGATGGAAATTTCGGCAGTGAAAGGCTGTGTTCTCGTAATCCAAGGTCTGAGTCCAGTGGAAGTCTCCAATCTTGAGATTGATTTGGTCAGGGAGACCTTTGCTCATATCTATTTCTACACAGATTCTGGCAAAGGTGTATAGGCCCTTTTCCCCTCTATAAACGTCTGTGTCTAGAAGGCGGCCTAGAGTATTGCCGATCCCTTGGAATACAACAAAATGCCATAGGTGTGCCGGGAGATTTGGAAGTCTGACCCAGATGGGGAGCTTGGTGATGATTGCGGTAGCGGGATCGAAATCTGGGAACCAGGGGGTGAGGAATAAACCTGCTGAGCCCCAGAACCATGGGCCTGCAGTTAAAGCTTTTTGGTAATCCTCTTCAAAAGCGAACACTACAATGAAGAAGCCCTTTGAGCATAACAGCACCTTGCAATTGTTGGTCCAGTTAGAGTGAAGCCATTGGTAAAGGTCGGCTGTGCGTGGCCATAGCCCATTGAACCTGCAAATGATGGCGTGATCTGCAAACTTTTGGGTTTGCTCATCCAGCGATGGATGCATGATTTCAATGGAGGGAGTTTCCTCCAATTTGTCCACCAGAAAGGGCTTGGGAGCCTGAGCTGGTGGAGCTGTTTTTTTAGGCATTTGAGCATGGACAGCGTCTTTGTAAGAAAACGCCTTAGCTGAGGATGACTGTCCTGCAGCTCCCCCTCTCAGACGAAGGGTAAGAGTAATGGTTGCATTTCTCTTAATGCTGTAGAAAGACAGGGAGAGATGATCCTCGAGTTGTTTACCTTCGTGGAGAAGTCGTTGAGCTGCAAAGGGTATACCCAACTTGAGATCCAGAGCATGCTTGAGGTCCTGCACAAGATCCGACGGGCTAACCCACTGTAGCAGAGTTTTGCCAGAGATGAGCCTGATCTGGATCTGGAATGCGGCGTGATCCGGTTTCTGCTTTCCTCTGCAAATCTGAGACGAGAGGAAGCTGGTGCCTGTGCAGCTTGCTGAGAGCCCAACCTGTGCTTGTTTCTTTTTTTTCCTCACGACGCCATCTTCTGCAGGGCCTAGCAGAGGCCGGACGGCGTCTGAACACTGCAACTCACGAAGGTTTCTCATAGCCTCTCCAGAAGATCCATTCTGTGCGTGGCTTGAGATCAGGCACCTCCCTGAGCCCAAATCTCGGTGATGCCTTTCGTCAAACACTTGCCGCGCATCCTCCCTGCTTTGGCTTCTTGCATATGTTTTGAAACCAAGGTTTCTCAGAATAGTTTTTGTCTCCAGTCCGCACATCCTAGAATACCGCAGGGACGCAGATTGTTCCAAAGGAAAACATTCATATTCTATAACCCATCTCCCCACCCAGAAACGGTTTGGGTGAGCGCAGAGGGTATTCACAGACTTTGAGACTGGGATTCCGAGCGCAAAAGAAATGTGTCTTGCCCAGGCAGGCAGATCCCAGGGCTCACACTTGTAAAGATCGATCTCGCAAGTAACGTCGAACTCGAATTTATTGCCGTGAACTTTGTTCTTCAAGTAATACCCCACGATTACTTCATCGGAGGGCCGAAATCTGGATCCCGAGGGGAAATCACCGCCGCTGCCTGTACCAGGCATCCCGTATGGCGGAGCGTTGATGTGCTAAGTGAGCTCAAAGGCCTGCTGGAAGCTGCTGTTGTGGGGTTATCTGCAGAAGAATCCACCATATTCCCAGCCAACGCCATTCGATCTTCTTTTAAAAATGCACAACTAATATGTAGATGTACATACCATTGCAGACAATATTTATATATATTTTTTTTTTCTTTTTTTTTTCTTTTTTTTTTCCAGCTGGTTCACGGACCCTGGTCAGTTGATCCGCTACTCCAGGTTCTTTGCAATCTGGGTGGACCCCACCCGAAGGGGGTCCACCCCTCGGTCACCACAGACCTAACCCCAAGAGCTTTCGGGTTTCGACCCTGTGACCTCCCATTGGCGAGGCCCCGACTTGACCGATTGAGCTAACCCTTGGGGCTGTTTATATTTATTTTATTTAGCTAATTGCTATGAATTATATTCGTAACATAGCCTTTCCCTTCAGAAGCTTTGTCCTCAAAGCTTTAATACTGGGGTTTTCTTCACTTAGTCGCTATCGATGTATACAACTTGGTCATTGATTCGTCATATAGCTTATCAGCACTATTTCCTTGGAATTTATTATTATTATTATTATATATATATCTATATATATATATATATATATATATATATATATATATATATTAATTAGTAATAATAATAATTTAATTAATTAAAATATATTAATTAATTAAATTATAATTATAACATATATATCATATATAATCATGTGATATATAAATAATTATCTCTCTCTCTCTCTATATATATATATATATATATATATATATATTTATATAACTATGTTATATATAAATAATTATATCGTATATAATTATAGTAGCACTATTTCCTTGGATTTTTTTTTATTATATATATATATATATATATATATATATATATATATATGAATCAAAACGGCCAACGACACGATCGAAGGGTTATGCCTCTTGGCAGTATAGTATATATAAACGATTTTTTTGTCGGCTAATAGAAAGAATGCGAATTGGAACATTGAGGCAGCGTTGTGTGGGTTTTTTCTTATATTAGAATCGAATAAGAGGGCCTACCTCTTATAACGCTAATCCACTTGATGGTGATCTTGCTTCCTTGCTCCAATTTCCTTTTGTTCCTTTCCTTCAAGTACCCGAAAAAAACATGCCAGAAACAACAACAGACATGATAGCATAAAATCAAATCCAATCTACTTAAAAGGTCAAGGAGTTCTAAGCTATCAAATGTAATATTACACCTGATATAAGAAATAAACCATTAGTTGTATTAAAATAAACTTCAAAGAGAAATACAACTAAAGCCTTGATATTGGAGATCTCCTTTGCGGTATCCAAGTCCCACTACACGCCTTTTCAACATTCTTTCCCCCTCTAGCTTGACATGAAATGGCTTCCAAGCTCTAACTCTCTATCCTCATACTTTAGCTACCAAAGACTAGTCTTTTGTCATCTAAGACTAATCTTCTTCTATCAAAAGCTAAAGATTTCAGAATTTTGCAGCTGGTTCTATCTCTCCACCACTTTCACTATGTGTTGTATTGTAACCAAAAAGGGTAAGAGGAAGTGGTTTATATAGGGAAAGGAGGATAAGAATGAGATCCACTCAAGGGGTAAGAAGATCTTATCTCCTTGGGAAGGTCCACTTTTAAGGGGGAAAGAACCTTATATGGATTTCTCGGCCCTTACCCAACCAAACGAACATTCAGCACATTTCCACTAGAAGTTTCTAGACACGAAACTCTGTTCCCTTTTATAAAAAGATTCCATAAGTAGATTGGTGTATGTATTGGGCTAATAGTAGCACCGACCGACGCTGGTCACAGTGTAAAACTCCACCATCGTTGTGGGTGAGGCACTGGGAAAGAGCACTGATCTTAAAAACTGGGTTTTAAGAAGGATTCTTTGGAAATGTTTTGAAGGGAGTGGGGACTACTTTCTTCAAACTTCAAGGGATGCAAGAGCTTAGGTTTCATGGTGAAAGTATAACACAATAGTCACTACTAGGGTTATCCGGGATTAGGAACAGGGAGTAACAGGAGAGTGAAAAATTACTGTGTAACAGATGTCCCCTAAAGCATGAAGTCAGAGCTAAGAGTGATGGTTGAAATGCTTTAAGACAAAGCGAGGACTTGGAATACCAGCATCGAAAGACTTACAACTCAAACATACATGTACATATTTGAAATATGATAGTCATGCCTGATAAACATGAGAGGCATATATTAATACATGAATCCATGGTATATGTGTATCTATCCATCAAGAAAAGGATCATGTCCAAGGATCCTCAGCATGGACGCAACCATATGGCTGAAGGGATCATATGAAATAGATCCATGGCATGGGCACAACCATCTGTATAGAGAGGATCAAAATGAAAAGGCCCACGGTATGGTCGTAGCCATTTGACTGAGCAGGATCAAAATGATACCCAGGCATGGTCACAACCATCTGTCTAAAGAATCATGTATATAATCATGAATGACTCATCACTCCTCGCAATGTAGACTTTTGTGATCTAAGCCCAGGGTCTTGCACTCGAACATGACCTGATCAAAGTACAAATTCTAACATGTGAATAGATGTGTTGAAGTCGAACATGCTAGAAAATCACTTGATTACCGGCCAATGATTTGAATGTTAACAAGCACGAGAGAAACCACCCATAATGTCAATGGCTCTGAAGGTACTATCAGTACAATTCATGAAGTGTGAATAAGGAACTAAATTAAAACACTTGTGAAATCACTCGATCAAGGGCCAATGATGAGAACTTGTTGTCGAGTACAAAGAACTTGCCTTGAGGCATGCAACCTCTAAGGTACTGGAAAGGAGTTTTTATATCAACCTCCTGGATAATGAGTTGAAGTTGACAGGAAGTGATCGATCAAAGGAAGGTCATAATGGATCCTTCATCATCGACACAATGAGAGTAATCCAAGAATGTGACAGATGATCAGATAATGTACAGGCACGAAGACTTCTCTTGAACATGTAGATGACACGACTCTGAAGTTTGGCAACATTTTTCATCAAAGGATCAAAGATGATGGTGACGTGGCAAATATCAGATGATATGTTATAATGGATAACCCAAACCCAAGCAGAAAACTGACAGAGTGAGGATATTCGAAAACCCGACACGAACAACAAATGAGTGTCAATGTTCAAGAATGACATGCTACCTCAAGTGAAGAATACAACTGATGAATACTTCCAATTTTTCCCCACCATTTCTGGCGAGTACTCCAATTATTTTTAAAATACAAGCTTGAAGGGGATAACATATGCTTGTAATATAAGCCCATCCTTTGGATGGATCCTACCTAGTAAATTTTAATGAGCCCTAGGAAGGATAAGCTTGGTCTCATCATAATGACAAGTCCTATGTCGTTTAATCTTTTAACGAGTTTGACAAAGGTGAAACTCAGAATCTTTTTCATGTTTAGAGAGTTTGAAAAATACATGTAAAAGAAAACTCCAAGGGTCCCTTTTCATAAAGTTGTCTCTTGAACCCGAAAATGTAGAAAATAATATTCAAGAGAACATCCTAGTCATGTTTGACTAAGGTATACATTTTTCATAAATAATTTTATCCTAGCCCGAAAAAGGGGTAAACATATACTGGGTAAACAATGTTTTGCAGCCTTTAATGAGTTCAAAACTACAAGAGCTCGGAAATATTTTCATATTTTGAGAGTCAAAAAATAGCTCAAAGATGACTCCCTGCTTTTTTTTACTTTAACGAGTCTAAAAGGGAAAAATACTCAACAATATTTTCATTTTTTACGAGTCAGAAAAGAGCTTAAAGGTGACTCGTCCTAGAGGAATGAGTGGTATAAAGGGTAGTAATTGGTTCCGGTTATGGTGGAACTGCTAAAAAACTAAGAGGTTAAGAGGCTGGCTAGTAAAACCACTCATCGTTGCGGTTCCTAAAGAAAGGGTAAAACAGCCAAGTGAAAGTGAATGATCGGCCAAAGAGATGGTGGTGATGGAATGGAGAAAAAACCAGGGCTTATCTGACAGGAGAGGCTAGTAAAAATGGCAATCACGAGGGTTAAAATGGAGATGGGTTCATTTTTATACAAGCCTGAACCACGGGGAACTATGCTTTGATTCAGTTTCATGTTTACACAAGCTTGAAATGAAAAACTATGCTTGGGTTCGGTTTCATGTTTATACAAGCTTGAAACAAAAAACTATGCTTGGATTAAAAAATGGCATGCCCCCAACATGATCAGAGCTGAGGCACATGCCCCCCAAACTTCATTTCATTCACCAAAGTAGACATTGGGTTGCTAAAATGTGGATGGAATGAAGTTTCACTTTTGAGATCAAGGAATGAATCTAATGGAATTTGACGAGATCTTAATCAAATATTCTATTTGGAAAAGTGAGTTGTTTCATTTTTTAATGAGGTTGACATAGTAAAATAACTATCCTCAAGACTCCTTCTTTCATTTTTTAAGGAGCTTGACACAAGACCAAGAACCATGCTCCAACACTTTGTTTCATTTTTTAATGAGGTTGACACAAGACCAGGAAGTATCCTCATGAATCCCTGTTTAATTTTTTAAGGAGCTTGACGCAAGACCAGGAACCATGCTCCAACACCTTGTTTCATTTTTTAACGAGGTTGACACAAGACCAGGAACTATCCTCAAGACTCCTTGTTTCATTTTTAGGGAGCTTGACACAAGACTAGGAACCATGCTCTGACACCTTGTTTCATTTTTTAACAAGGTTGACACAAGACCAGGAACTATCCTCATGACATCTGTTTCATTTTTCAATGAGGTTGATACAAGAACAAACTATCGAAATTTGTTTCATTTTTTGATGAGGTTGATACATGAACAAACTATCCTCACACTTTCTTTCATTTTTTAATGAAGTTGACATAGAAAAAGAACTATCCTCATATGCTGTTTCATTTCTTAATGAGGTTGACACAGAAAAGAACTATCGTCATATGTTGTTTCATTTTTTAATGAGGTTGACATAGAAAAATAACTATCCTTGTATGTTGTTTCATTTTTAAACAAGGTTGACACAGAAAAAGAAATATCCTCGTACACTGTTTCATTTTTTAACAAGGTTGACATAGAAAAATAACTATCCTCGTAATAGCTGATCATGGACCATATGAGAACATGGCCCACAAGAGGTCCTCACTGGATGGGAGAACTACGCTCTGGGAGGAATACATGTCAACTGGTACAAATGAAATATCAGGTTCGAATGCCCCCAATACATAATATACCATGCCATCTGCATAATCATCAATAGATGTGGAGACGAAACAGGTAGCCACACAATTGACCTATGGCAGGGAGGTTACTGATTGCAAATGATAAATAATAGGGGATGATGGTAGGATTGGAGCCATCTAGTGACCGAAGAATGATAATTGATCAATTTTCACTATTCTCCCTTCGTGTGGAAAACAAACCACATGGAAGAGTGAATAAATAAGAGCTCCCATGATATAAACATAGTTGCGCCCATGGAGAAGATAGAATTCTAAGGTACCTTGGACTACCATCATGTCTATATAGATAGTATTTCCTCCCAAACTAATAGGTAACTTTAGAAGGACCCCTAAGGGTTGACTGGCTCCTCTGTTGAAAGCTAACAGATTTTGGGTGACAGGCACAAGCTATGGGGATCCCAAAGCTTTCCAAGTAGTAGAAGACATGATGTTAACAGACGATCCTTGATCTAATAGAGTACCATGCACTACCATATTATGGGATTGCAATGTAATCTGGAAAGGCACATAAGATGGGAGGCAGAATGCAGTCAATTGAATCCAATCAAAAGAAACAACAAAACTACATGGTGGGGGTATCATAGGATTTCCCCTATGCTTTAAAGGAATAGGAGAAGGACTCTGCTGAACAACTAGGATGGGAGGGCCACTATTTGATTCATGAGAATCTAAGGAGACGAGAAGAACATGAACAGTATGATCACCAACTCAGAGAGGGTTATAAGAACGCCTTTGATAACCAACAGGAAGTTAGGGTTGAGGATCTGTAAGGTTTTCTGAAACTTTGGAAGCTTTATCCATAAGAGGACAAAGGTGAAGAAGATGCTCTCTTTCACATAACCTACAGGAGAATTTAATTTTTCCCTTCTCTTACCATCGCTAGCCAAGGGTGTAGCATCGACATGATATCCAGAAGTCAATGCGGATGGTCGATCTAGATTTTGAGACCATACCTCTAAAAATTTGGGAATACCAGGATAGTCTTGAAGGAGATGATCACCCTTGCATAGCCTGCAAGGGAATTTTACCTTCCGCAAAGGATCGGAAGGTTTTTTGACGGGAAGTGCATTTGGAGAAATAGCTACACGATTGGCCTCTCACTTATCTAACTTCTTCTTCTTCGTCTTCTTCTTCTTCTTCTTCTTCTTCTTCTTAGCCTCTTGGTTACTGGATTTCAAACTTTCACCAGGCAAAGTAGAAGAAGAGGGTGAATAAATAGGTGAAGAAGGTGAGAGGTCAGCCTTAGAATCAACATGGTGTTGTTCAGGTGAAAGGGATGGTTAGACAGAAGTTAGGACACTCAGGACCACCGAGGTCGAAAATAACCAGACAGGTAAACCAATAGTTAACCCAAGAAGGGACAACGTTGCCATATAAGGAGCACCATTGTTTCCCAAAGAAGGAAAAGGAACATGACTCCCATCGGAGGGGAATTCTTGATTGGTAAACTTCGGAAATGTTGTCATTGGAATCGACCCTAAAAAATAAATAAGGAAGATAACTTTAACTAGGAATATTTCATGGGAAGTTAATTTTAAGACACTGAAACAAAAATTTGCTTTTTCATGCTTTAAGAGTCGAGAAAAGGCCGAAAGGTGACTCTAGTCACTTTCATATTTAATGAGCTTGAAAGGAAAAGTTCTTGATTATCTTTTCAAATTTAAAGAGTCAGTAAATATCAAAAATGACTACTCAGGGTACTCTAGGCATAAAGGATTATTAGGTAACCGTGAACTACAGAATACCTCCTACGAAACCAAAAAGTACGAGTAGGCCAGCTCCCCGAATGTTGTGTTTGGTGTATCACGTTTACAAGGTGGTAGACTCGACTTCCTATGGATAAACAATTGAAACCTATAGGGGTCTCCTTTTATATACATGATGGTATGGGGAGCACAAGTTCGTGCTAGTGTTGTATAATGCAAGATCGTTGCGAATGAAAACGACTAGGTTTAAATACATCAAAACACATCTCTAACTTAGAACACTAAATTTGAGCGTTAAGTTTCAATGCTTCGTTAGGTTAATTCAATAAATTTTAATGGTTTATCTTGAATTAGGTTTCAATTTCAAGGCCCTACTACTATCATCTGAAAACTTCTATATGCAGCTATATGAGAAAAGAAATCTTTGTCTTCCATGAAACTTTACATTAATTGAGGGATAGAGAACACACAATCAATGCAACAACCAAAGAATGAAATATTTTACTAATACATGTCCTAAATGCACTTGATATTCCTTTAACAACAAAAAAATTATTTCATTTCTCATGCCTATGATGATGCAATTCTAACTTCTCAATAACACTACTAATGCAATATTTTCGCTTAAGTAAACTAGAATGATGTTCTTCTTTTCATAAAATGCAAAATGAATCTTTCACATAAAGCACTTTGATGAAAATTTCACAATTCTAAACAAACATGCATCGATCAAATCCAATGCATGATAAATGAAACTAAAATCAACTTCTTCCCTGAATCTAACAAAACAAACACATAAATGCTTCAATCTACAAACTGAGCAATGTAATCTATGCTCGAAAAGAGAAAAGAGACACTTGAAATAAGAGAGCAAACAAGACTCTTTCACTCATTCAATTGAAAATGAAGCAATGAAGATGTTGCGACTAAAAGATGGATTAAATGAAGTAGCAAATCAGAAACTTGACACAATGAGTAAACAAACAAATGAACAGTAATTGACCAAGATGCCCTAGGGTCATAGAAACCATCCAAAAAGCTCAAAAAATCAAGCAATGAAACTTCAAGCCAATGAATCAATCAAACCTAGCAAACAAAACATCCTAGTCACTTCTGGGCAGAAGAAGAGAGTTTGAGGGTCAAGACACACTGGAACTAGAATGGGAGAAAATATGATTTTTATTAACTAAGAAACCGCCACAACTTTTTGGCTAAAACTAGCACTGAAAAGGGGTCCGCAGCGACTGTCAGCCTAAAACTGGCACTGATCGATGCCACTGTTTGGCTGAAACTAGCGCTAATTGGGGATAGGAACAACTGTTTGGTTGAAACTAGTGCTGATTGAGGGATTCAAAGAAAAAATAAAAAATAACTTCACAGAGGGCCTGACTTAACACATCAGAGGGTGAGCTAGTGTCTATATGTGTAAAGTTATGGTATGTTCTATGCTTAGATGAATTTACTTCTTTTTATTATTATTATCCACAGATTAGCAATCACATGTACAGTAAGTAAAGTGAAGATAGAACATTAAACGATCAACAGAAAACAAACTAAGATAAGAGACACAAGATGTGGCGGCTAGCTAGGGACAAACCCAAATATGGGGAAACCATTTGATCAAATCTTCCTTTATGTTCAATAATTCAGTAGAGAGAAATAGTACATAAATCTAATTTACATTAGCAGCAGCAAACCCTAGATCAGCCCTAAACTAGGGCATACAATATCTTGCAAACCGACTGTCGGATCGACTTGATTCCTCCACCAAAAAATGCGGCCTTCTGAGGAGAGTCAGTTCCACCTATAGCGCAATTCTGAGAGTCTGATGGTCAACACTGGTCAAAATTCCATTCTGTAGTTGCATCCCTAAATTCTACGTCATTCCTTCCACACGTGTGAGAGAAGAGTCCCTTTCTATGTAGTAGGAGAAGAGCCTCTTTTTTGTGCAAGAGAGAGAGAGAGATGTGATGAGATATGTGTGTCCAAATGGGGAAAAGACCTCCTGTATTTATATACAAATGTTAATGATAAATATGTTGGAAATAATACTAAGAGGAGGGGGGTGAATCAGTATTATCAAATCACTAATCTTTTTCTTCTCTATACTTGCATTCATATACGCTACTTTAGTTAAAGGAACCCACGTGTACACGCAACTGTGCAACTAGCGTATATCCAGTAAACTTATGATTCAATTAGTCGATCTTTAATGAGTGCATCAGAACATTATTAACCATATGAAAAGTAAATAGGTGCAGTAAACCATAAAAAATCATCACACATGAACACCATAATGTAAGGTGGAAACCAAATGTGGGTGAAAACCACCTACTGTAATTCATCTCTTTTTTATTTTAATAAGAATTTTTTTTTTACAATATTTATGTGCTGGTGCAGTCTTATACTAGTACGCAGGCTTCTACCTGCAGAAGGCTACAACCTTCTCTCGTTCTCCAACTTCTCCTAGAAGGGAGCTACAACCTTCTCTCGTTCTCCAGCTTCTCCTAGAAGGGAGCTACAACCCCCTTAGCTCTTGTACTAGTTGATGTACTAGTACGTAGGTGCTGACCTACAGAAGGCTACAACCTTCTCTTTCTTCCTCCAAGTACCACGTTTCATAAATTTTCAGACTGGATACTCATGGAACACAACATCATAATCTGAAGGCCACGTTTCCTCCAATTTTCATACTGGAACCATCAATATCATTGAAGCTCAAAATCAATCACCACTTGTATCATCAATCTTTGAATCACCCAATACTGAATCACTGAAACCCTGTCAACAAACTACAGTCACCGGAACACAGAACTCTGCAACAATATTTAGAGCCAACTGTATCATTAAAAATCATGCATCAGAGTGCATACGCTACTTGGAAGAGCCGAAATAGCATGTATACGCAACTTCACCAAGGGAAACCAATGTATATGTCATCAAATACTTACTTATAACTTCGTTGCACTTCCAGACTTTAGACATACCCAGATCATTACATACAAAAGGATAATATGCGTGTTAGCAACCAAATCTAGTCCATTATATCACATAATGTAGGTTTTAACCTCGTACAGAAATTACTTGCATACGAATTCTAAAACACAAAAAATAAATAATGAGAGATAAGAACACATAAAACACATATACAGAGAGATTTTCCCCTGGATCCCAAAACCCAAAATACCAGCTTGATTTTTCATTATGTTCCTTTCAATGTTATAATACATATTTATACATGTCGAAGCACCCAATACCATGGACAGAAAACCATCGCGTCCAAAAAAAATGTGCAAAAATCATGCACAAAACCATAGGTGGGTTCGCCCAACCTAACATAGGGTCCAAAACCAAAAATTTTCGAGGCGCTACCTCGGACCCCATAAAGTGGGGTTACGGGTGCCCCTCAAACCCCCTGTTAACTACGTGGAAAGAATATAACACAACCCCACATTCTCCCACTTGTTGTTTTCTTTCCACCATGGGCCACAAGAGAGCTTAGTCATTTTTCCAGCCCTAAAATGCCCATTGTCTCTCTACACCAAGAGAACTTCTCAGAGCTAACAGATTTTGTCAATGCATCTGCAGTATTCTTCAAAGTGTCCACCTTTATCAGCAACACCTTTTTTTCTTCTATCATATCCCTCACAAAGTGATACTGAACATCAATGTGCTTTGTCTTTGAATGATATGCAGGGTTCTTTGCCAAGAAAATTGCACTTTGGCTGTCACAGTCTATCCTTATAGCTTCCTGTACTAACCCCATACTTGAACAAAATCTCTGCAACCAAATTGCTTCCTTTCTTGCATGAGTGGCTGCCATGTATTCTGCCTCTGTAATTGACAATGCCACTACAGATTTTTTCTTACTCATCCAAATGACTGCACCTCCAAATAGGTTAAACACATACCCACTTGTAGATCTTCTCTGATCCAGATCTCCAACCCAGTTTGCATCAACAAAGCCATGAATATCCAACATTTTGTCCAATCCTGGTCTTCCTTGTTAACGCAAACCATAATCACTAGTGCCACGCAAATACTTGAAAACCCGCTTCACTACTATCGAGTGCTCCTTCCCTGGTTTTAACATAAACCTGTTCAATACTCCCATTGCATGTGCAATGCCTGGTCTAGTACAAACCATTACATACATCAGGCTACCGACTGCACTTGCATATGGAACACGGGACATGCCCTCTTCCTCTTCTTGTGTCTTGGGACATTGTTCAACAAATAACCTCACACCTACAGGAATAGGAACCTTCATCGGTTTACTATCTTGCATATTAAACCTCTACAATATTATCTCGACATACTTCCTTTGGTTTAACTAGAGCTTCCTCTTTGCCCGATCTCTTTTAATTTCCATGCCAAAAATATATTTTGCAGCACCAAGATCTTTCATGTTGAATTTGGAGAACAATTGGGTCTTCAAATCCAGTTCTTTCTTACCCTTCACCGCGAAGCCTTCAATTTGATTCAAGTAGATATCCTCTTCCAGATCCCCGTGAAGAAATGAGATCTTCACATCCATCTGTTCTACCTCAAAATCAAAAGTAGCAGCAACAGATAAAAGTAATCTAACAGAAGTTACCTTGGCAATAGGAGAAAAAACATCACCAAAATCAATTCCCGACACCTGGAAATAACCTTTTGCTACCAACCAAGCTTTGTGTTTCTCCACTTTTCATTCTACATTTGTCTTCTTTTTGAACACCCACTTGCTGCCAATGGGTTTCCTTCCAGACGGCAACTCCACCAGATCCCAAGCCTCATTTTTGTGCAAAGGTGCCACTTCATCAACCATGGCCTCTTTCTAGAGTTTTCCATCCTCTGAATCCACTGCTTCCTTCATAGTTCTGGGATCATCATCAGTAACAGACAAAGAAAAATTTGAATAGAAAGTAGATGGACTATACCTTTCTAGCTGCCTTCTTTCTCGAACTAATCTTCTTGTAGCCAGAGTTTGTGGCTCTTCATCTTCTGATTCCTCCTCTGCTGTACAGTCTAATTCTTCCTCCTTTAGCTCAAACTCTATCTTCTTAGGTTCCTTTGGTTGGACTTCATGTTTAATAACATCTTTCACCTCTCTGAACACCACATCTCAGTTGTATATAACCTTCCTTGTTACTAGGTTCCAAAGCGTATAACCCTTTAAACCATCCTTATACCCAATAAAGATGCACTTTTCAGATTTACTATCCAACTTTGTTCTTTTCTCCTTTGGAACATGTACATATTCATCACATCCAAATACCTTCAGATGTGAAAGAGAGGGTTTCTTACCAGTCCATACCTCTTGTGGAGTCTTCTCCTCCAATGCTAATGAAGGTGACCTGTTGACCAGGTAACATGTAGTATCCACCACCTCTGCCCAGAATTCCTGTCCTAACCTAGCACCACTGAGCATGCTTCTTGCCCTTTCCATCAACGTCTTGTTCATTCCTTCTGCAACTCCATTTTGCTGAGGTGTATATGGAGTAGTCTTCTGCCATGCTATACCACACTTCTTGCAGAATTCTTCAAATTCCTTACTGTAAAACTCTCCATCATTATCTGTCCTCAGCACCTTTATCTTCTTCTCTGTCTGGTTTTCCACTAGAGCCTTAAATTCTTTAAACCTGTCAAAGACTTCAAATTTCTTCTTAAGGAAATATATCCATTTATTCCTTGAGAAGTCATCTATAAATGATACATAGTACACAGACTTACTCAGTGATGGAACCTTCACAGGTCCAAACACATCACTGTGCACAAGCTCTAATATCTCTTTCGTCCTCTTACCACCAGAGGGGAAACTCACCCGATTTTGCTTCCCATATACACAATTTTCATAGAAATAAAAATCCAGAGAGCTATTACTCATACCTTCTACCATACCTTTACCATGAAGTATTCAAAGGCCCTTCTCTCCAATATGTCTAAGCCTTTGATGCCACAACATGGTCTTTTCTCCAGAGACCACTAGATTTTCTGCTCCACTTTCAAGAACCACAGAGCTATTGCACCTATCAACAACAGTGCTACCTTGCAGCTTGTACAGAGTTCCAGTCAGAACTCTCCACATCAATACCAGTGCTCCCCAAACCATCTTGCAGGTATCCTTCTCGAACACTGTTTTTACACCTCCATCATCCAACTTGCTTACAGAAATCAGATTTCTGGCCAATGCAGGAATATGCAGACACCCGGAAGTGTCCTAACCCTTCCACCTTGCAACTTCAACTTTACTTTTCCGTGACCAATGATTCTAGCCTTCCTATCATCCCCTAAGAAGACATCACCACCATCATATTTCTTGTACTCGCAAAACCACTCTCTATGGGGAATGAAGTGAAAGGATGCACCTAAGTCAATCAACCATGCCTCATGATCTACACGTCTACTTGAAGAAGCCAAGTACACATCTCCACCTTCATCTGAGGTGGTTTTCGCCTCTACAGAAGGAGCATCATCAAATCCCTTTCCTTAATCAAGAGCTTTACATTTACAGTCCCTTTTGAAGTGCCCTTCCTTTCCGCAATTCCAGCACACCACCTTTACTGGTTTTCCTGGAGATTGAGATCTCCCTCTAGATTTAGATCTCCCACTCGATGAAATATTTTTGTTTATGTTTTGGGACTGTCCTCATACAAACAAGGCATCACCATTCTGTCTCTCCATATTTCTCCGTCTCATCTCCTCTGTCAGCAAGGATGAGACTATTTCATCAAAATGTAAGGCAGTTGCATTGCTACCTATTGCTATAACTAGACTATCCCACGAATTTGGTAGAGAACACAACAAACTAATGAACTTATCTTCATCTAAACTTTTAATATCAAGAGATGCTAACTGAATTACCACATTATTAAATGCATTCAAATGCTCTGTCACCAAGTATCCATCTTCCATCCTCAGGTTATACAACTTTTTCCACAGGAACAATTTATTCACCAGAGACTTAGATTGGTACAAAGTCCCTAACTTGTCTCACAAAGCCTTTTCCGTAGCTTCCCCTGATACATTCAACAATACTAAATCTAAGACACATAATTGTATTATTCTCTTTGCCTTTCGATCCAACTTCTTCCATTCTTCATCGGACACTCCCGTTGGTTTAGTACTTGGATCTACCATGATCTACTGATCTTTATCAACCAACAGATCCTCCATCTTGAGTTTCCACAACTAATAAGTCTGACCATTAAATTTCTTGATCTCTATCTTTCCACTATTTGTCATCTTCTTTCACCACCAGAATCGATCTCGTAGATCTCCCACTGAACAGGGTCTACCACAGGCTCGAGCGAAACCCCTCAGCAACAAAGGCATCCCCTTGAAGCCAAATATGCTCTGATACCAAATGTAGGTTTTAACCCCGTACAGAAATTACCTGCATAAGAATTCTAAAACACAGAAAATAAATAATGTGAGAGTAGAACACATAAAACACATATACACAGAGATTTTACCCTGGATCCCAAAACCGGGACTACCAGCTTGATTTTTCATTATTTTCCTTTCAATTTTATAATACATATTTATACATATGCCAAAGAATCCAATACAATGGACTGAAAACCATCGCGTCCAAAAAACATGTGAGAAAATCATGCACAAAACCATAGGTGGTTCCGCCCAACCTAACATAGGGTCCAAAACCAAAATTTTCCGGGGCGCTGTCCCGGACCCCATAAAGTGGGGTTACGGGTACCCCTCAAACCCCCTGTTAACTACGTGGAAAGAATATAACACAACCCAACACATAAAGATAAGTCATTATGATACTAATCCATTATTAGATCTCATCCATCAACACTGAAGCTAAACAAAATCAACCAATCTGAATATGCTGAATACTGACACTAGTAAACAATCATCAGAACTCAGAACTTTGCATCAACAACCAGAACCATATATAACTTCAAACATCATAGTTTATATGGAATACACTATTTAGATGTATCTAACATGCGTATGTACGTGCTTTTATCAAAGTCAACCAGCGTATACATCTGTAAATATTCATTCATGATTTGCATCTATTCCAAACTTGTGTTATACCCAGATCATAAAATTTACAGAACATTACATGCATCAGTATACAGATCTATAATAAGCATGATCAAACCATATATAGATGATTCATTCCAAGCCATAAGATCTCGATCCATCATTAGATCTTGTCCTCCATCAACCACTGAGATTCCTCCTTGGCTCAGATCAAGTAAAGCATTATAAACCCATAACCTACATAGTGGATCTCACACTTCATCAGATATTTAAGACTTTCTGAGTGCTTTTGCCTAATGATCTTCTCCTCCTTTTATAGTCTTAGGCCTTACTCAATACCATGGTCCAAAAGCACTTAGAACCAATACCTTGGACCAAATACCTAGGGTCAACACGTTGGACGAGATACCATGGCCCAAAATCCATAGGTCCAAATACCAGGGACCAGAAACCAAGTTTTCCAAACTATACGCGCTTTTATGTGCATGAAAGTGCATGTATACGAATACATGCCTTTTGGTCTATGAATCCGCATGTATACGCAGCTTTGTCAATGGGAACCTTTGTATACCTCCTTTTCTTTCATTCTGAGAGCCTGAACTGTCATCTTAGTGAGTTGCCATCTGAACTGATTCCTTGAAGCTACCCTGCAAATACTACTGTCATGGATTCTGTCACATCTGATATCTCTTCTGTAGATTCATCTAGTTACATGTATACGTGAGTTGTTCTGCTACAAGAGGGTTTCCATCAAGTACAACACATTCATCATAATGCCAACAATCTCCCCATTTGGACTTGATGGCAACAACAACACCAATTCACTCTCCCCCTTTGACATCAAGAGCAAAGGGTGGACCAAGATCTTCTCCCCCTAAGAGTAGAAGACTTTCATGTTTGAATAGCTAAATATTAATCTTGCTCCCCTTAGGCACATGTTGATATATTTGATTGAACTCCCCCTTTGTTCATGCTGAGATGCACTGTATCATCCATACTCCCCCTGAGCACATACAGAGTTTGCAAACATTTTCAAGAAAATAACATGACTCTATAACTCAACTATGTGAGTTTGACCTTCCTATCACCAATGACTCATACATACATTCATTATTCCAACCAAGTGGGGATAAACTTGACTCATCCACCCAACCAAGTGGGGATATACCAGATACCAATTGTTTATACATGACTAAAATATTACATCATCCTTCCCATGCATAGTGGGGGTACAAATTACATCATATGACCAAAAGGGATTCATGAAACGACTACAATAGACAGAGACAAACTATTACATCATGAGTCTTGATATGACCTTTACATTGAATGATATACATGACATTTATAACAGAGACCAAATATCTAAACAAGACCATGATAGTCATCAGCAACTATCATACACAATGTATGATCTGTTCCGTAACTATCTGTCAACACCATCCAAACCAGCAACCTGTATATGTCCATTAGTGTAGATATAATCAATTTGTGACAAGGTATGTCTGCATATAGATATCAACTCATCCTCCTCATTACATCAATATGAACTTGCTTCATTTCCTTAATAGAAAGAGACTTATCATAACCTCAGCATATGTCATATCTCCAATCATTCACATCATATCATCTGTATGTGAAAAAACACCATGTTCATCATCTATGATCATAACATTGTCGTAAATAATAGTATGATCTTTTCACAAGAGCCTTCAATATATCAACCATGTATCATCACTAGAGAAAATCCCACATCTGATAAGCATCAACCATGATAATCAACATATGTGAGTGTCAACCTATCATCATAAGGTAAGAACCCAAAGTGATTAAGTAAGCCATGTCTTTGAATAGCTATGTCTCCATGTGACCTGCAATAACACCATTCTCTTGGCAAACCAACAATATGCAACTTAAGTAATCATCCATGTATCCATCATACTGTATATAGCACTATGTATCTAGCAAACCTTGAGCTCAAGCAACAATCCTCAATCATGTGAGAGCCAAGAACTATAGGAATCCTGCATCATAACTGTATTATATGATCCTTATGCATATGACAACAGCATCATATGAGTGACTCATCATCAAGTAATGAAGTTGTGTATTCAAGCTTTGTACTTCTCCTTATCCTTATGAAGATTACCATGTAAGCAACATATATGCATCATCAGAGAATCAACCACAAATCTGATCTGAACACCAGCTATGTAACCCCAAGAATAATATGAGATTTTTTCATGGGAAACTCATAACCATATCATAGAAAGATGTATCATTTAGCCATATAAGCATTATCACCAAGGAATCCTAACCATAATGCCAACAATGCATTATTCAAAGCATATGCTTCCCCTGAACTTGTGCTATCTTTTCACTATCAGATCTGATCATGCATATATCAACAAGAAGTATCAAGGCATCATCATCACCAAGTTAGGATCAAAAATATCTTATGAGTACCAAGACATTTCCACACATTATGACCAGATTATAACCATCATTAAATAGAGAAATAATTGACTGAACCATATCAGATCCTTTTTCTTGAGTCTGTCCCACTGCTTTTCTCAAACTGACATATACACGACTATCCAGTGTCTAACTCACGTATATACGTGACTTCTCTTCATGAAACTTGCACATGAGATTTAGAACACTGAATTTTTACACTTTCATCTCCCTCTGAGTCTGTTATACATTGTTTTGTGCCACATCTTTCTGACTGTACTTCCTTCTTCTTCCATATCTTCAAGTGTGATGACATTTTCTCCTTTTCATATGGTGCCCGAACTTTGTTCCTGCCATCCTTTGCTATATGTCCAAGCTTGTTACATGCATAACATCTCATATGTTTGATATTCCTTGTATAGCAGTCAATGGCTTTGTGACCAAACATATTGCAAGCAAAGCAATATCCCTTAAAGTATATGGAACGTGATGATCTTTCTGTGTGATGGTATTGAACCATTCTTCTTCCACATCCAGCTGCAACATGTCCAAAATTATGACATACATAACATTCAACATTATTCATTTGAGGAATTGACTGACTATCACTTCCATAGTTAGGAGTAAAAGATTTTCTTTGAAGATTTTATTTCCTTGGTTGTTGATGGGATTGACCTCTCATCTCCTTGTTGAGCATTTCAGATTTTTCATTAGAGTTCCTTGTCTTACTTTGTGAACTAGATTCACCTTCAATAGATTCATGAAAACCAAGACCAGTTTTGATAGCAGGAGACCTTTGACTACTAAGAATATCATCCAAGATCTTAGTACTATCTTGAAATCATAAGAGTTTATCCTTTTCTTCCAATTTATCTTTTAGAATATTTACCTCAACCTGATGTTGCTCTTCCTTTTCAAGATATTGTTTCTTCATGATTCCTTCAGCTTTTGTTCCTTCTTCCAACTGATGACTTATTTCAAGAACTTTGTTTTCTTGTTTTTCAAGAGCTTGGATTAGTTCTTTATTCTTCTTATTTGATTCTTCAAGATCTTCTTTTAGCGAGAGGATCTTAGCTTCAAGACTTTCATAGTAACTGGATCTTTCTCTTAGTTTCTTGATTGTTGTGTTCCTTTCATTTACTTCATTTCTTAATGATGTCACTTCATCTTGTATCTTTTGACATTGATCTTCCTTTTCCTTGAATAGATTCCTTACCCTGTTTCCTTCCTCCAATTGAGATTTTAGTTTGGTAGCTTCTTCTTTGGAGGCACATTCCCTTTTGTCCAATAGATCTTGTTGATCTTTAATTTTGTCCATAAGCCTTTTAAATTCTATCTCTATTTTGTATCTTTCATCCTCACCCATAAGAGCAAGTTCAGTTGTTTTGCTATCACTTTCATCATCTTCAAATGGATGGAGAAATGTATCACCAGAGGATAACAAACTCATACCTGATATTTCTTTTGCTTGTTCATCTTCATTCTTAGGTGATTCTGAGTCTGAAATGTTTCTTCCACATATTCCCCAATTGATTCTCCCACTGTCATAGTTCCTTTGAGATGTCTTCTTCTTCTGAGGCGCTTTCTTCTTTAGCTTCTTTCCCATTGTTCTACGGATCTCCTTCAAGCAATCAAGCTTCTACCAAAGGACCTGCTCTGATACCAATTGTTGGAAATAATACTGAGAGGGGGGGGGGGGGGTGAATCAGCATTATCAAATCATTAATCTTTTTCTTTTCTATACTTGGATTCACATACGCTACTTCAGTTAAGGGAACCGCGTGTACATGTAACTTTGCAACTAGCGTATATCCAATAAACTTATGATTCAATTAGTTGATCTTTAATGAGTGCATCAAAACATTATTAACCATATGAACAGTAAACAGGTGCAGTAAAACAGAACAAATCATCACACATGAACACCATGACATAAGGTGGAAACCCAATGTGGGTGAAAACCACCTGCTGCGATTCGTCTCTATCTTCTTTTAATAAGAAACTTATTTTTACAATATTTCTGTACTGGTGCAGTCTTATACCAGTACGCAGGATTCTACCTACAGAAGGCTACAACCTTCTCTCGTTCTCCAGCTTCTCCTGGAGCTACAACCTTCTCTCATTCTCCAGCTTCTTCTGGAAGGGAGCTACAACCCCCTTAGCTCTTGTACTAGCTGATGTACTAGTATGTAGGTGTTGACTTACATAAGGCTACAACCTTCTCTCGTTCTCTAGCCTCTCCTAAAAGGGAGCTACAACCCCCTTAGCTCTTGTACTAGCTGATGTACTAGTACGTAGGTTCTGACCTATAGAAGGCTACAACCTTCTCTTTCTTCCTCCAGGTACCACGTTTCATAAATTTTTAGACTGGATACTCATGGAACACAACATCATAATCTGAAGGCCACGTTTCATCCAATTTTCATACTGGACCCATCAACATCATTGAAGCACAAAATCAATCACCACTTGTGTCATCAATCTCAGAATCACCCAATACTGAATCACTGAAACCCTGTCAACAAAATACAGTCACCAGAACACAGAGCAGAACACAGAACTCTGCAACAATATTTAGAGCCAACTGTATCATCAAAAATCATGCATCAGAGTGCATACGCTACTTGGAAGAGCCGAAACATGTACACGCAACTTCACCAAGGCAAACCAGTGTATATGTCATCAAATACTTACTTATAACTTCGCTGCACTTCCAGACTTTAGACATACCCAGATCATTACATACAAAAGGATAATACATGTGTTAGCAACCAGATCTAGTCCATTAGATCACATAAAGATAAGTCATTATGATCCTGATCCATTATTAGATCTCATCCATCAACACTGAAGCTAAACACAATCAACCAATCTGAATATGCAGAATACTGACACCAGTAAACAGTCACCAGAACTTAGAACTTTGCATCAACAACCAGAACCACCTGTAACTTCAAACATCATAGTTTATATGGTATACGCTATTTAGATGTATCTAACCTGCGTATGTACGTGCTTTTATCAAAGTCAACCAGCGTATACATTTGTAAATATTCATTCATGATTTGCAGCTATTCCAAACTTGTGTTATACCCAGATCATAAAATTTACAGATTATTACATGCGTCAGTATATAGATCTAGAATAAGCATGATCAAACCATATAGAGATGATTCATTCCAAGCCATAAGATCTCGATCCATCATTAGATATTTTCCCCATCAACTGCTGAGATTCCTCCTTGGCTCAGATCAAGTGAAGCATTATAAACCCATAAATTTCATACTGGATCTCACACTTCATCAAATATTTAAGACTTTCTAAGTGCTTTTGCCTAATGATCTTCTCCTCCTTTTATAGTCTTAGGCCTTACTCAATACCATGGTCCAAAACCACTTAGAACCAATACCTTGGACCAAATACTTGGGGTCAACACATCGAACGAGATACCATGGTCCAAAAACCATAGGTCCAAATACCAAGGACCAAAAACCAAGTTTTCCAAATTGTACACACTTTTCTGTGCATGAAAGTGTGTGTATATGCATACGCACCTTTTGGTTTATGAATCCACGTGTATATGCAGATTTGTCAATGGGAACCTGCATATACCTCCTTTTCTTTCATTCTGAGAGCCTAAACTTTCATCTGAGTGAGTTTCCATCTAAACTGATTCCTTGAAGCTGCCCTGGAAATACTACTATCATGGATTCTGTCACATCTGATATCTCTTCTGTAGATTCATCTAGTTACCATGTAAAGTGAGTTGTTCTGCTACAAGAGGTTTGCCATCAAGTACAACACATTCATCATAATGCCAACATAATAGATGCATCTGTTGGGCTTCTGAGCCTACATGAGTTGCTGGTTAGCTTGATAATTATTCCATAATCAAAATAAATTCATATCTCCATAAATACTTATCGGAATCAGATGATCTTTAGATCAATCCTACACCTCTCAATTAGAGAGGAATCTAGGAAAAATATTATCAGCCATGAATAAGGTGACCCACATGGAGTTTGGCCCTAGTTGCCAATTTTAACACTCCCTCTCAACTAAGGAGAACTTCATCAACAATTCGTCTATCTATTGCTACTATTCATTCATCAAATGCACTGCCCTGTATAGCTTGACCCCTGCTCAGCTCTACTCTATTCTGCCTTGTGCTGATCTGCTCTGCTCTGCTATGTTCTGCTCTGCTTGAATTATGAAGAAGAAGAAGTGATCGAGGATGTATCATACCATGCTCCACAGACTCAAAGTCAGTCTCAGAGTGTGTACCACTGGTCCCAGACCAGTCCTCAAATAGCTGGTACAAATCCTACCACTGGCCCCATACCAGTATCATTGATCCCAGATCAATGAAGGTCATCCTAGCATAGGGAGTACAGAAGATACAACGATGCATCCATCAGTACTACTATGGTCCCTATCCTCATTTCCCTACTCATTAATCAGATGAGAGGTACTTCCCATGAGTCCCAGACTGCATGGGTAGGATGCCTCGACAATAGAACTAATCATCCTGTCCAGTGGATGCCATGGAGAACTAATCATCTTGGCCCACAGGAGAGCGAATCATCCTGTTCCACAATCGCCATGGAGAACACATCATCCAGGCCTCACAGGAGAACTAATCATCTGCTACACAATCGTCATGGAGAGCATTTTCATCCAGACCTCATAGGAGAACTGATCATCCTCTTACATAGTCGCCACGGGGTGTCACAGGGAAAGTTTTGATTCTTTTACCATGTACACGTACACCACCAGGGGATGGTGAGTCACCCTACGGTCATATGTCACTCCAAGAAGTACCCCGCGCCCCCCAGAGTTCTAAGAGCTCCATACATCATACAGGACCCTCATCATAGGGTTTCTTAACGACACCAAGTCATTTTTGGAAAGTAAAAAATTTGACCTTTCCTAGGGGCTTTGTCAGAATGTCAGCGACCTGTTCATCTCTACCAATATGTTGGAGCCTTATAGCTCCCCGCTGCACCATATCTCGAATATAGTGCTACCTGATATCGATATGCTTGGAGCGATCATGAAATACAAGATTATCTGATAAACGAATCCCACTCTGGTTATCACACAGGATCACAGTGGTATCCAATGTAAATCCAAACATATCACTGAAGAGCTTTCGTAACCAGACTACCTCACAGAAGGCCATGCTAGCAGCAATATACTCTGCCTCGACGGTGCTCAAAGCCACTGACTTCTGCTTCCTGCTCATCCAGGATATCGAAGTAGATCCCAAGGAGAAATAGCACCTGGAAGTGCTCTTACGATCCACCACACTACCTGCCCAATCAGCATCAATGTATCCAAGTAGTCTTACATCTCCGTCTATGTATCTTAACCCATAAGTAATTGTGCCATGAAGATATCTCAATAGATTCTTGGCACCAATCCAATGTATGTGGTGAGGTTCAAACATATGTTGACTCAACATGTTGACTGTCAAGCATATATCTCGATGGGAGTTCACTAAGAACATTAATGCTCTGATGAGTTGACGATACTCGGTGGAATTTCATAAAATAGGTCTAGCAGCGCTACCGCTTAACTTCTTAAAGTCAAGCTTCATCAGGGTAGTTACAAGCTTGCAGTCCACCATACCGAATCTTTCCAATATCTTCACCACATATTTTACTTGAGATAGGAAAATTTCCCTTGGCTTCTGCCAGACTTCAAGTCCTAGGAAATAGTGCATTAGTCCTAGGTCATTCATTTCAAATTCAGAATCCAACTCCCTCTTACATTTGTGAATGAGAGGGTGTGCACCTATTAGAAAGAGGTCATCCACATACAACACCAGTATGAGGGGTTTGTCATCTTCAACCTTAAAGTAAAGGTTAGGATCGGCTTCACTCCTACTGAATCCCAGCTTCATCAAGTAGCTATTGATCCTCTCATACCATGCTCAAGGTGCTTGCTTCAGCCCATAGAGAGACTTCTTCAACCTGCATACATGATATTTTCGATCATAAATCTCAAATCCTTCGGGTTGCTCCATTTAGACCTCTTCTTTGATCGAACCATGCAAGAATGCGGTCTCAACATCCATCTGATGTAGGTTCTATCCTTGTGAAGCCACAAGGGCTATTATCGAGCGGATGGTGGTATATCTGGCAACAGGTGCAAATATCTCGTCATAGACTATACCTTCCTTCTAGGAGAAGCCATGGGCGACAAAACAAACCTTATACTTTTCCATACTTCCATCTGTTGCATGCTTTATCTTGTAAATCCATTTAGAAGTGACAACTGTCTTCTCTTGGGGTCTGGGAACTACTTCCCAGACATCATTCTTCATAATAGACTCATATTCTTCGGTCATAGCATCCTTCCATACTTGATGCTTGATGGCATCTGAGAATGATGAAGGCTCATTTTGTATGATCGTGCTCATGATGGTCAAGTATCCCTAATACGTGTTAGATTTCTTACTTTCATGGAAGGTTCCTCGGGGTGTAGTGTGTCCTTAAGCATCATCGAGTAGCCCCCTAAGCCAAGAGGGCCTCTTCCTAGAAGAGGAAGGCTCATGTGGGTCAATAGGATCCATGGGTTCATCCACATTGGGCATTGTTACATCATCTTTTTCTTTTGGTTCCCTGGTGTCAGCTTCTTGAGAGCTCCTTAAAGTAGGAAGATTTTTCACCTTGCTAAGAGCCATATCTTCCTCAAAGGTGACATCATGACTAATCACGACTTCCCTTTGACCGAATACATAGATTCTATAGCCCTTAGTATTTTCACCATAGCCCACGAAGATTCCTTTCTTTCCAGATGCACCCAATTTATTCCTTTTCTCTTTTGGCACATGAAAATATTCAGGGCTTCCAAAAATTCTAAAATGAGATATGTTAGGTTTCTTACCGGTGAAAATTTCTTCAGGAGTCTTGGAACCCAATGCTTGATGAGGGCATCGGTTTTGTACATATACGGTGGTGTTTGCAGCTTCGTCCCAAACTTTGGAAGTCTTTGATCATGGAGCATGTCACGGACAGCTTCCACAATTGTATGGTTCACCACACCATTCTGTTCAGGAGTATATGGTGTAGTAGTCTCCCTCTTAATGCCAGCCTCTTTACAAAAGTCATGAAACTCGTTAGATTCATATTCAATCCCATTATCAGTCCTTAAGATCTTGATCTTCTTTTCATTTTGATTCTCGATCAAGGCTTTGAAGTTTCGAAACCAAGAGAACACTTCATACTTCTTTTTCAAGAAGTATATCCAAGCCTTTTGAGAATAGTCATTTGTAAAAGTAAGGTAATATGAATATCCTCCCACGGAGTTCACAGGCATCATACCACATATGTCTGAGTGAACCAACTGTAATATATCGAAGGTTTTTCTTTGGCTTGAGGGGAATGGTCCCCTTTTGAGCTTTCCTTCGGCACATCCTAGACATACACCTTCTTTCTCTACTCGGAATTCGGGCATCCTTGTCACCATTTGTCTTACATCGGGTAGAGCTTTATAATGAAGGTGGGAAAACCTCCGATGCTAAAGTTCGTACTGAAGAGATTTGTCACAAGACATGACACCTAGTGAACTTCCACCGACCTGATATAATGAATCAACTCGAAACCCAAGAGTAAAGGCATCTTTAACATTGTTTTTCCATACACATACCTTGCCTTCAATGAAGGTCACCTTGTAGCCTTTGTCTTCCATTGCCGAGATGGACACCAGGTTCTTTTTGAGGTTAGGTGCATATAATACATCCTGTAAGTGGATCGTATTACCTTGATTCAATTTAAGAGAGACATTGCCTACACCTTTCATGGGATATTTCATATTATCTCCAAGGACAACTTCCAGGTTAGTTTCTTTCTCTATCAAATTATGGAGAACTTCTTTGTAAGTGGTGAAGTGCCTTGAGGCACTATTATCAATAAGCAAATTTCTAGTGAGTTCGGAGGAGCAGAGGTAGATAGAGCAGTTGGTAGATAATATTCATCCTGTTGATTGTCAACAGTGTTAGATTCATACCTGGAATTTCTAGCCTTCTTGAATGGTTGTCCTCTTCCTGGATTTCCAGCACTCCTTTTACCTCTGCTATTAGATTTTCCATTCCTTTGATTGCCATGAGATGGATTTTGATCGTCATCCTGGTGAGAGTTCCTTCTATCAAGGCATTCCATTGCATAGAGACCTGCTTTATTGCAAATGTAACATTGTCCTTTTCTTCCACCCTTAGGTCCAGCCTCTCTTTTTGATTTAGTCCTGGAATTATTTCTTTTCTTAGCATTAGAAAAAAGGCAGCAGGAGGACCTTTCGGCATGGGCATTTCTTTATCTTCTATCCTTGTTTCTTCTTGAATGCATCTTGCCATTAATTCCTCGAATCCAGGAATTATGTTATTGTTAAGAAGAGTAATCCTGAACACGTACCATTTGGATGGTAATCCTCCAAGAGTCGTGAGTTCCATTTCCCTATCAGTAATAATCTCCCCAATAGATAGGAGATCATTCTTGATCTCGCTGATTCTTAAGAAGTATGCTTGCATACTCTCATCTTTTCCCTTCTTAATTTCCTTCAGCTTATTTATAAGAAATAAGACTTGATTTTCATCATTAACTTCAATAAACCCACCAGTCTATCATAGATTTCCTTGGAGGTGTTTAGGTCGGAGATGTAGGCCACTAAGTGCTTGTCGATAGAGTCCCGAATGATCTTCTTTGTTTTGACTTCACCACTTTTCCATTTGTTCCTGGCAGTAGTGGGTGCATTTGATGGAGGCTTAACAATATTGCCTCTCACATGGTCCAACACTCCTTGATCTTCTAAGGTTAGATCGAGAGACATATTCCATCTGTGATAGTTAGACTTCTCACAGAGTTTGTCTTCAGCAGGGAAGAGTTTTGAGGACCCCATAGCTCTTTTAGGATAGTCTTGCCAATCTTCTCTTCGATGATTGCTCTTGCCCTTGCTCAGGATTTGTCTTCACCTCAGCTCTGATACCTTGTTAAGTTATAGTATGTTCTATGCTTAAAGCATTTTACTTCCTTTTATTATTATTATCCACCGATTAGCAATCACATGTACAGTAAGTAAAGTGTAGATAGAACATTAAACGATCGATAGAAAACAAGCCAAGATAAGAGACACAAGATGTGGCGGCTAGCTAGGGACAAACCCCAATATGGGGAACCCTTTGATCAAATCTTCCTTTATCTTCAATAATTCAGCAGAGAGAATTAGTACATAAATCCGATTTACATTAGCAGTATCAAACCCTAGATCAGCCCTAAACTAGGGCAGACAATATCTTGCAAACCGATCGTCGGAGCGGCTTGATTCCTTCACCAAAAAATGCATCCTTTTGAGGAGAGTCAGTTCCACCTACAACACAGTTTTGAGAGAGAGTCTGATGGTCAACGTTGGTCAAACTTTCGATCTGCAATTGCAGCCCTAAATTATGCATCCTTCCTTCCACACGTGTGAGAGAAGAGTCTCTTTCTGTGCAGTAGGAGAAGAGCCTCTTTTCTGCATAGGAGAGAAAGAGATGTGATGAGATGTGTGTGTCCAAATGAGGAAAAGGCCTACTATATTTATATACAAATGTTGATGATGAATAGATGCATATGTTGGGATTCTGAGCCTACATGAGTTGCTGGACAGCGTGCTAATTATTCCATAATCAAAATAAATTCATATCTCCATAAATATTTATCATAATTGGATGATATTTAGATCAATCCTACACCTCTCAATGAGAGGAATCTAGGAAAAATATTATCAGCCATGAATAAGCTGACCCACATGGATTTTGGCCCTAGTTGCCAATTTTAACAATATGCCTTCAAACAGGTCAATACAGATCTAGAAGAGCATAAGTAAACAAACTAGGCACACAAGTAGAAAAAACAGAGTGATGAAAAGGAGATGTATGTCCCCATTGGAGATGCCAATTAGTGGTGTTGGAATATCCTCTCTATGGACAGAGACGGTCCCTCTATCCTAAGAGAGTGGGTCTATCCACAAACAAGAAAATCTAATGTAAATTTACTTAGATTAGAATTGAATAAGAGGTCTTACCTCTTATAATGCTGATCCACTTGATGGTGATCTTGCCTCCTTGCTCCATCTTCCTTTTGTTCCTTTCATTCAAGTACCTGAAACAAACAATCAAGAAACAACAACAAATGTGATTGCATAAAATCAAAAACAATATACTTAAAAGGTCAAGGAGTTCTAAGCTATGAAATGTAATATTACACCTGATATAGGAAGTAAACCATTATTTTTATTAAAATAAACTTCAAAGAGAAATAAATCCAAAGCCTTGACGTTGGAGATCTCCTTTGCGGTATCCAAGTCTCACTACACGCATTTTCAACACTCTTTTCCTCATCTATCTTGACATGAAATGGCTTCCAAGCTCTAACTCTCTCTCCTCATTCTTTAGCTACCAAAGACTAGTCTTGTGTCATCTAAGACAAATCTTCTTCTCTCAAAGGCTAAAGATTTTAGAGTTTTGCAACTAATTCTATCTCAACACCACTTTCACTATGTGGTGTATTGTAACCAAAAAGGGTAAGAGGAAGTGGTTTATATAGGGAGAGGAGGATAAGAATGAGATCCACTCAAGGGGGAAGAAGGTCTTATCTCCTTGGGAAGGTCCACTTTTAAGGGGGAAAGAACCTTATATGGATTTCGCGGCGCTTATCCAACCAAACGAACATCCAGTGTTGGCTTGATGGGGCCCGACCCAGGTTCAAAGTTATTTAGCCAAACAAATCCCTAAAATAATGGCCCTTTCGGCATTAGCCCATGGAGCACAAACTAAAGTCTCACCAGAAGCAGTATATGGGGATGTTGGAACCAAGTTTTCGCACCCTTCAGATGTCTAAGGGGTCGATTTAGTCAAACTATGCCTACCTTCGTACAGGTCACTTCGTGCACTATTCTGACATGTGATACCTTCACGATCTACTATAATTGTCCTTCGTTCAGCCCTAGCCAGGGGCTAAGGTGATTTCGCGCTACTATAGTAGCGATCTATGCTATTTCCCCAAGCTACACCGCATATCTTACTTATCTTCTTATAGATGTTAGTTAACTTCACATAAATAGATACTTTATCTCACACTTACTTAATCAACACAATCATATATGTTTGTGCATCATATAAACAACATAAATGTAATTTATATCCAATACCTTCAATGCAGAAAACAATAAATAAATACACAGGAATAGTATAAAACTTCTCTTTATTAACGCTTCACTAGTTACCGACTCAACCTGCCCTGCGTACATAGCTACAAGTGTCCACGCACTCAGCCGCAGACTACTAGGCCTCTGTGCACTCAGCTGCAAAGCCTTCTCCTACCCTACTACCCAAAGAATTGAATTTTCCCTTAGATCTTCTGCTATGCTTCTATTCCATCATCATTCAATTCTCTTGATTTCTTTTCAACTTAGAGCCTCGCTCTATTTATACAATCCCATGGTCCGCAGACCATGGGTAGATCTCTCTAGCCGTCATTACATTACAAAATTAAGGGTGGACAACCCTATGACTCATTTACAAGCTATGTGCTCCATGCCCACAAAATGCAGAGACTTTACATCAAAGATACAATTTATGACCAAAATCTAGGCTCTAAGCCCCAAAACTTTCCTTGGGGGATCCCGCACCCAACAAGCCCCCAACATAAACATCGTAACTCACCCTCAAGTCACTCTGTCAGTGTGGAGATATTTGCGTGCAAACCTCCCAACTCTTCCTGGACTAATGTAAGGTGGGCAATGCACTGAGCAACTGCCTACTGTACTTCTTGGATGCATTGTTCAGAAACCATGGTATCTAAATTGCTTCCCTGAATCTATTCCTACATTCCCTACATCTGTGCAGGCTTTACTTCAATCGAGGCGTAATGACGAATGCCTCATCAATCCATGGTTGTACACGCGCCTTCAAAACGACTTCCTTGTGTTGCACAACGTCTACCTATTCCTTGAGCGCTTTTTCCTGCTGCATCCACACTAGCCTCTGTGTAAGGGCCACCATCTATGTGGTCCCTTTTAATTCGCTGTACTTCTGCTGCAACTCACACACCTCTATTTCTAAGCGTTGTATGTTCGGGTCCTCCTGTAGAGTGGTGAGGACCTCGAATGACTCTTCAAATAGCTTATTACAATCCTTCACTGCACTATTGATCTCTGTTATTCCTGTTGTAATGGTGTTGGCATGCTGTTCCTTCACCTTTGGCAGAGTTCAAGGTTATGCCTTCAATTGGAGCTCAACTATTTGAAGGTTTAGCTCCAGCTGAACCTTGGCCATCTCTTCCTTTTCCTTGCGCACCCCTGCTGTGAGTTTTCAGATTTGTGCCTCCATTGGGTCTTCTGCTGGGATGGCCAACTCAGGGACCATCTGGCAGGTGTCCTCGACCACTTGCACAATCTGTCGGTTCTATGCCACTACCTCGTCATGCTGCAAGCTCAACTGTTCCATATTAATTCGCTGCTCTCTCATGACATAGAGCGCGCAACCCTCCCTAGCTTGCATTTCTACAGTCACTCTGTCCTGCAAAACATAGAGCATCTCCCAAGGGAGCGCAGCTATATTTATTCCAACTCCCATCATCACACTAACCACAGGCCTGCCGGCCTCATTTTCTGTAACCAGTGCTCCTTCTAGCAGCACTATAGTGTTGGTCATGTGGGCACGCAACGTTTCCTCAGTCGGAGTCGTACCTACTGCGAGGCTGGTTGATCGAGTACTAGCCTGTGGATTGTGCACCTACAACTCTTGTATCTGCAACCGAAGGGCCCCCAACACCATCGGGTTTTCCTCTGTGAACTACTGGAGGGCCTCCGTGGTGACGTCGCACACTGTCTCCCTAATGTCATGGAGATCCCCCTAAGTGAGGGTGATTGGGTTGAAAGAAGTCTTTGAGGCCTTTGACTTCTTTTGCGGCCCCACCTGCTCTCTCAGGTGATGTTGCTTTAGTTGTGTGGATGTTTTCTATGGGTCCGCACCACCTTCCTCTGTTTCTGTTTCCTATTCTGGTGAAGGTGACTTTTCTCCCTCACGCTCCTTCTTATCTACCTTCTGTTGTTCTTCTGCTACCTTCGCAGCATCCTGCGCCTCTAGCGACTTGGATACTACTTCTTGGTTCCTTCTCTTCTCTGCCAACTGCGCCATCCATAGTTTTTCCTCCTCCTTCTTCCTTTTTTCAGTGGACTTCTCTGCTTCCAGCAGGGAGCTGGTTGGAACACACCGCTCTGGCACCCATGACTCAAGGACGATGAATATGACATCATCCTATTGGCATTATGATACAGGTGTTGTCCTTGATGGCAACTCTCTCAGATGACAGTTCAGAGTGCAGCGAGTTAACAACAAAATATTATAGATCAGACTCCAAAGAATGAATAAAGAGAGGTCTACCCTAGTTCACTTTGTCCAAGAAGCGTATACACGTAGGTTAATAGAACAAAAGAAGCATATAATGTATACATGCACTTTCACAGGAGGAAAATCACGTACATGTTGGAAATCCAAGGTATTTTGATCCAAGGTATTGGTCTAAGGTATTTGGTCCAAGGTATTGAGCCGAGGTATTTGGTCCAAGGTATTGGTCCTAAGTGGTTTTGGTCCAAGGTATTGAGAAAAGCCTAAGAGTATATAAGGAGGAGAAGATCATTAGGCCGGGAATGAAAGCAATAAGATTCTAAGGAATACTTCTATCTCAAGTATATTTTATGTTGCAGGGTTATGTTTGAGACTAGATCTGATGTTTTGCGCCTGTTCTTTTCATTATCTATCATGATCTGGGTTTGTCTGAAATCTGGAATTGTAGCAAAGTTCTGAGTCAATATTTGAAGATCTGTATGCAAGTTGGTCTCAGCCAAAGAGTGTATACATGCAGGTTCAGTTCTTTCATGTAGCGTATACAAAAGAAAAGCTTCTTTTTAGATCTGATTCATCTATTTGAAAAAATTCTGTTATTTTACTGTTATCTGTCAATGAAGTCTTCTTTGATTTGAATGTAAAACTAAATGCATAAAGAGGCTGGCATTTGATTGATTGATTGTATAAGTGAGAAGAAGTGATCTCTGTCCACGCCTGTGTAAAGCTCTCAAAGTTGATAGTAGATATTCAGAATATTGATAGCTATTATAGACCTGATTCAAAAGTTTGTGTTTGCAGTAGTTTTGAAGGTATACATAGGTTCAATGAATGGAAGTAGCGTATACACACAGTTTGGGTGCAGCCAAGTAGCGTATACACTCTAATGCATGATTTTTGAGGTTACAGCTGGTTCTGAATGATGATGCAGTGTTTTGGGTTTAGCACAATGTTCTGGTGTCAGTGATCTGATTATTTAGATTATCTGAATATTGGTGGATGTAATTTAAATTTAAAAGTTATGATGGGTCCAGTGTGAAAATTTGATGAAACCCGACCTTCAAATTGTGGTGTTGTTATCCAAGAGTATCCAGTATGAAAAATTCATGAAACATGGTCCCTGGTGGAAGAGTGGAGTTTTTCTGTAGACTGGCACCTACGTACTAGTAAACATATTGTCTAGTACAAGAGCTAGGGGGTTATAGCCCCCTTCTAGTAGAAGCTGGAGAACGAGAGAAGTTTGTAACCTTCTGCAGGTAGAAGCCTGCATACTGGTATGAGTCTGCACCAGTACAATATTGTAAACATATTTTCTTATTATTAAAAGAAGACAGAGATGACAGCAGTAGGTGGTTTTTACCCAAATTGGGTTTCCACCTTACATCTTGGTGTTCATGTGTGTTTCTTATGTGTGATGCTCTATTCTGCTTTTACTGCATTGTCTAATAAATTTTTGATATACTGCTTTAAGATCAACACATGATAAATTGTCTAAATCACAAGTTCTCTGGATATACACTGATTTCCTTAATCACAATCACGTATCCAAACTAGTTCACTTCACTGATGTAGCGTAAATAAATCTGTTTAGGAAATAAAATTATTGATCTGATAATACTGGTTCAGCCCCCTCTTAGTATTATTTCCAACAATTGGTATCACAGTAGGTCCATCAAAAGAAGCTTGATTGCTTGAAGGGAGATCCATCAACATGAATAATCAAGAAAGCATGGGATCCATCATATTGCCAATCTTCGATGGGAGAAACTTTGTTTATTGGAAAATGAGAACCACAACCTATCTACAATCACTTGGAATAGATTTTTGGGAAATTGTGGAAGGAGGATATACATTTCCAACAACAATTCCTACAGATGCGGCAGGTAAAAATCAATATGAAACCAATGCCAAAGTTGTCAATACTTTATTGGGACGTCTCATAATTAGAGTTTGTTAAAGTCATGCAACTCAAATTAGCCAAATAAATATGGGACAAAATTGTTCTGAGCTATGAAGGAGACTCTCAGGTAAAATGTGCTAAGCTTCAAACTCTCAGAATTCAGTATGAAACAATTAAGATGCATTGTGATGAAAGTATAGCTAGTTACTTCTTACGTATAGATGAGGTTGTTAATTGTATAAAGAATCTGGGTGAAGAAATAAAGGAAGTTACCTGACTTGAGAAAGTTTTGATATCCTTATCTGCTAAATTTGAATCAAAAGTGTCTGCCATAGAAGAAAAACAGGATTTGTTGAATATCACTATGACACAACTTCACGGAATTTTAACTTCCTTTGGGATGAGAAAAGGAGGACCATCAGATATGAGAGAAGTCACATTTAAAGCCTCAGAAAAAGGAAAGGAAGAACACAATGAATCAGGACATATTTCAGATGAAGAAGATGAGGTAAAAATTTTCAAGAAACTTCAACGAGGTTCTGGAAGGTTTAGAGGTAAGCTCCCTTCAAATGCTTTTCTTGTGGCAGATTTGGTCATTATGGTGCCAAATGTCCTCATAAAGATAAATATGAAAAAGGAAAGGAATATGCAAAAGGGAATAGAAAACGAGTTGTGAATAAAAGGATTTACTATACTCATGAAGATATACTGAAGAAGCATCTCAATCAGGGAAGCCGTCAAACTCCACCAAAAGCTATCTCGATGCAACAAAGACTAGTGAACGGTATGACAATTGTCACCAAAGGCATAAAGCTTATCACCAAGTAAATCATACTCAATTTACTCCAAGAATGAATAGAAGCCACAACCAACCTCAGGCAAATCATACTCAATTTTCTCCAAAGATGAATATCAATAGAAACTACAATCACCAATTTAATAGATTTGTTAGTCCCAGGAACTTCTTTGATGGGTAATGTTTTCCATGTCATAATTTTGGGCACAAAGCTGCTTAATGCATTGCTTAAAAACCATCATGACTAGAGAAGCATGAAATCAAAGGAATGTAACAAGAATCAAGAGAAGTTATTATAATAACTTTTCTCCTCTTGAAAATGAAATAGAATGCTCAATCTGTAACAACTTTGGTCATGAAGAATCTAAATGTAGGAGAAAATTTCAGTAAACATATCAAAAGGAGAAAATGCCATTAAATCCAAAGATATGGAGAAGGAAATAATCTCAAATAGAAAGATGTGGTATAGCCTTGTATGCAGAAGGACAAGAAAATCAGTGGTACATCGACAGTGGATGCTCCAAACACATGATAGGTGAGAAAGAAAAGCTTCACTCATATAATGCCTTAGAAAAGGAATATAATGTCTCATTTGGAAATGACACTCCTATTGTCATAAAAGGTAAAGGCTCTATTTTCTTGAAGGAAAAGGTTAAAGCTAGAAGTGTTATGTATGTAGACGGTTTAAAGCATAACATGTTGAGTGTCAGTCAAATGTGTGATCAAGGAAATGAAGTGGTGTTTCGATCAAATGGATGTGTTGTTCGTGAGCTTGATACAAGAGAGACCATGATCAAAGGTAAAAGAACTCCAAACAACTTATACATACTCAAGGGAGGACAACAACAGTGCTATCTAAGCAAAAATGATGAAAACTGGTTATGGCATAGAAGATTGGGACATCTAAACTTTTCTCAAATAAGAAAAGCATGCAGACTCAAGGCTGTTCGTGATCTTCCAGATATCAGCATCCCAGAAAATACAATATGTAAACCATGTGAAATTGGTAAGCAAACCAGAGTTCACTTCATGGAAAAAGAAGGGTCAGCTAATAAGCCTCTTGAACTTGTCCATACTGATCTATGTGGACCATCAAGAAAAAAGTCACCTCGTGGAGAAGAATACTTTATTTTTTTCATTGATGATTTTTCCAGAATGTGTTGGATAGGTCTTCTAAAGCATAAATATGAAACATTTGAAAATTTCCAAGCCTTAAAAGCCTTGGTTGAAAATGAATCAGATTGAAAAATCAAATGCCTCAGATCTGATCGAGGAGGGGAATTTACATTGGATGCATTCTTTGACTTTTGTGAACAACATGGAATAAAAATCCAATTCTCCACCGCAAGGACTCCTCAACAAAATGGTGTGGTAGAAATAATGAATAGAACCATTCAAAAAATGGCTCAAGTTATGTTATATGAATCTGGAACTCCTGCAACCTTTTGGGGTGAAGCTGCATTTGCTGCTGTGACTATTCTCAACGAAGAAAATATTCGGGTAAATAGCACTCAAAATCCACATGAACTTTGGTATGGTAAGATTCCTGCTGTAAAATACTTTAAAGTCTTTGGAAGAAATTTTTTTATCAAAAGGACTGATGAAAAACTTTGTAGGTTTGAACCCAGAGCAGATGTAGGTATTCTTCTTGGTTATTCTTTGTTAGGTCCATATAATACTAGTGATTACCCCATTACTATTGTATTTTTATCCCTTATTAATATTTTTGTGCCCATATTGTGCCCATAGTTTTATTATTGTGCCCCATATAATCCCTCTATTGTTATTTTTGTGGCTTTATATTATTATTGTTAGGTCAGATGGGTTATATTGTGACTCCTTAGACTCCTATATATAGAAAGGAGGTTTTGTCATTTGAATCATCCAAGAATTATTCTTTTATGTAATGTAAAGGAGGTTTCCCCCTCGAAGAGGCTGAACTATACGGCGTTGATCTATCTTTTCTATCTTTTGTGAGCTGGTTTCATAACATTTGGTATCAAAGCTTTGGATTCTAGGGTTTCGCTGCTCCAAACAGGTCATCGTGGCATTTTCGCTATAACTTTTTTTTTGCTATGTTTCAGAAGCTAAAAAAAACCCATTTGAGACAAAATTGCACTGAACCTCGGATCCGAATTTCAAATCTTTTAGCACTATATTTTCAGAGATATGATCTGAGGAAGTTGGTCTTTTTGCAGACTCCTGAATTACATTCCAAATAGGTGACCTGGGGAAAATCGTCATAACTTTCTCTCAGAGCATCAGATTGAAATTTCATAAGAAGCTATAGAAATAGAACAGACTGCAGTTTATCGTATATATTTTGCAGAGCCAAAGGTCAAAACAGTGACTCGTGGCATGTTGTGCAAGTTCGCTCTACTGAACTAGTCTATAATCAGGGGACTGTGGGAGATTTGGCATAACTCTTCCCTGGAGAATCCAATTTGGATAAGACTGGTGGCATTGGAAAGAGGACACAGAGGGCTACTGCAGATTGAAATTTCAAAACTGGATGATCTGAAATTACAGAGATACATCAGATTCAATATCAAGCTCCTACAAAGTGGAAAAAGGTGTGTAGTTTTTTAAATTTTTGCATAAGCTTGGTTTGAAAAATTAGTTTGAAGGAATTCAAAGGGCATAGTAAAGCATTATTATCAGTAATTGATGCCCAGAGGAAAGAAAATGCAAACACCTAGTAAGCAACCTGAAAGCACTAGCATGACTCGTGAAGAAGAGGAAGAAATTCAACATGATATATCAAAATTACAAGACCAAGTGCAACAAGTGTCATTTGCACAAAAAGTAACAGAATCTAAGATGGATGGTTTAAAGAAATATGTATAAGCTAAGATGGATGGTTTAAAGAAAGGTGTATAAGTTAAGATGGATTGTTTAAAGAAAGGCGTAGAAGCTAATATGAATGACGTGGAAGCTAATTTGAAGACATGCATGGAAGATTTGAAGACAGATTTGACAAAGTTTCTACAAGAAATGCTTACTAATGGTGAAAGGGTAGTAAAGGAAACTCATGATGAGAACAAAAGAAATGTTAATCATGATTTCATAGACTCTAATGTTGGACCGAAGACCCACCATATTCCAAAAATCGATATGAGGAAGTTTGATGGCAAGGATCCCGCAACATGGATATTACAGATGGAGCAATTTTCGATCTCAATAATGTGCAAAACACACAAAAGGTACGTATTGCAACTTTATATTTGGAACCAAATCAGTTTGTATGGTATCAATGGCTTTGCTCTCGTAAACAAATTATCACTTGGGCAATTTTTACGGAAGAATTGACAACACATTATGAGGATACAAAAAGCAACACTTTTTTTAGCCAATTGATAAGTCTCAAAAAAAAGGGTTCAATAATGGGGAACATTGAGGAGTTCCAAAAATTGAACATAAGGGTAAAAAATATTCCAGAGGAGCATACGATTGATGTGTTTATAGGGAATTTAAAGGATAATATCCAACATGATGTTTGCCTTTGGGAACCTGATTCATTAGAGAAGGCATTCAGGTTAGCAAGAAAAATGGAAAGCAAAATTATGGCAACTAGGAAGCATACCACTCACAACTATAAAGATGGAAGTGTTGTTGCCTCTAGTCTTCCACAACCTATAAGGTTGACACCACAATAATTGGAAGAAAAAAGAGCAAAATGTTTTTGTTACAGTTGTGATAGCAAATACACTAAAGGTCATAAGTGTGCTGAGAAAAAATTATTCTACATAGATTATGAAGAGGAAGAAGAAAAGGAGCAAGAAAGGTCAAAAGAAGAGGATATACTCCAGGAACAAAGCCTAGATAAAGAAGAAATGAATCTGACCAGATCTTGTAATGCGTTGGCTAGAATTACCACTCCTCAAGCCATCAAGATAGAAGGACAAATCAAGAAGAAAAAGGTAATAGTTTTGATTGATTCAAGAAGTACCCACAATTTTATTCATTGTAAGATAGCAAAAGAATTGAATTGCTTCCTATATCCAACACCAGAGTGTCAAGTGATGATTGCAAATGGAGGAATGATAAATTTCTCTGGAAAGTGCCATAATATCAAGCTATCCATGGGAGAATATGTATTGACTAGCCCAATGCTTTCCATTCCAATGGGAGGTGTTGATGTTGTACAAGGATTCCAATGGCTACAATCCTTGGGTACAATAGCTTTTAATTTTCAAAAATTTTCATGAAATTTTCTATGGAAGGAAAGGAAGTTGAATTAAGGGGTATTGCAGGGAAACCGGGAAAGATAATCAGATCTAACGATATGACAAAGCTTCTAAAAAAGGAACAAAGAGGTGTAATTGCACAATTATGTTCGCTAGATGTTTCCACATTGGAATCATCTATTTCTCCAGATCTCCAAAAATTATTGGACAATCATTCTAAGGTATTTGAGACTCCCAAAGGTCTCCCACCTATTCGTGATCATGATCATGCTATTCATCTGATTCCAGGAAGTGTTCCTCCAAACATCAGGCCGTACAGATATACCTATGCCCAAAAGAGTGAAATTGAACGTATGGTTGCAGAAATGCTAGAGGTTGGTATAATTCAAAATAGTCAAAGCTCTTTCTCTGCTCTAGTAGTATTGGTGCACAAGAAGGATGGATCATGGCACACGTGTCTGGATTATAGGGAGCTCAACAAGCTCACTATTAAAGATAAGTTTCCCATTCCGACCATTGATGAATTACCGGATGAATTGCATGGATCAATTTACTTCACCAAGTTGGATCTTGATTCAGGATATCATCAAATCAAAATGAAGACTGAAGACATTCCGAAACAACATTTAGAACTCATGAGGGTCATTATGAATTTTTGGTCATGCCTTTTGGCCTTACCAATGCACCTTCTACATTTCAAGGTTTGATGAATTCCATTTTCAAACCCTTAGAAAATTTGTGTTAGTGTTTTTTGATGATATACTAATCTATAGCAAGTCTTGGAAGGATCATGTTGAACATGTTGACAGGGTGCTACTACTATTGGAGGAGAAATAATTATATGAAAAAAGTTCCAAATGTTTCTTTGGAGTACAAGAGGTGGAATATCTGGGTCATATTGTATCTCATGAAGGAGTTAAGGTAGACCCTAGCAAAATTAAAGCCATTAAGGAATGGAAAATCCCCACATCCATAAAGCATCTGCAAGGATTTCTCGGGTTGATAGGGTATTATCACAAGTTTGTTAAGAATTATGGGAGAATAGCAGCACCTCTAACAACATTATTGAATAAATATGCATTTTCATGGACTCCAGAAGCAACAAAGGCCTTTGAACATCTTAAAGAGGAAATGTGCCAAGCACCGGTCTTAGCTACACCGGACTTCACAAAAACCTTTATTGTGGAATGTGATGCTTCAGGAAATGGAATTGGTGTTGTTTTAATGCAAGATGAAAGACCCATTGATTTTGAAAGTCGTCCAATCAAGGGAAAGTTTTTACACAAAGCTATTTATGAGAAGGAAATGTTGGCAATACTAAATGCACTTAAGAAATGGCGACCCTACCTAATGGGAAGACACTTCAAGGTAAAAACGAATCATGATAGCCTTAAATAATTTTTAGAACAAAGATTATCCTCTGAAGAGCAACAAAAGTGGGTCACAAAGTTGTTGGGTTATGACTTTGAAATCATCTACAAAAAGGGGAAGCAAAATGTGGTGGCAGATGCACTCTCAAGAAAGGATGAGGATGTGGAAGCATTGTTGTGTGCCATTTCTATTATCCAACCAGATTGGATAAATGAAGCAAGGGAGGAATGGAAGAATGATGAAGTGTGGGCACTTATTCAAAAGTTACAACAAGATTTCATTACATCTGATACATTTAGCTAGCCAAATGATTCGTTATGGTACAAAGATCGCTTATACCTCTGTAAGAACTCCCAACTCAAACAAAAGATTCTTATGGAATTGCACCCTTCTCCCTTAGGAGGGCACTTAGGATTTTTAAAAACTTACCACAGGGTTAAAAAGGAATTTTTTTGGGATGGCCTTAAATCGGATATTCAAAAGTTTGTGGTGGAATGTTTGGTTTGCCAACAAAATAAAGTTGAAACAATTAAGACCCCGAGTCTATTACAACCTTTATCCATTCCAAGCCAACGTTGGGAGGAGGTTTCAATGGATTTTATCACAGGTTTACCCAAGTTTGAGGGAAAGAGTGTCATCATGGTGGTAGTTGACAGACTTACCAAGTATGCACACTTTTGTGCATTATCACATCCATTTAAAGCCAGCGCAGTTTCCACTGCATTTATGGAAACAATTCAAAAGCTACATGGAAACCCAAAGATTATTGTAAGTGACAGAGATCCCATTTTCACTGGAAATTTTTGGACAGAATTATTTTCTTGTCTTGGTACTCAGTTAGCTCATAGCTCATCTTATCATCCTCAATCTGATGGGCAAACTGAGATAGTAAACAAATGTTTGGAAGGATGTCTTTGTTGCTTTGTATCTGATAAACAGACACAATGGGTCAAATGGTTGCCTCTGGATGAATGGTGGTATAACACTTCCTTCCATACAGCAACAAAAATGACCCCATTTATGGCACTTTATGGATATCAGCCACCATCCATCACATCATATTTAAGAGAAAATTCTAAGGTTTAAGCAGTGGAACATCACATCGAACATCAACAACAAGTCCTCCAACTCTTAAAGGATAACCTCATGTTGGCACAGAATCGAATGAAATAATAGGTAGATCAAAATCGCAGTGAAAGAAGTTTTGATGTAGGTGATTGGGTATTCCTACGGCTACAATCATATAAACAAATGTCCCTCAAGCAAGCTAAGAAGGATAATAAATTATCACCAAAGTATTATGGTCTGTACAAGAAGTTGCAAAAGAATGGTACTATGGTATACAAATTGGAGCTTCCTGCAGCTTCTCGAGTGCACCCAGTTTTCCATGTTTCATGTTTAAAGAAGGTTATAGGTGACAAGTTCCCAGTTCAAACAATATTGCCAGAACTTGACGAGGAAGGAAAAATTATATTGGAACTGGAAGCAGTCACAAAAACAAGAACTCTATAGCTACAAAATCGATCAATTTCGGAGTATCTCATCAAGTGGAAGAACTTATTCGCTGAAGATTCCACATGGGAGGATGAGAATTTTATACAGAAGCATCCAGAACTACTCAAGCGTTGAGGACAACACTTTTTTGAAGGAGAGGGGCATGTTAGGTCCCTATAATACTAGTGATTACCCAATTACTATTGTAGTTGTATCCCTTATTAATATTATTGTGCCCCTATTGTTCCCATATTGTTATTATTGTGCCCCATAGAACCCCTCTATTGTTATTTTTGTGGCTTTATATTATTATTGTTAGGTCAGCTGGGTTATATTGTGACTCCTTAGACTCCTATATGTAGAAAGGAGGTTTTTTCATTTGAATCATCCAAGAATTGTTCATTTACGTAATGTAAAGGAGGTTTCCCCCTCGAAGAGGCTGAATTCTAAGGCATTGATCTATCTCTTCTATCTTTTTGTGAGCTGGTTTCATAAAATTCTTCCAGAAGTAAAGGATATAAATGTTATAATAAAATACTTGGGAAAATTGTTGAAAGAATTGATGTTGTAGTTGATGAAGCATGCAAAAATCCGAAACAGATAAAAACAAAAGATTATGACAATGAAGAAGATGGGGATTATTTTCCCACATTAAATCAAAATTATATTGAAGAAGAAACCAATGAAGCACCAGAAGAAGAGATAATGGTAGAAGAAAAGACTTGGTCTAGGTATGTTCAGAAAAATCATCCAGAAAGTCAAATTTTAGGGGGAAAAGAAGTAGGTGTACATACAAGAAGAACCATTATAGGGACCTCAATCTATCTAGCATTAATATCCTTCACCAAACCTCAAAATGTAAATGAAGCATGCAAAGATGAATGTTGGATCAAGGCCATGGATGAAGAACTTGAGCAAATTGAAAAGAATGATACTTGGGAATTAGTTCCTAGACCTCATGATAAAAATATTATAGGAACTAAATGGATATTCGAAAACAAGCTGAATGAAAATGGAGAAGTCATTAGAAACAAGGCCAGACTTGTTTGTAAAGGGTATGCTCAACAAGAAGGTATAGATTTTGAAGAAACTTTTGCACCTTGTTACACAGTGATTTGTCACTTCCTTCACCCCAGTCCTTCTACTGTGTCATGTGTCAAATAAACATGTTCATATCTTCCCACTAGTGTAAAAAGATTAAACAAATGGTCTCTAACCCTAAAGATTGGCCCTTTTTGACTAAGTTTCTGCACCGTCGCTAGTAAACCCTCAAAATCCGCGACGATTCTCTATCATGCACTGTGTCATTATGACGTCATCGCTAGTCCCTAGTTCATGACCCGCGACGATCCAGATTTGGTGAATTAGTTCAAATAGTCAGCCTTCTAGATGTTTCTAGAGCTGGTTGTCAGGTCAGTTTGGGTCGCCTTTCTGCCTCTGGGATGGTGGTTCCACCTCTTGTGCAACCTCCTTTGAGGATAAGCTCCCTCTCCCTCATTTCATTGAGGCTTCTCCTCCTATAAAATCACTCACCATTGCTATCATCTGCTAGTTCCTTAGTTATTAGTTCTTTTGGTTGCATAGTGCTGCTGCTATTTTTAAGTTTGATAGATAGTTGGTGTGAGTGTGACAAGTGTGGGATTGCTTTATAGTTTGCAAGAAGGTTTGGAGTGCCCTTAATCTTGTGTAAAACTTGTGAATGAGAGAGAGAGAGAGAGGTATTGGTATTTGGGAGACCCATTTTTGAGAGTGAATGCTTGGAGAAACACACTGGTTGGACCCTCTGAGAAGGCTTGCGATGTCAAGACTTTGGTTGTAAGCTTGCTCTTATTTCATTATTAATACTATCAATGATGTTTTCCTATGTCTTGTATGTAATTTATTTGATAGCTCATGACTTCTTTCCTTTGTGAGTAAATAGATCATTGTTGTTTTCTGGTTACGTGCTTTGTTGTATTTCCTTTGCATTGTTTTAGGTTAATCACTCATTGAGGAGAAGGAAACGGAAGCTAGAGCAGCGCAACGGAACTTCATCAACCACTGGTTTGAGGTAGGCCTCCAACGATGACTATTTAAGGGAATCAATTTTTGTTTTGTCCTTGCTGTGACTAGACCCATTCTAGGGTTAGAGGGGTTGTCTCTATCTGCAGAGGGAACACTTTCCTGCATCACAAGTTGGCGACTCCACTGGGAAAGTCTGTCCTATGTTCTTCTCTTGTTTGCTCTTGTTTTGATTTGGATTTGGTCTCTCTTGAATTTCAGGGATTAACTATCAGTCTTTTGGGTCACCTAGATCGATCTGGGAAATGCCTCTATTGTCTGTTAGATTGACTTGGTTTTTGTTTGGGAGTCTTTTGTTCGTTAGTCATTGTTTTTAACATCATCGCGGAAAATAGTTTAATAGTAGTGCTGACGTCGTGCTCACTCTTTTGTAAAGTACTGTGAGTTGCTGAATACCGTCGCACAGTCGTGACGACTTCGGAAATCGGTACATCGCGGGAAAGACGTGTACTTCCACAACGATGTCGCTTTGTTGCTACAGCTAGTTGCCGATCAACACTAGTTGCTTGTGTTGTCCTCGCGATGATTCCTGTAGAATTGATTTTTTCAATTCTGCTTCCTTTCACCAGTCCTCTTGATCCTTTACTTTTTTTTTCCCTCTTGCTCAGTAGCTTGTTTTTCACTGTTTATGGTTAAGGCACTCTTTCTTTGGCTCTGTTGAATAAATCTTACATTTTTTCCTGTGTGACCTAGTTCGTTCTTTCAAGTTCTTGAAATCAATTGGCTTGGTTGCTGGTTTGCCCAAGGTTTGTTTGCAACTTTCTTGTTGGTTTGATTCAACATTCCCCATTACTTGTTTCTGGTTGATTTTTAGTGATGATTATTGAACCAATCCTTGGTATTGATTCGATTTCTTTTCACTACCGAACATAGATCACAATTGTTTGGATCAACCGGTTTTTTCACACTTGCTTGTTTGCTTGTTTGTTTCTTTTAGATTTAAAGACATAAAAATCAAAAGATTGCATTCATTTAGTATACGAAAGTGAAAGTGAATTTTCATTTCAAGTTTGCATATTGGAAAGAAAATGATAAAATCTATCATTAGTAGTATTCGTGCACTGTAGGATTGATGTGTTTTTGCATTGTGTCTTTTTGTTTATCTTGGTTTTCTTGGTTTGGGAATGATCTCTCTACCCTCTTGTAGGTAGGTGTTCATTGAAGTAAAAGGATATTTTGCTCATTCTAGTTGCATCCTAGGATTTATTATATACATACGATAAGGCCTGAAAACTGAAACATAATTCAAGATCAACTTTAAAATGAACTGAATAAACTTAACAATGCATTAGAACATAACACACACTATTTAGAGGTCTAGGCTAGAGACGTACTCCGTCGTCATTAAACCTAGTCATTATTGTTTTCACTCAAGGTTGGGTGATTCCTCCTTCTGTGACTCAGTAGTGGTCTAGCACGAAATTGTGCTCCCAGTACTATCAAGTATATGTTGGGAGACCCCACTAGGTTATCATCCTATATCATTAGGAAGCTGTGTTTGCCACCTTGCAAACCGTAATGCACTGAACACAGCATTCGGGAAGATTGACTGCCATACGGAAAGTCCTTGGTTTTCATATGATTGCCAAGGTGTATATGCAGTTTTACGGGATGTTTGGTAAACCTTTTGCCTAGTTCTCCAGAGTAGTCACTTTCGTTCCTTTTTGGACTCCTTAAAAGAAAAGGTCCATCTGAGCACTTGTCCTTTCAGGCTCATTAAAACTCAAAAGAGATAGAGTCACCTTTTCGTCCTTTTCTCGACTCTTGAAACATGAAAAGGTCAAGTTTTGTTCCTGTGTCATAAAAATTTACTGCCCACGAAATATTCTTGGTAACAGTTCAAGTTCTTAGTTGTGATAAGAGTGTTTCTCAGGCTCGTTCTCGATGGCAACAGTCCCCGAGTCTACCGGTCAAGGTCTTCCCCCAGATGGAAATCCTGGTCCATTCCTCCTTTTGGAAATACCGGTGCTCCATATATGGCAACACTATCCTTGCCTGGGTTAACCATTGGTTTACCTGTTTGGTTGTTTTCAACCTCGGTGGCCCAAGTGTCATGACTCCTATTCTACCATCTCCTTCGTCCGAACCATGACATGATGATTCCAAGGTTGATCCTATGCCTTCCTCCCCTGTTTCTTCCTCCTCCTCTCCTCCTTTGCCTGGTGAAAGTTTCACATCTAGTAACCAGGAGACTAAGAAGAAGAAGATGAAGAAGAAGAAGAAGAAGAAGAAGTATGATAAACGCGAGACCACCTGTGCAGCTACTGCTCTGAGTACATCTCAGGTCGGACCACCTTCTACTCCTCCGCCGAAGGTTAAGTTTCCTTGTAAATTGTGCAAGGGTGACCATCTTCTTCGTGATTGTCCTGGTATTCCTAGGATCTTAGAAGCATGGTCTCACAATCTGGCTCATCCCTCGTCATCCTTTGAAGCTCATGGCGATGCTACCCTATCAACTGGCAACGGTAAGAAGAAAGGGAAGATTCGATTCCCCTGTAGGCTATGTGAAGGCAACCATCCCCTTCACCTTTGTCTGCTCATGGATAAAGATTCCGCAGTTTTGGAAAGTCTTACAGCTTCTTCACCCCAACTTCCCGTTGGTTATCAGAGGCTCTCTTCAGAGCCTCTCCCCATCGACAATGAGATTGACTTAGATTCTTCTCTTTTCTGTCCTTCTCTTCCTAAACCTAGTTGTGCTCAGCCTGTTCCTGACCAACTGTTGGTCGGAAAGAGTGTCAACTTGGGTTCACCACTTGTTGATCACTCTGTTTCAGAAGAGCATCATGCTCATGTTCTTCTCATCTCGTCAGATTCTCCTGAGTCTGAGAATGACCCTCCTATCCTTGCTGATCACGAGAGTCCTTCTTCAGTTCCTGTAGAGTATGGGGGCAATCATATGATACCCCCACCAAGTAGTTCAGTCGTTTCCTTCAACTGGAGTCATCTGACTGCTTTCCGCCTTCCTTCCTATGTGCCTTTCCAAATTACAGTACATGCCTATGATAAGGCAATACCTGGCACTGTCTTGGATGAGGGTGCATATGTTAGTCTTATGCCTTCCACTACTTGGCAAGATTTGGGCTCCCCACATCTTGTGTCGGTCACACAGAATCTGTTCGCGTTAGATGGAGGAACCTATCAACCTTTAGGGATCCTCCCAAAGTTTCTTGTTACTTTGGGGGGCAAAACCATCTATATAGACATCATGGTTGTCCAAGGTGTTTTACATTTCAGTCTTCTCCTTGGCCGTGACTATGTTTATGCCATGGGAGCTCTTGTTTCTTAACTTTTCCGTGTGTTTTGTTTTCTGCACAATGGAAAAATGGTGACTATTGATCAATTATCTTTCTTTAGTCCCCTGGTGCATCCTGCACAGCTGTCATCCCCTCTCAGTTCTTGCTCGCAAGCAGTGCCTTCCTTGCCAAGGTCAACTATGTGGCTACCCATTCTGTCTCTGCCTCTACTAAGGATCATGCCAATGGTCTTGTATATCAAGTACTAGGGGCGTTGGAACCTGATTTGTCATTAGTGCCTCATGACATGTATTCCTCCTAGATTGCATTTCTTCCATCCCGTGAAGACCTCTTGGGAGCCATGTTCTCGTATGGCCCATGAGCAGGAGTGCTGAGGATAGTTTTGATCTTGCGTCAACCTCATTAAAAAATGAAACAAGGTGTCACAAGGATAGTTTTTTCCTGTGTCAACCTCATTAAAAAATGAAACAAGGATCATGGAGCACAATTCCTTGTCTTGTGCCAAGCTCATTAAAAAATGAAACAAGGAGTCTGAGGAAATTTCTTGATCTTGTGTCAACCTCATTAAAAAATGAAACAAGGGTTATGAGGATAGTTCTTTTACTGTGTTAAACTCATTAAAAAATGAAACAGCTCCCTTTCCAAATCGAGTCTTTAATTAAGATCTCGTAAAATCCAAGTCGAGTCTTTCCAAGATCTTGAAAGTGAACCTTCATTCCATCCACCTCGTTGAATGCAATGAAGCTTGGGGGCATGTACCTCGATTTGTGTCATTATTCCTGGGGGAATGTGAACTCATAACAAGAATAGTTTTTCATTTCAAGCTTGTGTAAACATGAAATTGAATCCAAGCAGAGTTCTCCATGGTTAAAGCTTGTGTAAAAAAGAACCCATATCCAATTTACACCTCGTGATTGTCATTTTTTATCCGCTAAATTCTGTTAGATGAGCCTTGGTTGTTTCATTCCATCGCCACCATCTCTTTTGCCGATCATATGCTTTCACTTGGTTGTTTTTCCTTTCCTGAGGAACTATAGCGATGAGTGGTTTTATTAGCCAGCCTCTTAACCATTACATGTTTTGAGCAGTTCCACCATTGCCGGAACTAGTTGCTACCCTTTATACCACTCGTTCCTCTAGGACGAGTCACCTTTAAGCCCTTTTCTGACTCATAAAAGATGAAAATATTGCCAAGTATTTTTTCCCTTTTTGACTCGTTAAAGAGAATAAAAATGGAGGTCTACTTTCAGCTCTTTTCGACCGTTTAAAGACGAAAAGATTGCCGAGTTTTCCTTTTTTACTTGTTAAACAAAATAAAAGGGTAGTCCACTTTCATCTCTTTTCCGACCATATAAACATGAAAATATTATCGGGCTTTTGTCATTTCGTGTTCATTATTGGTTACGAAACAACGTGGTTTTGATCACTTTTCTACTTTTTCAGATCGATGTCACTAATCACGAAAAGTACTCCTTGATCGTAATGGTCAAGCAGTTCTTCTCGAGTATTGTTTTATATCTTTTTGGGCTCAAGAGACACAAATCTACGAAAAAGGACTCCCCTGGAGTTTTCTTTTTCGTGTCTTTTTCAAACTCTCTAAACATGAAAAAGACTCCGAGTTTTGCCTATGTCGGACTCGTTAAACCCTGATGACATTGGACTCGTCACCATGACGAGACTCAATCTTATCCTCCCTAGGGCTCGTTAAACTATTACTAGGTTGGATTTGACCGAAGGTCAAACTTATTTTACAAGCACATGCTATCCCCTTCAAGTTTGTTTTCAAAAATAATTGGGGTACTTGCCAGCAATGGTGGGGGAAAATTTGGAAATCATCATGGCAGCTAGTCACTCTTGAACATCGACACTTTTGCTTCTTGTCGAGTTGGGACATCCATACATCGTCATTTGGCCTTCCGCGGGTTTGGGTTGACGTTTAGCCTCATTCCATCTGATCCATGCTATCTCCATTGAGCCTCTGATCCCTTGGTACCTGAATGCTGCCACCCTCCGGAGTTGTGTCACCGACATGTTCAAGAGTATAATCCTTCTGCAGTTTACATCTTTGCCTCCTCTTATGATACTCTGTTTCACCATCTACCGCTTGTTCCTTATCTCGTGTCGTTGATGGGGGAAACATTATGGCCCTCCTATGATGGATCATCTCCTGTCGACATCAGCGCATTATCCAGGAGACAGATCTAGAGATTCCCTTTGGTACCTTGGAGCTTCCATGCCTCAATGGCAAGTTCTTCGCACCTGATGGTCAACTTTCATCATTGGTCGTCGATTGGGTGATTCCACGAGTGTTCAACTTCAGCTTCTTATTCACACTTCGTGGATTGTAGTAGACAACACCTTGAGAACCATTGGCATTATTTGTGGTTTCTCTCACACTTGTTAATGGTTTTCATCATTGACCGGTACTCAAGAGACTTTCTATCATGCTCAACCTTAGCACATCTATTCGCATGCTAGAATTTGTACTATGATCGGTTGGGTTCAAGACCCCAAACTTAGATTACACATGTTCGGGCTGCATGGATTGGTTTGTGATTACATGACTCATTGATGGATGGCTGCGACCATACCTGAGATTTCATGGATGGCTGCAACCATACCTTTATCATTATCATGGTCTTACTAGCTGGATGCCTATGTCCATACCACAGACCTAGTTTGTATGTCTTTTGGATGGTTGTGCCCATGCCTAGACTACATGTATTTCACTATTAGAGATATCTGTTGTACTTGCGCCTGTAGGTTCTTCTAGGCAGTGTTCCAGTTCAGACAGTTTCTTAAAGCATTTCACCCCTCCCACTCTCTCAAGCTTCATACTTTAGGGGGTATCTGTTACACAGTAATTTGTCACTACCTTCACCCCAGTCCTTCTACTGTGTCATGTGTCAAATAAACATGTTCATATCTTCCCACCAGTGTAAGAAGATTAAACAAATGATCTCTAATCCTAAAGATTGACCCTTTTTGACTAAGTTTCTGCATCATCACTAGTAAACCCTCAAAATCCGCGATGATTCTCTATCATGCACTGTGTCACTGCGACGTCATCGCTAGTCCCTAGTTCATGACCCGTGACAATCCAGATTTGGAAAATTAGTTCAAACAGTCAGCCTTCTAGATGTTTCTAGAGCTAGTTGTTGGGTCAGTTTGGGTCACCTTTCTGCCTCTGGGATGGTGGTTCCACCTCTTGTGAAACCTCCCTTGAGGATAAGCTCCCTCTCCCTCATTTCATGGAGGCTCCTCCTCCTATAAAATCTCTCACCATTGCTATGATCTGCTAGTTCCTTAGTTATTAGTTCTTTTGGTTGCATAGTGCTACTGTTGTTTTTGAGCTTGATAGATAGTTGGTGTGAGTGTGACAAGTGTGAGATTGCTTTATAGTTTGCAAGAAGGTTTGGAGTGCCCTTAATCTTGTGTAAAACTTGTGAATGAGAGAGAGAGAGATATATTGCTATTTGGGAGACCCATCTTTGAGAGTGAATTCTTGGAGAAACACACTGGTTAGACCCTTTAAGAAGGCTTGCGACGTCAGGACTTTAGTTGTAAGCTTGCTCTTATTTCATTATTAATACAATCAATGATGTTTTCCTATGTCCTGTATGTAATTTACTTGATAGCTCATGACTTCTTGACTTTGTGAGTAAATAGATCATTGTTGTTTTCCGGTTACGTGCTTTGTTGTATTTCCTTTGCATTGTTTCAAGTTGATCACTCATTGAGGAGAAGGAAACGGAAGTTGGAGTAGTGCAACGGAACTTCATCAACCACCGGTTTGAGGTAGGCCTCCAACGATGACTATTTAAGGGAATCAATTGTTGTTTTGTCCTTGCTGTGATTAGACCCACTCTAGGGCTAGAGGGGTTGCCTCTGTCTGCAGAGGGAAAACTCTCCTACATCACACACCTGTTGCCAGACCTGAAGCCATAAGGATGTTTCTTTCTCTTTATAGCTTTCAGAAATTCAAAGTATACCAAATGGATGTAAAATCAACTTTCCTTATGGAGATTTAAAAGAAGAAGTTTATATTGAACAACCAGAAGGATTAATTCTTGGAAATGATGCAAAACTTGTATGTAGACTCAAAAAGGCTCTCTATGGTCTGAAGCAAGCTCCAAGGGCCTGGTATTACCACCTTGACAAATATCTACACCAACAAGGTTTTACAAAAGGTTCAGCAGATAGTAATTTATATATAAAGATTGAAACTGATAAATTGCTAATTATTATTGTTTATGTTGATGATATCATTTTTGGTAGCAATGAAGAATCCATGAGTCATAATTTTTCTTTAGTAATGCATCAAGAATTTGAAATGTCCTTGCTTGGTGAACTTACCTATTTTCTTGGTCTACAAGTTCAACAAAATAAAGATGGTATTTTTCTTTCACAAACCAAATATCTCAAATAGATCTTGAAATGGTACAGAATGGAAGATTCTAAACCTGTATGTACCCCAATGGTAACAAGATGCTATCTTAGCTCAAATGATGAATCAGAAGCAGTACATCAACCAAATTACAGATCCATGATTGGAAATCTGCTCTATCTAATAGGTACCCGACCTGACATCATGCATGCAGTAGGAATAGTTGGAAGATTCCAAGCAAATCCAAAGGAATCACACCTTCATGCAATGAAAAGAATTTTCAAATATCTTCAAGGAAATCAGGACTTTGGTTTATGGTATCCTAGAGATGAAAATCTTACTCTTCATGCATATATAGATGCAAATTGGGAAGGAAGTGTTGATCATAGAAAAAGCACTAGTGGTGGTGCATTATATATGGGTTCCAGGTTAGTGTCTTGGTTCAGCAAGAAACAAAGTTCAATTGCTTTATCAATAGCTGAAGCAGAATATGTGGCTGTTGCATCTTGCTGCACACAACTACTTTGGATGATGCAAACTTTGCAAGACATTCAGATCACATGTACTCCACCCATCTCCATTCTATGTGATAATACAAGTGCCATCAGTATTTCAAAGAATCTAGTCATGCACTCCAAGACCAAGAAGATACCCATCAAGTACCATTTTCTATGAGAACAAGTGCTTGAATAAAAGGTCAAATTGGAGTATGTTCCCTCCAAAGAACATGTTGCTGATATATTCACTAAACCACTGCCCAGAGAAACATTTGAATATCTCAGACAAAAACTGGGAGTAGTTGCTGCATCATCCTGCTGTTAAAATCCAGTTTTTCAGAAAAAGGTTATTATACGTGGGTTTGATGAAGTATAGTCACGTATACACGCGGGTTTCTGTGGGTGAAGGAGCATATATGTTTTTCAGTCAAGAAAAATAGTGGGGTAGATATCGATATGGGTGATCTATCTATTGTTGATGATTACAGTCTATTGATATGATTTGTTCATTAATATTTATCTGACTAACAAATATGCCTTGATCGTTGACTTGTTAAGAATGCACAGGTAGCACAGGTTCAGGGGGAGCATTAGCCTTCACATACATTCTGTATTGTTGGCATTATGGTTGTTGAGTCCAGTTATGGCTTCACATATTTATACCATTTGTTGCTTAAGTCATGTAAAGGTATAGGGTTTGATATGTCTTCTCATACATTTTAATGAGTCCTATTAGATAAAATGATGTAATTTGTATCCCCACTTTGCATGGGATGGATGATTTAATATTTATTATATTTTTTTCATGTATAAACAATTAATATATCCCCACTTGGTTGGGTGGATGAGTCAAATTTGGTATATCCCCACTTGGTTGGGAGATGGATGTATGTATGAGTCTTTGGTGATAGGAAGGTCATACTCACATAGTAGAGTTATAGAGTCATGTTATTCTTTTGGAAAATATCTTTGCAGAGTTTTCCTGTGCTCAGGGGGAGCATGGACGGTTTTAGTACATCCCAACATGTACAAAGGGGAGCTCAATCAGAAAATTCAGCATGTACTCAGGGGAATCATGGACAATACAATGTATGTCAAAGGGGGAGAGTGTCTTAGTGTTGTTGTTGCCATCAAGTCCAAAGGGGGAGATTGTTGGCATTATGATAAAGGTGTTGTCCTTCATGGAAACTCTCTCAGATGACAGTTCACAGTGCAGCAGGTTAACAACAAAGGATTACAAATCAGACTCCAAAGAATGAAGAAAGAGAGGTATACACTGGTTCACTTTGTCCAAGAAGCATATACACGTGGGTTAAAAGAACAAAAGAAGTGTATAACATATATACCCACTTTCACAGGAGGAAAAGCGCGTACATGGTGGAAATCCAAGGTATTTTGATCAAAGGTATTTGTCCAAGGTATTGACCCTAGGTATTTGGTCCAAGGTATTGGTCCGAGGTATTGAGAAAATCCTAAGAGTATATAAGGACGAGAAGATCATTAGGTCAAGAGTGCAAGCAATAAGATTCTAAGGAATACTTCTATCTGAAGTATGTTTTATGTTGCAGGGTTATGTTTGAGACTAGATTTGATGTTTTGTGCCTGTTCTATTCGTTATCTATCATGATCTAGTTTTGTCTAAAGTTTGAAACTGCAGCAAAGTTCTGAGTCAATATTTGCAGATCTGTACGTAGGTTTGTCTCAACCAAAGAGCGTATACATGCAGGTTCAGTTCTTTCAAGTAGTGTATACAAAAGAAAAGCTTCTTTTCAGATCTAATTAATCTATCTAATAAAATTCTGTTATTTTACCACTGTCTGTCAATGAAGTCTTCTTAGATTTGAATGTAAAACTGAATGCATAAGGAGGCTAGCATTTGATTGATTGATTGTATAAGTGAGAAGAAGTGATATTTGTCCCTGCCTGTGTAAAGCTCTGAAAGTTGACAGTAGATATTCAGAATATTGATAGTTAGTACATACTTGATTCAAAAGTTTATGTTTGTAGTAGTTTTGAACGTATATGCAGGTTCAATTAACGAAATTAGCGTATACATGTAGTTTGTGTGTATCCAAGTAGTGTAGACACTCTAATGCATGATTTTTGAGGTTACAGCTGGTTCTGAATGATGATGCAGTGTTCTAGGTTCAACAGAGTGTTCTTGTGTCAGTGATCTAATTGTTCAGATTATCTAAATATTGGTGGATGTAGTTTAAGTTTAAAAGTTATGATGGGTCCAGTGTGAAAATTTGATGAAACGTGGCCTTCAGATTGTGGTGTTGTGATCCAGGAATATCTAGTTTGAAAAATTAATGAAACATGGTCCCTGGTGGAAGAGTGGAGTTTTTCTGTAGGCTAGCAGCTACGTACTAGTAAACATATTGGCTAGTACAAGAGCTAGGGGGTTGTAGCTCCCCTCCAGTAGAAGCTGGAGAATGAGAGAAGGTTGTAACCTTCTGCAGGTAGAAGCCTGTGTACTGGTATGAGTTTGCACTAATACAAGATTGTAAACAAATTTTCTTATTATTAAAAGAAGACAAAGACGATAACAATAGGGGGTTTTTACCCACATTGGGTTTCCACCTTACATCTTGGTGTTCATGTGTTTTGCTTATGTGAGATGCTTTATTATGCTTTTACTGCACTGTCTATTAAATCTCTGATATACTACTTTAAGATCAACACATGATAAATTGCCTAAATCACAAGTTCTTTGGATTTACACTGGTTTCCTTAATCACAATCATGTGTACACGCTAGTTCACTTCACTAAAGTAGCGTATATAAATCTATTTAGGAAATAAAATTATTGATCTGATAATATTGATTCACCCCCCTCTTTGTATTACTTCCAACAATTAGTATTAGAGCAGGTCCTTCAGAAGAAGCTTGATCGCTTGAAGGGAGATCCATCAACATGAATAATCAAGAAAGCATGGGATCCATCAGACTGCCAATCTTCGATGGGAGAAAATTTGTTTATTGGAAAATAAGAACCACAACCTATCTATAATCGCTTGGAACGGAGGTCTGGGAAATTGTGGAAGGAGGATATACATTTCCAACAACAATTCCTACAGATGCGGTAGGTAAAAAGCAATATGAAACCAATGCCAAAGTTGTCAATACTTTATTGGGAAGTCTGTCAGAATCAAAGTTTTTCAAATTCATGCAGCTCAAATCAGCCAAAGAAATATGTGACAAAATCATTCTGAGCTATGAAGGAGACTCTCAGGTAAAACGTGCTAAGCTTCAAACTCTCATAATTCAGTATGAAATGCTTAAGATGCATAGTGATGAAAGTATAGCTAGTTACTTCTTACGTATAGATGAGGTTGTTAATTGTATGAAGAATCTGGGTGAAGAAATAAAGGAAGTTACCTTTGTTGAGAAAGTTTTGAGATCCTTATTTGCTAAATTTGAATCAAAAGTGTCTTCCATATAAGAAAAACAAGATCTGCAGAATATCACTATGACACAGCTTCACAGAATTTTAACTGCCTTTGAGATGAGAAAAGGAGGACCATCAGATATGAGAGAAGCCGCATTTAAAGCCTCAGCAAAAGGAAAGGAAGAACACAATGAATCAGGACATATTTAAGAAGAAGAAGATGAGGTAAACTTTGTCAAGAAACTTCAACAGGGTTCTGGAAGGTTTAGAGGTGAGCTACCCTTCAAATTCTTTGCTTGTGGCAGAGTCAATCATTATGCTGCCAAATGTCCTCGTAAAGATAAATATGAAAAAGGAAAGGAATATGCAAAAGGGAATAGAAAACAAGTTGTGAGTAAAAGGAGTTACTATACTCATGAAGATAGTGATGGTTTATCTAATAGTGATGAAGATGAAACTGGACAAGATTACAAACTTCTCATGGCTTATGATAGCAATGATTTTTGGGATTGTTTAGAAGAGGATAGTGATGGTTTATCTAATAGTGATGATTATAGACTTCTTATGGCTTATGACGATGATAATTTTTGGGATAATTTAGAAGAGGAATACCTTCATGAAGAAATCTCTAAACTCAAAATCTGTTTAGAAGAAAAGAATATGATTATAGATACCCTGACATACCAACTTGCTCAAAACGAAAAACACAATGAAAAACTAGAATGTGAAATTGTGGGTCTAAGAAAGGATCTTGAGAAAATGGAATTTCTCAATCTTAGATTTGATAAAGGATCAGAAAATTTAAATGAAATTATCAAAGTCCAGCGTTCTTCTCTAATAAAGACAGGTCTTGGATATACTGAAGAAGCATCTCAATCACAGAAGCCGTTAACCTCCACCAAAAGCTATCTTGATGCAGCAAAGACCAGTGAAAAATATAACAATCGTCAGCAAAGGCATAAAGCTGATCACCAGGTAAATCATACTCAATTTACTCCAAGAATGAATAGAAGCTACAACCAACCTCAGGAAAATCATACTTAATTTGCTCCAAAGATGAATATCAATAGAAACTACAATCACTAAGTTAATAAATTCAATAGTCGTAGGAAATTCTTTAATGGGAAATGTTTTTCATTTCATAATTTTGGGCACAAAGCCACTCAATGCATTGCTTATGAAACCATCATGAATAAAGAAGCATGAAATCAAAGGAATGTAACAAGAATGAAGAGAAGTTCCTATAATAACTTTTATCCTCTTGAAAATGAAATAAAATGCTCAATCTGTAACAACTTTGGTCATGAAGAATCTGAATGCAGGAGAAAATTTTGGAAAACATCTCAAAAGGAGTAAACGCCATTAAATACCAAGATATGGAGAAGGAAAGAATCTCAAATAGAAAGACATGGTATAGCCTTGCATGCAGAAGGACAAGAAAATCAGTGGTACATCGACAGTGGATGCTCCAAACACATGACAGGTGACAATGAAAAGATTCACTCATATAACCCCTTAGAAAAGGAAAAGAATGTCTCATTTGGAAATGACACTCCTGCTGTCATAAACGGTAAAGGTTCTGTTTTCTTGAAAGAAAAGGTTAAAGCTGGAAATGTTATGTATGTAGACGGTTTAAAGCATAACTTGTTGAGTGTCAGTCAAATGTGTGATCAAGGAAATGAAGTGGTGTTTCGATCAAACGAATGTGTTGTTCGTAAGGTTGATTCAGGAGAGATCGTGATCAAAGGTACAAGAACTCCAAACAACTTATACATACTCAAGTAGGATAACAACAATGCTATCTAAGCAAAAATGATGAAAACTGGCTGTGGCATAGAAGATTGGGACTTCTAAGCTTTTCTCAAATAAGAAAAGCATGTAGACTCAAGGCTACTCATGATCTTCCAGATATCAACATCCCAGAAAATAGAATATGAAAACCATGTCAAATCGGTAAGTAAACTAGAGTTCACTTCATGGAAAAAGGAGGGTCAGCTAGTAAGCCTCTTGAACTTATCCATACTGATTTATGTGGACCATCAAGGAAAAAGTCACCTCGAAGAGAATAATACTTTATTTTGTTCGTTGATGATTTTTCCAGAATGTGTTTGATAGGTGTTCTAAATCATAAATATGAAGCATTTGAAAAGTTCCAAGCGTTCAAAGCCTTGGTTGACAATGAATCAATTTGAAAAATCAAATGCCTCAGATCTGATTGAGGAGGGGAATTTACATCAGATGAATTCTCTGACTTTTGTGAACAACATGGAATAAAAAGGCAATTCTCCACCGCAAGGACTCCTTAGAAAAATGGTGTGGTAGAAAGAATGAACAGAACCGTTCAACAAATGGCTCGAGCTATGCTAGATGAATCTGGAACTCCTGCAACCTTCTGGGGTGATGTTGCATTCACTGTCGTGACTATTCTCAACAAAGAAAATGTTTGGGTAAATAGCACTCAAACTCCACATGAACTTTGTTATGGTAAGACTCCTACTGTAAAATACTTTAAAGTCTTTGGAAGCAAATGTTTTATCAAAAGGACTGATGAAAAACTTGGTAAGTTTGAACCCAGAGTAGATGTAGGTATTCTTCTTGGTTATTCTTCTAGAAGTAAAGGATATAAATGTTATAATAAAATACTTGGGAAATTTTTTGAAAGCATTGATATTGTAGTTGATGAAGCATGCAAAAATCCAAAACAGATAAAAAAAGAAGATTATGACAATGAAGAAGATGGGGATTATTTTCCCACATCAAATCAAAATGATATTGAATAAGAAACCAATGAATCACCAAAAGAAGAGATAATGGTAGAAGAAAAGACTCTGTCCATACACAGTTGATAGCACAACAACCCAGTTCTCAAAATGGTAAGTTTTGTTCGTTGGGAAACCACTTGTAATTTATAGCACCTTTTGAATTTGAATTCGACCGTTCCCCCCACTTTTGGTCCATTAATGCTCCCTTGGTAGCAGATTTTCCCAAATCTAGCCCATAAATTTCGCCTTAAATGCTCGTTGCCTGCTCCATTTGGTCTCAAACCAAGCATCACATTGTGAATAGTGAATGTATCAATCACTTTCCATCCAACCCGCATGGTAGTGTAGCTACCCCCACGCTTTCACGATCCCTATGACACCTCTCTTCTATGCGCAATCCTGTCATCGCGCAGCTCCTGGGAAGATTAGTTTATAGTTCCGCGCCTCCTTTCAGCTGCCTAGAGTGCTAAGACTGTGCCTCTTGTGGCTAGTCAGATGATCGGGCCACCTGTGTATAGCTTCAAATGACTGCCATTGACTTTTCCTGGGAAGAGTTCTCCATTTAACTTTATCAACTGCACCGCGCCACCATCTGTGATCTCCTTAATAACATACGGTCCCAACCAATGCATTCTGAGCTTCCCTGGGAATATATAAAACTTACTATCATATAGCAACACCAAATCATTCACCTTGAAGGTGCACAACTTAATATGTCAATTGTGCCAAGCCTTTTCGCGCTGCTTTTGTACCTATTGGTGGAATCCAGCCAAAAGTCATTCTTCTTCGATCTCCTCCAACTGCACGAACCTCTCCTCTAGGGCTCCGCAATCTGTCATACCTATGAGCGCTGCTATGCATAGACTAGGCATGATATACTCCATAGGCATTACAACGTCCACTCCATAGACCAGCCTAAAAGGTGTTTGTCCTGTCAGCTTCTTTCATGTTGTCTTATAAGCCCATAATACTGCAGGTACGCGTAGGTCCCAATCACTTCGTTGTGCATTTCATACCTTCGTCAGCACATTACACACCTTACTAAATGCTTCCGTGTGGATAACCCCTTGCGCGATTGTCCTTACTACGTACTGTCTATCCAACAGTAACAGCCATTTGCACATTTGTCCCCCCAACACATACTTATTGACCATACCTTTCAGCGTGAAGTTCATGTGCTTCCGCGCAGGTTGTTTTCATATGCCCGCATCCACCCAGCCAGACTTACGCATGGATCATTTTGTCCATTGTATTTTTTTGTCAATCACACCGTAGGATTCCAAAATCATGTGTGAATTATCCTTCTACATTCACGCCAATCATCAAAGCTCCCTTTGTGTGTACCCCACCACCTCGCAGGCGTAGCACTTAGTACCCAATCCAAGGCCTGGAAGCGTTGCTTTTCCAGAACCTCCATTTCAAATTTATTTAAGAAGGTATCTACCTCACTTAGGCCATCATAAGTAGGTAGGTCTCTTATTTCTATCAATACACAGTGCAGAAACCTTGTCATCATATTACAATTCAGTGTAGTTACCTCATGTAACTGATTCTACCATTGCTCTATTTCCTCGTCTAAATCCAAAGTACAGGACCTTTCGTGCTCCCATGCAACCTGTCCATCTGTGGTAGGATTCACCCAGTCTTGGTCTCGCGCTGTTATTTTATAGATGCAGTCCAAATCATCATCACTTTCATAGTTTCACATACACTCTGTATAGCGCAATCCTTCAGCAGGGTCCAAGGGTATAACTACGTGTAGAGACTTCTTTTCAAAAATCATCTTGTGCTTCTTCAGATTAATCAACCTGTTCTTGTCAATGGCCCAATCAATTCCTCAGAGCATGGGATAGGGATTATTGTCATCAACAATATCTATCACTTTGAAGTCTGCTAGCGCGCTCACTCCCTCAATATCCATAGTGATTCCCTACAATCGCCCCATGGGTATTATCTTTTGCTGGTTTGCCATTCGGAGCTGAATGGGAGAACATTGTAGCGTAGGTCACCCATTCGTTCCCATTTTTGTTTCAACAGAACATTCACATCTGATCCTAAATCCAGAATTACTTGGTCCATTTCATATTCCCCAATCTGTGTAGTTAACCTCATTTCTCTTCCCGTCCTTATTTAGTCAATTTAGCGTCCTAATTTGCTTGCATAAATTATCAACCAATGTTTGTAAGCCGATGAAGTGTGGTGCACTATATGTGCTTAGTTAACCTTTTTCCTACTTTGTTGTTTTTTATTTTATGTTTTTTTTAGGGGTTTCTATTCTTTGATGTCTAAGAATGTACAACCTAAAACTATGAGAAAATTTAAGTGAATCTAATGAATTTTAAAGGAAAGGAAATGTTCCTAAGTTAATCTAATTTCCTAAAAATAGACCAAGAACTGTTGGCTAGTTAGAACCTAATAAAAAAACAGAGCATCTATCTTATATTATCATTAGTCCTAATCCATGGATCTAATTCTTAAAACCAAGAATGAAACTGATGCAGAAGGTAGATCAGTGATTGCATTCATTAAAAATTCAACCATTCAATTTTGGAATATGATTAAATCAATCTCCTTGAAATGATTATTGGGAATATCAATGATGCAACTAAGTGAGGATCTGAAAGCAAAAAGGTAAAATCATGTAAAGCTAACTGTAAACAACTAATGTATTTTTGACTTTCTCCAACATTCAATTGTGAAGCATTACCCTCTCGAAGTGCTGTGAAAGAAATCAATTATACCTTAGTTCCTAAGTTCCTAGGGAAATAACAATGTATTGAGTTAATTCAATCACTATATGAATTAGACATTTAACCATTTAATTTAGGATCATCATCATCTTGAAATGGATTTTTAAAACATCCATTAACACAGTTAATTGACAATTCTGTTCTAAGAAAATGAATGACAAAACAATAAGAAATCTAAGCAACTGTGTATTCTTATTACTTCAATATTAATTCAGTTTGGAAACAGAGTCATTTTTCTCCACGAAATGTCTTAGAATAACAATGCTGCATAGTTGTGATTTATCGTTATGCTATTGATTAAAATCTGAAATGAAATATCATCTTAATTTAGAAAACAGCTTTGTTGAAAACAAAGTAATGGAAATTGAACTAAAAACAACAAATGAAAAACCTCCTTTAGTGCAGGGGTCGTCTACAACTGTGGCTGGAATTATAGCTAGTTAAGGATGCACTTTAAACGATCATTGGCAACACGAAATTTGTATTATGAAAAAAATGAAGTCTGAATATAGAGTATCAGCAAAAATCTTGAACTTAACACGTAATTCCTTCTAACTTCTCCTTAGTTCCATGCATCTAATATAGAAAGGGAAATAACATAACTATTTATGAGATAAACTTGCTACATGTGGCTAATTCAAATTAGATTTGCAAAAGAACTGTTAGACTCTTGATTAGCTATGAAAGAGCAAATCATACTTTCGTATAATGTACTTTGACTCCATATTTGACCATGACCTTAGGCTTGCTTTTCCATTGATCTGGACCGAGTGAATATGATAGAATCCATGTGGAGATGATTCTAGAAATGCCCATGTGGCCCAATTATTCATTTGACACCTAAAACCTGCCAAACCATGAGAGTAGCTATGAAATCCACGATTAGATGCATAATAGGTTGCATTCTGTAGCTAATTTGCAAATATCTATTCAAATAGCAAGAACATGAAAATATAATATGGTGATCATTTTAATGCTTTGCTTAAGACAAAACCTAGCATTTATCATTGATTGGGTCTGTAGTCTTATGAGAAAGTGAGTGAAAAAGGTGAGAAAAAATGTTAAGGAGAGGGTAATTATGAGGTTCAACATTACCCCACTACAAAATCATTGCATGTCCTCATGCAATTTGCTAAAAATGTGAGTTCTTCCTCCCTACTGCATTTGCTCAGACACCTCTGCTAGTACATCCAATTTCCTTATTTTGTTCTTCTTTGAAGTGACTATCATTCTGGGCTTTCTCATAAGAATCTTGTACTTAAGGTTAATGATTTCTCTATTCAAAATCTTATTCTTTCTTTTCAATTTCCTATTTTTCTTATACCACAGTCCTAGATGCAGAATGGTATTATCGTGAATTTCCTTGTCCAATTTATTTTGTTCCTTCAAGGTCTCATTCTCTTGTTTGATATGTCTGTTCAATATCTCTAATTCATAAATTTCCTATTTGAGAGCATCAATTAGAGGTTCTTGTGGATTGACAGAAGGTTCTGGGTTCATTGAGGCACTTCTCTTCTCCAGTGATTCTATATAGTCATATATTTGTTGCTGCACTGGGTCTATGCCTGGAGATCTTCTACTTGGGCTACCTTCAAAATGATGAACAAGAGAATTTTGAGGACTGTGTGCAGAAGACATGTTAACATGATATGGTTCTGGGGTTTTCTCATCTAACTTTATAAACTCTTTTCTTTTTTATGATGTTTTCTTTACTAAACCTTGGAGTATAGAGCTCCTTCTAAGTTGTGGAGGACTTACATTCTCCTCATTTGTGACCTTTTTGTCCTTTCTTATCTTCCCTCTTGCCTTGATTTGCTTCCTGATTTCTATCAGTTCTTCATAGATTAACTTTTCATCATCTTTCTACAATGAAGACTCAGGTCTGTTTTCAATAGTTATACCAGTCTTCTTTCTTCTACTTCTTCTGACACTATCTTCTTTAGGTGACTTTGGTGCTTCTTGGAAATGGTTTCTAATATGGAAATTCTCCTAGGTATCTCCTTTTTTTTTTTAAATGAAACTCAATCAATATCTTTATCAGCCCAAGATGATACATGGTTGTATCTATGAACCGTATTCTCTTTTGCACATTTGAAGCCATCCTTCATTAACTATTTAGCAGGAAGAAAGGAAGATTGATTTCTCAATTTTCTAAGAAATTCATTAGTAAATGGATATTGTAGACATAAATGAAACCAAACCTCCCCTCACAAGTGATAAATTTCTATAAAACCAAGAGCATGTTCCTCCACTTACTTTTAAGAGCTGAAATGGGAATACCTTTTCTAAAAATAGAAACATCCATACCTGGGTTTTTGAGTATTACTTTCCATGATTAATTGTGCAACTCCTTGTTCTTGAACCATCTTTCACCATGCCTTGGAAGTTCTGTAGCCTTGGTCATGAATGACTCAGTCATTGCAAATTTGATATCTCCAATTTCTACCTCTGTGCCATCAAAAGATTGAGCAAAGGATTTTGTAATCTCCTTATGAAAACCATCAAATTTCTCGAAGAATTTAAACCATCCACCTTTCTGCAAAATTTCTTTGAGCTGTGGATATCTTTCCATGTACTTTTCTCCTATCGATTCTAATTTGACAATTAGCCACATGCCTTCTACTACGCAGAGTTCTCAACCTTCAGAATTATCCTTCCTGGTTTTATGAAATGAATTGGATGCGAATATGTTGAAAGGGACTGCAGGTTTGTATGAAATAAATAAATGGTAGGGGTTCTGGAGAAATGTAGACAAGTATGTCATGTCGTAGTCATGATCGTTAATAATCAACGAGGTAGTTAATTATGGACTGTTATGTGACAAAATATGGAGGATGTGGTGGATATGTAGTATGATGGAGATTGCAATCAAATCAAATGATGATTCTTCAAGGAAACATATGAATATCCATATGATATATGCTTTATGTTTTAACCTTGCTATTTAAAATAAAAAATTTCACTTTACCTCATAGAAATTAACCTTTTCATTTTCTCTCCCTTTTAGCATATTGGTCTTCAAAACAAAGATTCTTCAATTTCCTGCAATCATCATTTGTTTGTAAGCTATATAATTATGCAAGAGCTGCTGAATGAGATATGGATGCAAAATCAAATTAGCTGTAGAATGGAATCAGCTATGGAGCATGAAAAAAAATGAAGTATGGCTATGGAAAATGAATGTGAAATGAAATGGAAATGGAATATGACAGCGAAATGGAGTGAAAGTGGAGTGAGATGGAATGAAACTATAAAATAAAATGAAAATGGGGTGAGATGGAATGAGACTGTAAAATAAAATGAATTTGTAGATTATGAACTGCAAATGAATGTAGCTTTATGTCACTAGTTATTACAGAAAGGAAATGGAAAATATACGATGTCAGAAATCTCTAATTTTCACCCTGTATTTTCTGTATAAGTATGCCAATTAATGATTGGTTTTCATACTTATATATTTTATTATTATTATTATTATTATTATTTTTATGTTTTTTTTTTATGATATCTATATATATATATATATATATATATATATATATATATATATATATATATATATACAGGAAAAATAAAAGCTAAGTTAGTGGAGAAGAAGAATTCTTCTTCACCAACTTCATTTGAGTGTTATCTTTGATATTTTGAATTCTAGACAAAAAATCAGCAACTGTGTTTTTTTTCGAGGTCTATCTAGAACAATGATGTTGATTTCTTGTAGGAGTAATAACCATCTTGTAACTCTGCCATTAGTAATAGGTTTATTCATTAAGTATCTAATTGCAGAGTTATTTGTATGAACAAAGGTTTCATAGCCTGTTATGTAATGTCTGAACTTGTTGATAGCATGAACAACAACTAAGAATTCCTTTTTAGTTATAGTGTAATTTAACTCAGTGGGAGTCAAATTCTTGCTTGTGTAATAGATGGCATAGGGGATAAAATATTTTTGTACTAATATAGCTCCTAGAGCTGTATCTAAAGCATCTGTTGAAATGTGAAAAGGTAGTTTCCATTTTGGACCTGTTAAGATGGGTGCTTAAGAAATTTTTGATTTTAAAGTCTCAAATGCCAACTCGAAGTTTGGATTCCAATTGAATTCACAATCTTTGGTGAGTAATTCGAAGAGTGGGGATGCTAGTTTAGTGAAATTTTCTATAAACCTTCTATAGTATCTTGTGAATCATAGAAAACTTCTAACATCCTTTTGACAACTTGGAATTGATAGTTTAGAGATGACTTCAACTTTAGATTTATCAACTTTAATTCCATCTCCTGAAATGTGATGTCCTAAAACAATCCCTTCTGTAAACATCATAAAACATTTTTCATTGCTTAGTGAAAGGTTTGCTTCCATACATTTTTTAAGAACTTTTTCCAAATTTTCTAAAGCTTCTTGAAATGCATTCCCATAAATTGTAAAGTCATCCATATACACCTCTACACAATCATGTATTAGATTAGAAAAAGTTCCTAGTACTACTCTTTGGAATGTTCTAGGTGCATTGCACAATCCAAAAGGAAGTACTCGGTAGGCATAACTTCCCAATGGATATGTGAATGTGGTTTTATCTTGATCTTTAGGTGCTACTTGAATTTGATTGTAACCAATAAAACCATCTAAAAATTAGAAATACTTCTTACATGCTAATGTATCTAACACTTGATCTATAAAGGGCAAAGGAAAATGATATTTTAGGGTATATTTATTCAATTCTCGATAATCAATACATACCCTCCATTTACCATTCTTTTTAGGCACAATCACTAGAGGAGAAACCCACTAGCTGTCTGAAATTGGGTAAATGAAGTTTACATTCAACAATTTTTGCAACTCCTCTTTCACAATTTCCCTAAGATTTGGATTCATCCTTCTTTGAGGTTGTCTGATAGATTTACAATTTTCCTCTATGTAGATGTGATGTATACAAGTCTTAGGACTAATTCCTTTCATGTTAGTGTATTCCCATGCATATGCAGAAGAATGTTGTTGTAATTTTTTGATTAGCTTTTCCTGTTGTAATTTTTCCAAGTTATTGTTTATGTTCAATGTTTTCCCTGGAAAGATTTCAATTGTAGAGCTACCAAATTTTTTGATAGAATAAAGAGACATCTGCCTAGATGACAAGTATTCAATATTGGATTTTTCTTGAAATTGATCATGTTCATATTTTGGAGATGATTCAAAATTTTCCATTATATTTAAGATTTGACTATCTTCACTAATGGTTGAAATAGTAAAAAGAGGCTGAATATCATTTTCATCATCAATCCATTCTTTGTCATCTATCTATGTGATTTTTCTTGCTGGAGGATATAGAGTGAATTTCTTAATTGAGTTACCATCAGAGATATACATATCACTAGATCTATAGCTAATGAAAGCATCAATTGTAGCCATCCAAGGTCTTCCTAATATAAGTGGATGTCCTCCTAGATTGTTCTTAGGGGTTAAGATCATAAAATCAACATGGTACTCCCAAGAGTCTAAGGACACTGAAATATCTTCTAACACACCATCTAGTTTGATTATAGATCTATCTGCCAATTACAGTAATGTAGGTGTATAAAGAATATTGGGAAGCTTGAGATGTTCCATGGTTTGTTTGCTCATGATGTTTATTGTTGCTCCTAAATCAATCAACGTATTCGGAATTTCAACTCCATTGATATGTGTTTTTACAACTGGACTTCCTGGATCTACATATTTTTGTATGCCAATTTTTCCCATCATTATGGATGTTATTTTCCTGCCAGCTGAATTCTTTTTATTTCTTTTGTTTTTCTTCCTGGTTTCTTCATGCTTAACTCCTTTATTGTTTTAGCTAAAATTTGAATCTCCTTAATGGCTTGTAATAAAGGGATTTTGATATAGAAATTTTTCAATTCGTCTTGAAAATCATAATTAGGCAACATAATATGATTTTCTACCCCTCTATCAATTTGTAATTTTTCAGGAAAATGAGGTGTAGAAGTAGATATGGGTGGTTGCTCTATGATAGGAGTTGCGTTTATTGGTTCTTTCTCTTTTTCTTTTTCAGTATTCTGGTTTTGAAGAGATGTTCCTTCAAAAATTTTATTTGGCTGTAGAGAATCTTCCTCAAAATTGTCTTGCTTTTGAATAACTATAGAAGGCTTTTTATTTTCTAATATCCTACCAGATCTTAGTTGGACATCATTGAGATCTAGAGGAGTGATCATATAAGTTGGAAATTGTTGTCCTTCCACCATATAGGTATTCTAAGGATTTTTATTGTTGGGGTTTGGTAATGGTTGGGCAGGTAACTGATTTGGTCTATGTGGGAATGGAAATGAAAGTTGAGGATTTTGGTTTTGAAGTTGGGGCTGTTGATTTTGTTGAGGAATTTGTTGGGGAGGATAGTTTGGATATGATAGAGGATATTGATAGTATTGAGAGAATATTTCATAGGGATTTTGTATTCCTTGAGCACAAGGTTGATATTTATATTGAGATTGAGGCTGAGGTTGTTGCCAAGAATTCCAATTTGGTGGGGGATGAATATACATTTTGTTGTTAAAACCCTGGTTTTGTGGCCCCTGCCAAAGTCTTCTAGAGACAAAGCAAAGAGATTCTATTGAATTTGAAATTGTTTCCTCTTAGAAAACAACCTCAAGACTAGGAATTGAAGGACAACTGTTGGTCTCATTGTTTTCTAAACAAATCACACAAGTCTCTATGATTTTTGCATCCAAAGGGCATTCTCTTAAAGCATGCTTCTTTCTGCATTTCAGACATAAAATAGCTAAAGCATCAATCTCGACTTTCTTCTTGTTTTGTAACTTAAGGGTGTCTATCTGTTCACTAAGGCTCCCTAGAATATCTGTTTTAATTTCATCAAGCATGTTTCCAATATCTGCCCTACTCACTGATCCAGATGCAGATTTATTCACTCTAGCAAGAGAAGGATCTCTTGGACCTTTCCCAGTTTTGGATTTTCCTCTTGAGAGATGAACACATAATTATCCAATGTCATTTAATCAGAGTTGAGAGGTATCTCCCTTCCTCATCATGTTAAGGATGTCTATCCACTCATCTCTAATGGATTTTAATAAAAGAGATTTTAAAGTATCTTGATCTAAGTTATCCATTTTTGCTCTTTTTAAGTTATAGTTGAATATTTCAACTAAATCCTCCAAATTTTCATCCTCTCTTTGCATCATTTTAAACACTTCATCTTGGTGATTGATAGGCATGCAATAATCCAAATACCTGTCCAAAAATGCCCTCTTCATGTCACTCCATGTTCTAATAGACTAAGTGACCAATCCCATGAACCATTTTAAAGTAGTGCCTTTCAATGTTGAAGGAAAAAATTTAAGTTTTTGAGAGTCTTGTAAATAATCATAAGTTCTACACAAGCCTTCAAATTCAAATAAAAAGGTTCCAGGATCTTCACTTTTTAATCCATGAAAATTTAGGACAAAAGGTGAGATATTTTTCATTGTGGCATATGTTTCTTCATCAACTATAGGGAATCCAAAAGAACTATCAACTTCCCTATTTCCTCTACCTTCTCCATCATTTCCTCTACCTCTTCCTCCTCCAAATAGTGCAAATTCTCCATTCATAACTCGCTCTCCTTCTTTTTCTCTTCCTGCCATTATAGATTCTTCAGAGTTAATATTAGATTCAACCTGCAAGGTTAATTGCTCTTCCTCTAGTTCCTCTACCAATGGTATGTGGAAGAAAGGTTCTACTTCTCCCTCTCCACTAGGAATTTCTAATTCTTCAGCTAAAATATGTTCCCCTGTAGAGGTGAAAAAGGCTACACCTTTTGTTGGAGATCCAAGATTTTATTCCTCTAGGATTGCCTCAGTAGATGAAGTAGGAGATCCTCTTAATTGGATTTCTGACCTTAGAACTTTAGGAAGTCTATGGCTAGTGAAATGTGGAATATGAGTTTGAGATGGAGGTGTATCTCTTCTTAGTCTTGGTGGAGTAAGTGGTGTTGTAGGAATTAAAGTCCTACCTCTAGCTATGAATCTACCCCTAGAGTCTCTTTCTTTACACATCATTTTTTAGATGTAAGAGATGAGGTTACCTAATTACACTTCCCCGACAACGACAACAAAATGTTTACTCAATTTAGTGTCCTAAATTTCTTGCATAAATTATCAACCGAGGTTTGTAAGATGATGAAGTGTGGTGCACTATATGTGCTTAGTTAACCTTTTTCTTAATTTGTTGTTTTGTATTTTATGTTGTTTTTGGGGGGTTTCTGTTCTTTGATGTCTAAGAATGTACAACCTGAAACCATGAGAAAATTTAAGTGAATCTAATGAAATTTAAAGGAAATGAAATGTTCCTAAGTTAATATAATTTCTTAAAAATGGACCAAGAATTGTTGGCTAGTTAGAACCTAATAAAAAAATAGAGCATCTATCTTATCTTATCATTAGTCCTAATCCATGGATCTAATTCTTAAAACCAAGAATGAAATTGATGCAGAAGGTAACTCAGTAATTGCATTCATTAAATATTCAACCATTCAATTTTGGAATATGATTAAATAAATCTCCTTGAAATGATTATTGGGAATATCAATGATGCAACTAAGTGAGGATCTGAAAGCAAAAAGGTAAAAGCATGTAAAACTAACTGTAAACAACTAATGTATTTTTGACTTTCTCCAACATTCAAATGTGAAGCATTACCCTGTTGAAGTACTGTGCAAGAAATCAATTATACCTTAGTTCCTAAGGTCCTAGGGAAATAACAATGTACTGAGTAAATTCAATCACTACATGAATTAGACATTTAACCATTTAGTCTAGGATCATCATCATCTTGAAATGGCTTTTGAAAACATCCATTAACATAGTTAATTGAAAATTATATTCTAAGAAAATTAATGACAATACAGTAAGAAAACTAAGCAACTATGTATTCTTATTACTTCAATCTTAATTTAGTTTGGAAACAGAGTCGTTTTTCTCCATGAAATGTATTAGAAGAACAAGGCTGCACAGTTGTTATTTATCATTATGCTATTGATTAAAAACTGAAATGAAATATCATCCTAATTTAGAAAACAGATTTGCTGAAAACAGAGTAATGGAAATTGAACTAAAAATAACAAATGAAAAACCTCCTTCAGTGCAGGGGCCCTCTGCAACTGACGTGGTTGGAATGCTAGCTAGTTAAGGATGCACTTTAAATGATCATTGGCAACACGAAATTTGTATTATGAAAAAAATGAAGTCTGAATACAGAGTATCAGCAAAAAGCCTGAACTTAACACATAATTCCTACTAACTTCTCCTTGGTTGCATGCAACTGATATTTAAAGGAAAATAACATAATTTTTTATGAGATAAACTTGCTACAGGTGGCTAATTCGAATTAAATTTAACATGACTGTTTATGAGATAAACTTGCTACAGGTGGCTAATTCAAATTAGATTTGCAATAGAACTGTTAGACTCTTGATTACCTACGAAAGAGAAAATCAAGAGTCCTACTACTTTCAGATAATGTACTTTGACTCCATAGTTGACCATGACCTTAGGCTTACTTTTCTGTCGATCTGGACCGAGCGAATAAGATAGAATCCATGTGGAGATGATTCTACAAATTCCCATGTGGTCCAATTCTTGATTTGACACCTGGAACCTGCCAAAACATGAGAGTAGCTACGGAATGCACAGTTAGATGCGAAATAGGCTGTGTTCAGTAGCTAATTTGCAAAAATATTTTCAAATAGCAAGAACATGAAAATATAATATGGCGACCACTTTAATTTTTTCCTTAAGACAAAACCTAGCATTTATCATTGATTGGGTTTGTAATATTATGAGAAAGTGAGGGAAAAAGGTGAGAAAAAATGTTAAGGAGAGGGTAATTCTGAGGTTCAACAATCCTCGTCTTATGCTTTCCAATCTTCCGAACTATGCGCAGTTCTCTTGGCATGGTCCCAATGCATCTATTAATGAGTTCTTGTAGTTCTTTTATAGCTTTACTGTTGCGCAGTAACTTCATGCATGTTTCTAGGAATTTTGTGAGCATAGATGGGTCCATCTCCAGCTCCGGTCTATATTTTCTTCCTGAAGTGGAGGCATCAACGAAGCTTTTCTTAGCTTCCATGAAGGTTTCCTGAGTGTGATCCAAATCAAACTCTGCTTCTTTCACCAAAGCTTTGTGAACGAAGTACTATCTTCTCGTTGTTTTCCTTTGTCATCTCCCATCGTGATTCCACTTTGGAGCACAATGTTCACATTTGGATCTTCCTCGCATGGCTCAGACCTCATCATCTGTAGGTTTTGAGTCAGGGGAGGTGGTAACGCTCCTTTATCATGTATCCTAACTATCAGCGTAGGACAATATTCCGTGTCATGATCAAACAAGGTGCAATATAAACAAGAGGACCGTGTTGGATTCGTACAATCTTGGGCATAATGTCCTGGCCCTTTGCAATTGTAGCATATCAACTGACTGCAACCTCTTCCAGGTCCTCCTCCGCCCCGGCCTCATCTGCACCTCTAAAATCCTATTCGCGCTGTTACCACCCAATAATTTCCCAAGGTTAAAGAAGCAGATCGTCGAGGTAACCACTAACCACTTTTAGGCTTAGGCTCTAGCCAACCTAAGTCCAGAGAGGTCTCTCTCTTTATGATTTAGCTTGTTTGCTGGGATTTTAGGCTAGTTCTTAAATTTTAGGTAATTTGTATTAAAGGCTGGATGGTGGAATCCTTAAAACAGATGGGTGGATTTATGTCTCTGGACCATTGGGCTATGGAGTCAAAGAAGGGCAGCAGAATTGGAATTAACTCACTAAAGGGAGTGTTCAAAGGGCGAGATAGCAGAGTGAAGTACATATCTTTGGGCTGGATGGTTGAAGTGATCCTAACCCGGGTGAGAGAGCACTTAAGAATTCTCAAACTAGGATTAAAATGAGGAACAGAGGATAATCATAAGCAAAGGGCAATTAAGAATCCTTTACTATAGATCAGAGGGAGACTACCTAAAATAAGGAGCAATCAAGAATTCCTTAACTTAGATAATTAGCAGAAAACATTAAAATGAATAATAGTTAAAACAAAGTGGAATGAAGCAAATTTTGAGATATCATTACATATTATAGCATTCAGATTTCAGATACATTAAAGATTGCGGAAAAACTTTTAAAGAAAGATAACAAAACAAGGGAAAATACTTGTCTGTACTTCGCACTACACATGAATCCAGTGAAATGTCTTATCTTTATTCATCAATCCAACTTGTCGGCTCAGTCAATGATCCAGTAGTCTTTCGATCAAGAATTCTATATAAATGTCTAAGAATCCACCCAAAATACTTCAAATGAAGAAGTATTTATACCAATTCTAAACTGAAATATCTTGAAAAAATATCAAGATTGGTTTTACAAATATCTCAATCTGTTTTACATTAATAGAACTTAAATAAAGGACAATAAAAAATAATGAATCTATTTGGCACTATATTTATGTATTTATGGTGACAAAGAAGAGAAATTCGAATTTGATAGCAACTCTTAATTGATGATAAGGCTTCCAAGTCATTAACTACCTCCTTCCTTTGTGTGTTCTACCCCAGAAATTCTGCAAAATTAGGGTCCAGTGATACCTTTTTATATCTCAATCCAGGATATATATGTAAAATGTGAAAGGGGTTATTGTAGATAAGTATGTTATTGAGATAAACCTCTCTTAGTTTCCCAAAATTCAACTCCAGCTGTTCATAATATTCTTTGCAAAAATATGTCAAAAAAAAAGACTTTGCACAATCCGAAAAATAGGCTATGAAGATTTTCATTTATCTCCTTTTCTGTCATACATGTGTAAAACGTGAGATAGGTTTTTTTATATTGGCCTTTTAGGACACAAACCTCCTCTAGTTTCTAAAAATGCATCTTTTGTTGGCCACAATAGTTTCTGTAACATTATGACTTAAACAAGAAATTTCTGGAAAATGTACCATTCATGCTGTGATTTCATCTTTTTTCACTTTGATTTTTCAACCTGATACACTTTTACTGATACTCTTTCATCTGATACACTTTTACTTTGATGACCCATCAATATCCTTTACTGTGTTTTTACTTTTACTGTACATTTTAACTTTTTACTGTGTATTTCAATAGTAAATCATTTAGTTTTTTATATGTATCAACATATGGTAATGGATATTGATCAACTTTCTATATGTTTGATCTATTTGTCTTTTGACTATATGCTCTCTCTAGTTCCTTTGTTTTGACAGTCAATGTCTCTGTGTGAATGATTTCTTTCTCTGTTCTGTGTATAACTTTTTTCTTCTTAAGAATGAAGGTTTTTAAATAGATTTCCTTATGAGTCTTGGAGTAAACAAGTTTTGTGAATAGTATCAAAACTATTTATTCAAGCTCTGGTCTTCTGCTAATTACCTGCAAGATACAACAATTTATTAATAAAACACAGGTCTATGAGGAGGTGACCAGAGGCCGTATTAAAACTAGGAAGAACTATGGACAGAGTCCGGAAAGTGTTTGGGAGGGAATTCATGGTGAAATCATGTCTCATAGGCTTAGGGTGGCGCCGGAAGGGTTTGATAGGTTTCGCTGTGTAACTAAGTAAAAGGCATGAAAATGAGGGTTTTTAAGGTTTTAATAGGTAATGGGTAAATTGGCGCGAAATTTTATATTATGAACAGTAGGTGGTTTATAAGGTTGAGAGGGGAGGCGATTTCCCAGGCCATCGCACCGCTTTTGTGGCGAAGGCAGTATTGAGGAAGGGTCACCCAATCTACCTCCATGCCTAACATGTAGGATTTGGGGTTCGGGGGAAAAACTGCTTTATCAAGAAGTTAATGATCGGCCATTGGGTGCGGCTGATATGGTTGTGCGCCATTTGATTTGGGCGCAGATGATCAGACGGTAGTCGTGTGGTAGACTAGCGCGGAGGAAATGGACAGAGTTTTTTTTGGGGGGGGAGGGGCTTTAATTATGGCAGATTGTGATTATTGGGGGGTTAATCATGGGGTTAGGGGATTGGATGGGTTTTAATGAAGGTTTAACTTAACTTCGCAAAGAATTGATGGGTTAAGTGGGTTCATCAAGGGGAATAGAATAAAACTATGGTTTATAGTTAAACTATGGGTGGGGATCATACATAGGGATTTATTTATATAAGAGAAACAGGGGATTATGGGAGTTATATAATTAAATTAGAAATTAATATGAAATGAAGTGAGCGGAGATGAAAATAGTATTAAGTGTAATATAATATTTGTACATTTCCTTTACATACACTTAACTTAAGATAAAATATTTGTTGGTTTTTGAATGAAATGGGTTTTAACATGGTATTTCTCAATTTTCATAGGCTAATAGAGTTTAACCATAGGAAAAAGAGTTTTATTAGGGAAATGAAGGGGGATGAATTTTACGAAGGCAATTCTAACACTTGATTTCCATAAGTCATTCAGCCGAGGGTTTGGACCCAACAAAAGTCAGAGAAATGCTCTGAGACTCTTTGACTTAAAGGATTAAATGTATTAGAACATGCTTGTGGATAGGAAATTAGTAAGTATAGGGGAAAAAATGACTGAGGGGGAGTTAATTAAATTAACTTGTAAACCTTTTCTTTTTCCTTCATAATTGATCATACATATTAGCACATATGTGTCTAAGCATGATGCATGTGTTTTGATCCAATCGACTTTACACTTTTAGCAACCTTTCTTCTACTTTCCCATTACTTACCCTACCATTTTTTCTTCATTTTATGTGGGTGCATTTAGGCTACCAAACTCTTATTTTATCCTTTCTTTTATAAAACAAACTATATATTTCTAAGCTTATATCATCCAAGGGCTCAGATTAAGCTTATGAGCTCCTTTTATTTTTTGACCTATCTATGATCTTCCAATATTAAACTGTTTGGTCAGATTTTATTCTCTAACTATAAACATAAAAATAAAATCATGAAATAACCAAGATTAAACAGTTTGATTACCATGGACTGTGGCATGAATAACAAGTTGAACATAATCATTATTATGCATCAAGTAAATAGTAGTGGCATTTAGACTTGCACACTTTCATGGTCTCTTTTTGTTTTCGAGGTTCACATATTTTCATTTTTTGACCTTCTCTTATTCTTTTGTCCTTTGATTTTTCTTTTAGGACATACCCTCTTTACATTTTGTAATTTTTTAATATGGAAAACATTTTCAGAAAGCAAAGGTATGTACAATATTACAAGGCTTAACCTTAGTCATTCAAAATTATGACTCCTATTAGTATAGGAACCTAACACGCGACAATCTTGCATTCTGGTCTAGGGGCTGCGTTACGGCCTGAACTCTGTAGGTGGGAGTTCTATCCATCATCAACTCATAGCTTCTACAAGTGGGATCATCGTGTCCCACTGACCTACTAAAGTTACAGAACAATTGCTGCGAATTTTGTGTATACTTTTGTAACAAATGGCAGTTGTCCATAGCGTGTTTTCCTCCTATTTGACAAATCGTGCACCACAAAACAGGTGTCGTGCTAGGTCATGCTTATTCTTTTGGCCTCAACGACATTGGTCCTCCTCCCACGAGATAATTTGCGAACATGGGGCAGTGGTCCTTTTCATGACCCTAACCCTTTCATTTTACGCACCACACTTCTTCGCACACTTTTGGTCGAACTGTCCTGTCCTGTTTCAGACTCTGCATCTCCAAACATAAATTCTTCAGTTGTCCATGGATTTGCTAAACTCCTAAATTAGGATCCTGCATCGGGGTCTCATGCAGCCTCATCACGATCTCTAAGTCCTTTGCTTGAGTCATCAACTTCTGCTGTGATAGTGCACTCCTTAAATGTGGCGTCAACAATGCTACAAACCATTCCTGATGTTGTCCATCCGTCAGATTCATATTAGCTTTGTGAATTGTACACTTCAACCTCTGATCCAACTCCCAAGGAGTCTCTCTTGGTAGCATCATTATCTCTTTGAATCCAATGATCGACTGTGCTTCAGACTTCAGTCTACTAAATTCTCTGTTTAGTGTTGCTTGAATATCTATAATTCCCGCATTTGAATTATCATTGGAGTGCTTAATATACCAGGTTAGCACGCGGTCCTGTAGGGCACTAAACAGTGTCTCTTTCTTTATATTGTCATTTGTAACTCCTTGCACTTCCCATACAGATCTTACAACGAACCAAAATTGATCCGGATCCTGATTTCCCACTCCCTTGAACACAGGCAACTTTATCGTGCTTGCCATATTGAATTGCGGTGGTGGTCGAGGCAGTATAGGTGAAGGTGGGGGTGAAGGTGATGAAGTTGGTGGTGGTGGGGGTGGGGGTGGTATTCACATAATTATTTTTGTTATCAAATGGATCACACTTCGTGGAGAGACCTTTGTGAGCTCTTCCTCGTCCCCTCGTGGAGGTGAAATCAAGGGGTTGTTTTCTGGTCCCTTATTTCCTTCATTCTTGTAAGTTTTTCCACTTCGCGTAGCCCTGAACATCCATGTAATTGCATAACCATCTTTTCGCACAGTAAAATTTTAATCCAAGTATCTAGAGACTTTACATACTTACCTCACGATCCTTTGAGAAAGCATCACTCTACCTCGCTATAGCTGACTAAGGTATCTACAACGAACTCAGTAATGAATCCTCCTATAATCTGATCGAGCCAATGATCAACGGAGTAGGTGATCTTATCCTCTAATGCTTTCAATCTTTGCATTAACTCTGGGGTCAACACAATAGGACCGTTGAGCTTCCACCTTCCTTGGCTATCTGCTAGCTTCACGATTCACTCGTAAAGCTTAGTAGGGAAAGGCGTGAAGAATATTTCGTGGATCTCTGTGTACAGGTAGCAGTCTAACCACTCTTCTTTTTTTAGTTGTGGGTTCCTGTTCTCTTGCGTCATAAACTCGTGAATTCTTCTGTCCAACGAGCCTTGAATTTCCTTCTTAGTTGGATTCCAATGATATGACATCAGACATCTCTATGCAGATTTTGATCCCAGAAACAGAACCATTTGTTGGCTTGATGGGGCCCAGCCTAGGTTCGATGTTATTTAGCCAAAAAAATCCCTACACTACTGGCCCTTTTGGCATCAGCCCATGGAGCGCGGACTGAAGTCTCACTCGAAGCAGTATGGGGGATGCTGGAACCAAGTTTCCACACTCTTGAGATGTCTGAGGTGTCGATTTAGTCCTACTGTGCCTACCTTCGTGCAGGTCACTTTGCGCACTATTATGACTTGCGATACCTTCACAATATGTTATAATTGTCCTTCACACATCCCTAACCAGGGTCTGAGGTGATTTCACGCTGATATGGCAGCGATCTATGCTATTTCCCCAAGTTATACCGTGTATATTACTTATCTTCTTATAGATGTTAGTTAACTTCACGTAAACAGATACTTTATCTCACACTTACTTAATCAACAAAATCATATATGTTTGTGCATCATATAAACAACAGAGATGAAATTTATACCCAATACCTTCAATGTAGAAAACAATAAATAAATACACAAGAATGGTATAAAACTTCTCTTTATTAATGCTTCACCAGTTGTAGATTCAACTTGCCCTGCGCACTCAACTACAGGGGTCCGTGCACTCAGCTGCAGACTACTAGGCCTCTACACACTCAGTTGCAGAGCTTTCTCCTACACTATGACCCAAAGACTCCACTTTTCCCTTAGCTCTTCTGTTGTGCTTCTATTCCATGATCATTCAATTCTCTTGATTTCTTTTCAAATTAGAGCCTCGCTCTATTTATACAATCCCATGGTACGCGGACCATGGGTAGATCTCTCTAGCCGAAATTACATTACAAAAGTAAGGGCAGACAACCCTATGACTCATTTACAAGCTATGCTCTCTGCATCCACAAAATGAGGAGTCTTTACATCAAAGATACAATTTATGACCAAAATCTAGCTGTAAGCCCCAAAATATTCCTTGGGGGATCCCTTGCCCAACATCCAGCACATCGCCACTAGAAGTTTCTAGACATGAAACTCTGTTTCCTTTTATAAAAATAGTCTAGAAGTAGACTGGAGCAGGTATTAGGCTAACAGTAGCACCGATCGACATAGGTCACAGTGTAAAACTCTACCATTAGCGCAGGTGAGACACTAGGAAAGAGTTCTAATCTTAAAAACTGGGTTTTAAGAATGATTCTCTAGAAATGTTCTAAAGGGAGTGGGGGCTACTTTATTCAAACTTCATGGTTCAGGATGATGGTGTCTAGACATGGTTCGGGATCTGATACTCACTACTAGGGTTCTTCAGGATCAGGAACGGGGAGTGATAGGAGAGTGAAAAATTACTGTGTAACACACCTCCACCACATTTGACAGGTTCTCCAAACACTACGACAACACAAGATGTGTGCCAATTTGCATAAATGCAATTTTCGCATGACCCAAGTTCAATATCTGGGATACATTAGTGATGAATGGGGGATGCATGTGGATCTAGCTAAGATCCAAGTCATTCGGGATTGCCCAGCCCCAGCAACCCTGACGAAGCTCCACAACTTTCTGGGTCTTGCCAATTTCTACTGCAGGTTCGTGTCGGAGTTCTCTCATATCACTTGGCTTTTGATTCAAGTCACTAAAGGAGGAGTGAAAGCACAATTATTTTTTTCTGGATCTCAATAGAAGGCATTCATAGAGTTGAACCATCACCTCTACTTTGTACTAGTGCTCACATTACTGGACTTACAACAACCATTTGAGATCGAGATAGATGCTTCTGACTATGCTATTGGGGCAATCCTTACTCAATGATGGCATCGAGTGGCATATCACAGTGAGACACTTTCAGACACATTCCGGAAGTATCCCACTTATGACAAAGATATGTATTCCATTGTGCAGGCCCACTGATAATGGAAGCATTACATTTTGGGGAAGGAAATAATCCACACAGACTACCAACCCCTATAGTTCATACAAATGCAAGGGAATTTGTAGAATGATCGCCATCAGAAGTGGTCCACATACTTGCAACAATTCCATTTGAATATCATGTACAAGAAGGGTGACACAAATAGTGTTGTAGACTGCCTCATCCGATCCCTGATCATGGCATTAACCACCGTGCTCAACTATTGTGGGAACGAGACTTTTGATTAGCCACTTCTCTACAAAAACAACCCAAAATTCGACCACACATACCATACGCTCTTGGAGGGTCAACAAGTTCCATATTTTCACCTCCAAGATACTCCATTATGCCTCCTGGGATACTCTATTATGTGAAGATGATTTTGGAAGCGCACTACAGTCGGGCCACTGGGCATTTCGGGGTCGAGAAAACGGTGGTAGTACTGGAGAAGTATTTATATTGGCTGAATCCTCGACATGATGTCAGGAATTACATCAGATCCTGCACTGCCTGCGCCATTGCCGAACTGACCATCAAGAATCAAGGTCTCTATACTCATCTGCCTGCCCCTAATCAACCTTAGGAATCCATCTCCATGGATTACATGTCAGGCCTTCCTTCTACTAAGCATGGCAATGACTTTTTTGTGTGGTTGTCAATAGATTCTCGAAGATGGCCATTATGGTGGCCTGCAAGAAGAGTATCATAGCAGATTCCACTGCTAAAATATTCTTTCAACGAGTGTGGGTACACTTCGGGATCCCATAGTCTATCGTCTTAGATCGGGATAATAAGTTCCTCAGTACATTTTGGTCGAGTCTCTGGTTGATGTTGGACACCAAGCTCACTAAGTTCACAAATTTCCATCCTCAAACTAATGGCCATACATAGGTCGTCAACAGGATGATCGTACACATTTTTCACATGTACAACTCAAAGCATGCACGTACATGGGATGAGAACCTCCCCTATTTCTAGCATAGCCACAATCGGGTTCTCCACTGCTTGACTAACCATAGCCCTTTTCAGGTGGGCTTGGGATTCTAGCCACTATGTCCCATTGATGTGGCCATACCATTTACAACGACTCGGGCAATTCCAGCTCATGTCTAGTCCAAAGTCGACAAGAAAAATAGCTTCATTGAGCACACTCAACACATATGCCAATAATTCCATGACATATTGGACAAAGCTAATGCTAAGTACAGGCAGTGACATGATCAACATCGAGTGCCACACAAGTTCTAGGTGGGCGACAAAGTTTGGCTACATCTGCAGAAGGAGTGCCTCGCTAGGCCCCACCACAAGATTCATCTGCTTTGATATGGGCCATACACCATCACCAATTATGTGGGAGATAATTATTTTGAGCTCACCATTCCCCCATTCCTTGTTCTGCACCCAGTGTTCAATGTGGATCACCTTCGACCATAATTTCGACCATTATTGGATACATCCGACATTGCAGAACAGCTCACACCAACAGAGTTAAATCCAGACTGCATGGAACAAGCTACAACTGATTGCATCATGGAGACATAGATCAAGAACACTCTCCAACAAAAGATCCAACTGTATCGAGTTGTAGAAGCCAACTAGCTCCTGCACCAAGGAAAATGGCTCACTATGGACCGAGTTCAACAGAAGTTGCCCCATCTCATGGAAGAACTCAACGCAATGGAGATGATTGCTTCCTAAGGGGAGAGGAATGATCCAGGTGGATATTGGTGGCCACCCACGTATTCCACGTGGACCCCCACCATTGTTTCTTTTAGTTTTTTTCAGTTTCCTTAATTGTAGCACAATTTACTATTTTGGTAGTTTTTTGAGTCCTAAACTTCCAGAGCCGTTTTGAGGCCCTAAACGACATTTTTTTTGGAAATCTCACTCTATTTCATCGAGATCATGTTTTTAGTTGTAGTCCTGACAGAGATCTTTCTAATGAGGTATCATGTGCTTCAAATGGAGATAATATGACCAATCTATGACCCTAGGAAGTTGGCTGCCCAACTAACTCCAACAAGGCTGATAAACTCTTAGTGTTACATCTCCTCGGGTTAGGGTTTTGGTTGTTTAGGATTTTCTCTTATTGTTCAATAATAAAAAGGCCCTTGAGCCTCATTGTAACTCATTTCAAGGGCATGTAGCCGCCACATCTCTTCTCAAAGGTAAGCTACCATCGCCCGAGCTAGTCTCATTTCCATTATGTTTGTAAGCATATTTCATTATTTGATATTAATGAGAGATAATATTATTTCTAATGCATCTCTGTATTTATGGTTATATCTATAATTTTTTGCATTCCTGTTTAAATTCGGATCAACAACAAGAGGAACGCGGAAAGGTAGAGAGAAAAACAGAGAACAAAGGAAATAGAGAAGGAGTTGAATGAGTTGAAGGAGCAACTCCATAAGGAACAGGAGTTGCATAGAAACGAGAAGGAAGTGCATCAATAATAGCTAGAGTAGGGGGTACAACATGTACAGATAGATGAAACTACGCTCGTACAGGTAGTCTACTCATCCAAACAACTGGCACTAAGTAAGAAGGGTGCGCAGTCGCGGGAGCAGGACTTTGCTTAGGAGATTGAACAAGCACTTGAGCAGATGGATACGGACATGGAGTAGCAAGAGTTAGAGCAAGACATTGACCTCATGCCTCACCACCAAGAGGTTTACCCACCTGCTTCACCAGATCTAAAAACGGAGCAAGTCCTAAGCGACCAAGGAGACACTCAAATCCTTGGAGACAATCTGGAGGGAGAGATGCAAACATCTCATTCGATGAGTCCCAACATAGAGTTGTGCAATCTCATAGAGTTTCGACTCCATATGATCATACATCTCCTGTGTAGCTTTAGGAACGAGTGATCGTGTCTGATGTGTGCAAACATCCAACAACATTGGCCAATGCTACCAGAGCATATGGTGAAGCCACTAGCTCGAGTGTTCGCTTCTTGATAGCTGAGAACGAGTGAATGGCTAAGGAGTTACAGATGACCAAGCAGGGAGGAGAATTAGTTAAAACATCCACCTGAGCAAAGTTGAAGAAGGCAATATTGGATGAAGTATTATTCCTTGACATAGTCATGTAGACTTTGTATTCCAAGTTTGGTACCATGCATAAGGTAGTTGTCCATCTCAACGGTTAGGAGAGCACGTACCTTGTCGAACATGCATACTGTTCTTGATTACATGTAAACATGGACAATGAGATACAAGGGAGCCACATTACACCTGGCCAAGATGATGAAGCCAAGAGCATTTGAGCTGAAGGTGCGCATTCGGAGTCAGATCCGGAACTATGAAGATCTCCTGTAGCTCATCACTAGTCTCCAAGCTTCCCATGCATAGGTATTCAGGAGTATGGATGTTGTTGTGCATGCACATGCGATCCCATCTATTGGGACACTCGCCCAGGCAAAGACAAAGGCACAGGTTCGACTAGATCTTGGGTCATACTTTGACATGTGTGATGTGCATAGCCACCAGCCCAAACTTGGTGATCAGTGTAGACAACATGCACCAGTATGTTTCTGGTTCGGCCACACTCAAGACAATGATGCACATGTTATTAGATGAGTTGGATAGAGGAGATCAAGGAGTGTACCCAGATGCTATGGAGGCAAGAGTTCATTTCCAGGAAGATGTCACCTTAGAGTACACGGACACCAACGCAGACTACCAAGCTTGGCATTAGTTCGCTACTATCGACCACCATGAAGATGTTGAAGATTTGGTCTTCCCACAGCTGTTCAAGTCATAGTGATATCCTTCATGGCTTTCTCAAGCCTATTTTGTCTCACATGGGTACATGTGCAGATTGTATGTAATGTCTTATCAAGTGTAAGTTCAAGTGTTGATAGTTGAATGTAATAGTCATAGAGTAGATGAAGAGTCATGAGGGTAGATGAACTGTCACAAAGGGGAATGTCAAGGGCCACCCCACTATTTGCTATAAATAGTCCCTCCTAACACATTGTAAAGGATTTTGGTCAGCCAACCTTTCGATAGGAGTATCTTAAAGAAAGCTTGGACAATATTGTAACGAGCCTTGCCTTCTCCACTGCGTAGAGCTAGTATATCTCTTTGGAGTAGTAGGCGACAGTGACTGTAACGTTCCGTTGTCGGAACTAGTGGTTGGTCATGGATGTATTGTATGACTAGAACTTACACTTCTTAATATAACAGAGCCAACACAATTCATGCATATGTCATATTGTATTTCAGCTATCTTGTTTACTCTAAATGATATATGTATCTATTTTCTTATGCATGTGTGTGTAGCTATTTTATGTATATATATGTATGAATCTTACATGTATATATATGATGCATCTTTGCTCATGTGTTCCCTTCTTAACTATGTTCTTTCACATGTTTCCAAGGGGCGCACTCACCTCACCCACTGTGTGTTAGAACTTCTCATGCACCTTCCTTGACTTGCTACATATGTCACACACTTTCTACCAACGAGGAAAACTTACTTGCCTCTGTGAGAAACCGTGGTCAAGGCCATATCGTATGACCCACTGCTGGGACTCCTACACCAAACGGTTTGAGGTCTAATTGGGACTTCTTATCAGGGAGATCCCCCGACATGTTGGTGGGTCCAGCACCATCAATAGGTAGACAAGTGGGAAATCACATTCCCAATGTCCATTCATGCTTGTTTTGATGTTGTCACCATATCAATCGTTGGAGGGCCCACTTGCAATAGATTTAAGATAGTGGAGAGCCTACTCGCAATGTGTTGGAGGACTCAGTTATAATCCATTTAAGTTATTGGAGGACATATTTGTATTCAAGTAGTTAAAAAGTTTTATTATTATATTTTCAATGTATTTTTTTCTCAATTTTATTTAAATTTAGTTTGAAATGGTTGGAGTAAGAAAATTAGATTGAATTTTTAAATTTATATAAATTATTTGTTTTAATATTCTTGAAACTCAAAAGTTATAGAATGTAATTTAGATTAAAAAACAAAACCATAAATCCCATGGGGCATAGATAGGAAGTGAGGGTTTGTACTATTAAGGAACTTTGGGATGTGAAGGTCATCGATTCAAAACTTTTTGGGAAAAAAATTCATCCATGTTCAGGGTTGGCATGGACCAAGCCAGGTGTAATCCCTGGGGGATTTTGATGGATTAGAAGCCCTTGGGTCATGGTTTCTCAAGCCAAAAGTTAAGTGCGCAATCATCTCAGGACTCAAACAACTTAGAAAACAAAAATAACAAAACCATATAATAATGAAACTTTCTCATTGTAAAATAATAATAGATTTCTAAATTATTTAAGAAAATTATTTGTAAAATTTGTTGACACCTAATTATAGGGATTGGGTGAACAACTGTAATTAGTGTAAATAAATAATGGAGAATATGAAGAGTCATCGGGAGATGAACTGAACAGTCTCTCCCTCTTGTATATAATAATGAACAACTTGAATGAATAATATGATTTGATTTGAGGAGTTACCTCCTGGCCTGACATGGTATCAGAGCCAGCACCACTTTTGGCTTCCCACTTTGCCTTGTAACTCCCTTCTACCATTTCTTTGTAGTCTCCCATTTCTATAGTATTCCCCATTTATGCATTCTTCCTTCCAACTCAAAACATTGTTGCTGCAGTTTGGCCAGTCCATATACCACGCCGGAGTTGAATGGTCCTCATACTCTCCTGTCATAATATATAACGCTTCCTACATTGTTCCATGATATTGCTGCTCCTACTACAAAGAACGCCTCCTACGCTGCTCTGTGGTATCTCTGCTCCTGCTGCAAATAAAGAAAATCTTGCAGCAAAGGCTCCTACTGCAAGCAAGACCGTTGCTACCAAGCCAGCCAAGGCTGCTAAACTAGCTGCCCCAACAAGAAGCCAACTGCAAAGAACGTTGTCCAAGTTATATACATTAACGTTGGTCCATGGTGAACGCTTCTAGGTTATATACATTAACGCTAGTTCACTGCTCCCATACCACTCCACGGCCCTCCTCCATATCGTGGTTCCATTATAATGCTATCCAATCAGAGCAACAAAAGGATTAGAGCCCAAGTCAACTCTGGTATTGCGTTGATTTCTACTATGGTGAATGAAATTGTAGTGTATGGTATTACATCGTGTACAGTTATATGTATAATACCTTTGTTATATAACTATGCCATATATCATATATTTCCCTCCTCCATACGTTGCGCCTGTCACCATTATGATACCACTCTCCCATCACGATATTGCTCTCCCATTACGTTGGCCCATTAATATCGCATCAATAACGTTATCCCATTACTACCCATCGCTATTTGGTAAATCTACTTCACTTTTTGCATTGTTGAATATAACCAAATATACCTCTGATATATACATATCAGAACTATATTTTACTACAGTGCAACTTTTTTTCTTTTACACAGCAAGTGAAAATTGTTTTACTAGTAGAAGAGTGATTTTTTTCCTCAGTACATAGATTTTACAATGCATTCAATCATATCTATTGTGGGAGTAGTTCACACTGGCAAGGAAAACTATCCTGAGTGGCCCTAGAAGATAAAACACACCCTCATTTTCAATGAGTTGTGGAAAGGAGTGTGTGTTGGAGATGGAGACAAAGAGCCAGAACAACCTACCTTAGACAAGGAGTTCGTCATTTGGGAAAATAAGAACAACAAGGCCTATGCATTAATTGTAGCATCAGTAAATGAAGAAGTGAGTCCCCATATTTCGCCATTTTCAAATGCTTTCGAAGCCTTATAAAAATTGAAGGAACTCTATGTCTCACACTCTGCACTTGAATTTGTTCAACTCATGATTAAGCTCTTCACCCTTGAATTACAAAATAATGATCCTCTTGCTCTTGCACCAGAAGTAAAATCTATAATGAATGATATCAAAGTCACTAATGTTGAACTAGATATTCCTCTAATAGCTTTTCTCAAGGCACTTTATCCCACTTACTCAAATTATCTTGAGTCATTGCAAGCAAATGGAAACCTCAAAGATATTACCTTTGACTCCCTTGGGAAAAAAATTGTTGAAAGAGAGAAAGCTTTTGGGAAGAAGACAGCTCTTGAATCTTCTAAAGAGGCTGTGTGCCTTGCTCATAGAGAAAAGAATCTTGTTCAAGATTCTTCCAGAGGAAGAGATGGTTGAAGAGGAAGAGGAAGAAATTTCAGAGGCAGGGGGGGCAGACACTCTGAAGGAGAAAAGTCAAATTTGCACTGCATACGCTACAAAAGAGATGGATCAGATGATGCATCCACATGAAAGTTACCTTGGGACAAAATTGAGTAGGAAAGAAACCAACCCAAAGGTAAAACTAATGACAAAGACAAAGGTAAAGCTCCTGAATCCGCTCACTATGTTGTGGCACACTGTAATATTGGATTAAATGAAGACTTATTTAATGCTTCACTTGCTTCTTGGAAAAATGTTATGTTGCTTGATTCATGAGCAACTTGCCACATGACTTCTAGAAGAGATTTTTTTGAAGAATTTACTAACAATGTTGATGGAGCGGTATACTTTGCAAACAAATCAAAACTCAAGCCATCGTGGGTTGGCATAATCAGGCTTAAATTGCATGGTCTTCTAGACTTTCTTCTGCATCATGTTCTATATCTCCCAGAGCTAAGGAGAATCTTGATGCCCTTGTTCCACATCTGCTAGCAAGGACACTCCATTCATATGTTTGATGGCAAGCTTGAGGTGAGAAAAGCTTCAGACCACTCACTTGTCATGACGGGGATAGAAGAAGAAAGGCTTCTCAAGCTGTAGGGTACCTCTGCTCATGCACAAAATTTCTCATACAATTCTCATTATGAAGAAGGTACATTTCCATCAAGTTTATTATGGCATACTAGATTTGGACACTTGAACTATGACAGCCTCTGCTTGTTGAAGAAAAATGGTGCTACTGGTTTGCCTACAATTCCTAGGAAACTTAAGCAATGCGATGCTTGCATTCTAGGAAAGCTTAGCAAACTGTGTTTTCATGATTCACATTCAAGAGAACATAGAAAACTTGAACTCATTCATTTAGATTTATGTGGTCCAATGCCTATTCCTTCTGCAAATGGAAATAAATATAGGATGAAATTTATTGATGACTACACCAGAATGTGTTGGGTTTATTTATTGAAGAACAAATGTGATGCTTTTCAAACATTCAAGAAATTTCATACATGGATTGAAAATGATGCACAATGTCATATTGGCTCTATTTTCATTGATAATGGAAAATAGTACACTTCAAATGAATTTGAAAACTATCTTCGCCATCATGGGATCAAACATCAAACAACTGTGCCTTATAATCCCCAACAGAACGGAGTAGCTGAAAGAATGAATAGGACAATCTTAAATATGGTGCGCTCCATGATGTTTTTCAAAAATGTATAATTGATGTTTTGGGTTGATGCAGTTCTATGTGCTATATATGTAAATAATTGGTGTCCATCTAATGCTATTAGAAACAAGACTCCTTATGAGATGTGGTATGGGCACATTCCTTTGGTAAAGCATCTAGGGGTCTTTGGTTCCACATGTTATGCCTTGATACCAAAGGTACATAGAGACAAACTTGGTACAAGAAGTTGTAAGTGTATCTTCCTGGGGTATTCAAACACCTCCAAAGCATACTGTCTCTATGATGAAGTCAATAAAAAGTTTTTTGTATCTAGAGATGTAATCTTTCTTGAAACATCCAAAACTGACAATGTTGTTGAGCAGTAAGTTGATCACTTGGATAGATTCGCAAATACAAAATCATTTCAAGAATTTGATAATCAGATTCCACATCTTGAAGGGGGGATTCCTATACTAGATAAACCTGTGGAATCTTCTTCTGAAGCACTCTCTCCCCCGCATGAAACTCCAACAACGGATGATACTTTGAGTGATGTGACTGATAGAATTGGGAGAGTCAATCTTGATTCAGTCCCAACTCAATCAATGGAGCAGCCTGGACTATTTGAGAAAGGTCCCCCAAAGTGGCTGACAAAGACACTTGAAAGTGTTCTTCCTGATGAGGTTGGAAAGACAGGGACTAGAAATTCAAACCACAAAAATGGAGGTGATGTAGAGGACTTTGATTCACCTGCTGATATGGATGTTTCTTATGATTGTGAATTGAATTTGTCTACAGATTTTGAACCAACTTCCTTCAAAGAAGTTGCTTCTCATGATGAATGGAAAGAAGCAATGCAAAAGGAGTATGATGCCCTGATAAAGAATGGCACTTGGAAGAGGGTTGATCCTCCATTGGGAACCAAACCAATTGGTTGCAAGTGGATCTACAAGAACAAGTATAAATTTGATGGCTCACTTGACAAGCACAAAGCCAGGCTTGTGGCAAAAGGTTTTGCAGAGAAGGAATGGGTTGATTATGAGGAGGATTTTCCCCCACAGCAAAATGGGCTACCATCGAGACACTCTTTTCCCTAGGAGCTCAGAACGGTTGGAAAGTTCATCAAATGGATGTAAAAACGGATTTCTTGAATGGAGATATAAAAGAGAATGCTTTTATGTCCCAACTTGAAGGATTTGTTGTAAAAGGACATGAACATAAAGTATGTAAATTTTTGAAATCCTTGTATGGCCTAAAATAAGCACCGCGAGCCTGGTATGAAAAACTAACGGATCATCTTCTGAAACTCAATTTCAAACATTAAGACCTTGATGATGCAACTTTGTTTGTCAAGAAGGTTGGAAAAAGTGTAGTATTTCTTGTTGTATATATAGATGATCTTTTGATGACAGAGAACAATGAGAGCTACATTGCATCCATAAATAAGGAATTGAGGAAATGTTTTGAAATGACTGATTTGGGCTATGTTCATTACTATCTTGGTATTGAAGTAACTCAACATCCGAAGTCCATATTCCTTTCTCAAAAGAAGTGCATTGGAGATATGTTGAACAGGTTTGGCCTGACAGAATGCAATCCTCTGACTATCTCAATGGAACAAAAATTAAAGCTCACATCCATTGAAGGAAAAGAATTTGAGGATGCAACAAAGTATAGACATCTTGTAGGAAGTCTCAACTACCTAACTACTACCAAACTAGACATTTCGTTTGTTGTTGTAATCCTCTCTAGGCTTATGCAAAAGCCTTGTGAGGGACATTGGTCTACTACAAAAAGAGTTCTAAAGTACTTGAAGGGAACTCAAGTCTTTGGAATCAAGTATACATAGGTGGGTGACTTCAGCTTGATTGGATACTCTGATTTAGACTTCGATGGAGACAAAGAAATTGGGGTATCTACTTTAGGTTATGCTATGAGTTTTAGATCAAGAGCTATTTCCTGTAGATCACGTAAACAATCAGTTCCAGAAGATTCCACAACAAAGGCAGAATATGTGGCAGCGGCTGAGGCAACAAAGAAATTGTGTGGCTCAGGAAAATTCTTGAAGATTTGCAGGTAAAACAAGTACAATCGACTCCACTCATGATCAATAATACCTTGGCAATAAAGTTGGCCAAGAACCCAAAGTTCCATGATTGAACGAAGCAGATCAATACTAAATATCATCTGATTTGACATCATGTTTAGGCCAAAACAATCCATCTTCGCCATTGTTCTACTAATGAGCAAATTGTAGAAATCTTCACCAAAGTACTTGGAAGAGAAAAGCTTGAAAGATTTAGAATGATGCTTAGACTCACCAACATCCCTTCAGATTAAGGGGTGGAATGTTGACACCTAATCATAGGGATTGGGTGAACAACTGTAATTAGTGTAAATAAATAATAGAGAATATGAAGAGTCATCGGGAGATGAACTGAACAATCTCTCCCTCTTGTATATAATAATGAACAACATGAATCAATAATATGATTTGATTTGAGGAGTTACCTCCTGGCCTGACATGGTATCAGAGCCAGCGCCATTTTTGGCTTCCCTCTCTACCTTGTAACTCCCTTTTACCATTTTTGTGCAGTCTCTCATTTCTACAGTCTTCCCAATTTATGTGTTCTTCCTCCCAACCCAAAACACTATTGCTGCAGTTTGGCTAGTCCATATACCACGCTCGTGTTGAATGGTCCTCATACTCTCCTGTCATAATATATAATGCTTCCTACGTTGTTCCGTTGTATCGCTGCTCCTACTACAAAGAACGCTTCCTATGCTACTCCGTGGTATCTCGGCTCCTACTGCAAATAAATGAAAGCCCGCAACAAAGGCTCCTGCTGCAAGCAAGACCGCTACTGCGAAGCCAGCCAAGGCTGCTAAACCAGCTACCACAGTAAGAAACCAGCTGCAAAGAACATTGTCTAGGTTATATACTTTAATGCTGGTCCATGGTGAACGCTTCCAAGTTATATACATTAACGTTGGTCCGCTACTCCCATACCACTCCACGGCCCTCCTCCATACCTCGGCTCTAATATAACGCTATCTAATCAGAGCAGCAAAAGGATTAGAGCCCAAGTCAACTATGGTATTGTAGTGATTGCTATTACACTGAATGATATTGCAGTGTATGGTATTACATTGTGTACAGTTATATGTATAACACCTTTGTTAGATAACTCCGCCATATATTATATATTGCCCTCCTCCATACGTTTCGCTTGTCACCATTACGATACCACTCTCCCATCACGATATTGCTCTCCCATTACATTGGACCATTAATATCACATCAATACCGTTATCCCATTACTCCCCATCACTATTTGGTAAATCTACTTCACTTTTTGTGTTGTTGAATATAACCAAATATACCTCTGACATATACGTATCATAACTATATTTTACTATAGCACAATTTTTTTTCTTTTACATAGCAAGTGCAAATTTTTTTACCAGTAGAAGAGCAATTTTTTTCCACAGTACACAGATTTTACAATGCATTCAATCATATCTATTGTGGGAGTAGTTCTCATTGGTAAGGAGAACTATATTGAGTGATCTTAGAAGATAAAACACACCCTCATTTTCAATGAGTTGTGGAAAGGAGTGTGTGTTGGAGATGGAGACAAAGAGCCAGAACAACCTACCTCAGACAAGGAGTTCGCCATTTGGGAAAATAAGAAAACCAAGGCCTATGAAATAACTGCAGCATCAGTAAATGAAGAGGTGAGTCGCCATATTTTGCCATTTTCAAATGCTTTCAAAGCCTTACAAAAATTGAAGGAACTCTATGACTCACACTCTGCACTTGAATTTGTTCAACTCATGATTAAACTCTTCACCCTTGAATTAAAAAATAATGATCCTCTTGCTCTTGCATCAGAAGTAAAATCTATAATGAATGATATCAAAGTCACTAATGTTGAACTGGATATTCCTCTGGTATCTTTTCTTAATGCACTTTATCCCACTTACTCAAATTATCTTGAGACATTGCAAGCAAATGGAAACCTCAAAGATATTACCTTTGACTCCCTTGTGAAAAAAATTGCTGAAAGAGAGAAAGCTTTCCGGAAGAAGACAGCTCTTGAATCTTCTGAAGAGGTTGTTTACCTTGCTCATAGAGAAAATAATCTTGCTCAAGATTCTTCCAGAGGAAGAGGTGGTCGAATAGGAATAGGAAGAAATTTTAGAGGCAGGGGGACAGACACTCTCAAGGAGAAAAGTTAGATTTTCACTACATACGCTACAAAAGAGATGGATCACATGATGCATCCACATGCAAGTAATTTTGAGACAGAATTGAGTACGAAAGAAACCAACCCAGAGGTAAAAATAATGACAAACACAAAGGTAAAGCACCTGAATCCACTCACAATGTTGTGGCACACTGTAATATTGGAGTAAATGAAGACTTATTTAATGCTTCACTTGCCTCTTGGAAAAATGATTGGTTGCTTGATTTAGGAGAAACTTTCCACATGACTTTTAAAAGATATTTTTTTGAAGAATTTAATAACAATGTTGATGGAGTAGTATACTTTGCAGACAAATCAAAACTCAAGCCATCAGGGCTTAGCAGAATCAGGCTTAAATTTCCTAGTCTTCTAGACTTTCTTCTGCATCATGTTCTATATCTCCCATAGCTCAGGAGAAACTTATTGTCCTTGGTCCACATCCGCCAACAAGGACACTCCATTCATATGTTTGATGGCAAGCTTGAGGTGAGAAAATCTTCAGACCACTCACTTGTCATGACGGGGATAGAAGAAGAAGGGCTTCTCAAGCTGTAGTGTACCTCTGCTCGTGCACAAAATTTCTCATACAATTCTCATTATGAAGAAGGTACATTTCCATCAAGTTTATTATGGCATGCTAGATTTGGACACTTGAACTATGCCAGCCTCTTCTTTTTGAAGAAAAATGGTGTTACTGGTTTGCCTACAATTCCTAGGAAGCTTAAGCAATGTGATGCTTGCATTCTAGGAAAGCATAGCAAACAGTATTTTCATGATTCACATTCAAGAGAACATAGAAAACTTGAACTCATTCATTCAGATTTATGTGGTCCAATGCCTGTTCCTTCTGCAAATGGAAATAAATATATGATGATGTATATTGATGACTACACCAGAATGTGTTGGGTTTATTTATTGAAGAACAAATCTGATGCTTTTCAAACATTCAAGAAATTTCATACATGGATTGAAAATGATGCACAATCTCATATTGGCTCTATTCGCACTGATAATGGAAAAGAATACACTTCAAATGAATTTGAAAACTATCTTTGCCAACATGGGATCAAACATCAAAGAACTATGCCTTATAATCCCCAACAGAACAGAGTAGCTGAAAGAATGAATAGGACAATCTTGAATATGATGTGCTCCATGATGTTTTTCAAAAATGTAAAATTGATGTTTTGGGCTGATGTAGTTCTATGTGCTATATATGTAAAGAATATATGTCCATCTAATGCTATTAGAAACAAGACTCCTTATGAAATGTGGTATGGGCACATTCCTTCGGTAAAGCATCTCAGGGTCTTTGGTTCCACATGTTATGCCTTGATGCCAAAGGTACATAGAAACAAACTTGGTACAAGAAGTCGTAAGTGTATCTTCCTGGGGTATTCAAACACCTCCAAAGCATACCGTCTCTATGATGAAGTCAATAAGAAGTTTGTTGTATCTAGAGATGTAATCTTTCCTGAATCATCCAATACTCACAATGTTGTTGAGCAGCAAATTGATCGCTTGAATAGATTCGCAAATGCAAAATCATTTCAAGAATGTCCCAACTCAATCAATGTAGCAACCTGGACCATCTAAGAGAGGTCCCCCAAAGTGGCTGAAAAAGAAACTTGAAAGTGTTCATCCTGATGAGGTTGGAAAGACAGGAACTAGAAATTCAAACTGGAAAAATGGAGGTGATGTAGAGGACTCTGATTCACCTACTGATATGGATGTTTCTTATGATTGTGAATTGAATTTAACTACGAATTTTGAACCAACTTCCTTCAAAGAGGTTGCTTCTCATGATGAATGGAAAGAAGCGATGCAAAAGGAGTATGATGCCTTGATAAAGAATGACACTTGGAATCGGGTTGATCCTCCATTGGGAACCAAACCAATTGGTTGCAAGTGGGTCTACAAGAACAAGTATAAAGTTGATGGCTCACTTGACAAGCACAAATCCAAGCTTGTTGCAAAAGGTTTTACACAAAAGGAAGTAGTCGATTATGAGGATAATTTCGCTCCCATAGCAAAATGGGCTACCATCCGGACACTCTTTTCCCAAGCAGCTTAGAACGGTTGGAAAGTCCATGAAATGGATGTAAAAACTGCTTTCTTGAATGGAGATATAAAAGAGAACTTTTTTATGTCCCAGCCTGAAGGATTTGCTATAAAAGGACATGAACATAAAGTATGCAAACTTGTGAAATCCTTGTATGGCCTCACACAAGCACCGTGAGCCTGGTATGAAAAACTAACTAAGCATCTTCTGAAACTCAATTTCAAACATTATGATCTTGATGATGCAACTTTGTTTGTCAAGAAGGTTGGAAAAATAGTTGTATATCTTGTTGTATATGTAGATGATCTTTTGATGACAGAGAACAATGGGAGCTACATTACATCCATAAATAAGGAATTGAGGAAAGGTTTTGAAATGACTGATTTGGGCTATGTTCATTATTATCTTGGTATTGAAGTAACTCAACATCCAAAGTCCATATTCCTTTCTCAAAAGATGTACATTGGAGATCTGTTGAATAGGTTTGGCATGACAGAATGCAATCATCTAACTACTCCAATGGAACAAAACTTAAAGCTCACATCCATTGAAGGAAAAGAATTTGAGGATGCAACAAAGTATAGACAGCTTATAGGAAGTCTCAACTACCTAACTACTACCAGACCAAACATTTCGTTTGTTGTTGGAATCCACTCCAAGTTTATGAAAAAGCCTTGTGAGGGACATTGGTCTGTTGCAAAAAGAGTTCTAAAGTAGTTGAAGGGAACTCAAGACTTTGGAATCAAGTATACACAGGTGGGCAACTTCAGCTTGATTGGATACTCTGATTTAGACTTCAATGGAGACAAAGAAACTGGGGTATCTACTTCAAGTTATGCTATGAGTCTTGGTTTCGGAGCTTTTTCCTGGAGATCACACAAACAATCAGTTCCAGCAGATTCCACAACAAAGGCAGAATATGTGGCAGCAGCTGAGGCAACAAAAGAAATTGTGTGGCTTAGGAAAATTCTTGAAGATTTGCAGGTAAAACGAGTACAATTGACACCACTCATGATTGACAATACCTTGGTAATAAAGTTGGTGAAGAACCCAAAGTTCCATGATCGAATGAAGCACATAAATACTAAATATCATCTGATTCGACATCATGTTGAGGCCAAAACAATCCATCTCCGCTATTGTTCCACTAATGAGAAAATTGCAAACATCTTCACCAAAGCGCTTGGAAGAGAAAAGCTTGAAAGACTTAGAACGATGCTTGGACTCACCAACATCCCTTCAGATTAAGGGGGGGAATGTTGACACCTAATCATAGGGATTGGGTGAACAACTGTAATTAGTGTAAATAAATAATAGAGAAGATGAAGAGTCATCGGGAGATGAACTAAATAGTCTCTCCCTCTTGTATATAATAATGAATAACTTGAATGAATAATATGATTTGATTTGAGGAGTTACCTCCTGGCCTGACAAAATTAATAATTTATATTATTGGTGGTATTCCTTTAACTTAAATTTACAATCAAACTAAAAATAAATTTAATTATAATCATTTTAAAAATAACTTTCATTACTTACTTTCTATTCTATATCCTATTTTTTTAATTGAAACCATGAATAATTATATTAAAAATCTATGCTTGGGAGCACTACTTTACATGAAGTATAAAAAAGTTGTCCTCCATACTATATTCTAGAAAGGATATAGGGCTATGCGAGTATAAAAACCCAACCTTTCTAATTACAACAACAACAAAAATTGATTTTCCAAAACAAATAAATCCGTGACCAAAAATAATTCAAGAACTCAATATATTTAAACCAACAAAAACTATTCAAGAGAAGGGTGTCATGCCTCATTTCCCAAACCAAAGTCATCCATAGGAGAATCATTTAAATATAATAGATTTTTAGTGGTTTGGCGAGTCGAGTTTCCCCAGGAGGACCCACCTTGTTGAAGTTAATGATCTGATATTTGAAGCTCTGTGACCTATTGTTGAATGTCCATAATTTCATCCTTTAAGCTTTGTAATTTTACTCTATGCCCCACAAAGAGTTCCATTGCTACAATCAAAGTTGATATTAATTTTATGTGAGTTAACCATAGGTAAATTATATCCTGTTGCATTTGTTCTATTTCCTCTACCCACTTAGGGGGAGGAGGATTTCAAAGATCCGTGTTCACCATAATGCCACCAATGGAGCCGATAACCACCAAATTTTCACTTTCCTAGCATAATGAAATTCATGGGATAAGGAAGTGGGAGATTTGATCATTAATTAGAAATGATCCCACTGTCAAACCAATTTCCTTTTTTTCCATTTCATCCACCCTAGTTTTGTTTTTCCATATGATATAATGACATTGACATTATGAGAATTCATCAAGAAGAATTTTTATGAGGAGGAAGATTGTACCGAGGAGTGCATCCTTGGGACTAGTTCCTCTCCAAAGATGGCCTATGATAATTTTGAAATTCTTGACAATATGGAAATTTGAAATTCTATTAATATGATCTAAAGAGATACCTTGAAGCAGTCCATATGCTTAAGCTTGATTATTCAAGGCCTACCCCAAACTACAAGGGAAACTAGTTTCTATTTTTCTTCAAGGATGAAAAATAACAACCCCCCAACTCCTCCCCCGTAACCTTTTATTTTTGTTTCAATAATATATAAATTTATCATATCACCATAAATCACTGAATAGAAAATTCAATATAAAATTGATAGAAAATTCAAGGAGCTTGCTCAATGTGTTGGGTTTAGACAACAATTTTAGGAAAAGGATGCAGATACTCCATGTTGCATTATAAATTATTTTTCCTAATAAATCATTTTCTAAAAGTACATGACATTGTTGATAAGAAAAATTTAAATTATAAAACTAAGTCATCTAATTTTTATAACTTTCAAACATTTTAATGAAAAATATAAATCCAACTTCTACTATAAATTACTTTTATTATCGACAATAAATGTTGATTTATTTATGACATTATCCTTAAATTTGACACAAATATTTGTAACAATATTCTCAACGAGAATTTCTTAATTTTTTAATAAAATATATTTTATTTATTAATTAATAACTTTCCATGTAATTATTTTTAAGTGTCTCCATATTATTATAATTTTATATTTACTATAATTTTTCCACTAAATCATTGATTTATTAACTATGTGTATGACTAATAATAGAGTTCAGGCTTATGTGTATGACTCTAGTTTGTATTTTATTGATCATCAATAATTAATTTGAATAAAATCAAACCCAACCATTTTAGTAAAAAATGATCTAAAAATACACTAATTTCATATTTTTTAAAAATAACAAATTTAAAAGTTAATAAAAAGTTATTAAATCACATTTAAAAATTATTTATTGATTTATGTTTATTTATTGTTAGTATGTTTAATCATCCATAATTAATTATTTAAGGGGCAATGCAGTTTTCAATGTAAGGTGGTATTGAGGAGTAGCTCTTTGTCCCACAACCGTAGAAATGGTATAGGGAGAAAGGTCATGCACATACTATGATGAAATTTTTGAGTCTTAGAAACTAGCCTTGGCCATGGTTAGGGGAGGGAACTCAACCACCAAGCCCTAAAGATAGCTTCTAAAGATAAAGGGAGATAAATGGGGATTTGAACCACCAATTGGACCTTTCTACGAGATGATTTTCCTCTAAGAGAGAGTATTGACTCCTCTAGAAGGATTTTATCAATATATTTGGGTCATAGTGCCATTAAAATTATTTTGGGGGTGGGGGAGAGGGAGGGAGTGGTGGAACATAGCCTTAGGCCATAAAGAAAGCCTTTAGGCACATAGGGATAATAATTCCATCTCAAATATGGGTTTTGGGGCCTAGGACATGGGTAAGTAGGAAACATGAACCTTCAACCACAAACAAAGATTGTATCCATCTAGGCCAAGAAAAATGCCTTGAACAACCACACGGGGAATCCTAAGGATGCATTTCACCTATTATTACAAATCCCATGCCACTAAGTGATTTTCACTAGTACTATGTATGCTAGGACCCTAGAAATTATTTAGGGAATAAGTCAATGCCTTAGGTACTAAAATAACCTTTGAAGCATCCAAGGTGTCCTTGTCAATGATTAGGGAAGGAACCTTAGGCATTAATCCCTAAAGATAGACATGAGGTTAGAGGGGTGAGAGAGTGAGAGATAGAGAAAAGAGTGGAGAGAGATAGATAAAGAGAGTGTTGCAGGGGAGAGATAAAGAGAGAGATAAGGGGAGAGAGAGAGAGGGAAGAAGAGCGAGAGGTGGAGAGTCAAAGAGTGTAACAACCCATCTTTGATTTTCCACGTAAATAAAATGAAACCATGTTCATGGGACACGTATTCCAAGTTGAATGGTGGGTAAAACACTTTAGTGGGCATCCCTTGTGACTAACTAATGGCTATGGGAATCGGAGAAGGCATTGGTAAAGGAAAAGAGGCAATGAATGAAATTTAACTATGAGAAATGAAAGAAAATAGGAGAAAATCAAGGTGAAGAGACACAAATTTTCATGCAAGGGATATTAGAGGGAAAATTATTCAAAATGAATAAAATTGAGATATCAATAATGAAAAGACACCAATGAATCAATTGCTAGCCTTTTGAAAGTTTTGAGTTGAGCTCTCCTTTCATTATCTCTCTCTCATACACTCTTGCACACTTAGAGAATTTTTGGAGCATCCTTGGAGCATAATAACATTCACTTGGATTTGGAGAGAATAAGAAAGGAAAGCAAGGAAGCGAAAGGAGATAGTTGGATCAAAAAATACAATGGGTTTAATTTGTAGGTAACAAGTTGCATGTGTGATATCCTTGCTGATTTTTGGATGTATGGTACATGCATGTGGTTCCATGGTCATGTGTTGTCATTGGCATGGATATTTTCCTAGATTGACAGTGGTTTCAACCTTGCCTTGCCATTTTTGTAGGTTTTAACCATGTATAAAAATTACCTGCAAACAAGTTCTTGAAAACAAAAAGTATACAATGGCAAGAAACACAAAACAAATACACAGATATTTTCTCCTAGATCCGAAAAATGGGACTACTAGATTGATTTTTTCATTATATTCCTTTTAATGTTACAATACATAATATACATATCAAAGCATTCATAAACCCCAATCCATTAATCCCATATTAGAACATAACCGTAGTTCCCTTGACCAGATCTATAAAATACCATGGGTAGAAAACCATCATGCCCAAAACCATGAGTGAAACCCATGCAAAAAACCATAGGTAGGTCTGCCCACCTAATATAGGGTAAAAAAAAAATTCCAAAGGCATTGTCCCAAACCCTGTATAGGGGGCTACCACCCCCCCATGACCCCCTACTACACTCGGCACAACAAACAGAGGGGGCTATCATCCCCCCCAACCTCCCACATGCGACTAGTTGTTGTGGAAATAATATAACACACACACAACATTCTCCCACTTGTTGTTTTCTTTTCCATACAAGGGGTCATAGGAGATCTTAGTCATTGGTATAGACCTGCAATACCCATTGCTTATCTACACCAAGAAAACTTATTAGTGATCAAAGAATTCATCAATTCATATGCAACATTCTTCAAAGTCTCCACCTTTAACAGCAACACCTTTTTTTTCGTAACCATATCCATCACAAAGTGATACTAAACATCAACGTGCTTTGTCTTTGAATGATAAGCATGCTTATTTTCCAATAAAATTTCACTTTTATTGTCACATTCTATCCTTATAGCTCGTTGTACTAACCCCATACTTAAACACAATCTTTGCAACCAAATTGCTTCCTTTCTTGCATGAGTGGTTGCCATGCATTCTGCCTCTGTAGTTGAAAGTGCTACTACAAACTATCTCTTGCTCATCCAACTGACTACACCTCCAAATAGGTTAAACACATACCCACTTGTAGATCTTCTCTAATCCAGATCTCTAGCCTAGTTTGCATCAATAAATCCATAGAAATCAAAAACTATGTCCAATCATGATCTTCTTTGGTAGCACAAACCATAATCACTAGTGCTATGCAAATACGTGAAAACTCACGTCACTGTTGTCTAATGCTTCTTCCCTGGTTTTGACACAAACCTACTCAATACTCCCACTGCATGTGCAATGTCTAGTCTAGTACATACCATTGCATACATCAAGATACTGAATGCACTTGCATATGGAACATGGAACATATCCTCTTCCTCTTCTTGTGTCTTGGGGCACTGTTCAACAGACAACTTTACACCTACAAGAATAGGAAGCTTCAACGGTTTACTATCCTGCATATTAAACTTGTGTAGTATTGTTTTGACATACTTCCTCTGGTTTAATCAGATCTTCCTCTTTGCCCAATTTCATTTAAATTCCATGCCCAAAATATAGTTTGCAGCAGCAAGATCCTTGAAGTTGAATTTGGAGGAAAATTGGGTCTTCAAATCATTGATAATTTCTTTGTCATTTCCAATATGCAACATAGTATCAACATACAAGACTAGATAAATAACATGGTCACCAATTAATTTAAAATACATACAGTGATCCGATTTTCTTCTGGTGAAGCCAAGTCCCCATATATATGTATCAAATTTATGACACCACATCCTTGGTGATTTTTTTTACCCATACAAAGACCTTTTTAACCTGCATACCAATTCTTTATTTCCCTTCATCATAAAGCCTTCAGGTTGCTTCATGTAGATCTCTTCTTCCAGATCCCCGTGAAGAAATGTTGTCTTCACATCCACTTGTTCTATCTCAAAATAAAAGGTAGCAACAACAGATAAAAGTAATCTAATAGAAGCTACCTTAGCAATAGGAGAAAAAATATCACCAAAATCAATTCCCGATACCTAAGAATAACCTTTTTCTACCAACTAAGCTTTGTAATTCTTCGCATTGCCTTCTGCATTCATCTTATTCTTAAACACCCATTTTATTCCAATGGGTTTCCTTCCATCCATCAACTCCACCAGATCCCAAGCCTCAACTTTGTCCAAAGATGCCATTTCATTAACCATGGCCTCTTTCTAGAGTTTTCCATCCTCTAAATCTAGTACCTCCCTAATATTTATGGGATCATCATTGGTAGTAGATAAAGAAAAATTTGAAGAAAAATAAAATGGACTATACATTTATGGTTTCCTTCTCTCGAACTGATCTTCTCATAGCTAGAGTTTGTGGTTGTTCATCTTCTGATTCCTGTTATGTTGTAGTGTTTGATTCTTCCTCCTTTAGCTCAAACTCTATCTTCTCAGGTTCCTTTGGTAGGACTTCATGTTTAATGACATTTTTGATCTCTCTAAACAACACATCTTGGTTGTAGACAACCTTCCTTGTTTTTGGATTCCAAAGCTTATAACCTTTTAAATCATCCTTATACCTAATAAAGATGCACCTTTCATATTTACTACCCAACTTGGTCCTTCTCTCCTTTGGAATGTACATATCCATCATAGCCAAATACCCTCAAATGTGAAAGAGAGGGTTTCTTACCATACCTCATGTGGAGTCTTATCCTCCAACATTGATGAAGGTGATATATTGACTAGGTAACATGTAGTCTCCACCACCTCTGCCCAAAATTCTTGTCGTAACCTGACACCACTAAGCATGCTTCTTACATTTTCCATCAATGTCCTATTCATTCTTTCTACAACTCCATTTTTACGAGGTGTGTATGGAGTATTCTTCTATCGCGCTATACCAAAATTCTTACAGAACTCTTCAAATTCCTTCTTGTATAACTCTCCACCATTATTTGTCCTCAACACCTTTATATTCTCCTCTGTATGTTTTTCCACTAGAGCCTTAAATTCTTTAAACCTGTCAAAGACTTTAGATTTATTCCTAACGAAATATATCCATGTATTATGTGAGAATTCATCTATAAATGATACATAGTACACAGACTTACCCAATGATGGAACCGACATATGTCATCCCTTTCACCCTCTTAGCATTGAGGGTAAACTCACCTGATTTTGCTTCCCATATACACAATGTTCACAGAAATCAAAATCCAGAGAGTAATTAGACATACCTTCTACCATACCATTACCATGAAGTATTCGAAGGCCCTTCTCTCCAATATGTCCAAGCCTTTGATTCCATAGCATGGTTTTTTCTCCAGAGACCACTAGATTTTCTGCTCCAATCTTGGGAACCACATAACTATTGCACCCATCAATAACAATACTATCTGAAAGCTTGTACAAAGTTCTAATTTTAACTCCCCACATCAATACTAGTGCTCCCCAAACCATCTTGTAGGTATATTTCTCAAACATTGTTTTTACACCTGCGACATCCATCTTTCTTACATAAATATTATTTCTGGCCAATGCAGGAATATGTAGAACACTCAGAAGTGTTCTAATCCTCCCACCTTGCAACTTCATCTTGAATTTTCTGCATCCAATGATTCTAGCCTTCTTATCATCCCTTAAGAAGGCATCACCACCATAATATTTCTGATACTCGCAGAACCACTCCCTATGGGGAGTGAAGTGAAAGGATGCACCTAAGTGAATCAACCATGCCTCATGATCTACATGTGTACTTGAAGAATAAGCCAAGTACACATCCCTGCCTTCATTTGAGGTGGTTTTCACCTCTGAAGAAGGAGCATCATCATATCCATTTCCTTTCTCAGGAGCATTATATCTATTGTCCTTTTTGTAGTGCCCTTCCATTCTGCATTTCCAACATACCTTTACAAGTTTTCCTGGGGATTTAGATATCCCTCTAGATTTTGATCTCCCACTCAAGGACTTATTTTTATTTCTATTCTGGGACTTTCCTCGTACAGATAAGGCATCTCCATTTTGGCTCTCCATATTTTTTCGTCTCGTCTCCTCCGACAACAAGGATAAGACAATTTCATCAAACTTCAAGGTAGTTGTATTGCTACCTATATAAACAACCAAACTATCCCCCAGATCTAGTAGAGAACACAACAAACTAATGCACTTTTCTTCATCTAAAATTTTTATATCAACATATAACATATGTCTTACGATAGTATTAAAGGCATTCAAATGCTCTTTCAGTGACTCTCCATCTTTCATCCTTAGGTTATACATATTTTTTTGCAAGAGCAATTTGTTAACCAGAGACTTAGATTGGTATAAAGTCCCTAACTTGACCCAAAAATCCTTCTATATAGATTCCCCTGATACATTCAACAATATTGAATGTGAGATACACAACCATATTGTGCTCTTTGCCTTCTAATCCAACTTTACCCAGTCTTCTACTAACATTGTTGTTGGTTTAGTACATGGATCTACTACAATCCAGTGATCTTTATCTACCAGAAGATCCTCCATCTTGATGTTCCACAACTTAAAACTATAACCATTAAATTTCTTTATCTCTATATTTCCACTTCTCACAATATTCTTTCACCGCAAGAATCAGTCCTGCGGATCTCCCACTGAATAAGGTCTACCATAGGCCTAAGAAAAAACCTCAGCAAAAAAGGCGTCCCCTTGAAGCTGAAATAGGTCTAATACGAAATGTATGTTTTAACCCTGTACAAAAATTACCTGCAAATAAATTCTTAAAAATAGAAAACATAAAATGATGAGAAACACAAAAAAAATACACATGCATTTCCCCCTGGATCCCAAAACGAGGACTACCAGATTTATTTTTTCATTATATTCCTTTCACTGTTACAATACGTATATATTCATGCTGAAGCATTCATAAACCTAATCCATTAACCCTAGATTAGAACATGACCATAGTTCCCTTGACCGGATCTACAGAATACCATGGGAAGAAAACCAACATTCCAAAAACCATGTGCGAAACCATAGGCAGGTCCCCTCTGCACTTGCGACTAGTCATGGAAAGAATATAACACACACCAAACAAGTTCCTGGATAACCATCGTGTAGTGGGTTTCCCATTTGGTTCTCTGGTTTCCTATGGCTATGAACTGGAATAAATTCTTTGTGGGTTGAGTTACTAGTCCCTAGATCCTTGGGTTTTGACATGATCTGGAGCCTCGAAACAACTTGGGTTTCACTGGAGTCTGTGTGTTGAGATACTAGTCCCTGAAGCCTTGCAGTTGGGACAAATTATCTAAAGCCATGAAACAACTCAAGTTTCCTAGAGGTTGTGGGTTGAGTTACTAGTTCCTGGAGCCATGGATAACTTGGGTAGAGACTTATTTGGTTGATGTTAGTGATTTCTGGACCACATATTTGAGATCATTGTGTTTGACGGTTGAGGTGGTTTGAACTTTGGAAGCCCTGGTTGGTTTTGTTTTTGGTTTAACCCATATTATTCCACATTCATGCTTGGAATATTGCGCGAGGGTGATTGGCTAAAAGAGATATTTGGATCATCCTAATCTATGGTCAGGTGGTACATGGAAGTCCCTGGCTTGGTTGGCATTTTCATATGTTAATATGAGATATTTTCCTATTATGATATATGAACACTTTTATTAGTTATTATGTTGAAATTATGGATGATTTTTTATGATCTCCATTCTGGTCATATGTTTTTTATATGATGTGCTCTAGATATGACTCTTGTTCATGATTTGTTAAGTTACTAGATGGTTGATGAATGCATGGACTAGAAAATGTTTTTGCAACTAGTTAGAGAGGGCTTGGAGCCTTCTCGGTGATTCTTAGATGAAGTTCATAAGTTTATGATCAGATATGCATTCATGACCTGTAGTTTTCATGTTTACCATATGTTTGACAAAATGTATGTTATATACTAGGAAAGTCTTGGTCAAGATCTTGTTCAAGTTTGAATGTCTGGTATTTTTTTCAACTTAATCATGATTATGGAAAGTTACAAACCATTATGGGAAGTGGACTATAGGATTTCCTAAAAAAGTGGCATAGATTTTACAATCTCATGCTATGAACTGGGGATTTTGGGTCAAAACTACTGGTAGCTAGCATTATGCATGTAGTTATAGCCTTCCAACCATATGCACAGGGTATCAAGGGTTTGGTTGGTTGGATTGACAAGAAGTCTACAAGAAAAAAACAACTTTAGTGTGGGTGACTTAGTCTTAAAGTGGGATAAAGCCAACTAGGACAAAGGAAAACACTCTAAGTTTCAGTCCCCATGGATTGGGACTTTCATGGTACACGAAAAGCTTGGTCAGCACACATATCATCTTCAATCACTTTACGAGAAGATTGAGTCTTTCCCTATCAATGGACAAGACTTGAAAGAAGTTGTAGTTCAACTAGTGTGTTTCCAAGTGTTGTAGTTGCTGCAACACATTCCAAAATTTTGGCTTGCACCCAAATTTCAAAGCCTTCCTTGGTCTTTTCCTTCTTGTTGCAAACACTAGAGCTCATTTCATGAGATTTATCGTAGTTCTTTGGTCCCTTTTGCATGTTAGTTTAACTGTCATATTTTGGCATGTTTTTGTGTCGTATAATATTTATGAGCCTTTTCTAATTGTTTTGAAGGTCAGTCTTTGTTTATATGACTTGTGCCAACCATGTAAAGATCTGTTGTATCCATACACAAAGTCTTTAGCACTATCCAATAAGTGTCGTCACGGTCATCCTAAAGCCTATCTTAAGTGTGGCATTTATCATATTGTATCATGGGTTAGCCACATAGATGGAAATGCTTTGTTTACATTTTTTGAGGACCTATGTTTTCATGTTGTCAAAGTATGGTAAGTGTGTGACCATAGTCAAGGTTCATCACAGTTCATCACCCATCCCACACTTATCCATTTTCAGAAAATCTTCCCGACCTGGAAACTTAGATTCACCGGGCCCTGACTGAACAATGCACTATGCAATATTAACCCTCTAAGAGTGACCCTGCTACTTGGAACTATGCAGTGCATAGTCCCTATCCTCCTCCTTTTGATGGGGATGTGAAGAAAATATATGATGTTGAAGCATGGCTACTTGGGATGAACAAGTTCTTCGAATTGCATGATTATACAGGCAGTATGAAATCCAAGCTAGTGATACTCAGTCTTAAGGGAAAAACATATATCTAGTGGGAACATGTGAAGGGTGTCACCGGCGTCAGGGTAAAGGAGATTATTTGGCATGAGTTTAAAAGACTCTTAAGGAAGAAGTACGTGTCTAAGAGATATTATGATGTAAAGGCAAAGGAATTCTATGAGTTGAAGATGGGGTCTATGGCAAATGAAGAGTACACAATTAATTTTTTGAAGTTGTTGAGGTATGTGCCTTATCTTAAGGATGAGAAGACAAAGGTCCAAATTAGTTTCATCAGTGCATTTCCTTTAGCATTTAAATATAGGATTGAGTTTGATGAGCCTCGGTTTATTAGATGAAATCATTGGGAAGCTAAAGCATTGTTATGAGTAGCATAAGTGCAAGTCTGAGCCTAAGTGGGATTGGAAAGGTAATGAGAATACTAAAGGAAATTGGGATAAGAAGCGAGGAAGACCTTAGGATGTAGGTGATAAGGAGAATGTAGCACCTTATAAGAAGTTCAATGTAGTTGACAAAGGACATGAGTCTCAACCTAAAGACAAAAAAAGGAAATGGTAGGAATCCTTTGCAGTGTTTGACTTGTGGTGGAGAGCATTACAGGAGAGATTTTCCTTCGCACTAGGGCGACAAAACTTAGATTTATAGTGCTCGAGAGGCATAGATAGTTGGAGATGTTGGGAAAAGTATTCCTCAAATTTATGAAGCAGTGGATAATTGGCAGGTTCATCATCAGATATCCATTATCGATATGAAAGGTAGGCTTTGTTACCAAGTAGTTTCAATTTTGATTGACTCTGGATCTAACTCTAGTCATGTCAATCCTAACCCGGTGGATAAGTGTTGCTTAAATAAAGAGGTGCATGCAACATCTTGGCTGGTGTAGTTGGCTACAGGTACTAAGAGAAGAGTTCATCATTGGGTGGGATCTTTTACATTTATGTTGAATGGTATGCCTACATTAGCACATATAAATGTGATTGCTTTGGGTTCTTATAATATTCTTTTGGGCATGGATTGGTTGTTCATTCACAAGACCAAGGTAGACTACTATGAAAAGGATATTGAGTGCTTGGATGATGATGGAGAAAGGATAATTTGGTAGCAAAAGAAGAAGCATACATAAGTGAGAATGGTTACAACTATGCAGACAGAGTGCAGTTACTAGAAGGGATGTGTATTGTTTACAGATCATATTTCTAGTGAAAAGGGAAGGATGTTGAGGATGATGAAGTCTTGAAGAGGTATCCTATTTTTCATAAGTTTCAATATTTTTTTCCTGCAGAGATTCCATAGTTTCCTCCTCATAGAAAGGTGGAATTTTCTATTGAGTTAATGCTGGGAGAAGCACCAACATGTAAGGCACTACATAGGATGAGTACTTAGGAGTTGGTGGAATTGAGATTGTAGCTTAAAGAAGTGCTTGATAAGGGATGCATAAGGCCATGTGTGTCACCTTGGGGTACACCAACATTGTTTAAATGAATAAGGATGGTACTCTCAGATTGTGCATTGACTACAGGCAGTTGAATAAGGTTTCTATCAAGAAAAGGTATCCTTTGTCGCAGATTAATGAATTTTTTCATCAGTTGAGGAAAAAATACTTTCAAATATTGATATGAGATTAAGAAATCATCAAGTGTGCAACAAAGAGAAAGAAATTTACAATATCGCATTCCATACAAGGTATGGACATTATGAGTTTGTGGTGGTTCTATTTGATCTAACTAATGCTCTAGCCACTTTCATGTGCTTAATGAAAAATGTTTTACATCCTTATATGGATACGTTTGTGATAATATTTATTGATTATACATTTATATATTCTAAGAATGAGGAAGAACATGCAAAGCACCTAGAATTGGTGTTGATATTGTTGAACGAGCATTAGTTGTATGTAATCTCAGCAAGTGTAGTTTCTTTTAGTCTCAGATCCATTACTTGGGACATGTGTTGGGTGTGGATCCTGATTATATTACTGATTCAGAGATCTTGATTCAACCACGTGTATACCCTACGAATATTGTACACCCCTCCATGTGGGGGGGTGCTTGGAGGAATTTCATAGTTAATATAGGTCATTCGTTAGGCGGATGATATGATGATAGAAGTTATGTTAATTTAGGGTTTTTCCCTAGAAAGAAACCCTCGGTTTATATATGAGGGAATTTTATTGTGGATATATATAATGATTATGAGAGAGAAAGAGAGAGGAAATTTTGTGAGAGTGAAGACTAAATTACAACAAATCTGTTATAGGTGGTATCCCTTCATTTTGCTAGATACTATAAAAGAAAGGACTAGCTATTTCTCTGTGTACATAGAGCAAATTGGGTGAACCACATATATTTGTGTCTCTCTGGTTGTATGCGTTTATGTGTTTTTGTTTCCATGATATTGTGTGTTTCGTTGCTCTATTATTTAATTTCTAACAACATGTTGTTTCTAAGTAGGGGATAGCAGTGGACCTGCAAAAGATTAAAGCTATCATAGACTAGCCAAGTGTTAGGAATGTGGATTAGGTCATATCATTCACGAGACTAGTAGGTTATTACAGGCGATTCATCAGGACCTTCTCATGGATTGGCTATCCTATTACATCTTTGTAGAGGAAATGGAAGAAGTTTGAATGGAATGAGGAGTGTGAAACTAGTTTTGAGCGATTGAAGAATTTTCTTACAAATGCTCCAGTTTTTAAAAATGTATATCATGATAAGGATTTTGTGGTTTGTACAGATGGTTGAAAGGAATGAATTAGTGAAGTCTTGATAAAGGAAGGGTAGATAGTATGCTATGAGTCAAGGAAGTTGAATGAGCACCAGCGGATATATGTGACTCATGATCTTGAGCTAGCATTTATCATTCATGCATTGAAGATGTGGAGACATTATCCTCTTAACAGGAGGTTCATCTTGATGACTGAGCATAGTGGGATGAGGTAATTTTTTGACAAACCCAATCTGAATGCTAAGCAAGCTAGATGGTTGGCTACCCTCAGTGAGTTCACTAATACAAACGGGGCCAAAATCTGAAAACTATTAGTCAGATATGCGACTTAATGGTGTCAACTATCTGACACATTATTGCTCAACAACTCATCACTAGAATTGTGTCAAATAGTCAATACTTTAGACAACATTGAATATTTGATGGTACAGATGTCGATTATTCGATTAAAAAATGGTTGAAAATTTCATAAATAAACCGATGATTTGAAGTCAGTTTTGTGACACTATAATTTGTCAGATACTCAACGAACAAAACGTCGAATATATGACATGTACCACATTGCATTTCGATGTCCGAGACTTGCAAATTTGCAACAATTTTATGTCAGGTATTCATTTTTTTTAAATTTAAACAAATAGAAAAAACCAACATTGTGGCATCGTACAATTGACGGTTTACCTAAATTATGTGATAGGAGTGTTATCTCTTTGACGCTCCCTTCCATCAATATGGAGTGGTCTGTTCAACGTATCAACATTGGATAACTAAGAGTTTTGAATATGAGACGCATCATTCCGTCGGTATCGGGTATGTAATCTGATAGTTTTACTTGAGATATTGAACAGATAACAATTTTTCCATGGGAGTGTCATATGTATGATGCTTCATTCTGTTAGTTGTGCATCAAATATCTGACGTGTTGGCATAATGATGTATGTGTTTTCCTTGATGGAAACTCACTTGTAACATGATTTCGCAGGTCCATTCAGAGGTGACAAAATACCATAATGATGGGTCAAAGGTTTAACAGAACAAGTATATGGTAGCTGGATGATTTCATAGGTCAGTTCAGAGGTGATAGAATAGAATATCAAAATGATGGGTCAAAGGTTTACAGATCAGAATTAGAACTTTGATACACGGATATTGTTGGCAACCTACTTGATGTGTTTTCCTTGATAACAACTTATTTGATGAATGGAATCCTACTTGATAAGTTGTCTCTTGATGAAAATATACTTGTTAAAGGTATAAACAAGATGTGTTTACAGATGTGACAGAATATATGGCAATTTAGATTCTCAGGAAAAGTGCGTATACACACAGATTCTCCTCTTCAAAGTCGCATATATAAAGTAAGGGTTTCTATTCATAAATGATTGATCAATCTGATCAGTGTTGCTGCTTCTCTGTTGTCTGTCAATGATGTCCTCATGATTTATCTAGGTTAAGTAATAATGTCTGAAGTATAAATGATTGAATGATGAAGTTGAATGTGGTTATGGATTGATCGAAGAATGTTAAGATTACTTGTTGATTGTGATTGAAGATTAGAAATAGTTCTAAGATTATTTCAGAGTGTTTCAGTAGATCTGACTATGGTTCAGTGTTCTTTTCAGAATTGCAGTAGTCAAGTTTTCAGTTTTTAGTATTTTAAGATCTATATGTGGGTTCCTTTACAAAAAATCACGTATCCATGTAGGTTTCGTTAAGCAAAGAAGCGTATACATTTTGGCATTTGAATGATCAGGACTATAATTGATTCTGTGTGTTGATGCAATATTCTCAATTCAATTCTGTGTACTAGTTACAATGATCTGATTGTTCCAGTTGATTGATTGAGTTTTTATTAAGTGTTAGTTGATTGGGTTTTTAGTGATTGGTTGATTTAGTTGTGTTAGAGATTGATGATTGGGTTTCAGTGATTGGTTGATTCAGTTGTGTCATAGATTGATGATTAGGTTTAAGTGAATGGTTGATTCAGTTGTTTCAGGGATTGATGATTGGTTGATTTAGTTATGTCGACAAATATTGATGATTTACAACGATGAGTTACAATTTGATTAATGATACTTGAGCTTAAGTGCCAGTAATGGGTCGATTCTGAAAATTTATGAAAAGTGGCCTACAAGTTATGATGTGTTGAAGCAGGTGGATCCAATGTGAAAATTCATGAAACATGGTCCATGGATGTTATTGAGGGTTGGAGCCTTCAGTGAGGAAGTCAAAGCTTCCTGCTAGTAGTCGCTGGTGATTAGATCAGGGGGTTTAAGCTCCCTTCCATTAGGAGCTAGAGAACAAGTGAAGGTTGTAGCCTTCCGCAGGTTGGTTCTTCTGTGCTGGTACTATTTTATGCTAGTACAAGAACAAGGAAGTTGGAGCTCTCTTCTAGTAGGAGCTAGAGAATGAACAAAGGGTTGTAGCCTTCTGTAGGTGGGTGCCTGTGTACTGGTATGAGTGTGCACCATTACAAAATTGTAAAATGTTTTTTCTTTATATTAAAAGGAAGACCCAAATGATAACAACAGGTGGATTTTTTCTCGCATTGGGTTTCCACCTTAAATCTTGTTGTTCATTTGTGTTTCTTATGTGCGATGGTTTATTTTGTTCTTACAATGCATGGTTACTATTTATCTAATGTTTAATAAATTACTGATGCACTAGCTAAAGACCAACATATGATGAATTAACTAAATCATTAGTTCACTAGATGTACGCTAGTTGTCTTAAGAACAATCGCGTACACACGTGGGTTCCTTTCAGTACAGTCACATATAGAAATTGAATATGGAATGTAAAAAGTTATTGATTCAACAACCCCCCCCCCCCTCAATATTTTTCCCAACATGACACTTGTATTTATGTCTGTTGGGAATGTCATACGACCGACGCTTCATTTCATTGATTTTGCATTGATTACCTAACGATTATTTTGACCAATAATAGTCGAATATTCGAAGGCTAGCATGTTCCATCGAATATTCAAAGAAATTTTGTGCATTAAAGTATATATATATATATATATATATATATATATATATATATATATATATATATATATATATATATATATATATATGACTTTTTTATCTCAATCATTGTTACTTATAAGCAGTTTATTCCTTCAATCAATACAACAAACTTGGTTATAAGTCGATCTTGCAAGATTCGTGGTATATATTATTCAACTATAAGATATCTTGATGAGTAAATTTTTTATATGGTCACATTCCTATTTTATAAGGTTATGTAGCCCAAGACTAATTCTGTAGCACATTATGTTATGCATGATAGCACACTTAAACCTTTGTGTCTCATGATTTATGGCTATTCCATAGAATGATGCAGCATTTGAGTAGATTAATGATTTGATTCTTCACACATATACTTATTTTTTGTTATTTTACCACATCAATTCATGGAAAATTTGGAATTTCCTCCCAAATTAATCAATAGCTTCAAGTTTTGAGAATGGAAAACTAATCGTTTATAAAACCTTCATCATTATCAAATCTTCCGAATAGAGGCATATAAAAATGTAAGGCTTGGTAAACAAGTATGAACCAGATAAGACATAGGCCATAATGGCCAACTCAATTGTTATGAATATTTTCACATGACCTAGTTGGCTTAGTTTTCTTGAAAAATTCAAAGGCTTTGACATGAAAATTTCTCTGGAGTTTGCTCAGAATTTCAATGGAGCATGGGCCCTATATTGAAAACTATCCATTATCATTACAAAGGATTCCATAATATTGATAAACAACCTCCCTCAATAGGGAGAGATATGGTCTATTAATGTAAAAATTTCGATTGAAAATTAGGCTTAGTTCCTTGAAAATCCCTCTCTATTCCTAGGCTTCTATAAGGGAATTTATGGGGATGTGTTAACTCAACCATGGAATTAAATATAGTATGACCTACAATTACCATATATATATTTTGATGGATCTTGAAGAATGAAAATTATTAAATATGTTATTTTATCTTATTATAAGTCTAACAAAACTGGTCATGATTATTAGAAAATGGAAGCACCATGATATAAGTTTGTATCACCATGGACCCATTAAAATTCTAATCTCTGATGAGTTAAAAATATTAAACATTTAGTGGGACTATATTTGTCAAGTGTATCTGGACTAAACGTAGATATAGGGCTTCATCACCAAAAGGTCTTGTTGATTCACCTACCCTAAAGGATGCAAACCATTGCAAATGTATACAATCTCTCATCCTGAAAACAAAGTTAAAGTTTAAAAAATAAACTCTAATTAAATTATGGTAGGTGGGATCCCATGTCCCTTGGTGTAATAAGGAGATAAATTTTCAGCTTTGTCTTATTTTTGTTGATATAAGAAATTACATATTTCTTGTATGTTTTATGTGTCACTGGAACACAAAATTAAAGGTGGAAAGTTGAAAAATTGTCCTTCCAAACAAAGACATCATATTATCATCATAAATTAATTTGTTTATATGACTAGTTCAACATTCAACAATATGAAAAACTTATGTTAGAAACCCCATGAAGTCACAGTGTTTCCATAAAGCACATATATCATCAGAAATGGTAGTTGACACTTCTAAAAAAATGGTTTCATTTTTAATGTGTTTGATGATTAAGAACATTTTATGATGACTATGAATAGCATGAGTTCAAGACATTAAGGCTCAAAAGTTTGAAGGGATTTACATCCATTCTTTGCAAATTTTAGAAAGGGGTCATCGGGAAAAAGGTTTGGTGGTTAATGCATCAACAATTCTTACCACATCATGTTGATTATGAAATACTCAAACTCCAAGTTTATCATATAACAAGGCACATTATATACCAAACATATGTGATATTGTAAATTATAAGTCTTGTCTCTTGGCATTTAGCGCATTGAAAGGGTAATATAACATGGTTATTCGACAATAGCTCAAACCCTGAATATATGGTAAGGTCTCAAGAATAATGCAACACATGTGGCTATACAACATGATATATATTGAAATGGAATTGATGTTTGGTTTTTTAAATGATATTTGGAAACCATTTTTTTCATATACTAAGCCTTTGATTAACTTATACAACCCATATGGTATCAATGTATAGATACAACAATATGAAAAATTTAATGGATAATACAACAATCTAAGTAATTCGACATCTACGACCAAACATCACTATTATTAACCATATCGGTCTCTATCCAAGTTGTCTAGGGCTTGAGGAACTAGTAATTCAACTCACAACCTTCCATGGCTCCAACGTGTTTGTCCAACTCGGATCTAGGGACTGGTAACTCAACCCACCAAGGGCTGCAAAGAATTTCCCCAATCTAGTCTCCAGGACTAGCAACTAAACCCAAGTTGTTCTAGGGCTTATAGAGCTTTTATTCCAATCCACATACATCAAGAACACGAGCACCAATTAGCAAAAAAATTGGAAAACCCACAACACCATGGCTATCTAAGAAATGGCAAGGAAAGGCTAAAAGCACTGTCAATCTAGGAAAATCTCCATGCCAATGACAACACATAACTAGAAAATCACATGCATTTACCATGCATCTAGAAATCAATAAGGAAATCACACATGGAACCTATTCCCTACAAATCAATCCAGTTGTAGCTACTGATCCAACTTTTCCCTTTCACTTTACTGCTTTCCTTTGCCTTCTTTCTCCAAATCCAATGTATGTCAAAATTATCCGAGAATAATCTAAGTGAGCAAGAGTATGAGCGAATGAGAGAATGGAAGAGAGCTCAACCCAAAAATGGTCCAAAGGCTAGAAATTGTTTCTCTGAAGTCTTTTTACAATTGATGTCTCTATTTTCTTCATTTTCCTTCAGTTTCCTCTAATTTCCTTAGCATGCAAATATGTGTCTCTTCACCTTCCATTTCTCCTATTTTCCTTTATTTTCATAAATAAATTCCAATTATTGCATCTTTTCCTTTGCTAATTTCCTTAGCCATTAATTAAACTAAAAGTGATCCCCACTATAATATTTTTCCTCCATTCATCTTGGAATACATGTCCCATGACCTTGATCTTATATTTTATTTACATATAAAATAAACTAGGGGTTGTTATAATAACCATGTTATCTTTGATTATTTTATAGTTTTAGTAATGTTCAACCTATCAATTACTTATACGATATTGTTTTACTGAACCTAACAACAATTTTTTCCCAACGTTAAGTAAACCACAATTCCCAAAAACATAATTGACCTATAAATCAACAATATCAATACACCCCATTGAAAATACCTAAAAAAAATAATATATTTGTGTGGAGACTAAATACTTGATATTCAACTCAAAATATGACATCAATTGGGCCCTAATCATGCTCTAAATAAACAATTCCTAAATCAAAATATTCATATCCATCCACTATAGAAATATCACTCAACAAACATGGTTGTACCCATGTATGAAGCCAATAATAAAAACATTAGAGTGACTTGGCTTCCAAATTCCAATGCCAAGTACTTAACTAGCTAAAATGTACATTTTTCAAAACAATCTCCATTCACTTCTAACACCCTTTTGATTTTTTTTTGTCTTCCTACAAATACTACCTAGTTTGAGATCAAATCAATGTAATTTATATGCCCGATTACTGTGAATGTTGATAATGTTTAGGTACTTCACCTAACTTATTTCCATCACCCACTTATCATCACCTACATAATCATTATCTCGATCCTCAATTTTTTTCTTCCTTACTTTAAATCCATGATCAACCATATTCCTTTGCAAATCATCATGAAGAAAACCTACACTCACGGATGTAACTAATTATATTATTTAGGAATATGAAAGAAGTTAAAATCATTATTTTTAGATGCTAAGCCATATTTGCTCTTCTTGAAATTTAGTTCTTCCTAAGGTTTGGAAACTTTATCTTAAAATTTATTCTCAAATGCTTGAGTGTGTTCATCCAATTCATTTTCTTTCAACTTAGTGTTTTCTAGTTCATCCATGTCATCCAAAAGTGCATGTGATATGATATCTTCATGTTCACTATCAACAATGGTTAATGAGAAAAATGGATTAGACTGAATAAGATTGTGACCATAATGTTGAAGAATTTTTTGCTCCTAAATAAGTCTTAGCTCATTAATTAACAACTTGTTTTAATTTTTAAGTATATTAATCTTTTTGTGCATATAATTAACCATGCTACATATTGAACAATTCTAATCTCAAACGTTTCTCTTAGTGTGGTAGTAATTAAAGTTTATGGAAGAGTAAACAACTCTTTGATACTTTCCATCTTGACTAAAAAAAGCTTTGAAAGAAGATATCTAAGCGTTTCAATCAATGTTAGACCTTCACATGTCACAAAAACAGTTACCCAACACAACCACTAAAAATGATCAAATAACCACTACCACTACTGTATCAAGTCACCAAAGAAGTGACATGATAAACACATAGCATCAAATTGTCATAATAAAGCAAAAATACCATGCATAGGCATCATCACACACCTTTGATTCTCATCTTAAATTTTGGGTCAAATCAAGATCACCAAGCAAAGGATTCCAAATATAAATTTCCAAGTTCAGTAAACATGGCACCCTTATAACTCCAAATGCAAATTTGTGGACCTACAAAAATTTTAAAAGTGTTTCTTATAATTCCACCTTTAAGTAAGACTCCTAAAAGACTCAATGAATAATAAAAAAGACTCTAGACTAATAGAAGCATTAATGGATTCATACAAACAACCTTAACTTCAGGGAATTTGTAAGTGTTTCTTGTAATTCCACCTTTAAGTAAGACTCCTAAAAATCTCAATGAATAATAAAAAAAAACTCTAGATTAATAAAAGCATTAATGGATTCATACAAACAACCTTAACTTAAAATAAGAGACTATAAAAAAAAATACAAAATTATTTCAATGTTTGTGTTTATTTTCTTTAAATACAAATTATTTATCCTTTTATTAATCTCCTTCACATTATAACTCTATTCATTTTAATTATTTATTTAAATTTGTTTTTATCTAATTACTTAAATATATTTAACAAAAACAATATAAACAAAAATTAACTTTTACAAGGTGTCCATAGTCACCAAATTACATATAATTTTTTAAACATTTTTTTATTTAATTTAAAAAAAATAAAACATAAATTATATAGTATAACATGAAATATTCATATCCTTATGCAAAATGTGAGTTATATCTCCATATTATTCCTATTATTTATGTTATACATATATTTGTATCAATAATTAAAATTAAGATTAAAATTAAAAAACATTATTAAAACAATTATACCCACCTAGGATTTTTTTTTCTCCAAAACAACCACCTTCATATTAAAATCACATGTGATAGCCCTAGTCCTATATAATACTCCCCTGACCATCTAATCTACTTCTAAAGATTTTCTTAAATATTACTCCCGTGACCATCTAATCTACTTCTAGAGATTTTCTTAAATATTGTCTATTTTTTCATTTTTCCTTACAATTTATTCTTAATTTTTTTTTCAAAAACCAAGAATGAATTCCTTTGAGTTATATTTATCTCATTATTAACTACGTTCATATATGCAAACATTTTTATCAAAATGATAAGGATGTCATATAAATGGACTTCTCTCTGTTTGCTTTTAAGTCCACCCGACCACACAGAGAAGTGATTTCATTAACCTTAGAGATGTCACTAACCCTACCTGGGAGGAAAAGGTTCATTACGTGATTTTATTTATTTATTTATTGAAAATTTCTATTGAAAAATTTTAGGAGTTAATATTGGCAATTTAGTTAATTTTCTATTCTTTTTTCAAAATTATTGGCTTATTCTCATTTTTTTAAAAATAATTCCTTAAATTTTATAAATTAAAATTATTTTATCTTTAAAATCGTCAAAATTTTATATATAATATATAAAATTATCAAAATTTTGAATATTTTTACAAAAATATCACTATACATAATTGAGGAACGTAAGCCAGAACTTATTATACACGGTTGAATAAATGGAATGATAGTCAATTAGAGAGAGAGCCTTGTTGGATGGACGGGCGTTCAACAACCACAACACTTGCTTTATATTAGTAGGGTGAGTAAGCACTTCGAACTTTTGTATTGCTCAGTTGGTGGAGCATGGGCTTTTAACCTAATGGTCGCAGGTTCGAGTCCTGCTATACCCACGCCTGCTTGACTGATAGAGGTTATTAATACAGTGACCCAAAGTGAGGTCCCGTTCGGAACCAGAACGGTATTATCTCTAGACTACACTGAACTCTGGACCAATCCTAATTCATGGTGATAATGGTGCCTAATTCATGGGGTTGGTTGCAGAACGAACATCTCGACCAAATCGGTTAAGATCGATCGTTTCTCGCTGGCATAGAAAGATTTGATTGTGTTTGCATATTAAGAACTTGTATGATTTGTCAAGCTTTATAAACTTTAAATTAAATTTGTATCCTTAAAATTTTCATGTTTCCAAAAGAATCATTATTCATGTTACAATCACATTTATTTGTCCATCCATATTATGTTGGACATTGGATAAACCACTGCTCCCTATGTGTTTCGTGACATGTGCTAGACCACATCTCATGGATCCGTTAACTCTGACAATGCATCCATTTACTAACACTTGCAGATTTTGGTGTAACGACAATCATGATTCCAACAAGTGGTATCAAAACCAAAAGTCTCAAATTTGAATCACACCTGAATTGTGTTGAGGAGAAATTATTAGAGATTAGATAAACCAACTCTCGCCATATATTTCATGATATGTAAATCTACATCTATTTACTAACCCCTTCTATTTACTAACCCAACAACAACCCCTACAGATTTTTGTATAGCGACAATCACAATTCCAACATATTACTCTCAATTATCCCACCTACTTCTAACATCTCTTTTCAAAATCATATATCCCTTTCTCTATTTCTTAGTCCACCCGACCTCATCATGTAGAGATGACCTCATCATGGGGAGATCGCAAGAAAGTTCCATTATAAGGATACTAATGAAGCCATCCCTTTGTTGAAAATAAAAGACATGTATCTCTTCTTCAAAGTGTGGAACACGTAGCAATCTCTTTAGACGTGTTGTGATTTGTAGTGTCTCTTTAATGGCAGGTGGCTGACGCAATTTCTTTTCATTTTCACCGGAGATGCCCCTCAAGCCGTGGCACAATTTTCAAGTCTATGGCAAACTTATATTGTTCAATCAACTCACTTCAAGGGCTTCAATTATTCCTGCAATGCTCAATATTGTTCCTGCAATTGTCAAGTCTGAGTTGACGTCGTGAAGAATGTGAATCCGTTCAATCAAAGAAATCCAATTTTTTGGGTTCACTTATTCATTCAAAAGATTGTCAAGGTCAATAGATATATTGCTCCCCTAACCCCCTAAATCGATAGATAATTGCTCTATATTGTTTATGTACGAAGGCTATCTTGAGTGAATAAGGTCTATGTAGTAATGTAAAAGCAATAAATGTGGGAAGGTTTATCAGAAGGTTACTTTTATTAATATTGAAAATTAAAAATAAAACTTCTCAAGAGCAAATAGTATTTTATAAAGATCTAGAAGCAATGTAATGAGATGTCTTGTTAAATTATTTTTAATTGGAGCTTTGCTCAGTTAGAAGTTGTCCATTTGAGGAAGGAAGTGAACATCATTTCTAATGACAAACGCATATTATGGTTTTGTAATTTTCTATTGTGGTTGCAGTCTATCCTTTTTTGTAAAAAAATCTAGGTAAATATATTGACTTTGATCTACATCTTTCAATAGGTTAATAAAGAACATCATAGGTGGCATCGAGGCACTTCCTTGAGCACACATTTTGAGCAAATTTTCTTTTAAGCTAGAAATGTGGTTCAATGTTTATCAATAACATAATGATATATCATTTAGTTGGTAAAATTGTAGTAGGGGGAGCATACATGTATGAAGTAAAAGAGGTTTTACATGGTTGGGCACCCTTGTAAACCCTATTGTTACCCCTTTAAGTGATACTGCGTCAAATAGCACCCGTATGAAAAATTTCACACCTATATACATTCAAGTATTGTAATACCCTTGATTTTGTAATGTAAATATACATAACAATTACATAAGCTAGTGAGCTAGATGACATGGCCAAAGGCAAATCCATGTATTGTAATTGTTGCACATGATATTAATAATAGAAAAATACACTACTAATATTGAGACACAAGGATGAAAAGAATATGGGGGGATATGAATCCATGATAGCGGACCAAGAGGAGGCTAATGGGGCTAAAGCCAAAATAATAATATTTTATTTCTATCCAAGGTATACTACCTAAATTGAGAAAAAGAAAATATCAACCTTGGTGATGTAATCAAAGGTAGTAGTGAATAGACACAACATATTCAAAACAAGGAGAATACAATTTATGGGGCATAATAGAATTCTTCTCTCTATTAAACACTCATAGCTCCAATCAATGGTGATTACAATGCCTACAACTTGTTTATATAGGTCATAAGGAAGATGACTCAAGTTGAGATGAATCTTTTTGAGATCTTCCATTGTTTAAGAAAATCAAAACAAATTCCTGATGTTATTCTTAACATTCCTAACTATACGTTAAAAAAAATACATTATAATTATTTAGCACATTATGTGAAATTTAGGAAGTTATAGACCAGCAAATTTCTCTTCACTTGCATGAATCGATAATCATTTAGAACTATTATAAAAAAATAAATAAAAATTCAACAAAAATACATTTACTAGGGATGCATCTACATCAAACTACCAAGGAACGAAAAATTCTTCACGGGATCTTATCCATGTGATATTTAATATACAATAAATATTACCTTTCTCTATGCTTTATGTAGTTGTTGTTCATAATTTACAATTGGATCATAATTAGGTTCAAGTGCGTTTGTTTAGTGTTCTCTTACTCAATCCCAAGGTCTATTTACTTGATGTACACCTGCCTTGTTTTCACATGTACATCCATGTAATTGTTCTTTAGTTTTTTTTAACTTGAAGCTTCAATTATTTTTTAATATCATCTTTATGACGGTCAAAACTTAGCTTGGAATACATAACTTTCCCTTGATTCTTTTCTTGTTTCAAGATATGAAAAACAAGGTAACTTGAGATGGTACCATGAATAAGGTACTTCTGCCATTTGAAACTTCTTTATTTTCAACTTGTAGAGTACTTTTGACCTCCATTGGCCCTAATATGAGGCTACCTTTTTTATTTCCATCTATTCCATCTTCTAGAATCTTGAAACTTTCCTTTGGTGTGTCCTCTCCCTTGTATATTTGAAGTGCATGACATTCATTTTCCTTTCCCTTTCCTTTGTATTCATAAGTAAATTGTGCCACTTTCTCCTTTATAATAGCTTCTAGTACCTATTCATCTTCATATTCTATAGTCACATAATCATATAAAAATTAGATTTAAAATTTTGATACTCGCTTCTCTTGTTGCTGCTAAAGTTGGGATCTCTCCATTTGGACTGAAGTTCTTAAGTTTTCTATGGAACACTTATCATGTATCTCATCCATGTCTTCTTCATCAAATATTGGTCCTCTCTTAGGTTTACAAATGAGAATTTATTGTTTTGTCCCCAATGCCTTATGTCCATGCCTTCTTCTACCGTCAACTCCTTTTTTTCTTCATGCTTCTATTAACTGAAACTCTTAGTTTCTTTCTTTCTTGATCGACCAAGGAAATAAATTTATTTCATATTTTTCTTGTAACCAATAGTACTAGAGTCCATTTGAATTTGTTTTTTAGCTTCCATCCATAACATCTGTTTTGTGGTAGCTTCATCATAATACTCCATCTCTCCTTTAGCTCAACTATCTCCTTTTCTATGTTGAAATAATTATTCTTGGCATTTGCTTTCGCTTTTCTATGGAATGTTCCTTATACTAAGCCCTTCAATTTAATACCCATGTATTCAGTGTGCTTTGTTATGAAACCAGCTCAAGAAAAGATAGAAAAGATAGATCAATGCCTTAGAATTCAGCCTCTTCGAGGGGGCAACCTCCTTTACATTACATAAATGAACAATTATTGGATGATACAAATGACAAAACCTCCTTTCTATATATAGGAGTCTAAGGAGTCACAATATAATCCAGCTGACCTAACAATAATAATATAAAGCCACAAAAATAACAATAGAGGGATTCTATGGGGCACAGAAATAACAATATGGGGGTAATAGGGGCACAACAATATAAATAAGGGGTATAACTACAATAGTAATGGGGTAATCACTAGTACTATAAGGACCCAACATGCCCCTCTCCTTCAAAAAAGTGTTGTCCTCAACGCTTGAGTAGTTCTGGATACTTTTGCATAAAATTGTCATCCTCCCATGTGGAATCTTCAGTGGATAAGTTCTTCCACTTGATAAGATACTCTGAAATTGATCGATTTCGTAGCTGTCAAGTTCTTGTTTCTGTGACTGCTTCCGGTTCCAATATAATTTTTCCTTCCTCGTCAAGTTCTGGCAATATTGTTTGAATTGGGAGCTTGTCGCCTATAACCTTCTTTAAACATGAAACATGGAAAACTGGGTGCAATCGAGAAGCTGCAAGAAGCTCCAATTTGTATGCCATAGTACCAATCTTTTGCAACACCTTGTACGGACCATAATACTTTCTTTAGGGACATTTGCTTATATGGTTGTAGCCGTAGGAATACCCAATCACCTACATCAAAACTTCTTTCACTGCGATGTTGATATGCCTGTTGTTTCATTCTATTTTGTGCCAACACGAGGTTATCCTTTAAGAGTTGGAGGACTTGTTGTTGATGTTCGATGTGATGTTCCACTGCCTGAACCTTAGAATTTTCTTTTAAATATGATGTGATGGATGGTGGTTGATACCCATAAAGTGCCATAAATGGGGTCATTTTTGTTGCTGTATGGAAGGAAGTGTTATACCACCATTCAGCCAGAGGCAACCATTTGACCCATTGTGTCTGTTTATCAGATACAAAGCAACGAAGATATCCTTCCAAACATTTGTTTACTATCTCAGTTTGCCCATCAGATTGAGGATGATAAGATGAGCTATGAGCTAACTGAGTACCAAGACAAGAAAATAATTATGTCCAAAAATTTCCAGTGAAAATGGGATCTCTGTCACTTACAATAATCTTTGGGTTTCCATGTAGCTTTTGAATTGTTTCCATAAATGCAGTAGAAAATGTACTGGATTTAAATGGATGTGATAATGCACAAAAGTGTGCATACTTGGTAAGTCTGTCAACTACCACCATGATGACACTCTTTCCCTCAGACTTGGGTAAACCTGTGATAAAATCCATTGAAACCTCCTCCCAACATTGGCTTGGAGTGGATAAAGGTTGTAATAGACCCGGTGTCTTAATTGTTTCAACTTTATTTTGTTGGCAAACCAAACATTCCGCCACAAAATTTTGAATATCTGATTTAAGGCCATCCCAAAAAAATTCCTTCTTAACCTTGTGGTAAGTTTTTAAAAATCCTGAGTGCCCTCCTAAGGGAGAAGTGTGCAATTCCATAAGAATCTTTTGTTTTAGCTGGGAATTCTTACAAAGGTATAAGCGATCTTTGTACCATAACGAATCATTTTGCCAGCTAAATGTATCAGAAGTACTGGAATCTTGTTGTAGCTTTCGAATAAGTGCCCACACTTCTTCGTCATTCTTCCATTCCTCCCTTGCTTCGTTTATCCAATCTGGTTGGATAATAGAAATGGCACACAAAAATGCTTCCACATCCTCATCGTTTCTTGAGAGTGCATCTGCCACCACATTTTGCTTCCCTTTTTTGTAGATGATTTCAAAGTCATAACCCAACATCTTTGTGACCCACTTTTGTTGCTCTTCAGAGGATAATATTTGTTCTAAAAAGTATTTAAGGCTATCATGATCCGTTTTTACCTTGAAGTGTCTTCCCATTAGGTAGGGTCGCCATTTCTTAAGTGCATGGAGTATTGCCAACATTTCCTTGTCATAAATATCTTTGCTTAAAAACTTTCCCTTGATTGGATGACTTTCAAAAGAAATGCGTCTTTCATCTTGCATTAGAACAGCACCAATTCCATTTCCTGAAGCATCACATTCCACAATAAAGGTTTTTGTGAAGTCCGGTGTAGCTAAGAGCGGTGCTTGGCACATTGCCTCTTTAAGATGTTCAAAGGCCTTTGTTGCTTCCGGAGTCCATGAAAATGAATCTTTCTTCAATAATGTTGTTAGAGGTGCTGCTATTCTCCCATAATTCTTAAGAAACTTGCGATAACACCCTGTCAACCCAAGAAATCCTCGCAGATGCTTTATGGATGTGGGGGTTTTCCATTCCTTAATGGCTTTAATTTTGCTAGGGTCTACCTTAACTCCTTCATGAGATACAATATGACCCAAATATTCCACCTCCTGGACTCCAAAGAAACATTTGGATCTTTTTGCATATAATTGTTTCTCCTCCAATAGTTGTAGCACCCTGTCAACATGTTCAACATGATCCTTCCAAGACTTGCTGTAGATTAGTATATCATCAAAAAATACTAACACAAATTTTCTAAGGAATGGTTTGAAAATTGAATTCATCAAACCTTGAAATGTTGAAGGTGCATTGGTAAGGCCAAAAGGCATGACCAAAAATTCATAATGACCCTCATGAGTTCTAAATGCTGTTTTCAGAATGTCTTCAATCTTCATTCTGATTTTATGATATCTCGAACGAAGATCCAATTTGGTGAAGTAAATTGATCCATGCAATTCATCCAGTGATTCATCAATGACAGGAATGGGGAACTTATCTTTAATAGTGAGCTTGTTGAGCTCCCTATAATCCGGACACATGCGCCATGATCCATCCTTCTTGTGCACCAATACTACTAGAGCTAAGAAAGAACTTTGACTCGGTTGAATTATACCAGCCTCTAGCATTTCTGCAACCATACGTTCAATTTCACTTTTTTGGACATAGGGATATCTGTACGGCCTGATGTTTGGAGGAACACTTCCTGGAATCAAATGAATAGCATGATCATGATCACGCATAGGTGGGAGACCTTTGGGAGTCTCAAATACCTTGGAATGATTGTCCAGGACTTTTTGGAGATCTGGAGAAATAGATGATTCCAATGTGGAATCATCTAGTGAACATAATTGTGAAATTACACCCGTTTGCTCCTTTTTTAGAAGCTTTTTCATACCATTAGAGCTGATTATCTTTCCTGGTTTCCCTGCAATACCCCTTAATTCAACTTCCTTTCCTTCCGTAGAAAATTTGATGAAAAGTTCTTGAAAATTAAAAGCTATTGTACCCAAGGATTGTAGCCATTGGACTCCTAGTACAACATCAGCACCTCCCATTGGAATGGAAAGCATTGGGCTAGTCAATACATATTCTCCCATGGATAGCTTGATATTATGGCACTTTCCAGAGCAATTTATTGTTCCTCCATTTGCAATCATCGCTTGACACTCTGGTGCTGGATATAGGAAGCAATTTAATTCTTTTGCTACCCTACAATGAATAAAATTGTGGGTGCTTCCTGAATCAATCAACACTATTACCTTTTTCTTCTTGATTTGTCCTTCTATCTTGATGGTTTGAGGAGTGGTAATTCCCGCCAATGCATTACAAGATATGGCCGGATTTATTTGTTCTTCATCTAGGCTTTGTTCCTGGAGTATATCCTCTTCTTTTGACCTTTCTTGCTCCTTTTCTTCTTCCTCTTCACAATCTATGTAGAATAATTTATTCTCAGCACACTTATGACCTTTTGTGTATTTTCTATCATAATTGTAACAAAGCCCTTTTGCTCTTTTTTCTTCCAATTGTTGTGGTGTCAACCTTGTAGGTTGTGGAAGACTAGGGGGAACAACACTTCCGTCTTTATAGTTGTGAGTGGTATGCTTCCTAGTTGCCATAATTTTGCTTTCCATTTTTCTTGCTAACCTGAATGCCTTCTCTAATGAATCAGGTTCCCAAAGGCGAACATCATGTTGGATATTATCCTTTAAAGACCCTATGAACACATCAATCCTATGCTCCTATGGAATATCTTTTACCCTTATGTTCAATTTTTGGAACTCCTCAATGTGCTCCATTATTGAACCCTTTTGTTTGAGACTTATCAATTGGCTAAAAAAAGTGTTGCTTTTTGTATCCTCATAATGTGCTATCAATTCTTCCGTAAAAATTGCCCAAGTGATAAATTGTTTACTAGAACAAAGCCATTGATACCATACAAACTGTTTTGGTTCCAAATATATAGTTGCCATACGTACCTTTTGTGCATTTTGCACATTATTGAGATCGAAGAATTGCTCCATCTGTAATATCCATGTGGCGGGATCCTTGCCATAAAACTTCCTCATATCAATTTTTGGAATATGGTGAGTCTTCGATCCAACATTAGCGTCTATGGAATCATGATTAACATTTCTTTTGTTCTCATCATGAGTTTCCTTTACTACCTTTTCACCATTAGTAAGTATTTCTTGTAGAAAATTTGTCAAATCTGTCTTCAAATCTGCCATGCCTGTCTTCAAATTTGTGTTCAAATCTATCTTCAAATTTTCCATCTTAGCTTCCATGCCATTCATCTTAGCTTCCACGCCATTTATCTTAGCTTCTGTTAACTTTTGTGAGCGTGACATTTGTTGCACTTGTTCTTGTAATTTTGACATATCATATAGCATTTCTTCATCTTCTTCATGAGTCATGCTAGAGCTTTCAGGTTCCTTACTAGGTGTTTGCATTTTCTTTCCTCGGGGCATCAGTTACCGATAATAATTGTCTACTATGCCCTTTGAATTCATTCAAAATAAATTTTCAAACCAAGCTTAAGCAAAGATTTAAAAAAATCTACACACCTTTTTCACTTTGTAGGAGATTGATATTGCCTCTGATGTATCTCTGTACTTTCCAATCATCTAGTTCTGAATTTGTGACCTGTAGTAGCTCTCTGTGTCCTCTTTCGAATGCCACTAGTCTGATCCAAATTGGATTCTCCAAGAAAGAGTTATGCACAATCTCCCAAGATGACATGATTATAGACCTTTCCAGAAGAGCGAACTTATATGAAGTGCCACGTGTACAATTCTTGATCTTTGGTTCTGAAAAAGATATACAAGAAACTATAGTCCGTCCTCTTTCTGTACCTTCTTACGAAATTTGAATCTAATTCTCAGAGAGAAAGTTATGACGATTTTCCCCAGGTCACCTGTTTTGAATGTAATTCAGGATTCTGCAAAAAGACCAACTTCCTCACATCATATCTCCGCAAATATCACCCGAAAAGCTCTGAAATTCGTACCCAAGGTTCAACGCAATTTCTTCTCAAATGGGTTTTTTTTGTGACTTCTGAAATGTCACAGAAACAAAGTTATAGCGAAAATGCCACGATGATCTGTTTGGAGCAGCGAAACCCTAGAATCCAAAGCTTTGATACCAAATGTTATGAAACCAGCTCAAGAAAAGATAGAAAAGATAGATCAACGCCTTAGAATTCAGCCTCTTCGAGGGGGCAACATCCTTTACATTACATAAATGAACAATTATTGGATGATACAAATGACAAAACCTCCTTTCTATATATAGGAGTCTAAGGAGTCACAATATAATCTAGCTGACCTAACAATAATAATATAAAGCCACAAAAATAACAATAGAGGGATTCCATGGGGCACAGAAATAACAATATGGGGGTAATAGGGCACAACAATATAAATAAGGGGTATAACTACAATAGTAATGGGGTAATCACTAGTATTATAAGGACCCAACATGCTTACCATTATTTCTCTATGCCATTTAGGTTCTTAAACAAAATCCATATTTGTTTTTCCTTTAGGTATATTCCAAAATTCAAATTCATGCCAATTTGTTCCTTATAGATGATATCATATTCTATATTAATTTATATAACCTACAACCACAAATTGAAGATTAATTCATCTGTTTCTATAAATATGATATAATCTACATCCACAATTTTATTTCATTCTTTTATTAATTTCAATCCACACTACAAGTATACATTTACAATACTTTGGCATCCAATTCACTTAAACCCTTTCAATATCCACAATCTTATGCAAGAATTTGACTATCCTTTCTATGAACCTTGTAATCTATCTCTATTCCTTTATTTCTACATATACTATAGGTAGAATGTGACCATATCTAAATTCATCTATCTTCTACATTTACTACAAGTAGAACTTGACCATGTATTAATTCCTCTTTACAGGTCCTATAGTTAGAACACAAATTGACCCAATATATTGCAAGTATGAGGAAGAAAAATTATATTACCATGAGAGTAACTCTTTACTTAAATCCATATACACTTGAGTTATCTCACTACATTCAAACACCATTTAATTTAATCTTAATAAAACAACAATACCTCTCTCAAACTATGAAGAGAAGGTTGTGAAACTCTTGCTACATGTTACAGGAAATGGTTGTGCCTTTAACCTCACAACTTGGAATGGATAGAATACACCCTTGTCCTTTGTATTAGCACCTAGTTCAATACATTTATCCTAATACCCATGACCTTTGAATTCGAAACTATAGGAAACTTGTAAATTTTCCTTTTCAAACTCATAATGCAACAAAGGATTCTGATTTTCACTCCCAAGCCATCAAAATTATACATTAGTAGTCATATTCTTTAATAATAAGAGTTCTCGATTGAATATCTGCATTCAATTATTAGAGTTAACAATGGATGAATAATAAGGTGGCTTTCTTTATATGGTACTCCAACCAAAAAAAAAAAAAACTAGGTGTAAATAGGCATTTCATGTTCATCCCAATCATAATGGTCTCATCCAATCATGGGCATAATAACATACTATGTTCTGATACAAAATGATGTAACTAGAGGCAACATAAAATATATACACATATATCAAAACAAGGAGAACTATATTTATGGAGCATAACCCAATTATTTTCTCCATTAAACACTCTTAGGTCAAATCAATAATGATTACAATGCTTACAACTTCTTTATAATATGATTTGAATCCATATGGATCTTGTTGATATATTCCTTTATTTAGGAAAATCAAAACAAATTCATACTCCTATTCTAACACCCTTTTGTCATTGTGATCAAAACCCTCCAAACATTTTACCACTTGAATTTTGGAGCCTACTGGGGATCCTACAATCCGTCGTTCCATGGTTGATTAATGTTTTATAAAGTGTTTAAGTATTATTCCTTTTTTAACTATCAAGTCACTTGCACTCAAATGCACAGTCTTCGATGAGTTTGTGAGAAAACCTTATTTATGCAAGCTTGAACAAGCATAACATCTTCCATCAAGACAATTCATGTGCAATGTTTAGCTCATGACAACATTCAACACACACTTTTGTCGGTATAGTCCCTCACTTTTGTTGCATTTGTACTTTTATTACAGAGAGTTTTCTTAGTTGTCACTTGTGTGCACTCTCTATTTCACGAATGTCGATTTCACATTTGTAGTTGTCATTTTGACTTGATTTTACTTTAATAAGTGTCGCTTTCATGTTATATTTTCTTTGGCATGTGTTTCCTTTAAGGTCGTTCGCATTTTTCAAGTGTCGTCCTAATGTTTTGCTCTTTCCATAGGTGTCACTTTTGTGTTTTAACTCCTACATGTGTCACACCTTTTCTTACCACCAATGTTAGTTCTATATCACTCTCCTACATTAGATGGTATTACATATCATTGAAATATGCACTAGATGCATTCTTATAGCTTAGTGCACCTTTTTTCCACAGTCATCACTTCTATCATAGCTTGTGTTCTAAGTCTTGTTTTAAGGTGTGACTATTGGTCATAAGTCTTGTGCTTTATGATGGCTTGTGTTGATGGTATTTATGTGTGCAGTCCATGTTTGAGTCATGGTGGTATGCATTTATTTCTCCTACCCCATTGGTCCCACACTTAGCCATTGTGAGAGCTCTTCTTGGTCCTTCATCCCAATCAAAGTTCTAAAGGCTTTAATCCTCTTACTAGGTGATAAGCACAACTTATTCATTAGCCTCATTGACATATATTTCCTCCCATATTTGTGCACCAAGTATTTTCTAAGGTCTACTCTCTCTCATAGTGCATTAGTACTTCCTAAGGATAAGTCACCTAGCCTTGTGTTGTATCTCTTAGTGAAAAGCGTATTCTAAATGAACAAGTAGCCACTATTGGATAGATTTGTTCCCTTCCAAGTGTGAGCACACTTCAAAACAACAAAGTGCACTTCAAATGCAAAGTGGAAAGTGCACTTTATAAGAACAAGGACCTTTTCTCCTTTAAAAAGCACACTCTAGACAAACAAGGACCTTATTGCCTTAAAAGTCACACTCTAAGAGCCTAAGTACACTTCAGAACAATGAGCACACTTGAGGAATATGATCACACTCCTTCAACTCGAAGAACTATGCCCTCCTTGATTGCATGGCACACTCATGAAGCATGAAAATTCATTCTTCTCTTATAGTGCATAGTGAACTCACAAAGCAAAAAGCCTTAGATAGCATGGAGCAATCAGAAATAATGAAGATTCATCCTTCCCTTTGAGCACATGGTGCATTCACAAAGCCTGAAGCTTGAGCACACTCCTTTGGCATGACGAAATGCACCCTCTTTGAGCACATAAGTGCATCCTCAAGGTTTGGGTTTTTCTCCTTCGTCTCTTCGGAGTGTGCCCTTATGCCATCTTATTCTCTTTAAGTGCATGAGCACACCTTGAAGGCATAAAGGCCTAAAGCCTCACTCCTTGATCTCTTCAGGGTGTTCCCTTGTGCCTTCTTAGTCTATTTGAGCGCATGAGCGCACCTTGAAGGCTTGAAAGCCTGAAGCCTCACTCCTTCATCTCTTTAGAGTGCACCCTTGCACCCTTGGTTCTATCTCTCTCTCTCTTTCTTAAGCACACAAGCGCACCTTAAAGTCTTCTTGTGTGCCTTGGTGAGTTTAATTTCACCCTCCTAATCAAGCCTTCTTCTTTTACTCCTCTCAAAGGCCTATCATGAGTTGATCATTCCATGAGTTAGGTAGTGATACAATAGATGTTTTAAGATCGATTTTTCCTTTCCATGAATGATATTAATTAGCAGGAGTAATATATTAGCACAACAAAATTTTGCTTAAGAAAAATAGTAAAGAGTATGAGCAAACAACCCTTTCAGAAAAGAGGCACAAAGAAGAAAAATCATGAACACATGAAGCAATTCATGGACTGGGACAGAAAGAAGATGTTGCATGATGACTCAGAGGATTCTAATACTGATTAAAGACCCTGTGGAGGGTGAAGATAACCAACAAAGGAAATATTCCATGAACATGAAGCATAGATTAGGTTTATCATCAAGAATGCAATATGGAGCAACAAGGAAGATAGGTCGGCATTGCCACCTCATCATGAATTCCAAGCGGCATCATAATGGTCAATGTGTGTCCATGTGTCATGCCACATCATCATGTGTAATTTAATGATGCATATTCAAGGAAAAGGACAAAATGTAATTTATGGAAGTCCAAGAGTCATATGTGGAACATGAATAGTCACATGGTCACATATGGACAAATATTGTATAGAATTCTAAAAGTCATTTGGAAGTTCAAGAGGTTTTTATAATTTCAAAGGAAACACTAGAAGTCCAAGAGTCATGAGGACATGAAAGGTCATTCCTCTTGTTATAAAAGCAACCTCATAACTCAAGCAAGGGGCTTTTGCAGGCTTAATATTTGGAGAGCTAGTGTTGGCTTCTTTACTTTGGCATAGGAGAGAAAACTATTCTTTGGAGAAGCAATAAGTGACTTACTATTCCACTATTGGAATTAGTGCCTCACTATTGTAACTGTGTACTTGGATCGTTCACCTTATAATTGAAGCTCGATGGGACAATACATTTTCATGCATGTATTGAGAATGTCTTAAGACTATTCTTTAGATGTTTGCTATATATGTTTTGTTCATATGTACTAAGAAAATTGAACTATTTCAGTGGCCTTGGTAGTAATATTGTTGAAGGTGTATTGCATGTGGTTTACTGATCATTGTGCCTATGTGAACTATTTCTCTATATAACTAATGAATATTTCTTTTCTCATGTGTCTCTCTTAGGTTAGTATTATTACTTCCTTCTAGAGGCTCAATTTTTGTCTCCCCCTCATGAAAGTATCCTTTTATACATTGAAATCATTGTTTCACAATGTTAAATTATTTGTTTGTTCAAGGTTTATGTATATAATCTCTTATGTTATATGTTGAAACCAAGATGAACCTTAAAATTATGGTGGTTGGGCTGATACTCTGGATGAGTCTCCTACTCCAAATAGTGTGATGTATAATTAGGAGTTCATATTGGGGAGACCCCCTGTATATTGGCGGTATCCAACACTATCAACATTTTGGTGCTAGAAGGAGGGCCATATGACAAGTTTTCCCCTTTGAGTCTGTTTTGAATCTATTATCTTAAATGGCTCTTTCCCAAATCATAATACTAAGATTTTTTTTCTAAGTTGATTGATTTTACCATCCCCATGGAAATCATTCATGACTTGTCTCATTTCAAGTTTGATGGTGAGAGTGAACTAAATGTCCTCGAAGATTTCTTTCAATTTATGCATTTTTTTTATTTCTAATGGACATTGTAAAGATATCATGGCCAGGTTTTTCACCCTCACATTTGAAGGTCGAGTTAAGAAATGTTGTTATACGTTACTTGCTACTCATATCCATTCACTCGAACAACTCGTTAAGCAACTTCATTGAGCCTTTGATAGTTATGATTATCAAGATGTATGTGATAGAATTAATTTTATTAGAATGGAAACTGGTAAATCTACAAAGGGTTTTCTTAATCAGTTTCTTCACCTTTGCTATGAATTTCCCAAAGGAATGCTTGATTCAGATTTAATTATGGAAAAAATTTATAATTTGATCATACTCTCTTTCAAATCTTTTGAATCTAAACCCCCAGATGATTCCCTCTCCCCAACTTTGGCTAACCATGAGGCACCTCAATCTTTCGAGGATGAACCTGTTATTCCTTTTGTTCCTTGTCCTCATCCTTTTCTAGTACCAATTTGGGTGGCCCTTGGTGATGATGTTAAACTTGGGAGATTTAAATATCAAACTTCTGATCTATCTTTTCTACCTCCATCCAATGCTTATGATTCATATCCCACTTAGGAAAACTTCAATTGTTCAGTAATTACATGGAGCCTAAAGTGAAAGTTGATCTCTCCTGTTTTCAAGATCATGTTAATGTGCATAAGTCCAATCTTGAATCTGATCCAAATAAAAACTTGATTTTCTCTGGGGATACTCTGAAACCTCTACGACCTATGCTACATGATTCCTTGTTTCATGATCTACTTGTTTCACCTTTGTCAACTTCTAATGATGTCTAAACTATTGTTTCAAGTAGTAATCAAGAACGAGGTAATTGTATTTCACATGTAGAGGAGAAAAGTGTTGAATATATGTCTTATATTTCTTCCCTCTTTCAAGATGATAATCTTGCCTTTTTGGATAATCTTCTATCTTATAACCTTGATAACTTGTCAAATGACTCTGAACTCTGCTTTCAAGATGAGACTTTTGATAGCCATAATCATGATATCCTTATTTCCATTAACACATATGGTGGTGAATATTCAAGTATATCGGATGATATCTTATCTTATTCCAATGGCTTGGATTTGTGAGGTATCGATTTGGAGTTTGTTTCTCACAGTTTGCAATCTCCATTTGTTAATTGGGATGCTCTTTTAATTTACAATGGTCCTCAATGTTTTATTTCATACATCCTTAGATGAAAAATGTAAAAGTTAAGTTGTGAGGTTTTCTAATCCTTGGAATATCTTGGTCAATCTAAGTGTCACACTATAAGAAAAAAGGTCATTGGTGAGGGTCATGGTTGTGATGGACCTTTAAGGTCCATCACCAATGTCGCATATGGTGATGGTATTTAAAAAAACATTGTTGTAAGTGTATATAGTGATGGTCATTTACGGTTTATCACCAAATCCATTTTCAATGACACTTTTGGTGAGGGTCGTTAAAGGCCCGTCACTAATTCTCTCTTTGGTGACACTTTTGGTGAGGGTCATTAAAGGCCCATCACTAATTCTCTCTCTCGTGACACTTCTAGTGACGATATTTTATTGACCGTCACCAATGATGTTTTTGGTTACTTTTGGTGACGATCAATAAATTTTTGTCATCATTTATCATTCCAATGAGTTTTTGATGATGCTTCATGCCTGTGACAAACCTTTAAGGTCCATCACCAATGTCACATATGGTGACAGTATTTAAAAAATCGTTGTTGGATGTGTATATAGTGATGGTCCTTTAAGGTTTGTCACCAAAGCCATTTTCAATGACACTTTTGATGAGGGTCGTTAATTTCCCATCACTAATTATCTCTTTGGTGACACTGTTGGTGAGGGTCGTTAAAGGCCCATCGCTAATTCTCTCTTTGGTGACACTTCGAGTGATGACCTTTTATTGACCCTCACCAATGCTCTTTTTGGTTACTTTTGGTGACAACCAAAAAATGTTCGTCATCATTGATCATTCCAATGATTTTTTGATGATGCTATGTACCTGTTACTATATTGTTTGTTAAAATATAATGATTTAAGACCATTGTTGTGGAGTCTTTTTCATTATGTGTCGAAGGTCATAGTGGTTATAATATCCAGTCAATTTGTTAAGAAGTAATTAGTGTGTATCATTTCCCTCAAGTAATAAGAATATAGTCTTCATATGAGTCAACACATGATTCGTCTCTATTAGGTTTATTATCTAGCAAATTTCCTTTAAATAAAGTTCCACTAGTGTATGTAGGAACTATATTATTTAATACATAATCAAGCTCTATCAATTCTATTAATGAGAGAGACCTAGCACTCCTTAACACTCATGGGACACCTTAACATGCTTTGGAACAATACACTAACATTCCTTGGCACCTCGTATATCTTGGAACATCTTTGTACCTGGAACATCTTTGTACCTAGAACATCTTGCCATGAGTAGGATGCCAAAGCACATGTTGGCATGCCATAGCATAGCATAGCACTCCCCTATCATGTGTTGGAATTCCTTGTAGTCCCTAGCATGCCCTGGAACGCCTTGGCATAATATTGCATTGACAAAAATTAACACTCGGTACACAGTGACACTTGGCATGTATTGGAAAATATTATTAGTGTGCCTAGCATGCCCCTTTTGAAAAAGATAAAGTCCTGACTTATTAACCCTCTTATGTGTTCATTTCCTTTCATTTTAGCTTGGTTATTCCTTTTGTTTCCTTGAAACTCCTTGACGCATATTGGCATACTCTGGCACCCTGCACATCCTAGCATGTCTTAGCACCTGGAATGCCTTGGCACTATTTGGCACATGTTAGCACACCTTAGAACTACCTAGCACACTCTAGCACTTCTTGACATTCCCTGATATTCCTTGGCATGCCTTACCCATTCTTAGCATACCTTGTCACTTCCTCCTTGGCATGACAACTAGCACTAATTGACACTCCCCAACACACCCTCATATTCATTCACTTCCATGCATTTTGACCTAGTGCTTCCTTGTGTTGTCCTAGTACTCCCTAACACTCCTCAGCATGCATTGGCACTCTCTAGCACACCTTAGCACTCATAAGTGAAGAATGAAACTTGTAACCAATGTTACTAGACTTGGAATAGACAATAAATTGGCAAGGAAAAATAGCTAAGAGTTTTAATCAGCTTGGGGAAAAATCGGAAAAAAAAAATCGGGAAAAAATTAGTGAATTCAATAAATAAAAATATACACATATATTGAATATAAAAAAAAAAACATTTTTCATTGATATTTAGTAAAGCCATGTCCAAAAAATTCATAATATCAATAGATTTCCAAAATATAATGAATGAATAAGCATCTCATTTATGTTATGAGTCCAAACATGATCCAAAGTACCGAGTCATGACTCCTAACTAGTGACTACATAGAACTAGAAGCAACTGCTTCTAAAAGTTTACAAAAACAACATAATAATTAGAAAAATTTAGTAACTAAGAGTCTAAGACTCTTAAGAGAGAACTAGAAGCAATTCCTCCCACTCCTCCGCTTGCTTGACTCTCAAAGTACTTCAAGTCATGTAGGCTTAAAAGAGGAGCATCCTCTAATTGGACCCAATTTGCTGCATTTGTAGCTTGAACATATATCTCTTCAAGGTCTATTGGCGAATGATCCAAACCTATCATTATCATGAGACATTAAAATGTGAATTTAAGTTTGACTTTGAACTTTAAAGTTTAAACTTTAAATTCCAAATCAGATTATGAAACCTTCAAATTCAAGCTCTCACCTAGTATTTTCTTGTTGCGAAGTTGTAGATTGTAATGGAAAAATACAAGGTCATTTAAGCGCTTTTGTGTCAATCAGTTGCACTTATTAGAATGTATTTTCTCAAACATGCTCCAGTTGCACTTACAACCTGAAGCACTGCATGCTTGGTTTAAGATTCGAATGGCAAATCTCTTCAAATCTGGTGTATCACTACAAAAGATTTTCGACCAAAGACCTAGAAAGTTGCAAGGGTTCATGAGTAGACGTACTAAATAATAAATAGAAAAAAATTAAAAAGACAACAAAATTTAATAAAACATTTAACATACAAAATAAATTTTAAACAAATTTAATGAATTGATAAAGCCTTCAAGCCTCAAAGGGTACCTGGCAACACCTTAAACCTTTCTCGTATAACACTGGTATAGGAAAATAATTTAGGTGGTGCTCTATAATCCTATAGTTGGGAAAAGACCAAGGATAATTTTAGGGGCGAATGTTTGCCCTTTGGCGAAATTAAGGGGGTTTAAATTTTTAGTGGGCGAATATTTTGTATCATAGTACATTTTTACAAATCACCTCAAATGGCCCACCTTATTTTAAGGGAGAGGGTAAAAAAGGTAAATTTAGCCCTTGAAATTAGGACTTACAACCTTCCATTCGCCCATTTTCAAGAATAGGTTTTATTTAAGTGAATCCATTCGCCCATTTTCAAGAATAGGTTTTATTTAAGTGAATCCTATGGGCCAAATACCATATTTATAAAAGAGGTATGGTAAATTAATAAAAATATAAATAAATGAGAGGTATGGTAAATAAATAAAACATTTTTTATATTTACTCCATAAGTCACCTTATATACATGTAAGGGTGTAAGCAAATAAAAATATAAGTAAAGTGGAGGTATGGTAAATAAATAAAACGTCTTTTTATACTTACTCAAAATGTATGGTAAATAAATAAAAATATAAATAAACTATACGTATCATAAATAAATAAAACCTCTTTTTATATTTAGTCCATAACCCTCGTTCTATTTATGAAGGCTCAAGAAAGAGGTTTTATTTAAGTGAATCCTATGGGCCAAATACCATATTTGTAAAAGAGGTATGGTAAATTAATAAAAATATAAATAAACGAGAGGTATGGTAAACAAATAAAACATTTTTTTATATTTACTCCATAAGTCACCTTATATTTAGGAACACTCAAAAAATGGGTTATATTTAGGTGAAACCTATGGCCAAAATACTATGGGAAAAATACCATGGACTAGATTGTTATTAATACCATGCAAAAAACCATTATTAACCCTAATATTAGAATTAATAAAAATAAAAATGGCACATGGTATTCACCAAAATGGCACATGGTATTGACCCATGGTATTCACCTGGAATGTAGCCTATTTAAATGGGGGAATTAAACCAGCGTGTAGCCTATGCTAAGATTCACTAGGACTTTACAAAGCTTTATTATTTAGTGAAAGACTCGCCAAGATCTTACAAGATTTTATAATTGAGTAAAATATTCACCATGCCTGGTGAGAGATTCGCCAAAAAATTATATATACATATTATATTATTGATAAAATCGCCTTCCGTTTTTCCTATATACCATGGAGATTCGCCCATTTATTATATTTATAAATTTAGGGGGGTTCTTAAAATTTTCCCTGGAAAAGACACGACTTTGAAATTTTGGATTAGATAAGCACCTTTCCATGCATGTCATAAGTCCTCTGTGAACCTCCCCATCCTCATTAAATTTTCTCTTATCATAAAAATACTATGGGTTTAAGAAGAACCTAGCAGCATGTAAGGGGGAATGCAATTTCCTATCCCAATGTGCATGAATAATGTCCGAAAGAGGCATATACTTTGCCTCCTCATCCCCATATCTTCTTTTGACGGCCTCCTTTGCGAGATCCATCGCCTCATAAATGTAACCCATAGCGGGTTTATCACCATCAACCATCCTAAAAGTTCAAGCTTTCAAATTTAAATTTATATGAAACATTGAAAATAAAAATAAGCTTGAAATGAAATTTAAAAGATGAAAAATTTAAAAGACTTGAAGTACATGAGAACTCTAACAAGGGACTCCATCACAACAATAATCTCTTCGGCATCTTTCCAAAAACCGTCATTAAACACAAGTGCAACAACTTCAATGCCTTCAAGGGTCTTGGAATGTTTATATGCCATCCACTCAGGTCCCAGGGACATCCTCTTTAGATTTATCTTTTTCTCAACCACAAATTGCAAAGATATGAAATTTGTTGCAAATCTAGTCACTGTAGGTCGAACAATTTCATTACCTTCAGTGTATTTTCTCATGGTGTTTACGACAATAATGTGGTTGTATAGGTATTTGGTTGTGGATTTTTCCTTCTCCACAACCTCATGTATCCAATGAAGCTTACCAATGTCCTCAAGCATTAAATCTATACAATGGGAAACACAATAGGTCCAAAAAATAGTGGGGTTCTTTATCTCAAAAAGTCTACCAGTAGCCATATAATTAGCTACATTGTGAGTGACAATTTGTACAACATGTTCTTATCCCACTTCTTGAACGAATTCATCCATCATTTCGCAAATAAGTTGTGCATCTTAACCTTATATAAGGCATCCATTGATTTGAGAAACATTGTACCTACTAGACAAGATACAAGGAGATTTATTAAAGTTCTATTCCTCTGATATGTCCATCCAGCACTCCTGATCGTGCACCCTATTTCTACCCATGATGAACGAAACTCAGATAGCACAACCATGGCATCTTCAACACTTTCTAATAGCAAAATTGTCCTAATGCTCTCTAATGAAGGAGCTTTGATCCCCAGACCTAGAACAGAAACTGCATCAATCATAGCTTGCCAATAAGGACTTATGGCATAGTGGAAAGGTATGTCAAAATAGTACCAAAAGTTAGCAATGGCTTTCCTTGCATGACTATGGATATTTTTTTTCCAACCAGTGGTATACATGGTAGGTTGGGAACTAGGTGTTGTGCGGGGAGAAAAAAAGGTGTTTATGTTTCCACCTCCAATGTTGAATGCAGGAGGATTCATTTAGCCTTGAGTGTGACTTGGACTTGAAGGCATGTGTGGGAAACTTGGGAACTTCATTGAGGATTCAACAGGGGGAGATGACAATGGGGTAGTGAAAGAAAATTTGTCAACTTCAGGAGTTCCTATTTCGTATTTTTGCTTTTCTTTCTTTGCATTATGCTAACTCAACATATCAATGGTCGAGGTTGCTTGGTGTTTGACATTTTCATCAATGTTTTTGTAGAGACCTATATCATGGCCGAGTATTTGTGCAAGGTGGAACTTGAATCTATAAATGCCTCCCCTACATTTTGCTTTGCAAAATTTACAAAGGAGCTTAGGATCTCCAAGAATCTTGTCACAATAAGCCCAAGTAAAGTTCTTCTTCCTCGACATTGTTGTTGTTTTGGACTTGTGTTTAAATTGTGGCTTCTGTTTTGATTTGGAGTTGTGCCTTCTATTTAATTTGGCTCCTATAAAATACAATAAAAGATTAAAATTAAAAATTCCATATATAACTTCGCAAAAAAGAGGGTTGGTTTTAAAGGATATGAGGTTTTGTTAAGGGTCAAAGAGGAGTCTTTCCAGCAACACAAGCACATTTCAACCTAATATATCATTATGACCTTGAAACACAATTAGGTATATATGAGGAAATTCTACCTAAAGGAAATATTATCAACATATATTGCATTGTAATCTTGAATTTGCAAGTTCATTTACCATAAGACAACTGAACTAATACATCAATAACAGATTCTGGAAGAACAAAAATACCCAAAGTTTTGAATGCATGGTTAAAGCCTTTGAAGTCGCCAAGATATCGACCAAGGAAGGAATGCTTGATGACTTGGTTCGATGGTTGGTATGAAACCATTTATTAGTGCATTTTTAAAATCTATTTAAGCCCCATTTATAGGGTTGAAAAGTCATAACCAAAGGAATACACTAAACATTCGATTGTTGAATAGTGAAACTTGAAAATTTCCATTGAAAACAACATTGAAACTTCAATATAGTAATATACCTATTATTTAAGCCAAGTGCCAATGTACCCTGATTGTTGAATAGTGAAGCGGCTAAGCCTAAATGTAACACACACTGAAGGTGACGCGCGACTTCCCGAGGGTCGATACGGGGTATGGATAGAGCACACATTGTGACTGCCCGATATGGAGTTTGGACTTGGGCTCACCTTGGCGGTTCCCCAATATTGAGTCTAGACTGTGTAATAGTGAGTAGTGATTGATTACTGAAGGTCTCGACATATGAGTTTTGGGCTTGAGAAATGATAAATAAATTTTGGAACCACTGACGTTTAGTTTTTAGCAATGTGGCATACCTAAACTTGAAAAACTCATGCTCGTCATGTCAAGGCTGAAAATCTAATAAATTGGAATTAATTGCATGAATATACTTTAATTGGCAAGTCTCAAGTCAAATTTGCATTGACCATGAGTTAAACTTGGTCAACGTGAGTTTGAATCACAGATATTTAGATCGGATTGTTTGGAGAGCGAGCAGATTCCAACTTGTGATTATTCGCGATTGATCGGCGAGTCCTGTTTCACTACTTGTAACTGAAATATGAACTGAAAATAGGAGATCTTACAATTGAAACTAATTGTGAATTTTCTAAACTGAAATTGGCCCATAGGCATCATTTCTATTTACGGTTGGGCACATCAATGGAAGAGATTCATTTTAAATCAGGTTCATGGAGAAAATATTTTATGGAAGATGTTTCTTTTATGTCGAGGAAGACACAGTAATATTTTTTATTAAATTTGAATAACAATAGTATCTACTATGTATATCCTGTATCTCATTATTTTTATCTCCTGTAACTCATACAGAAAGTGGGGTAATAGTGGACATGTAGCATCAAGCTCCACTCCTTTTAATCCAAAGTTCTGCATGCAAACCTTTGTGTCACTTGCACCACAAAGCCTTCACTGTAGAGTGTGGAGTTAACACCTACCTCTGCATGATAAAAGCTACACATACCTTTTGACTTGGTTTTTTCACCTTTTGTCCATTCTTTGTTTGGATTCTGGGACAACAAGCTCCACATACTTTTTTTCCATACCTCTATGAGAGCATAACTTTGCACATTTTCTTTGATTCAACCAATATCAAAACATTTGTGAGCTTCTTTCAAGTCATGAATACATGCTTCAATCATGGAAATTAGCAAAGTCTATAAAGAAAAAATAACCATGGAGTTATCTTTTTCCATTTCAAATATGTTAGGATTCTATTGAGATTTTTTTAGAGATAATTATTAACTATCCCTCTAATTTTCCCTTTACCCTAATATAAACTGCATCTCTTATTACATTTCTAATCAAGAGATTTACATCAAATACTGGATCAAAGGGCCAAGCACTTTTCATAAATGCTTTCTTGTCGAGTAGAAGAATAAATGGTTAGCATGTCAGCTTGGCTCCAATTTCTTGGGAATTAATAATTGTTTTGAAAAATGACTACTCTTGTTTGAATCTAGAACTATGCTTAAGCTTTGAAAATGGGTTTTCCTCCAAATTGATCTTGGAAAGGTCCTTATTAAAGGCCTCTCTATATCTCCTCCACTAGAATGATGGCTTGTACGTTGAAAAGTATAGAAGAGCTCCCGTTTGAAAAGCCTGATCATCCCATTGTCACCAAGAGCTCCTCCTTTTCCCTAAATTGGACCCAAAACAAGATTGAGTACTTAATTATGATCCAACCTAAGAAATTTTGATTGACATTGCAACTCAAGAGCTATTAAATTTAAAGAGCAAAATATGATTCATCATTCTTTCATTGAATAAGTGTATTGTTTTTGAATTTGTAATTTGTGCTTGTAGTATGTGGTACTGACCTTGTTTCACCTGAAAGGGTTTTTATTCTTGGACTATGCAAATGCTAGTAAGAGTTAGGCCTTTTGTAGTATTTGTACCCCATGATCATTTTTGCAAGATGTATGTCCTATGTGGAAATAAATAAGCATTTAGTTATTACCTCCTAAACTAAAGCACTGTTTCTTTTATTAGGTGCCATGTAACGTCTTCTACAAATTGAGGACGAATGGGACATAATATCCTATCCATTTCCGTAGACTATAGTCGTCCATAAAAGGGAAAAAATACCAAAATACCCATTGTTGGGAAATTTTTGGGGAAACTGGGCTTAAAAAACCCAAATTTGGGGTTTGGAGTAAGGTTTACTCATTCACTTAAGAATATGAAACCCCTCTGCAAAATATATAAATAAAGAAGATTGAATTCATTTTGGATCACCAACTGTGGATTGATTCATTTTCTCTTGAGCATTAGGTCTGATAGTTTTTTACCCCTTCTATCTATTGTCAATTTAGGTGGTGAAATATTCCACCCTAGTTGACATTCCCTTATTATCTTGATGTTTGAGCATAAGGGTCGCTGGTTGGTTAGCGAATTCTGTTGGATATTGGTCTCTTGTCTTTTTCTGGGCACAAGATTTCTGTTAAAGGTGAATTAATTTGGAGGATAGTGCATGATAGCTTAGTTCTGTTTGGCATACACCTCTCTTGAAGGAGGCAACAAAGTTTCTGAGTCCTTAATATCTTATTCTTGGCAAAGCACTTACCTTAGGCAGTGGATTCGTTTCTGGCACCTCGAGTAGTGAAACTCTTTGCTTTATTTAGTTTTTTCATGCACAGTTAAAAGGAGAACTTCCCTAGTTATTAATTCTTAGTCTTAGGTAAGTAAGCATGTTTTCATATCTCATATCATATTCACTAGTGGTAGACTTTAATTGTCTTGTCTATCCATGCAAGGAACATGCATTAGGATTAGGAGTTAAGAAAGTTGAGGCATTGTTGTACATGTTTCCAGATTCATTGTACCTTCTAGACTAAAGGAAAAGTGAATAGTAGTGTTTGAAATTTTTAGTTATTTCTTGTTTCAAATAGTAATAAATAGTGATGTGATTTGAGTTTCAAATATATGTACTTGTTGTTACTTTCTTCAGTGGCATGTGCTTCCCTATTCAGAATAAGGGGTTTTTCTATAGTATCTAGCCTCCAAAGCTTCTTCAATGCAAACTAAATATCAAATGATGCCCCCGTACTCCAAATCATCTCAGGCATCACCCTAAAGAAGTTCCAAAGTAGACCAATGAGCTTTGATAGGCCAACTCCAACCCCATGTCACTATACAAGTGTTGACATCACTGCTACAAAAATTATTCTGAAGTGTTGCATCCTACACCAATTCCTAATATGGATGCCCAAAGGGGTTCTAAAACGAGGCTCAACCTTCATTACCAAATTTAAGACTTTTCAAAGGGATTGGTCACTTTAAACCATACCAATTTTTACACTATCACAATTTGGCCATGTTCCTATAAATTTATATTTTGTATTGAAATTCAGTGCTATTTTACATGTTTATTAAATTTAGGAACAATTATAGGTCAACTCCACCAAAATGTCAACAAATTTGTGGGTTAGGTTGGCATTTCTCCAAATACCATCACACATCTATATATAATCACACATTTTCCATTTCAGATCTTGATTGGTTGAACAAAAAGGTTTGTTGTCTATGTAACTTTGTCCCATACCTCCATGTCAGCACTCATAGATAACAATATTCTTAATTCTTCATCTGTGTGCAAAGTAGGGTCCTTTTTGGTTGTTATTTTTGATGGAGCAACCTTTGACAGTACACCTTTTACCACAGAGATGTTGTTGTTGGATAGAAATCTCCAGAGGAGTCTTACACCAGACATATAAATGGCTATTGTATATCACAATAATAAGCATTAACATATGAAGATGTGTAGACCCTAAACTATGTGCATTCAATCCATTAATTTTTCTTTCATGGTAGATTTCGTTCTACATAGTAGATGTGTTGTGGCACTTGAGTGTGTTCACATAAAAAATTCTAAGGCCAAACCCGGATTCTCATGTGTCATGGAAATTCAACATATGCCTTTTTCACCGAAGAATTACTTGTAACTCATCTTAGGGTACTCATGTAAAATCTCACTCATCACACTTAACAAGTTACCAAGATAAGGCTCATCACATCCAACCTTGGTCTAAAACAATTAAGCAACACAATTTACATCTTGACATGCCATAGCACCTGACATGTCTTAGAATGCCTTGGCACTATGTGGCATGCGTTAACATCCCCTACATTCCTTGGCATGGTTTGACACTCCCTAGCACACTGTGGCACTTCCTAACATGCCTTGGTAGTTTAGCATACCTTGGCATTGCCTAGCATATAACCTTGTCACTCCCTCCTTAACACACCTAGAACTCATTGAAACTCCCTCTCACACAGTCTTATTCGTTAATTTCCATGAATTTTGAACTAGTGCTTCTTTATGTTTCCTTGACACCCCCTAACACTCCCTAGCTCACCCTATCACCTGACACATCTTGGCCTACCGCCTTAACACTCTAGCATTCCTTGGCACTACATAGTATACCTTGTCACTCTCTCCTTAACAAACCTAGACATCGCTGACACTCTTGGTCACAAACTCTTATTCATTCATTTCCATGCATTTTTACCTAGTTCTCCCTTGTGTTTCCCTAGCACTACTTATGACTCCTTTACACATATTGTTACACCCTAGCACCTATGACATCTTGGCATGTCACCCTAGCCTCTAGAATGCCTTAACACTGCCTAGCATACCTTGTCAATTTTTCCTTAGCACACCTAGAACTCACTGAAACTTCTAATCACAAACTCTTATTTTTTCATTTCCATTCAGTTTGACATAGTTCTCCCTTGTGTTTCCTTGGCACTCCCAGCTAACACTTCCTTACACATGTTGGCACATCTTGGTCGCATGTCGCCCTAGAACTCTAGCAATCCTTAGCATTTCCAAGCATGCCTTGTAACTCCTCCTTAACACACTTGGAACTCACTAACACTCCATGCCACACACTCTTATTCCTTCATTTCCATTTATTATGACCTAGTGCTCCCTTGTGTTTCCCTAACACTCCTTGGCACACATTGGCACACCATGGCACTTGTCACATCTTAGTAGGATTTCCTAGCACTCTATCGTCTATTAACACTGCTTATCATACATTGTCACTCCCTCCTTAGCACACCTATAACTTGTTAACACTCCCTATCACACATGCACATTCATTCATTTACATGTAATTGAAACGAGTCCTCCCTTGTGTTTCCTTGGCAATCCCTAGCATGTTTTGGCACCACATCCTATAACTTAGCACACATTGGCATGCCTTCACACTTGGCATGTCTTGACATGCCTAACATTCCTTCAAACTTTATAACATGTGTTAGCACTTCCTAAAATTCCCTGCACACCTTGCCACTCCCTAGTTTTCATGACCTCATAGATAAACTTACTTTTTTTGTGACTTGGGAACCCAACCAAGTCATTGAAAAAATAGTGTTGTGCCTAGACCAGAGTCTCCCTTTGTCTCAAACTACTTTTTCCATCCTCTTATCACAATCGTATGCTTTCCTCCTACAAGTCCTAATATGGAATTCTCCTAACACACTTCGTCCGTGGGACACAGAGAATTCACTGACACTCCCTGGCATAATCTCTTATTCATTCATTTCCATGCACTTTGACCTAGTTCTCCCTTATGATTCCCTGACACTCTTGAACACTCCTTGACATGTGTTGACGCTATTTGGAATATGTCAATACACCTTTTCATTCCTTGGCATGCCATGGCACTCCTTAATTCTCATTCCCTCATAACTACCCTTATTTTCTCTTAGACTTAAGAACCCAACCAAGTCCTGCCTCGACTACAACAACTTTACCAAGTTACATTTACTACAACTAGACTATGTCGTGTTCCCCTAATGGACTATAAATCATCTTAGGCTTCTCATGTCTAATATTAACTCATCCTACTTAACAAGTCACCAAGTCAAGGCTCGCATCCAATAGTGCCCATAAAACAATTAAGCAACATAGTTTACATCTTCACATGCCATAACATTTGGCACGTATAACAATCCATTGGCACTACATGGCACACATTATCATCCCCTGCATTCCTTGGAATGATTTTCCACTCCCTAACAGACCCTACCACTCCCTAACATGCCCTGACACTTTAGCATGCCTTGGCACTGCCTAGCATATACCCTTGTCACTCCCTCAACACAATTGGAACTTGCTGACACTCCCTACCATACACTCCTATCTATTCATTTCCATGTAATTTGAACTAGTTCTCCCTTGTGTTCTCATGGCACTCCTTGACAGACATTGGCACACCCTAGGACTTGGCACATCTTGGCATGTTTTCCTAGCACTATAGCATTCCTTGGAACTACCTAGCATACCTTGTCACTCCCTCCTTAGCACACCTAGAATTCACTGACAATCCTTGTCACACACTCTTATTCATTCATTTCCATGCATTTGAAACCAGTTCTCCCTTGTTTTTCGCTGACACTCCATAACTCTCCCTGACATGCATTGGCACACCTTAGCACCTAACACATCTTGTCATGTTTCTCTGGCCTCTAGAATGGCTTAGCACTGCCTAGCATACCTTGTCACTCCCTCCTTAGTACACCCTGAAATCACTGACACTTCTTGTCACAAAATATTAATCATTCATTTGCATGCATTATTTTCACCTGGTGTTCCACTGACAATACTTGTCACACACTCTTATTCATTCATTTCCATGCATTTGAAACCAGTTCTCCCTTGTTTTTCGCTGACACTCCATAACTCTCCCTGACATGCATTGGCACACCTTAGCACCTAACACATCTTGTCATGTTTCTCTGGCCTCTAGAATGGCTTAGCACTGCCTAGCATACCTTGTCACTCCCTCCTTAGTACACCCTGAAATCACTGACACTTCTTGTCACAAAATATTAATCATTCATTTGCATGCATTATTTTCACCTGGTGTTCCCTTGTGTTTCCCTAATTGCTCCCTAACACTTCCTAGAACTATTTGGCACACCTTGGCACCTAGCACATATTGTCTGCAAGTTGCTTTGGCATGCTAGAATGACTTAACGCTGCTTAGCATACCATGTCACTCATCTCTTACCACACCTGGAACTCATTGGCACTCCATGTCACACACTCTTATTCATTCATTTCCATGCATTTTGACCTAGTGCTCCCTTGTGCTTCCCTAGCACTCACTAACACTCACCATACATTGGCACACCTAACTGCAATGAGTTTCAATAATAGTCAATCCAAAAACCCTTCCAGAGTCTAGCTAGTTACTTGTTCTCCACTAATATATTAGGGTTAAGTTTATTGTATAGTGTTCAGTGTGGAAATATTACTAGGTGTTTTAATCACATAGAGTAATTATGATCTTCCCCATGTACACAAGGATAACTGAGAAGTGTTTCCCATAATTATGCAAGTGGAACTTCAACATGTACATCAGCGTAACCACAACATATTTATCATATTGACACAATTCAAGGTGATAGGAAAATATTTACATTATATACACGAATGTACTAAGATCAGGACCATTAGCATCATATCTACATATTTACCACAAGACGAGGGTCATTACAACCCCTTAAAAGTAGCCACAAGGCCTTCCTCTTTTGCAGCTCCTTGACCACATGGGTTTAATTGAAAAATACATAGTTCCTTTAAAGATTTGTAGGTTGAGGCAGCCACTTCAAGCCCTTGAAGTTAAAGATAATCAAATATTTTCAATTTGTTACAACGATAATTCCATTATGTACACTCCTTATCTTAGAGTTGGGTAGAGATGGAGAATACTTGATTGATGCCAACCTTGTAAATGAAAAACTTTGCCTACTCATTGGTTGGACACTCCACCACTAGTTGACACAACTAACACACACCAAAAGTCCAAGATACCCATAATATGTGCCCTACACCCAAGGGCTTAGACTACACCTACATAAAATGTACCTTCAACTTTAGATGTCCCAAAATAGTAATATCCCAACCCTAGCCTATTTGTTAGATTTTTGTAACTTTCTCCTTAATTAACATTTGTTTTTAACTATTTAATCCACTTACCATATACTCTCTCTTGTTCTCACCCACCTAGTATACAAGAACACTTATGTTTTTAATATAACCAAGTTAAGAGGGCATGTTTCTTTCTTACACTTAAATGTTTTCAATATAACCAAGTTAAGAGCACGTGTTTCCTTTTCAAATTCCAAAAGTATAACATGTCTATCTCTATAAACTAACAACAAAATCATTGCATAAAAAAGGTAAGCTTAAAATTAAATTAAAATTAGATTATTATTATTATGATAAATACACCAAATATGGAAAATTTGTTTGCAAACACAACCATTAAAAAAGTGTTAGTTTATCAAATACAACTACAAACTTATTAAGCCAACCTAGACCCATTTTAACCCAGATCTATCAAGCGCCGAGAGGGATCCAATCTCTCGATGTGAAAACATCTTTTTTGGCGCATGGTAGATCCAGGTTAAGATGGATCTAGGTTGGTTATATAATACTATATAATATCTATATTTGTATATATGTGTCTCTTTCTTATTCCCTCTCTCTATCTCACCCCCCAAACATACACACTCTCTCTCCATATCTATCTCTCTCTCCCTCTCCATATTTGTGCCTCCCTCTCTCTCTCTTTCTCTTCTCTCCCTATATTTATCCCCACCTATTCTCTCTCTCCCCTCCTCTCTTCTCTCCCTCTCTCTCTATCCATCTATCCCTTGTCACTCCCTCTCTCTCTCCACCTCTGTCTCCCTATGCATTAGTTCTTCCCTCCCTCTCTCTCCCCCTCCAACTCCATATCTCTCTCCCCCACTCCCTTCTTCTCTCTCTCCCCTCTCTCTTTTCCTACCTCTTTCTCTCTATATCCCCCCATCACTCTCTCTCTCTCTCTCTCTCTCTCTCTCTCTCTCTCTCTCTCTCTCTCACGCACTTGCTCCACCCTCCATCTTTGTCACTATCTCCCTCCCCCTCTCTTCCATATACTTTTCTTGCTATCATCACTTGGATCCTTAGTTAAGATAGATCTATATTAGTTCTTACTAATATTTGTATTATATAAATTTCACATCTTTAAATACAAAAGCATTCTCATTTTTAATTTTATTAAAACCTTAATTTAATTTATATGGGAATAATTTTAGTAGTCATGAGGATAGAGGGTTTATATATATCTCAAAACTAATTACAACCCTTTTCCTATTAGCTTCAAATAAAAAATGTTATAAAATTAAATTAAATTAAATTAAAATGTTTTTATTGTGAAATAATTTATGGTTTTTGGGCATGTGGTATTGATAAGGCATGATATTGGCCCATGGTATTGTAACAAAGCCTATTTACAAGTTAATAATATCCATGGTAAAGTGGGGGTGAATATTGATGGTTAAGAATCTTTTCATATTATTATAAAATATTTAGATTGTGAAATAAGATATGATTTTTTGGCATGTGGTATTGATAATCCATGGTATTATCCCATGCTATTGTAACAAATCCTATTCACAAGTTCATAATATCAATGACAAAGCGGGAGTGAATATCCGTGATTAAGAATCCTGTCATATTTTTATAAAATATTTTTATTTTGAAATAAGTTATGTTTTTTTGGGCATGTGATATTTATAAGCCATGGTATTGGCCCATGGTATTGTAACAAATTCTATTTCCAAGTTAATAATATCCATGGTAAAGTGAGAATAAATATCCATGGTTAAGAATATTTTCATATTGTTATAAAATATTTTGATTGTGAAATAAGTTATGTTTTTAGAGCATGTGGTATTGATAAGCCATAGTATTGGGCCATGGTATTATAACAAAACCAATTTTTTACAAGTTAATAATATCCACTGTAAATTTGGGGGTGAATATCCATGGTTAAGAATCTTGTCATATTGTTATAAAATATTTTGGTTGTGAAATAAGTTATGGTTTTTGGGCTTGAGGTATTGATAAGCCATGGTATTGGCTCATGGTATTGTAACAAAACCTATTCAAAAGTTACTAACAAAATCAAAATATAACAAATTGAATTTTATTATTTTTATTATTAATCTAGCCAACATTTAGATTTTTGCACTCATCCCCATACTTTTGACTTTTATTATTATTACTACTATTATTCTTTAACTAAGCCCATATTTAGAATTGTTTACATACTTACATTACACCTACACATCTACTCTATACTCCATAAATATTTAATTTATTGTTTTTTAGGGAGGGAAATTTTAACATTTTTGAAAAAATTCAGCCTTAATTTTGATGTAACAAAGCCCTCCCAATTCGAATCTTCATTTACTTTCTAAAACAAGTAGTATATTTTCACTTTTCATAGGGTGAGGGAAAACTAGTAGATATTTTCACTTTTCACAGGGCGGGAGGGAAAACAAGATTGAAGAGAGTTGTGAATTAAATTTTTAGTTTTCATAAGGCAGAGGGAGGGAAAACTACTGGCATAGTTTCACTTTTCACAAGGCAGGAGGGAAAAATGAGATTGAAGAGAGTTGTGAATTAAGGTTTTACCAGTAGCAGATTGATATCGAACCCCACCATTAGATCTTCAATCCATTAATGGCACCCAGGTATGTTTCATTTCTAACCTCACTGCATTTACACCCCACTTTTAGACTCCTCAGATCTCTGGTTCAAAATTCACTATTTTTTTCATCCTTACTTTTAAGTTTACGAGTAGCATATTTTCACTTTTCATAGTGCAGGAGGGAAAACGAGATTGAAGAGAGTTGTGAATTAAGGTTTTACCAATAGAAGACTAATATCAAACCCCACCATTGGATCTTCAATCCATTAATGGCGCCCAGGTATGTTTCATTTCTGACATCGCTGCATTTCCACCCCACTATTAGTCTGCTTCAACACAAGGAGGACTGGTTCAAAATTCATTATTTTTTTCATCCTTTATTTTATGTTTAAGAGTAGCATATTTTCACTTTTCATAAGGTGGGAGGGAAAATGAGATTGAAGAGTGTTGTGAATTAAGGTTTTACCAATAGCAGACTAATATCGAACCCCACCATTAGATCTTCAATCCATTAATGGTGCCCAAGTATGTTTCATTTCTAACCTCACTGCATTTCCACCCCACTTTTAGTCTTCTTCCACATCGGGAGGAGTACACACACCTAAGATCCCCCACCATTAGATCTTCAATCCATTAATGGTGCCCAGGTATGTTTCATTTCTAACCTCACTGCATTTACACCCCACTTTTAGTCTTCTTGCACATAGGGAGGAGTACACACACCTCAGATCTTTGGTTCAAAATTCAGTATTTTTTTCATCCTTGATTTTAAGTTTACAAGTATCATATTTTCACTCTTCACAGGGCAGGAGGGAAAACGAGATTGAAGAGAGTTGTGAGTTAAGGTTTTTCCTCTTCAATCCATTAATGGTGCCTAGGTATGTTTCATTTCTAACCTCACTACATTTCCACCCCACTTTTAGTCTTCTTCCACAGACGAGATTGAAGAGAGTTGTGAGTTAAGGTTTTACCTCTTCAATCCATTAATGGTGCCTAGGTATGTTTCATTTCTAACCTCATTGCATTTCCACCCCACTTTTAGTCGTCTTCCACACAAGGAGGACTAGTTCAAAATTCACTATTTTTTTCATCCTTTCTTTTAAGTTTAAGAGTAACATATTTTCACTTTTCATAGGGCAGGAGGGAAAATGAGGGAACATAGGTAAAAGCATATGTATTTTTCCTTCTTTTATGTTTTGTCTCTATAGAGTTGATTTTATTGGGTGTACACTGTATGAGATTGACTTTACTGGGTGTACATTGTACGCATCTCAAAATTTCTCTTTAGGAAATCCTATTTTTATTCTTTCCAAGAAAAAATCTGTGGGGAATCCCAATGGATGTTTCCCCACATTCATGGATGGCATCCCTGGTAAACCCATTGGAATTGACTAGTGCACCTCACCCAAGGGACTGGCATTGACTAGTGCACCTCACCCAAGGGATTTCAAACAGGGCACCTGCCAACACAGAACTAGCCAAATACCCAATAACATTAATGGCATTCAGTTCGGCTAACCCCTTGGGCTCAATAAATCATAATCAACTACACTATTTTCCATATTAACATATTGATCCTATTTAACATTTTTTTAGAGTAACCATAACAATCCAAGCCTGTTCCTATATTTATTTTGGTTTTTAATTCCTTCTTTGGTGTGGTGACAACCTTATATGATTGTATAGATGTTTATTTTTGTCAGAGTATATGTTGAAAAGTAGATGCTCTCTTACATTCTACCTTGTGTGTTATGTATTGATGGAGTTCAGTTTCATTAGTTGTGACCAAAGAACTATGCTAGGCATGTATACAAGGATTCTTGTATCACTATTTATAAATTGAACATTTTCCTTAAACAAGCAAAGTAGACCCTTAATGCTAAATGTTCGTATCTTAGGGAACTTCCAATCCTAATAAATGAGGTGAAATTTAAGTGTTTCCAGAATCCAAATCTCAGATTTTGTTAATTCACTCATATATGCTCCTAGAAAAGCGAAGTGAAATTTAATTATTTCCAAATCTTAAGTTCTGTGAATTCACTCATATCTGGTGTTGGAATATTTAGAGAAAACGGGAAGAATTTCTTTTAGTTTCATTCAAATTTTCCAAAAATAATACTAAATTTCTCCCTGACTAAAATTCTCCCTGAAATGGCTTTGGGATTGAAAATTTTGTAAATATTTTTAGGGAAACAATCCAAAATACTTTTTCCAGATTAGAGTTTTATAACACTAATTACTAAAACATTCTTCTATTTTCTGCTGCAAATATTTGATAGAGTCTTCCCAGAAACTGATCAGAAAAGAAAATTAGGTAGATGGGCTGGACAGACTAAACAATTTTTAAATAATAATCACTTAACATAAATGATATATTAGGTTGCATAAATATATAACTTAGAAGCATGAAATGAAGAATAAATCTCAATGAGATTGACATATTCTTAATTAAGTTGAATGAGGCCAGGAATAACTTTGACTAGAGGGTGTTGAAAATGGCATAATTTTGTTCTGGTTGGATAGATTTAGAACAAAAAATCAGCAATTTTCTTGCTTGCATAACTTGGGAAGATTTTTGTATCTCAACTCTCAACCTTATTGAATAGTATGATTTATGCCTTGCAATGTTGAGATATGTTTTGATACCACTTGCTAGTAACCTAAACGCTTTGGATGAAAATTTAGTTTTGAATTTTACTTGCAAAAGATATAAGTGAAAATATAGAGTAATTGTCCCTTGTGTAGAATTTCCTTGAAATTTTGCTACTGCTTGAATGAATAAATCTGAAACTAATTTTTGCATGAAGAAAAAAAATATCTCTACCAATTTGCAGTGGAATGGAACAAAAATAAAACACAGTCACACTTTAGCAAAAAAAACAAAATTTTCTAGGGAACCCAACTGGGAAAACCCTTTGCTAGCTGTAGAAATTTAAAATACTATACTTTGAGACACCTTGTTCAAGACCAGGTTCATCAATGCTTATTGCTTTCCATATTCATTTTCATAAGCATTAGGGTTGTTGTCCATCAAATCAGAGTAGCTAGAAAGTGTCTCTTTTATTTCAAAAAGTATATCAGGATCAACTTCATCCAAAAATCCCCTAGAAGGCTTATCAGTAGCAAGAAGAAAGGTCTTTTTTTAATTTTATTTCATCACATGCATCCATCATAATCACTGATTTGTCGTCATTTCTTTCACATTCATTTTCAATGTTAGATGCAAAAGGTAATTTGGTATGATATAATCCTTAGGTAGCCAACCTCAGACATATTGTTGGTTAATTTATGTTGTTTGAATTTTATTGAGTTTGAGTTTTATCATGAATGGGTGAGTTGATTATCTTGATAACAATGTTATGGTTTGATCTAGTCCTTGAAAGGAACTTATAGTTGATGGTCAAAATTTCACATTCCTTTCATTTTTTTTATCTTCACATATAACAAATATCTTTATGTTATAGCCTCTAGCTAGATATATACTATAACTGCCACTCAAAAGTTGGATGCCATCATTTTGGAGCTTGAGCTTACTCAACTTACCTTTGTTTGATTTGAAAATGTCATTAGATCTCATTATATCGTCTAATGCAGAGCATGAATCCAATTTACCTTTGTTTCAGTTAAAAATGTAATTAGATCTTGCTATATAATATTTTGTAGAGAATGAATCCAATTTCTCATAGTCCATTTGCTTCAGGTATAACAAATCTACTTTCATTCATTAAGCTTACTTTTCATATTCTATTTGCTGATTGTGATTTTGCAGCCCACATCTGCATTGGAAAAGGGGGATATTTAATGAAGAGTGGAAGGAGAGGGAAAGTTCAGTTATGTACTTTCAAACTTTCTAAGGTATGTAATAAAATTTTAAAAAAATTCTCCATAGAATGTTGTGCTTTAACTTTTTCTTTTGATAATGGATTATTTATGTGATCTCCCCTCTCTTACACACAACCAGAGTCCAGAAATACATGATTTTTTTGGGATATGTGGACAATGGATAGATTTATGCTAACCATTTATCTAGAAATTTACATTGTAGAAGATCAAGCATTTACAGTTGAATATTTCCTTGCCACTAAATTAGAGTTGAAGAGTCAGACTCTTATTTTTCAGGCATATAGATCACTTTTAAATCAATTTATTGCTGACTCTGTATAGACCTTCCATGGCAAGACAAAGAGTGATCACTACCATTGCTTAATATTTCTACAGACCAACTAAAGATCCCAAATGTGTATAAATTAGTGGCTCCTTGGAGAATCCCAAGAGTGGCGCTATTGTAGCAACAAGAAATTCATTTATTTTGAGTTCTTCATCAGTGCATTGATAGTATATTGTTTATTCCATATCATACCTCAATAGTGTATGATCAAACTATCATAATATTTTGACTTACCCTCTTTTAGAGGGAAACTAGAGTGCGTGTCAAGCTTTCACATCACAATTGTATCATGCAAAGTTTACTTGGGACAAGTTTTGTGGATCTAAGCAGCAAGATACCTATTGGAATTCAAGAGGAAACAATACTACAAAGTGGAAAAAAGGTTTCACAGTTAACCTAGATTTCACATTTTGGTTGGAGTCGGTTTGTTGGCAAGATGTTGGATACCCCAACTTCCTTTTTATGACTGAGTGCAAGATTGAATCCTTCGACATATTCCTCTCTCAATTGTCATTAAGTGATGGGTTTTCTCTGAAGTGTTGCACACCTATAAACTTTACTAGAGTTGTTCTTGAGTCTTCAGAGGTGGTTATCTTTGCAAAGCACACAAGTACAAGAAGAGGAGAAGTATTATGCCTGGCTAATTTTAAGTTATCTACCTGTGAATAGGGTGTTCCCATTCATAAACCTGACGACTCTCTCTACTTCTTTCTAGTGAACAACTTTGGGACTTGCCATGAATTGTGAGACAATTCCAACCCCATAACTATAAATTTCTTATTTAAATCTATACCCAATAGATTATATTTTGCACAAGGAGAACTCCATTCTTCTTTCGAAAGAACCTGCAATTGACTTGTACCATGCTATTTAATATTTTCTATATTTGTTCGCATCCTTGGTTTGTGACATAAAGATACAACATGCTACATTGTATTTTCTATACTAACACTCCTAAAAAATAATAAAGTATGCCCAAATCTATCATTTCAAATTATCTATGTAGCTCACCTTTTCGTTTTTCACTTATCAAGGTTGTTACCTATATTGATGAGAACTTCTACAACCAATACCACAGTGGCAATATATGTTATAGTTTTATCTGTGTTTCTCTGAAGGTGTTTCTCCTTCAGTAGAGCAGCTATACACTGTAGTTTCCATTTAGGGAGAAGTGTACCCAGTAGCAACCTTAGCCTCTTTGCAGATGGGTTGAATGCACATTAGACTTTATCTATTGTTTTGAAGGTGTTTCTCCTTCAACAATACTTCATCTTAGTAGATACTTACGATCTGCACCTTTAGTAGATGCATGTAGCCTTGGGATACATGTTGTATATTATAGTTTTCCTTTGAGGTTGTAGCAGCGATGAAAGAAGTGCATCAATTTTAGCCATATTTAGTATGCCTTTATAGTTTGACTTAGATGATCACTTTTATTAATTTAGGTGTTTTTCTTAGTTCTGTTTTATGCACAGATTTATCTTTAAGAAACGTGCACAATAGAGAAGGGTTCTATATTTTGAGTAGGGGACACACTTTTAGGTAGGAGGTACTCTATTCTAGGAAGCTTTTGCCATGCAGGTTAGGTGCTTTATCCAAGAATCCCAAGAGGCGCTATTGTAGCAATAAGATATTCATTTATTTTGAGTTCTTCATTAGTGCATTGATAGTATATTGTTTATTCCATGCAATACCTCAATATTGTATACAACCATATTTAGTATGCTTTTATAGTTTGAGTTAGATGCTCACTTTTCTTAATTTAGGTGTTTTTCTTAGTTCTGTTTTCTGCACAACTTTATTGTTAAGAAAAGTGCATAGTAGAGAAGGGTTCTATAGTTTGAGCAGGGGACACACTTCTAGGTAGGAGGTACTCTATTCTAGGAAGATTTTTCCATGCAGGTTAGGTACTTTATCTGCGAATCCCAAGAGGCGCTATTGTAGCAATAAGAAATTCATTTATTTTGAGTTATTCATTAGTGCATTGATATTATATTTTTTATTCCATGCAATACCTCAATATTGCATGATCAAATTACAGCTAAGATTGCCATAATATTTTGACTTACCCTCTTTTAGAGGGAAACTAGAGTGTGTGTCAAGCTTGCACGTCAAAATTGTATCATGTAGAGTTTACCTGGCACGAGTTTTGTGGATCTAAGTAGCCAAATACCTATTGGAATTCAAGAGGGAACAATACTAAGTGGGAAAGAGGTTTTGTAGTTAACCTGCCTTTCACATTATGGTTGGAGTTGGTTTGTTGGCAAGATGCTGGATACCCCAACTTCCTTTTTATGACTGAGTGCAAGATTGAGTCCTTTGACATATTCCTCACTCAATTGTCATTAAGCAATGGGTTTTCTCAAAAGTGCTTCACATCTATAAACTTTACCAAAGTTGTTATTGAGTCTTTGGAAGTGGTTATCTTTTCAAAGCACACACATGCAAGAAGACGAGAAATAATATCTAATTTCAAGTTATCTTCCTGTGAATAGGGTGTTCCCTTCCATAAACCTAACAACTCACTCTACTTCTTTCTAGTGAATAAATTTGGGACTTTTCATGAATTGTGAGACAATTTCAACCCCATAACTATGAGTTTCTTATTTAAAGTTATACCCACTAGATTAGAACCCACACAAGGAGAATTCCATTCCTGTTTCAAAATAACCTACAATGGACTTATTCCATGATATTTAATATTTTATGTATTTCTTTGCATCCTTCGCCTATGACATAAAGACTCTACAAGTTACCTTGCATTTTATATACTAACACTCTGAAACAATAATAAAGTATACCCAAATCTGTCATTTCAAATAATCTATGCATCTCACATTTTGGTTTTTCAATTATCAAAGTTGTTACCTATATTGATGAGATCATCGACAACTGAGGCCACTGTGACAATATCTATTAGAGTTTTATATGTGTTGCACTAAAGGTGTCTTTCCTTCAGCAACACTACAATACATCATAGTTTCCATTCAACAGAGAAGTGTACCCAATAGCAGCCTTGGTTTTATGTGCAAATGGGTTGAATTCACAATTGACTTTATCTATTATTTTGAAGGTGTTTCTCCTTCAATAGTACTTCATCTTAGCATATCCTTTCAATCTAAACCTTCAGAAAATCATACAGCCTTGGGGTACATGCTATAGATTCCAGTTTTGCTGTGAGGGTATATCAACAATGAAAGAATCACATTGATTTTAGGAATCTTATTGTTGTTGTATGAAAGCATGCTTTTCTAGTGTTTCCCAAACTTATATAGAGCCATATTTAGTATTCTTTTATAGTTTGACTTAGATGCTCACTTTTCTTAATTTAGGTGTTTTTCTGAGTACTATTTTATGCATAGATTTCTCTTTAAGAAAAGTGCACGGTAGAGAAGGGTTCTATATTTTGAGCAGGGGACACTCTTCTAGGTAGGAGGTACTCTATTCTAGGGAGCTTCTGTCATGCATGTTAGGTGATTTATCCTAGACAAAGTTCCAAGTCCTTGCCTCCTTGACAAAGTCCCTACCAGAAAAGACACTAGTGGATAGAGTTCCAAGTCCCTAAATTTTCCAAAGACCCACCTGACCCTAGCTATCTAGCCTAAAATCTTTTACATTCCAGTCATCTCTTGGCTGTGATTTCATAGAGAGAGCCCTCTTTTGTAGTTATCTCCATTGATCTCTTCATCAACCTAGGACATTATGGAGGATAACAGATGCATGAAAACTAGGGAGTGCCAAGGTGTTCCAGTGAATGTAAGGTTCCCAAGTCATGGAAAAATGTAATGCTAGTTGTGAGGTCATGACTACCAAGGTGTGTTAGGGAATGCTAGGGCATGCTAAGATGTTCCAGATAGTACGAAGACATGTCAAACAAGCTAAGATGTGCCAATTTCTAAGGCATGCCAAGATGTACAAGGGTTCCAAGTCCCTGCCTCCTCTTCTTCCATATGATATCCACTTATGACATTTCCTTTGCAATATTTGGTGCATTTGATAGTTATAGGTCATTTATAGGTTATAAATGTCTTCAGAGTTTCACTTCTAATTGAGCATTCAACTAAACATATTGATTCTCTTATACATAACTATTTTTCCCTCCACCCAATTTCCACAACTTCAATAACCATTAGGTAGGGACCTACATCTTCGATGTTGCTTTTCTTGTTTAATAAAATATTGTTGAAACTTTAATTTATTGAAAGTTGTAGAATTTACAATTTATGAAGTTTCAAGGTCTAATTTGAAAAAATAAAATTCCTTAAAGGGTGCTAGCTCAATGGAAGAGCACCTGCTTTACAAGCAGGAGGTTTCTAGTTCGATTCCATCATGCCCTGACATCCATATGGAATGGCGACGATCAATTTTTGGTGATGGAGGCTCTTTTGACCATCACCAATGAGCTTTGGTAACATTTTTTGACCCTCAACAAAAATATTAAATGGTGATGGTCAACGAATGCCACCATATATACGCATCAATAGTGACGACCCTCAAAGGTCCGTAACCATAAATCATTGTTGTTGAGATGAAATGGTGACAGTCGGTGTCTGTAATTATAGTCATTATTCATGATGGACATTGAATGTCACCACAACACCTATACTTCTAGCAATGCATATTTTGGTGATGGTCAATGAACGTCACCATATATATGCACCAATAGTGACAGCCATTAAAGATCCATCACAATAAATCATTATTGTTCATATGAAATGGTGATGGTCACTATTCGTCATTATAATCAATATTCGTGATGGACCTTGAATGCCACCATAACACCTATACTTTTGGCGATGCCACCTTTGGTGACTTTTAGTTTTTGGTGACCGAGGCTATGGTTTGTTACCATTGCTCATATGTAATGGTGAGGGTTACTATCCGTCATTATAAATCATTATTGGTGATGAACTTTGAATGTCACTACAACACGTATACTTTTTGGCGACACTGCCTTTGGTGACATTCATTTTTTGTTGATGGAGGCTATGGTCCATCACCATTGCTCATATGAAATGATGACGGTTGTTATCCATCATTATAAATAATTATTGGTGATGGACTTTGTATGTCACTACAACACCTATACTTTTGGCGACGCCACCTTTGGTGACGTTCAGTTTTTGGTGACAAATGCTCTTTTTACTATCACTAATGAGCTTATAGTGACATTTTTTGCTCCTCACCAATGTCCTTTTTTCTTGCAGTGCGCTATCTAAAAAGGGCTGGAGGAAATAGGACAGGTAGTGCAGAACTGTACTACTATGTTGGAAGAATCCTTCACGGTCCTCACTTCCTTATAGGAGGACCCCACCATACAGCGCCTCGAAACAGAGGCATGGGAGCTTCAAGTGCAGTATGACAATGTGCACAGAATGGTGCAGACAGTTGTCCTAACCCAACGGCTGGCGAAGCTATAATAGGCGAAGGTGTTGAAGGAACAGGTGGATGTCATGCGACAGAAATAAGCAGTACTCAAAACGCACCTACAGCCTTGGATTGATGAGGCTGTCCTCATCACTACCGATATCGAAGAAAAGCTCTCAGAGATGAAGGTGATGCATGCCTTAAGATAGGGATTTTCCCCTAACAATGAGCATTTGACTGAAAGAGTAGAGAATATCCAGCAAAACGGCAGAATAGTGTGCTCATGCCCTTCGCGCAACACAGGCACAGTTAGAGGGGCTATGTGCCAAGATCGTTGCACTAGCAGAGTGACTTGGGACAAGTCACAATGATTGTGCTAGGGGCCTGTTGGGAATGGGATCCTTGCCAGCATGTTTTTGGGGCTCAAAGCCCAAGTTTTGGTCAATTATATTGTAAGAATCCGTGAATTTTGTGTGCAGAGTGTGAAGTCTAGGATCAGTCATAGGGCTATCCGTCCTAAAATATTGTAATTTAATGTAAAGTTGTGTCGGCCTACCCATGGTTCACTGACCATGGGGTTGTATAAATAGAGTGAGGCTCTAAGTGTAAAGGGGAGTTTTTATAGATAGAATAGCGAAGGCATGGTTCGAGGTTAGAGTTGAATCTGAAGTGTACTGGGTCATAGTAGTAGGAAGAGGTTCTGCAGCTGAGTGCATAGAGGCCTAGTAAAGTCCGCAACTGAGTGCGCAGATCCCTGCAGCTGAGTATGCAGACCCCTCCAGCTAAGTGCACAGGGCAGAGTCGGGTTTGTACTTCGGATTGCAAGTTAATAAAGAGAAGTTTACTCTGTGCATCTGTTCTTGAATCCGTATTTTGATGTTATGCATTACTTTTACTCTGTTTACTTACTATGCACAATTGATGAATACTTGTATGAATGCTTATATATGAAAATAATCTAAGTAATCAGCTAATAGAGCCTAATTAAGGAAGAATTGCATAAATAAAATGGGTTGCGTTGCAGCTAGAACTACGCAAAGATAGTATCACAGGGCGCGGGGTGCCCGCTGATGCACGTAGCACAGTAAGTCCAAGGTTGGACCCGTACCAATAACCTCCTATCAGACATCCCTAGGGTGTAGAAACCTGGTTCTAGAACCCTCCCATACTACTTCGGGTGAGACCTCAGTCCGCACTCCACAAACTGTTGCCGAAAGGGCCAGTAGTACCAGGATTTTCTTGGCTAAATCACTTTTGAACCTGGGTCAGGCCCCACTAAGCCAACAATCTACTTCAGCAAAAGTCTTGGAATCATCATCAAGGAGGAAGAAGAAAGAAGACCAAAACCATAGAAGCATTCCCGAGATCATCAGTCAACCATCATCTAAGGAGTGGAAGCTTATTCAAAGACTAAATAAGGCTAAATCAAAGAAAATTGTCATCATCTTCAAAGGGTTTTGTAAACCAAGCTCTCTCTCATTAAAGAGATCAAGGATTACTCTTGTAGAAAGAGTCTATCAAGGATTAGTCTTCTACTATCTATATAACTATCAAGTTAAAGGAGGAAGAAAGTGGAGAAATCATCATCTACTCAAGTGAGTATATGAATTCATCTGAATGTATCAAATGTTTTTTTCAAGGAGAGCACAAAATTAGTTGGGGCTTCAAATTTTCTTGCATGGAAGAAAATAACAGATCTAAACCTTATTGAGAATGAATTCAGTGATCACATGAACGGTTCAGTAACCTAATCTCCCAAATAATATACTCAAGCACTTTTTAAATACATGAAAGTGTAAGTGATGTTCGAGAGGATTCTCATAGGGTCCATCAAAGACTTTGTCATCCCATATGTATCAAAATTAGACACTTCAAAAGATATATATGACGAATTGGTAGAGTTTTTCTGTAATTACTGTAGGAGAATTTATATCTTTAGAAAGAACTTTAAAAATTGAAGATTTCAAAGGAAGAAGGAATAACTTCATATTTCATGAGGATTTCAAAAATAAGAGATCAACTTCAAGATCTAGGTGAAATAATGTCTGACAGAAAAATGGCCATTGTAGTATCAAATGCACTACCTGAGGAATGTGGAAACTTCACTTCAAGTATTTATGGGAAGAAATAAGCCACTCCTTTCCAAGATCTATGGTCATTGTGCAAGATTGAAGAAACCAGACTGAAGCCGGAAAGTGATGTAGGATCAATTGATGAAAATCAATCGTATGCTGCTATGACAAAAAGAAAAGTAAAGTTTGGTAAATTTGGTCCTTAGAAGAAAAAGAAGAACATGGCTAAGGTTCAATGCCATGGATCTCAAGAATATGGGCACTATAGAAGATATTGTCCTAAACTTAAAAGGGACAATAACAAGATAAATAAGGAAGAAGCCCATATTATCGAAGAAGTGGAAGAACATGAGATGAAGAATCCTAAGGAGGAAGTGAGAGATATCTACTATGACTGAGATAATATCCTTCACTAAAAATATGATTCAATTGTGTAAATTATAGCTATCTAGATAGGAAGCATTGTAAATAAGCAAAGATGCATCATAATAGAAAATGGAATCATGGTAGAAGAATTAGAAGTAAGAGATCGTGGCATAGGTAACATGAGATGTCTAAAACAAAAACTAAGGAAGTAAACTATGAAGGATATAGCTCTTGGAAACCTCATGGAAATGTCAAATGATACTTATGGAAAAAGGATGAAGTCATCTAGGACAAGTCTCATCATACATTAGTAAAAAAGGTAACATTTTCAAGATAGGATATGAAAGATCCTCAATATTATTTGATGGAATCTTCATTGTAAGGTTCACTGATCATGAGGGGAAACAAGTGTTTCATCAAGAATTTCAAACTTGTGAAATTCATGGGATGATGTTTTGATGACATAATAGTGAAGAAGATCAAGGGAATGAAGCTCCTTCATTCAAAGGAATTTGTTGCAGGAAGTCTAGATGACCCAAAGGGAAGATGAGGTATGTATGCTTACATTTGATATTATGGAAGTCATCTCATATGGTTGCAGGTAACATGGATCACTGCTCTATCTTGAGAAGCATGATAAAATAAAGGATCTCTTCCCTCAAAAAGGATGCAAGAATGTATAGGTCACATATTCACTAGATGAAAGCAACATAATATGTCCTCATATGAAGTATGAGGTGGTTGAATACAATTGAGGAACTCTAGTTGGAAGCTCATGGGAATGAAATGTGTGAAGAAATGAAGGAACAAATCATGGATTATGAAACAATGGTAAAGGAAATGAGCATCTAGAAGAACAATAAGAGTTGACTATGATATCTCCCAGAAAGATATGAAGACTCTGATGGAAGTATGGAAAAGATGGAGACCCTCGAAAATACATATATTTAGTAGATATGTCAACATGTATGCATGATATTGATGTATATAGGAATATGTTGTGATGAAATTCCATCACAAAGGTAATTGTGATTTAAGTATTCATTTCTTATTTTTGAACAAATATCTAGATGAACTTATGCAGGACTTGCAAAGGAAGAACTATTGATGTCTTCCTTGAGGACCATGTAGATGGATATAAGATACTTCCGAAGAAGATAGTATGAAGGAGGCAACATGACATGAAGCAAGGCCAAATGTAAACTGATGGATCACTTTTTATGAAAGGCATGATGAAATGAGCGACTCATGGATGAAAGTGACGGATGGTTTGTGCCCTATGAAGAGGTTCCAAAAGATGAAGACTTCGTGACAAAGAAGAAATCCATGACATCAAAGGAAGGACCTCTTCAATCAGCTGGTTGTCCTTACATATCCGCCTAAGGAGCTGTTGTAAGTCCCTAATTAAGAGGGAGCCTAGAAGCAAGTTTCTTACTTGGAAGAAACTTGGAAATTCCTAAGCCAAGAGGGAGCTTAGGTACATTCCTTTATTGGAATAGATATATCCTCCCTAAATTGAGAGGGGGATATAGACACATCATTCTAGTCTTCACCTGGGAAGATAGAATGGAGGATTGGGTAATTATTTTGCATCCAATGCTCTTTTAAGATTAGATAGGGCATCTAAGATAAGAGTAGTCATAGAGGACCGATATTCTTTGAGGACTTGGAATCCAAGATGAGAATAGTCCTGATGGAACACACCCTGAGAACCTGGGTGGGGTATGTTCCAAGAGAGATAATTATGAGAGTACATATAAATCATTGGTCTCACCAGCATTGAGCTCAAATATTGTGGAGAGATAGAGTTGTTAGTCAAGGCCTTCCTATATGAAAATTTTGGTTAATATTATGTTATATAGATGGGTTACCAATCCGATTCATCTTATGAGAAATTCTTCAGATTGAGGATGACCAAGTACCATTATGAATACCTCCCTCGTTAAGAGGGAGTATTGAAAAGTGTAACTAAGTTTGGTCTTCATAATGACATTTAATTATGATTTTTATGTAAAAGATGTAAAGAATAAAAATAAAATTATTGTAACACTTGCATCATGGGTTTCATGATCAAGATATTTTATTTTTAGTTAAGCCTCCCATTGTAAGCCCTTAGGGATTTTTTCATCTAGTCATAAAAGTCTAAAGAGACATTGTCATGTATTAAAGGCACGTTACACCTTGTAAGAAGTCAAATTTCTTTTGTAAGTCACCCTCCAAGACCTTGTCACTAGCCCTCACTCAAGTTGGCCTACAATGTAAGGATAATTCGAGAAATATGAAGGCACCCTACTCTAGAGATCATGTTAGCCTAATGGACATGGAAAAAAAACTATATATAGTAGTGCCCGACCTCGTTTGGAAGACAATCAATTCAGTGAAGAAAGTATCTATCTCAAGTGCACAAATAATATTAGAAGGAGCCTTAAAGTCAGCGAAGAAAGAAGGAACGATAGCAAAGAAAGTGACATAATTGGTGGAATTTTTTGGGCTATGTTTACCCTCACACATGCGAAGGTCATAGATTTGAAGTTGTCAAGAGGAGGTCAAAAGATTTCAGTCATAAAAATGTGATCTTGTTTGCATGAATTCTTCACTAAAGGAAGATGAGTTAGAAATAGAAGAGTGTCTCTTAAGGAGGAGATTATTTGAGAGGCCAAAATAGATCTAGGGTTTCTGTTTTCAAGAAGAGGCACTGCAAACCTGTAAGAAGAGGCTCAAATTCTGAAGGAAGTTGAGAGGAGGAAGAAGAAGAGTGGTGTTGATCTAGGCGAGAAGAGGAGGCTTGTGACTTCGTCGTGGAAGGGCTCTAGTGTCAAGGGTCCTTTTCATGGTCTTGATATTTGTCAATTGAAGGTTCTATAAGATGAATTTGTTTGAGTTTTCCTCTCAAAGAGTGAGAGGTTTTGGCGCTGGATGAAAAACTATACATTGTGTCTCTTGTCTCTTTATTGTTCATGAATTGGTAATTTTCTTGATGAGAAAAACACAATAATATTACAAGAAGAGAATATCATAACCAATAAGTAAAAAGACACTCACAAGAAATTATCATTATAGAGAAATCACCTAACTATTGATGCCCTTGATTTCTAAATACCATGGAGATGAACAAACAATGGAGAAACTTTACTCATTAGCCACTAAGAAACCATGGAAACCTTGACCTCAAGGTACACCCTTCGAATCCAGTATTTTAAATTTATCACATTTTTCTAATCCACAATATGCAAATTGGAATGTTCCAGCACCATGCTAGATGTGGCCACAATAGGCAATTTAGAGCAATACTTGGAAAAAAGGTTGGCAGGAATCAGGTTATGGTCTTGTACCTTATTATCCTCATTCAATATAGCCTAAGTATCCTCCACAATCTCAAATTTTTTTACAAAACTATCTGTCACCAATAGCTCCCCAAGAACAACCTTTGAATACACTACTATTGTTACCTTCTACTCAGCTTCCTAGGTTGAATTAGTTGCCTGTTCAGCCTGTCAGTAACTTGAATGATAAAGTACCCTAACTTCTCTTGTAAGCTTGGTTGTATCCCTTCCCGACTTATATTGTTACTCATTTTATGGTCTAGTAAGGTTCTACTAGACTATAGCCCCATTAGTGTAGAAGAAGAGAGAGAGGAAGAAGCCTTTATTCCTATAAATAGAACAAATAGTCCTATGAAACCTTAGGAAGACAAGAAACATTTTCAACCACCTGTGATATTAGTAAATCCCCCTTATACAGAGAGGTTGAATGAAAGTGAACTAATAAAACCCCCTAAGTATGATGTGGTTAATGAATTGAGTAATATTTGGGTTAGGATCCCCTTACTGTAGGCTATTTGAGATATACTTATTTACACTAATATAGTGAGGGATTTGTGTTTAAAAAAAAATAAGGAGAAAGCGAAAGGATTTGCACATTATTTCATCTTATTGGGAATGTGATGACTTAATAACTAGAAAGAGTATATATATATATATATATATATATATATATATATATATATATATATATATATATATATATATATATATATATATATATATATATATATATATATATATATATATATATATATATATATATATATATATATATATATATATATATATATTGATCCTAGAAATCCTATTGTTTCCATGCATATCAAGGGAGTATGTATTCCTAATGCTTTAATCGACCTTGGAGTGACCATCAACATTACGACTGAACATACCACAAAACAACTTAAGTTAACATATATTCATCCTAACCCGATCATTCTTGAGTTAAGAGATAGATTTAGAGTCAAGCAAGAACTATTTTTGGATGATGTGATTGTCTCCCTCGATTCATGGGAGTATCCAGTGGATTTCATGGTTTTGTAGACAAAATCAATAGCTAGAGGACACCTTGTAATTCTATGGAGGATGTGGCTTGCTAATGCATATGAATTTATAGGATGTAAATACAGTAGTATGTTTATTTCTCATGGGGGATATTTGAAAAAAAATCATGTTGTACCCTCTTTTAAAATCCCTATCATAATTAGAGGAAGTGCCTTGGTTTGACAATTTAGTAAGAAATGAGGAAACAATCCAACCAATGTGCATGGTAGATTAGGTAAAAAAAATCCAAGAATGTTTTGAGAAGAAATAGCTTAATTATTTTCTATGTAATACAAATTCTTATGGTTTTGACAATCATCCACTAGAATAGGTTCTAAGGAATGAAGTAGGATCTCACAATTTTGTCTTCATTTTATAACACAGCTAAATTCCCTTCATAGGAAATGGAACAATATTGCATTCCTGTTGAAGCCAATTTTGTTAAGATTTTGAATATTAGTAATGAAATTACTGAAAAGAAGTAGAAATAATTGATCCATTTTTTACTAAATATATAAAATCCTTCACATGGGGCTTCCAAGACATGAATGGAAATAATATTGCAATTTGTGCACACCATATTTATATGTAGATAGATTCCCACCTTATTCAACAATGTCATAGGCATATGAATCCATCACTCAAGGAAGTGGTAAAGGAGGAGTCACAAAAACACATTTATGCTAATTTGATTTACCCAATATCTAATAGTAAATGGGTTTCCCCCTTAGTTCTAGTACCTAAATCCTTAAAGAAGTGGTGTTTGTGTGGGGACTTGAATTAAACAAAGCTAATATGAAGGACTATTTTCCATTTCCTTTTATAGAATTTGTCTTAGAAACACTAGTAAGAAATAAATATTTCTCGTTCTTAGATGGGTTCAGTGGGTATAACTAGAGCTAGATGGCTCCAAAGGACCAAGAGAAAACAACATTTACTTTTCCTTGGGGGAATTTCTCTTACCAGGTTTTACCTCTTGGGTTGTTTAATTCCTATGTCACCTTTCAAAGGGCAACATTAGGAATTTTTTGAAACCTGATCCATGGTTGTGTGGAAGTGTACATGGACAATTTTACCATTTATGGAAACTCCATCGAAGAAGATTTGGTAAATCTTAATAAAGTTTTGATTATATGTCAGGAATCCCACCTTGCCCTGAGAAATATAGAATGTTGAATGATTCCAACTAAGGGTGTAGTGCTTGTTCATGTGGTTTCTATTGTAGCTATTGAGGTTGACCCTGCTAAGATCAAGGTCTTCTCCTAACTACTACTGGTTCCTACCATGCAGAAGGAGATAATAAGTTTCCTTGGTTTTGGGGATATTATAGACACGTCATTGAATGTTTTAAAAATATTTCCATGCCATTACTAAACTTATTATCTAAATATGTCACTTTTTTGTGGAATGACCAGTGCCAACATGTGTTTGAGATCTTAAAAGAAAATTTCTATGTTGCACCTATTTTGTGGGGGGCTAATTAGACTCTTCCCTTCCATATCTCCATGGATGCGTCAGAAACAACTTTGGGGGTTTTCCTTTGACAAAATGATGACTTGTGTTATTATTTCATTTATTACACTAGTAAAAATATAACACCACTCAATTGAATTATATTGTGACAAAGAAAGAGTTATTAGAATTGGTGCATTCCATAAAGTTCAAGTTCCAACATTATATTATGGGTTATGAGGTTTTCATTCACATGGACCATGAAACTATTTGGTATCTCATGAATAAATCGATAACTAATGATCGATACACGAGATGGAAATTTTTATCGTAGGAATTAAATATTATGATTGTGGATTTGGTATGATGGCCCGGTTGCCATTTTCCTAAGGATTTGCCTCAACTCCTACTTGTCAGCATAGGAGAGTAGTTTGCTTTGTCTTTGAGAAGTGAGGTTCACATGCCTGGTGACTGTTAGTGTACTTGTGTCAATGGTCACTGTGATGGGAAGAGAGGGAAGGTGAGTTCCATGTTCAAAGGGATCAGTCCCAACTTGGTTAGGAACACACAACACAAAAGGACATGCACAGCTTCCAGCGGAGCAGTCCACTCGGATGCGGATGCCACAACATACAAGGTAAGATAACACATACATCACTCACGATTAGTCTGAGATGAGTGCAATGGTTGTTGCAACAAGTTTCATGTGAAAGGTCTGTCTGATGTCTGAAAAAGTAGTCAACATAGACAGGACAAAAATAACAACATATACAACACATTCCCATTAATAGATGATGCATTAAAAAAAATAAATCAGTTCATATGTAGAACACATGGTTAAAGCAACATGCATTACAAGTGTTAAAGATCGGTATTACAACAAATACAATACATGCATGAAAACGTGTTGGCCTATTAACATTCTTATGAATTAAGAAAAAGTTCCAAGACACATCGTTACACCATACATCACTAACCCTGTCAGCAGGGCATTGGAGCCACTACTTACTCCTCAAAGAAAATATTGCAGACTCTCTTGGCTATGTGGGAGAAGCTGAGGTGAAAAGTCCCTTCATGTACAAATGAGGGGGGTATTTATAGCCAAGGGTGAAAATGACCCTTGGGGATGTTTGACTACCCTCATGACCATTCAAATTCCATGATTTTTTGACTTACATGACTCTATGTTCAATAAGTGGGTCTCTTGGACTTCCACGTTACATCACATTGATTGACAACAAGCCCATAGTGGAGATGTGGGCAACATGAATCATGACTTGAATCAACATGACTTGACATGACAATACTAGTACATTCATGATGCTGCTAGAGTGCATGTCGAGCTATAGTGCTGTTGAGTGATGGATGTCTTCATGGTGTATCATAGCTTCACCTTCACATGGAAAAGTGCACAAAGTCTTCGATGGTCCTTGGTTCACTTGATGAAGCTCTAGCATGTTGTTCATTTCTTTCATATTGGAAGACTTGACAGGTTCACTTGTAAGCGAAGGTGCATGTTCATCGCGTTCGTCCACTTCGTAAGGTTCATTCATTCTTCCACTTCACATGCTTCATTCATTCGTTCGCTTCGTATACTTCGTTCGTTTGTCCGTTGGTGAACCTATCCATCTGCATGTGCTCCCTTTTTTCATCACGTTTGTCATCTTGACATGTTCGTTGGTGTACCTATACCTATAGTCACTCATGATGAGATGACGGTAAATCCAAAGCCTCCTAGTCTACCATGATACATGATCAATCGGATGCGAGTGATTGAGAGAGGTAGCAAGGTTGTGATCCAGGATAATGGCGCCAAGAATTTGCTGATGAACACCACGCAAGAGTCGCTGAATGATGGAGATAGATAATTTGAGTCGGAAGTGACTGACTGCAAGGTCTATCTCAGTTGGGAGGCAACATTGCGCAAATTTCAAGAGGGACAATCTGGGCTGCTATAAGGCAATGTAGGCATGCTCTGTGAATTTTCCAGAATGAACGGTTAGCAGGGGCTAGACAACCAAATTTGCACCAATTTCCAGAGGATTGGGCTGGGTTACATGAGTGGTCAAGAGGTAGGGATTGCACAATTTTTCTCGGGAACTGCTCAAGAGACTCATAGCTGGATCTACGAAATTCCCACAGGGAACTGCTAGTTGGCTGTTGGGGTCACTAGCAGCTAGAAATACTCAATTCCCAGAGGGAGCTACCAGTTGGCTGTTAGGGTCACTGGTAGCCAGAACTACATAATTCCCCAAGGGAACCGCTAGTTGGTTGCTGGGGTCACTGTTAAGTTATGGTATGTTCTATGCTTATAACATTTTACTTCTTTTTCTTATTATATTCCACCGATTAGAAATCACATGTACATAAAGTAAAGTGTGGATAGAACATTAAACGATCGACAGAAAACAAGCCAAGACAAGAGACACAAGATGTGGCGGCTAGCCAGGGACAAACCCCACAATGTGTGGGGAAACCATTTGATCAAATCTTCTTTTATCTTCAATAATTCAGCAGAGAGAAATAGTACAATAAATCTGATTCATATCAGCAGTAGCAAACCCTATATCAGTGGCATCAGCATTAGCGGCTTCATTATCAAACTAGGGCAGACCATATCTCACAAAATGACAGTCGGATTGACTTCATTCCACCACCAAAAGTTTCGACTTTCAAAGGAGGTTCAGATGAACCTACAGCGTAGTTCCAAAGAGGAGATCTTCTAGGCTACGCAAGTCAATCTTTACTTTTGCAGTTGCAACTTCAGTTTCAGCAGTTTCCGGCTTCAAATGTGTGAGAGAGAGAGACCCATTTCAGCGCAGTAGAGAAGAGACTCATATCTGCGCAGTAGAGAGAGAGAGATGTGATGAGATGAGTGAGTCTAAATGAGGAAAAGTCCTCTTATATTTATACACAATGTTGGTGGGTGAATAGATGCGACTGTTGGGCTTCTGAGCCTACATGAGTTGTAGGTCGGCTTGATAATAATTCCATAATCAAAATAAATTCATATCTCCATGAATACTTATCGGAATCAGATGATATTTATATCAATCCTACACCTCTCAATGAGAGGAATCTAATAAAAATATTATCAGCCATGAATAAGATGACCCACATGAAGTTTTGCCTTGGTTTCCAATTTTAACACTCCCTCTCAACCATGGAGAACTTCATCTGCAATCTGTCTATCGGTCGTTACTATTCATCCATCAAATGCACTGCCTTGTACAGCCTGACCCTTGCCCTGCTCTGCTCTATTTTGCCTGTTATGCTTTGTCTTGTTCTGCCCTGCACTGATCTGTACTGTTTTGTTCTGTTCTGCTCTGCTCTTGCATTGTTCTGTTCTACTCTGCTTTTGTCCGAATCATGAAGAAGAAGAAATGATCGAGGATGTATCATACTGACTCAAAGTCAGTCTCAGAGTATGTACCACTCGTCCCAGACCAGTCTCAACCAACCCAAAGTCAGCATCATAGTGAGTACAACTCCAATGGTCCCAGACCAATATCATCCTCCACTGACTCAAAGTCAGTCTCAGAGTATGTACCACAGATCCCAGACTAGTCTCAACTGACCCGAAGTCAGCGTCATAGTATGGTACAACTCCTACCACTGGTCCCAGACCAGTATCATTGATACCAGATCAATGGAGGTCATCCTAGCGTAGGGAGTACGGTAGTTACAACGATGCGTCCATCGGTACTACTATGGTCCCTAACTTCATTTCCCTGCTCATTGATCAGATGAGAGGTACTTCCCATGAGTCCCAGACTGCATGGGTAGGATGCCTTGACAAAGAACTAATCAATCCTGTCCTCACAGGAGAACACATCAATCCTGCTACAATTGCCATGGAGAACACATCAATCCAGGCCTCACAAGAGAACACATCAATCCTGGTACAATTTCCATGGAGAACACATCAATCCAGGCTGCCATGGAGAACACATCAATCCAGGCCTCACAGGAGAACACATCAATCCTGCTACAATCGCCATGGAGAACACATCAATCCAGGCCTCACAGGAGAACTAATCATCCTACTACATAGGAGAGTGAATCATCCTGTTCCACAAGAGAGCGAATCATCTTGTCCCACAAGAGAGCGAATCATCTTGTTCCAGTGTGCACCACCAGGGGAGGGTGAGTCACCCTGTGGTCGTATGTTGCTCCAGTAATAACCGAAAGCCCTCAGAGCTCCCAGAGCTCAATGTATGCAACATGCAGGACCCTTGTACAAGGGTTTCTTACCGACTCCAAGTCGTTTGGGAAAATCACAGATTAGATCTTTCCTCGGGGCTTTGACAAGGTGTATCAACCTGTACATCATCTTAATGCGATGGAGCCTCCATATCCAAGATGATGTCTATCTGCTGGAGCAATCGACGAATACGGGATTCCTCAATAATCGAATCCCACCTCTGGTTGTTATATAGAATCACAGTGGTATCCAATGTAAATCCAAACAGCTCACTGAAGAGCTTTCGCAACCAGACTACCTCACACGAGGTTATGCTAGCAACAATATATCCTGCTTCGGCGGTGCTCAAAGCCACCGACTTCTGCTTCCTGCTCATCCAGGATATCGAAGCAGATCCCAAGGTGAAACAGCACCCGGAAGTGCTCTTATAGTCCACCACACTGCCTGCCCAATCAACATCAGTATATCCAAGTAGTCTCACATCTCCAACAGTGTATCTTAATCCATGAGAGATTGTGTCTTGAAGACATCTCAGAAGATTCCTGGCATCAATCTAGTGAGGCTCAACCAAATATGAGCTCACAATGCTAACTGCAAAAAAATATGTTCGGACGGAGGTTCACCAAGAACATCAATGCGAATGAGTTTATGAAACTCAGAGGCATTTCCCAAATCTGGTCCGACATCACTACCATATAACTTCTAAAAGTTAAGATCCTCGAGGTAGTCACAGGCTTGCAGTCCATCATACCAAATCTTTCCAATATCTTTACCACATATTTCCCTTGAGATAGGAAAATTTCCCTTGGCTTCTGCCACACTTCAAGTCCTTGGTCCTTCATTTCAAATTCAGAAGCCAACTCCCTCTTACATTTTGAATGAGAGGGTCTGCACCTGTTAGAAAGAGGTCATCCACATACAACACCAGTATGAGAGGCTTTTCATCTTCAACCTTAAAGTAAAGGTTAGGATCGGCTTCACTCCTAGTGAATCCCAGCTTCATCAAGTAGCTATCAATCCTCTCATACCATGCTCAAGATGCTTGCTTCAGCCCATAGAGAGCCTTCTTCAACCTGCATACATGAGATTTTCAATCATAAATCTCAAATCCTTCAGTTGCTCCACATAGACCTCTTCTTTGATCGAATCGTGCAAGAATGCGGTCTTGACATCCATCTGATGTAGGTTCCATCCTTGTGAAGCGGCAAGGGCTATTATCGAGCGGATGGTCGTATATCTGGCAACAGGTGCAAATATCTCATCATAGTCTATACCTTCCTTCTGGGAGAAACCTCGAGCAACAAAATGAGCCTTATACTTTTCCGTGCTTCCATCTGCTGCATGCTTTATCTTGTAAAGCCATTTGGAAGTAACAACAGTCTTGTCCTGGGGTCTGGGAACTACTTCCCAAACATCATTCTTTATGATAGACTCATATTCTTCGGTCATAGCATCCTTCCATACTTGATGCTTGACGACATCTGAGAATGATGAAGGCTCATTTTGTATGATCGTGCTCATGATGGTCAGGTATCCCTGATACCTGTTAAGTTTCTTACTTTGATGGAAGGTTCCTCAGGGTGTAGCATGTCCTTCAGCATCATCAAGTATCCCCCTAAGCCATGAAGGCCTCTTCCTAGAAGAGGAAGGCTCATGTGGATGAGGATCAATCGGATCCATGGGTTTTTCTACATCAGGCATTGATTCATCATCCTTTTCTTTTGATTCCCTGGTGTCGGCTTCTTGAGAGCTCCTCAAAGTCAGAAGAATTCCCTTCTTTCCAGATGCTCCCAATTTATTTCTTTTCTCTTTCGGCACATGACAAAAATTTTAAAATGAGAAACATCAGGTTTCTTACCGGTGAATTTTTCTTCAGGAGTCTTGGAACCCAATGCTTGATGAGGGCATCGATTTTGTATATATACGGCAGTGTTTGCAGCTTCAGCCCATAGAAACTTTTGAAGTCTTTGATCATGTAGCATGGCCCATATAGCTTCCATCATCATGTGGTTCTTCCTTCCCACCACACCATTTTTCTCAGGAGTATGTGGTGTAGTAGTCTCCCTCTTAATGCCAACCTCAAGTATGCCTAAGTAAACTAATTGTAATATATTGGAGGTCTTGCTTTGGCTTGAGGGGAATGGTCCCCTTTTGAGCTTTCCTTTGGCACATCTCGGACATACACCTTCTTTCTCTACTTGGAATTCGGGCATCCCTGTTACCATCTATCTTACATAGAGTAGAGCTTTGTAATGAAGGTGGGCAAACATCCGATGCCAAAGTTCAGACTAAAAAGATGTGTCATAAGACATGACACCTAGCAGACTTCCATTGACCTGATATAATGAATCAACACGAAACCCAAGAGTAAAGGCATCTTTAACATTATTTTTCCATATACGTACCTTGCCATCGCTGAAGGTTACCTTGTATCCTTTGTCTTCCATTGCCGAGATGGACACCAGGTTCTTTCGGAGGTCAGGTGCATTTAGTACATCCTGGAATTTCTAGCCTTCTTGAATGCTTGTCCTCTTCCTTGATTCCCAGCTCTCCTTTTACCTTTGCTATTGAATTTTTCATTCCTTTGATTGCCATCAGAGGGATTTTGATCATCGTCCCGGTGTGAGTCCTTTCTATCAGGGCACTCCCTTGCATAGTGACCTGCTTTATCGCAGATGTAACATCATCCTTTTCTTCCACCCTTAGGTCCAACCTTTCCTTTTGATTTAGTCCCAGAATTATTTCTTTTCTTAGCATGAGAAGAAAAGGCAGAAGGAGGATCTTTAGGCAAGGGCATTTCTTGCTCTTCTACCTTTGTTTCTTCTTGATTGCATCTAGCCATTAATTCCTCGAAACCAGGAATTACATTATTGTTCAAAAGAGTAGTCCTGAACACATACCATTCGGATGGTAATCCTCCAAAAGTCGTGAGTGCCATTTCACTGTTAGTAATAGCCTCCCCAATAGATAGGAGATCGTTCATGACTTCGGTCATCCTTAAGAAGTATGCTTGCATACTCTCATCTTTACCCTTCTTGATTTCCCTCAGCTTATTTCTAAGAAACAAAACTTGATTTACATCTTAACTTTAAAATAAACTCACCAGTCTATTGTAGATTTCCTTGGAGGTGTCCAGTTCAAATATGTAGGCCACCAAGTGCTTGTCGATAGAGTCCCGGATGATCTTCTTTGTTTTGACTTCTCCATTTTTCCATTTGTTCCAGGCAACAGCGGATGCATTTGATGGAGGCTCAACAATATTGCCTCTTACATGGTCCAACACTCCTTGATCATCTAGGGTTAGATCGATAGACATTTTCCATCCGTGATAGTCAGCATTTTCACGAAGCTTGCCTTTGGCAGAGTGTTGTGAACCCCATAGTTCTTTTAGGATAGCCTCGCCAATCTTCTCTTTGGTGATTACTCTTGCTCTTTCTTGGGCTTTGTATTCACCTCAACTCCGATACCATGTTAAGTTATGGTATGTTCTATGCTTATAACAGTTTACTTCTTTTTCTTATTATATTCCACCGATTAGCAATCACATGTACATAAATTAAAGTGTAGATAGAACATCAAACGATTGACAGAAAACAAGCCAAGACAAGAGACACAAGATGTGGCGGCTAGCCAGGGACAAACCCCACAATGTGTGGGGAAACCCTTTGATCAAATCTTCTTTTATCTTCAATAATTCAGCAGAGAGAAATAGTACAATAAATCTGATTCATATCAGCAGTAGCAAACCCTAGATCAGTAGCATCAGCATTAGCGGCTTCATTATCAAACTAGGGCAGACCATATCTCACAAACTGACAGTAGGATTGACTTCATTCCACCACCAAAAGTTTTGGCTTTCAAAGGAGGTTCAGATGAACCTACATTGAAGTTCCAAAGAGGAGATCTTTTAGGCCACGCAAGTCAATCTTTACTTCTGCAGTTGCAGCTTCAGTTTCAGCAGTTTCCGGCTTCAAACTAGGGCAGTCGATATCTTGCAAACCGTTCATCGGATTGACTTCATTCCACCACCAAAAGTTGCGTCTTTCAAAGGAGGTTCAGATGAACCTACAACACAGTTCAGATGAGGATATATTCTAGGCCACGCAAGTCAATCTTTACTTCTGTAGTTGTAGCTTCAGTTTCAGCAGTTTCCGGCTTCAAACTAGGGCAGTCGATATCTTGCAAACCGTTCGTCGGATTTACTTCATTCCACCACCAAAAGTTGTGGCTTTCAAAGGAGGTTTATATGAAGCTACAACACAGTTCCAAAGAGGAGATCTTCTAGGCCACGCAAGTCAATCTTTACTTTTGCAGTTGCAGCTTCAGTTTCAGCAGTTTCCGGCTTCAAATGTGTGAGAGAGAGAGAGACCCATTTCAGCGTAGTACAGAAGAGACTCATATCTGCGTAGTAGAGAGAGAGAGAGATGTGATGAGATGAGTGAGTCTAAATGAGGAAAATTCCTCTTATATTTATACACAACGTTGGTGGGTGAATAGATGCGACTGTTGGGCTTCTGAGCCTACATGAGTTGTAGGTCGGCTTGATAATAATTCCATAATCAAAATAAATTCATATCTCCATGAATACTTGTCGAAATCGGATGATCTTTATATCAATCCTACACCTCTCGACAAGAGGAATCTAATAAAAATATTATCAGCCATGAATAAGATGACCCACATGAAGTTTTTCCTTGGTTGCCAATTTTAACAGTCACTGGCAGCCATAACTGCACAATTCCAAGAGGGAACTTCTAGTTGGCTACTGGGGTCCCTAGCAGCCAGATATGTGAAATTCCTAGAGGGAACTGCCAGTTGGCTACTTGGGTCATTGGCAGCTAGAACTGCGTAATTCCTAGAGGGAACTGCCAGTTGGCTGCTCAGTCACTAGTAGTAGAAATTGCACAATTCCTGGAGGGAACAGACAGTTTGCTGCTAGGAGCTAATGGCTGGAAAAAATGCACTAAGGTTGGGAGGTCGACCTGTTGATCATCTCTGCGCAATTTTTGAGCTAATTTGTTGGGCAGTGGATCCCCCCACAACATGGTTTTGGGGCCTAAAGCCTGGGTTTTGGTCAATGTAATGTAAAGACCCTGCGAAATGAGGGTGTGGAGCATGAGAGTCTAGAATGAGTCATAGGGTTGTCCACCCTAAAATAATATAATTTAATGTAAAGTTGTGTCAGCCTACCCATGGCTCGCGGACCATGGGATTGTATAAATAGAGCGAGGCTCTAAGTGTAAAGACAATTTTTGGAAAGCAAGTAACAGATAGATGTGAAGGTATGGTTAGAAGATAGAAGTGGATCTGAAGTGTATTGGGTCATAGTAGTAGGTATAGGCTCTGTAGCTGAGTGCATAGAGGCCTAGTAGAGTCCGCAGCTGAGTGAGTGGACCCCTACAACTGAGTGCATAGGCAGAGTTAAGTCTATATTGAACTAAACTTGAAAAGGATTGTTAATAAAGCTAAGTTGATTCAGCATATTGTGCATCTGTTTGTATATCTGTAGTTCTATGTTCTGGTTATCTTTATGCATCTATATTGTTTTTGGTTACATGCACTTTTCTGAAAGTTGAATAAGTAATAAGAATATTGGGCCTGCACAAACTAAGTTAACGCACTAATATAATAGCACAGTAAGAATCGAGATCAGGATAATGCAAATGTGCACACGGGTTGCAAAGGATAGAAAGTTGCATGGGGTAGCGCAACGTACAAGTTAGGATCGCGAACCTCCAGAACCTTCATCAAGACATCCATAGGGTGTGGAAACCTAGTTCCAGTACCCTCCCATACTACTTCGGGTGAGACCTCAGTCCATGCTCCACGAACTGTTGTTGAAAGGGCCAATAGTACTTGGATTTTCTTAACTAAACTCACTGTTGAACCTGGGTTAGGCCCCACGTAGCCAACAAATGGTTCCATTGCTGGGACCGGGATCTGCCTAAGGGATGTTTGATGTCGTGCCACTGGAACCCAACAAAGAAGGAAATTGAAGATTGGTTGGACAAGAAGATTCATGAGTTCGCGACACAGGAAAACAGAACTCGCAAGTATCAGAGAAAATGTGACTAGATCGCTACGTATATACGAAAATCCAGAAGATTTTCTTCACATAATTTCCTTCTGAACTGTATGAGTGGATCATGAGGTTAGCCGACAGCTAGGGAAGGCATAGGCTTGACCAACCGATAGTGTGGACTCCAGAATTAGTGCACAGACTAGAGGCATTAGAAGATAAGATCACGTGAGTTATGGACCATTGGCTCGACCAGATAATAGGGGGATTCATCACTGAGTTTGCGGTAGACATGACCATGAGCTACAACAAATCAAAATGACATCTTCTCAAGGGATTGCAAGGTAATTACATTAAATCTTTGAATACATGGATTAAGATGCTGTTATGTGAAAAGCGAGTTATGTGAATACATTAATGTTTGGAATGATGCAGAGTGGAAAGATCTACAAAGGTAGCAGGGAATTAGGAAACAATCCCTTAATTTCACCTTTGTGAGAGTGATGAAAAGCTCGCTCAAGTCTCTCTGAGAAGTGCGGTTAGTTTGATAAGGCAGCGCATTCTACAGCTACCACCTCCACCCACTCCACATCCACCACCCCCATAGTTTAGCATGGCGAGAACAATAAAACTACTCGTATTCAGAGGTCTAGGGAATGAAGATTCGAACTAGTTCTGGTTCATGGAAAGAGAAGTGTGGGATGCGCAAGGGGTCACGGATGACAACATTAAGAAGGATACATTGGTGAGTGCATTGCAGGATCACGCATTGACATGGTATATCAAGAACTCTAATGACCACCCAAATGCAGGGATAATAGAGATCTAGAATGCGTTGAACAGGGAATTTAGCTGGTCGAAATCAAAGACATAGTCAATCATCAGGTTTAAAGAGATCGCGATGCTTCTAGGTGAGACCCCCTGGGATCTAGATCAGCGGCTAAAGAGTACGATCCGTGACACCAATATGACGCTACCGGATGCCCAGCATTGCGCATGGTTTGTGGCATCCCTGACACCGCACTTGAGGACGACACTTCGCCATCGCTCGACCAATGGGAGAGGCCCGATAGGGTGAGCCTGGCAAACTCTCGACTATAAGGCCAGCATTGACTCACTATTCATATGGTGAGGAGAATCAATCTTCTATTTCTTCATGAGTGAGCATGACGTGATGAACACGTCACAATAGAAACTTTCCACCTAGGCTGAAGCGTTGGAAATGGCAATGAGGTTGCATGAAACCCTGATACAAGACCTTGGGTTGGGAGTTCAACAAATCAATGTGCAGCTATAGAATCTATGCTTGGAAATGCAAAGTTTTAAGCAGGATAAGGCACCGCAGCCAGAAGCGCGCGAGGAAGTATGGTGTGTAAAATGCAGAGGCCAGGGCCATGACAAGGACCATTTTCCAATATTTGCGAACTACTTGGCAAGGGGGGACCAATGCCATTGAGACCAGAGGCACAAGCAGGGCTGAGTGCGACACCTGCGTTATGGTGCATGATCTATCAGATAGGAGGAAAACACACAATGTACAATTGTCATTTGTTGCAGAAGTATACACTGACTCCGCAACAGTTGTTTTGTAATTTTTGCAGGTTGGTAGGCCACGACAAGCGCACTTGTTGCAGCTATGAGTTAATGATGGATCAAACCCTAGCCTATAAAATGTAGATAGAAATGCAAGCCCTCGACCCAACTGCGGGGATGGCGCACACTGGATTTCAGGGACAAGGTTGGGGATGAGGAGGAATGAGACCAGGAAGGGGCCATGGACAGTTAATTTGTTACAATTGCGGAGGACCAAGGCACTATGCCCGCGATTGTGCCAACCCAACGAGGATATCCTATTCATACTATGCTCAGTTTGATCATGAAATGTTAGCTTGTCAACATTTATCACACAGATGCGCGAAAAATGGGTACTCCAACCTCCTCCAACTCAGAATATCCAAATGATGAGGTCTGAACTGCGCGAAAAAGACCCAAATGTGAATGTGATGCTTAGAAGTGGTGTGATCATGGGGGAAGGTAAGGGGAAGCAGCTCGGGGAAGATACATGGGTTCGCAAGGCTCCTGCAAGGGAACCTAAGTTTGACTTAGAACGTGCAAAGGAGACATTCATGGAAGCTAAGAAGAGCTTCGCGGACGCCTCCACTTCAGGTAGTAAGGATCAACCAGAGCCAAGGATGGATCCTTCTATGCTTACTACCTTTCTGGAGACATGCATGAAATTTCTGCGTGACAACAAGGCAGTTAAGGGACTATAGGAGCTGATCACTAGGTGCGCGGGGTCAGGAGAACCGCGCATAGTCCGAAAATTGGGAAAGCATGCCTTGTGTACTGGAAGGGAGATGAGATTGACTGCGCAGATTGGTGAGTATGAAATGGATCAGGTAATCCTAGATCTGGGTTCGGATGCGAATGTGTTACCAAAGCAAACATGGGAACGCATGGGCAGGCCCATGTTATAGTGGTCCCCTATTCAATTACAAATGGTGAACCAACAGAAAATTTTTCCCATGGGGAGGTTACAAGGGGTAACAGTTGATATTGAAGGTGCGAGCACACAGACAAACTTTGAAGTGCTAGAGATTTTCGATGACAGCAATCCCTATCTCGCCCTATTAGGAATAGACTGGGCCACTGATATGAACGGAGTCATCAACCTGAAGAAGCGGAAGATGATATTCGAAAAAAAACACTACATGTAGTAGTCCCGCTAGACCTAGCCAAAGGACCATGCTACACTGAACAAGTGCGTGACGATGAAAGCAACGATGAGCTGGATTGTATTTACTATAAAACAACACAAGACCATGATCGGGTGAATCTGACAGCAGACGGGAGAATCTCGTGGGAGAGTGACAACTCCTGTACTTCAGATTCAGATGAAGAAGTAGAGTGTTGGTAGAACCAGTTGCACAAAATGACAAAGCTGAATTGCAACATGATGATTAGATCACTGCGTTGTGTAACGATAGAGGCAAGGGAGCTGCCAATATATGATGGAGTGACAGCAGTGAACGAATTCCTGGAAAAGTTTGAAACCACAGTACCGAAACAACAATGGTACGCTGCGCTGGAATGGGCACTGCATGCAAAACCCACACAATGGTGTACACATTAGGAGACCATTGTAAAATGGTGCGAATGTAGAAGATAGATGCGCCTATGGTTTGGAAGCCCCAACATCGAACGAGAGCTAGGCATCCAGGACAAAGCAGCTTGCATGCCCACCTGTGTCAATGGGTGCAGACGTGTTCTGTTCGGTCCACACAAGTACACCCTAGACTAAGGATCGAAAATCAAAACCAGACTCAGCAACAGGAAAAGTGACGTGCACCACAAACGTTCCATGTAGAATCATTCAAGAAGGTATGCAGGATCCTGAACAAGGTTCACCAGGCCAGGCGAACTGATTGGGACCTGCGCATACTAGTGGTTGGATGGGCCTATAGGGCCATGTGTAAAGGCCTGAGTGTGGAAATGATTCCAACACTAAAGATCAGAGATGAGATCATAAGAGCAGAGAGGAATCCTAATGCAATAGCTCCTACAGTTGGGCTAGTACGTGAGGCACCGGACAAAAGAATTATGTAGTTACAAGAAGCCATTCAGTGAGGTAATATTAAAATTTGCAAACTCAAAGAAGATCGGGTATAGCTGAGGAAGAAAAGTAGGTTAATGGATGAAGAAATAATCAAACTGGGAACTAAAATCATGCAAGATAAAATAAGAATGACCGGACAAGATATGAGCAGTGATACTACTGCATTAGAAGATTTCCACTGAGAAATTTTGGCTCTCCTACCATGGCTGCGACCACGCCTTACGAGACAAAGTAACTAGGGGAGTGCACCACATAAGGAAGAACGTGCAGTGCTGACTGTCACGAGGCAAATTGAGGAGTGCTCGCAGACTAGGCTGGAAATTGAATTGAAGTCTTGCACAAGTGGTGCGACCACCTGACTATCCATAGGGAGCACAGTCTTAGCGCTCCAAGAAATTGAAAGAGAGCGCAGGACTATAAAAGAATCTGTAGGGGAGCTATGCAATAAGGGCATTGCGCGTAGGGTCAGTATGTCATAGGGGTCGCGCCCAAACATAGGGGCTGCGCTATTACGTGGGTAGGTTAGGAGGTGACCGTTGGTGTCATTGTTCATGACAAGAGACCCAATTTAAGAAAAAAGGAGCAAACGATAGGCAATTAAGACACTAATTAAGAGCTAGATTTGGGACGATATGCAGCCAAGAAGGCATTAATGAATCAGAAGTCGGGGAAGGGTTGAATTCAAATTTAAAAGATGCTATAAAACCCCAAGGACTTACCACAAGGCAACACTTGGTTGTTTGAGAATTGATCAAGTACAGAGCATTGAGCACCGTGTACTCTTACCACCTTCAAGTGTAGACACGATGACAAATGCTAGAACAAGAGTGTGATTCGCTGAAGTTACCCCAGAGCCCCATATAGCCCGGGAGGAGCTTGGAGAAGCAGCAACTGTGCCAAAAGTTCCAAAATAACCATGAACACCATGGCTGCAGAAAGATAAGAAAATGATGGGGCCAGTCTATGTATTCCCAAGAAACCCATGGCTTGGCAAATTGTCAATGACAGAGAAGGGAAAAGTCATTACCATTGAAACAGACGGGGATGAGGATGAATTGCAAGCTTTGATTTCTCAAATTGAGGCACAAGACGATGAGGTAGATGATGTCTCCCAAATGTCTTCTCGAACAAAGTTACCTCCATATGTGCCCCCGTGGAAGGGGAAATCCAATATTTCGAAGGACTTGGAGGCCATGAAGAGTGCGCTCCAGACCCCACTCCTCCCTGATGATATAAGGTTTGAAGGTCTACCGTTGGGATGGGTACCTACCATGAAGTTCAAGGATTGGGACCTCGTAGACAGCAAGAAGTTCCCACAATTGGCCATCGAGAAGTTAATGAAGCAAAAATGGTTGCGTGGTGTGGAGAAGGTTGGGTTACTCGATCTGCGATGGATACCCCACTACCACCACACGCCCATCACCATTTTTGTCATCAGGCAGCTGCTGTGCCTGGTGCGTGATGGGTATCTCTGGCTGGAGGAGCCTATTCCCATCATGACCGACCTAATTCAATGAATATTTCGACTACCAGTCAAGGACACGACCTCTCGGCCATAGAAGGAAAAAATAACGACTTGGCCCTCATAGAAGCCATGAAGGCCAAGTACAAACTAGAAAAGGAAAAGCGGCCGTACGAAATAGTAAGCATTAAAGATAAAGCAGTGCATGTAGCCACCCAACTACTGGTCGGTAAGCTAATGAGGAAATGTTGCACCGACAAAGTACCAATGTCTGTGATTGCATTGGCAGAGCAGTGCGCAGAGGGGGTCTAGTTCAACTGGGTGTAGTTCCTCTGCGATGAGTTTTTGACGAATTGCAGGAAGGCCCAGGAGCAGGATAAGACCTTCCGCTACGCGTGGTTGCTCTTATCCATCCTGTTGGTTGCCAGGGAGCTACCGGAGGACAGCTAGTTTCCCACTATTGAGGATGATCTGCCCGAAGCTGCGAAGTAAACCTTGCTCTGGGCTACAAAAGACATGAAGAGGATTCGTGATATAAAGGTGTTCTGGGTGTTTGTGGAGGCGAGCATCTGAACGTGGATCAACTAAAGGGTGCGCTTATCCTCTACGGTTCATAATAGTTTGCAGAGTGAAACAGAATTCAAGGTAGATATGCATAACCTGTATATCTGGGCGCGCAAGGATCCATCACAAAAATGGGTAAAACTTCCGTTCATCACAAGGGATGATGCGATCTTCATAGTAATGGAGTCATGGTCTCCAAAGTGGCACCCCCTAGGCTTGATAAAAATGGAGAAGGCCACATCCCAACAAAGAAAGAAGGACACCAAGTTGCACATTGCACAACTAGATGAAAAAAGGTGCTTGGAACAAGAAGCGGCCACACATTAGAAGGCGGTTAATGCAACAGCAGTAGCATAGGTAGCCGAAACCACAACAGCACTAACCATAGAGGTCGAGGAGGGCCAGCAAATTTCCACGGAGTAGCAGACCAGGGAAGTGGATAGGGCGGAGGACCACAGGGACATTGGTTCCACATCAACCTAACACATGCGGCTACGCAGCCCTGAAAAAATAGTTCACAGGAAGAAGGTGAAAACCATAAAGACATCCGTTGACCCAATCATGCTCACAGAAGGTGATCTGTTTGACATCAACGAAACAATTCATGAGGTAGCAAATGATGTGCTCCAGGAACTAAGGATGGAGCAGAGCAATGTGTTGGGGGTGCTCAGAACACAGCTACAAGGATTACAGGTACATCCCCCCCTAATAGGTACAATGGTCCAGTACGTCGCAGCAAGAACCGCCGAGGCTGACCAAATGTTGTGTGCCCGTATGGCCAATACCTTCGTGTTTCCTAAAGGCACCCTAGCAGTAGCAAGCGAGGGTGACCGAGCTGCGATGAGCAACATGAAAGGCATCAGCTTGAACTTGGTTGCCCTGCTACATGAAATTATGTACCAGCTGCAGGATGGGGTCATCACAGAGCTCTGCGCCTAGGAAGGACAAGCGATCCAGGTCCTGCATGAGTAGAAAATCAACATGGACCAGCTCAGCATCCAATGGGATGAGTTGGTTGCGCAGGCTCACGGACTGAAGCAAGCCATAGAGGATGCATGCAAGAGCGTTCCAGAGTTGGTCATGCCGATGGAGCTACTAGTAGTAGAGCGGGTCAATAGATTGGTGGCCGAGTCCGTGAGGCCTAGGAAGAAATAACAAAGGTTTAGTTGGAGTTGAACCTACAGATTGCCGAGCTATGACTGAAGGCGCAACCCTCCATGCCCCCTAAAGTTAGAGAGAAGGGTGCCTGCGCTATCCAGACAGGGTTGGAGCATATTGGCCAAGCGACACAGGATTGTACCGGGTTGTTGGAGCAAGCACTAACCATGCTTACGCACCTACAGGAAGACCTGAACCTACAGCTCTTAGAGACAGAGGCATTCGAGTTGCAAGAGGAGTACGACAGTGTCCAGGGCACCATGTAGATGGTTTCCCTTACTCAACGACTCACTAGACTACAACAGGCAAGGACACTGAAGGCCCGATTAGATGTCGTGCACCAAAAGGAAGCCCTGCTTAAAGGATGCATCCAACCATGGATTGATGAAGAATTCACAATTATAGCTACCATTGAAGGGATGCTAGCGCAGATGCAGGAACTTTATGCAGTTGGACAGGAATGTGACCCTGCTCACGAAGGTTAAGAGATACATGTGCTACAAGTCCAACAGACAATCGAATAGTGTGCTACGAACACCCAAGCTACATGAGACTTGCTGGATGGACTTCACGCAAAGATTGCCGCACCTGGACAATGACTTGAGACGAGTCACGATGATTGTGTTGGGGGTCTGTTGAGCAGCAGATCCCCCCACAACATGGTTTTGGGGCCTAAAGCCTAGGTTTTGGTCAATGTAATGTAAAGACCCCGCAAAATGCGGGTACAAAGCACTAGAGTCTAGAATGAGTCATAGGGTTGTCTACCATAAAATAATGTAATTTAATGTAAATTTGTATCACCTACCCATGGTCTGCGGACCATGGAATTGTATAAATAGAGCAAGGCTCTAAGTGAAGACAGTTTTTGGAAAGCAAGTAATAGATATATGCGAAGGCATGGTTAGAAGATAGAAGTGTATCTGAAGTGTATTGGGTCATAGTAGTAGGTAGAGGCTCTGTAGCTGAGTGCACAGAGGCCTAGTAGAGTCCGCAATTGAGTGCTTGGACCTTGCAGTTAACTACGCAGGGCGGAGTTGGGTCTGTATTGAACTGAACTTGAAAAGGATTATTAATAAAGCTAAGTTGATTCAGCATATTGTGCATTTGTTTGTAGATCTGTATTTCTATGTTCTGGTTATCTTTACGCATCTATATTGTTTTTGGTTACGTGCACTTATCTGAAAGTTGAATAAGTAATAAGAACATTGGGCCTACACAAACTAAGTTAAAGCACTAATATAATAGCACAGTAAGAATCGGGTTTAGGATAATATAAAGGTGCACACGAGTTGCGAAGGATAGAAAGCTGCGCGGGGCAGGGCAGCGCACAGGTTAGGATCGTGAACCTCCAGAACCTTCATCAAGACATCCCTAGGGTGCAGAAACCTGGTTCCAGCACCCTCCCATACTACTTCAGGTGAGACCTCAGTCTACGCTCCATGGACAGTTGTTGAAAGAGCCTGTAGTAACAGGATTTGCTTGGCTAAAATCACTACTGAACCTGGGTCAGGCCCCACGTAGCCAACATAAGCTGACTGATGGGAACCAGGAGACCTTCTCATGAGAATTGCGCAATTTTTCAGATGAATTGCCTGTCGACTATCTGGGTGGCCAGCATGAGTGTTACTTAAGCTTCTTGCGTGAAGCGCAACTTGAAAGAACTATATTGGTGTTTCCGTGTTGTTCTGGTTGACATTCGTTAAGTCGAAAGTAGGGTGATGGTCTAGCTATCAATGAGGAGTCTGGTCGTCAGAACTTTAGACAAAATGACTAAGTGCGTGAACAGTCGAAAGATGCATAGGTGATCACATGAACACACACTCGCATGACTTGATGACAAAAGGACAAAACCATCGAGGCACACATGTTCAACATGACTGATCGATGGTACAAGTGACAAGCGCGACACTCATGATTAATCATTCATGATCGAGACAATGCTTGTGAGATAGTGAATGTGACTCTGTGTGTGAGTGTGACAAATGTTTTCATGGCAAACACAAAAAACACATACGAAGTGAAGACTTTGAGCATAACTAGAACATAGTCACAAGCATGACTTAGACATCAACATGTAGAGACTTGAGTGCAATAGACAAGCAAGGAGAATGTAAATACACACACTAGTTCACGGAGTGAACCTGAGCGTATGCAACCATCAAGTGAAACTCTTCAAGGGAGGCTCCGAAATTGGTGCAGGCCAAAATTTTGGAGGGTGGGTGTAGTCGCTACAACACTTAGTGACATGCTGGTAGAACTCGAGCTTCTTTGTTTCTGTTCATTGCTAGCATAGGGCCTTGGTCCTTCAGGGAGTATTGAATCGCTATGCAGATTAATTTAGTTTCCCCACTTACCCCATGGACATATGTGGTTCACCCTTTTCCAACTCAGTCAAACACAATCAAAAGTTCAGCTTAGATCTTAGTGTTTCAAAACTGGGAAGGGCAGTTTAGCTTGCGAGTTGAAGATTTTTAGAGTATAAGTTTTCATCTCTGGTGTTTCTCCACTGGTAGAAGGCCTAGATAGTACCCCAACGGAGTCATGCAGGAACACACACATTGCTCCACTGCCAGCGAGCCTGGTCAATACCTCGGTGGAGTTGCATTATTCAACTCTCTATGTAGGAAGCCTTTATCTTCTTTTGCCTTTGTATTTTTTAAGAGAACTGTGCATAGGCACTTATTTATTTTTGAGGTGGAAGAGGGATCTCGACTTATTGAGAGCAGAAGAGGTTGTTCCTTTAGAGAAGCATGTACGACCTCTGATATAGGTTTGCTCGTTTAGATTTTTCCCCTTCTCTGTTTCTACTAATTGGATTAGCTTCAACACATAGAGCAAAAGGATAAGTACAGGCATGGGGCTTCCCAGTGTGGACACAGGTTCACGGTTTGACCAAAGCTTCCCTTATAGACAGTTCATATTTTCCATCATGACTTAATCGGTTGAAGGTTGTAACCAAGCATAGAGAAAATGGACACAAGACTATTGAAGTGTTGCAGTGTCACAAGTCTCTTCAAATTTCAGCCACATACTCTATTGAAGAGGTAGAATGTGATAGTCAACGACACTTATTCCCGGAAAAAAGAATAGTAAGATATCAAACAAACAAAAATTAGTAAGTAAAATGAAACAAAGCAAAATTAAAGATAATAAGCAAAACAAAACAAATGAAACAACAAGCAACAAGCAGAGTATGTACAAGGCACGGGCGTGGTGCAACCTAATGAACTAATGTTTGAGGACTTGGCCTTTGATAGGAAGATTATCAATCCTCAAATCAAGTGATTGCAAATGATACATGTGTGAGCCAAGTTTCTCATGGACCAGTGCCGTCCACCGAGCTCCGCTACCAGAACTTGGTGGCATTCCAGAATACATTCAAGTGAAAACAACACCATTGTTTCAGGTACTGCATGCAAAATGGGCTTAGATGATGGCACGAGGTAGTTTTTTTTAACTCTAGGAAGGGTTCAAGTTTCTCAAGTCAATGCATGAGTGGATCTTCCAATATTTCCTATGTGCAGGATTTAAATTAGAAAACCGAGTGTGATGATGAACTTTGCAAGTAATCCAACCACTTAAAACATTAGTCAATTTATTTAGTGAAAGGAGTGCAAACAACATATATGTGTTACCTGTTCTTTGATGTAATGGTTTGTCTTTTCCTTTACTTGGAATCTCATGTTGGATTATTCACATGTAGTGGGTACTCAAGTCATCATCTACTCATGTACACCCATATTGGTACTGTTTGATAAAGCATTCAATGATTGGTCCCTACTGTAGTGTAAAACTTGTATTGATATTAGCCATATTTAGATCATGGTGGATTCCCAAGTTGCTCTATTCATTCATAGTGTTGGCCCTCCTTATTTTCAGCATGAGTGCTTCAACATCCTTGTTTGTGACTCCAAACTTCAAATAGCTTGAAATCATGCATTTTTTATTGTTTTGGATGTCTGAGATGCACTTAGTCCTCGAGTCATCATGTGTTCCTGATTTATCAAGACTCATGGTCCGCAACTTGTCTGTACAGGGACTGTTTGGCGTGCAGGTACTATTGCTACTACGGTGTTTCCACTACTGCTACTAACAAAAAAAGAAAATGTACAAGTTTCATTATCATCGGTTGGGCGAGGAAGGAGTTCCAACTGCTTGTCTGGTGGGGTTGGGATTGGCTGGGTAAGATAACACTCGAATGTCTTTTCTAGGAAGAAGTTGCCAAACATGAGTTTTGTGAAGGCCAATGGCTCATTCTCACTGTCAAAAGGAGTGACATTGTGTTTCATATACCTCTTGGATAACATCCGGATTTGGTTGCATTTCCCCTTGTACGGAAGCCACATGTGAGACTAGTCTGTCTCAAAGTACCCATCTAGCTTGATGGACCAGTCTTTGCTTAGCAGTAGATCACATGCTTCTGGTATGTCCACAACAATTATGTTGATGCACTAGTGGACTTGACTGTCATGGGATAGTCAGATTATCATATCTCGTAGTTCATCAATTGCTGGTACCGATGTTCTATCAAGTTGGATGATTCTCGTGGATGTTTCTCTCCATTATGCATTGATCTTCTTAGCAATGGAGAGCAACATGACATTGGTTGTCACCCCAGAATCAACCAGACAGTTGTGGACATTGTAGTTGAGAACTTCGAATGAAAGCAGGAATGGGGGGAAACCTGAGTTTGCTTCTTCCATCCACAGTGTATTGAGCATAGTGGATAGTGATCTAGGAGGTGTGCATGCTCCCTTGCTGATAGAGGCCGCGCTGTTTGTTTCCATTTGCCCAATGTGCGCAACAGTATCTCTCAATGGCTCTGGACTTTAGCTAACTCGAACAAACTGATGTTTGCTCAAGTTTTCTTCATGTTATTGACTATGTTGTAATCTTTAGGTGTTAGACTCACTGAGGTGTCGGGGTCGAATGGATGCTCGTGCTGTCTAGTGGACTGTTCTGCAACTTGCTGCTCACGGATGTGTTCTTATCCATCACTGTCTTTCAGACTTACTTTTTGTTTGTTGCTTTGAGGCAGCTGGTGGATCAACCTTCTTTATCATCCATCTCACTTTCTCTTACATCTCCTCAAGTGTCAGGGGAGCCCCTTTACTCCTAAGATTGTATCGATCATTTTGCTTATTGGGTTTCTTCTTGGTGTTCATCTTTGAGAATGCTTGCGAGCACTGGTATGCATTCACCACACACCTAGAACTTGGTGATTCATCAGGTGCAACCTTTTCATTATCATCAGTGTCTTTCGGTTGCTCCTATACATCGTCATCTGCATTGAGTGTATGAACAGACGAAGGTAACAACTCGCTTCTGATTTGAACAAGAGTTCTCAGGATGAAATTCTTCATGGAAGGAACAGTACCTAGGATCAGTGCATTGATTGAGTTGGAACATAGGCTTCTACACAGATATGGAACCAAATCAGCTATTGCTTGATGAGCCGATTGATGAGCTATTTGCCTGTCTCTGTATGGGCGGATCATTGTTTGGGAATGTGTCTGTCTTCCATTACTTGAGTTCAGACATTTCAGTGGTCAACTTCTTGACAAGGAAAGTGAGGGTCTCAATATCAGTTGCTTCCTTGTCTTTGCCCTTTCTCACCATTGCTTGGGGCTTTCTGCTCGCATCCTTGGAATCTTTCATTGATTCATCATATTTAATGTCTCTGATGGCACGCAAGTCCTTCTCAATAGAAATAGCCTCTTTGCAACTTTCTAACAGTGTTGGCTTCGCAACTCGTTTGACAGACTACACAACGATGGTTGGCATTGCAGATGTGTAATAGTCGACAGTGATGGAGTCATGAGGTTTGGTGTCTGCTGCAAAATTATTCAAGATATGCATAAACCTTTGATTGAAATCTTTCACTTTCCCTTTTCCCTCCATCTTGAGGCTTCCCAGTTCTTTGAGTAGCATGGCTAGGGTCTTCTCATTAGCAATTTTTTCAAGGAACATACATTTGAAAGAACACTAGTTCTATATGGATTTGGGTGGAAGGATATGATACCAAGCAACTGTCCAGCCATTCAAGGTACATGGAAACAGTCTACATGCTACGTCATCATAATGTACCTCAAGGGTTTGGAGCTGTAGGCAGAAGTTGTCTAAGTGGTCTTCTGCCTTCACCTCCCTCTTAGGGTTAAAGTTGATGTTCATTCTCTCTACTCAGTTTGGCATCTTGTGCAGAACATCTAGGAGAGACAATGGTACCTGCTTCATCCATTCAAGATTTGGGTCAGCCATCTCTTCATCTTCTTCATCCTCTTCATCTTGTTCCTCTCTGTCTGAATCTAATGGTTTTGGATCAAAGTCTGTTGGTTCCTCTCTACCTCCACTTCCTCCATTGCCTTCCCCTCTACTTCTTACACTAGAGTGATATCCCAAGACAACAAGAGTGCCTTATTCATCTTCAAAGAATATTGGAGATTCCTCTCCATCTTCAATAGCTTCTTCCAACCCTTCAAGAGTAGCAAGGACTACTTCTTCCATCGATAATACAACCTATGGGAGTGACCTTCAGCTTCTTAGATGCATGTGGAAGGTATTGTACACTTGGGATCAGTCCAACTACTTTCACGAACTGGAAAGTGATGGGATGGATGGAGAGAAGGTGTTGATATGAAATTTCATGTTCAATTCTGGGAGGTGAGGACTAACTAACTACAAAGTCGTGAGAGAGGGGTCGCAAGTTACTACCTTGACCAGATGGTTGATGAGCGAGTGCGAGGGGGATTTTAGCCATGTAGAATTGGCTTCCCTCCATCTAGCACCACAAATGTTGACGGTGTTGGACCTGCCAACATTCAGGGGATCACCTTATTATGAAGTCCCAACTAGACGTCACACCAGAGTCCCATCTGATATGATGGCCCGGTTTCCATTGTCTTAAGGATTTGCCTCAACTCTTGCTTTTCAGCACAGGAGAGTGGTTTACTTTGTCTTCGAGAAGTGAGGCTCGCATGCCTGGTGAGTGTAAGTGTACTTGTGTCATTGGTTCTTTCACTGTGAGGGGAAGCGAGTGAAGGTGAGTTCCAAGTTGAAAGGGATTAGTCCCAACTCGGATAGGAACACACAACACAAAAGGACATGCACAACTTCCAGCAGAGGAGTCCACTCAGATGCGGCTATCACAACATACAAGGTAAGGTAACAAGTACAACACTCACAGATCAGTCCAAGATGAGTGCGACGGTTGTTGCAAAAAGGTTCATGTGAAAGGTATGTTTGATGTTTGGCAGAGCAGCTGACATGGATGGGACAACATTAACAACATATAAAACACATTTCCACTAATATATGATGCATTACAACAAATGAATCAGTCTAGATGCAGAACACATGGTTAAAGAAACATGCATTACAAGTGTTAAAGATTAGTCTTACAACAAATACAATACATGTATGAAAACGTGTTGGCCTGTTAACAAGCTTCTGAATTAAGTGAAAGTTCCAAAACACATTGTTACAACATACATCACTAACCCTGTTAGTGGGGCGTTGGAGCCACTACTTACTCCTCAAAGAAAATATTGCAGACTCTCTTAGCTATGTGGGAGGAGCTGAGGTGAAAAGTCCCTTCATGTACAAATGAGGGGGATATTTATAGCCAAGGGTGAAACTGACCCTTGTGGTTGTTCGACTACCCTCATGACCATTCGAATTCCATGACTTTTTAACTTACATGACTCTATGCTCAACAAGTGGGTCTCTTGGACTTCCATGTTACATCACATTGATTGACAACAGGCCCATAGTGGAGATGTGGGAAACATGACTCATGACTTGACTCGACATGACTTGACATGACAATGCTAGTACATTTGTGTTGCTGCTGGAGTGTGTGTCGAGCTATAGCGCTGCTGAGTGATGGATGTCTTCATGGTGTATCATAGCTTCACCTACGCATGGCGAAGTGCACAAAGTCTTTGATGGTCCTTGGTTCACTTGATGAAGCTCTAGCATGTTGTTCCTTTCTTTCATATTGGAAGGTTTGACAGGTTCACTTGTAAGCAAAGGTTCATGTTCGTCGCACTTGTTCGCTTCACATGTTTCGTTCATTCGTCTATTCATGAACTTTTCCATTTGCATGTTCTTACTTCATTCATCCCATGCATTGTATTAACATGTTCGTTGGTGTACCTATACCTATAGTCACTCATGATGAGACAACATAAAATCCAAAACCTCCTAGTCTACCATGACACATTATCATTCAAATGCGGGTGAATGGGAGAGGCAGCAAGGCTATGATGCAGGATGATGGCTCGAGGAAACTTCTGATGCGCAAGATTCATTGAAGGATGGAGACGGTCAACCTGAGTTGATAGTGATTGACTTCAAGGTCTAGCTCAGCTGCAAGGAAACATTGCACAAATTTTGGGAGGGACATTCTAGGTTGCTGGAAGGCAAGGAAAGCATGCTCTGTGCATTTTCTAAAACGAACGGTTAGCAAGGGCTAGAAAGCCAAATTTGCACAAATTTCCATAGGAACGAGCCGGGCTACATGAGGGGCTAGCATGCATGGATTGCGCAAATTTTCTAAGGAACTACACGGGAGACTGGCAGCGAGATCTGCGCAATTCCCAGAGGGAACTACTAGTTGGCTATTGGGGTCACTAGTAGCTAGTACTGTACAATTCCTAGAGGGAACTACCAGTTGGCTGTTGGGGTCACTGGAAATCAAAACTGTGAAATTCCCAGAGGGAACTTTTAGTTGGCTGCTAGGGTCACTGGCAGCCAGAACTATGCAATTCTTAAAGAGAACTGCCAGTTGGCTGTTGGGGTCACTAGCAGCCAGATCTGCACAATTCCCAGAGGGAACTGCCAGTTGGCTGCTTGGGTTACTGGTAGCCAGAACTACACAATTCCCAGAGGGAACTGTAAGTTTGTTTCTCAGTCACTAGTAGCAGAAACTACACAATTCCTAGAGGGAACAAGTAGTCCATTACTGGGAGTTGTTAGCTGGAAAAAAAGGACTAAGTTTGGAAAGCCAACATGCTGATCATCTCTGCGCAATTTCTGAGCTGAGCTGATTGATGGACAATGGGAGACCTACTAATGAGCACTACACAATTTCTGAGATGAACAACTTGTTGGCTATCTGGGTGGCCAGCATGAGTGTTACTTAAGCTGCTTGCGGGCATCGCAGCTTGAAAGAACTAGCTTGGTGTTTATGCACTGTTCTGGTTGATAGTCAATTAAGTCAAAAGCAGGGTGATGGTCTGGATGTCAGTGAGGAGTCTGGTCGTCATAACTTCAACAAAAATAACTAAGTGTGTGAACAGTTGAAAGATGCATAGGTGATCACATGAACACACACTCGCATGACTTGATGACGAAATGACCAAACCATCCAAACACACATGTTCAACATGATTGATCGACGGTGCAAGCGACAAGCGTGAAACTTGTGATTGATCATTCATGATTGATACGATGCTTATGTGACAGTGAATGTGACTCTCTATGTGAGTGCAATAGATGTTTTCATAGTGAACACAACAAACACATACGAAGAAAAAACTTTTAGCATAACCAGAACATAGTCGCAAGCATGACTTAGACACCAACATGCAGAGACTTGAGAGAAGTAGACAAGCAAGATGAATGTAAAGACCCACATGAGCTCACGGAGTGAACCTGAGTGTGTGTTGTCATCAAGCGAAACTCTTCACGGTTTGAAATTGGTGCAAGCCAAAATTTTGGAGGGTGGTTTTAGCCGCTATAACAACATTTTAAGCATTCTTGTAGCTTGTGGCCACTTATGAAATCACAGTCAAATTTATGAGAGATGATCTTTGCAAACTGGTTCTTGTAGTCTCATGGCGCAAGAAAATTCCAGAGCTTTGTGTGACCCTTAAGCTTATATAGAACTGCCAGATATTGTGAAGAAATTAGTGAATAAGGGAGAGCAAGTCGATGTAGTGTATTTTGCACATGCAACAAGAGTCTTTGAAAGGTCTCCTCCTTTTCCTTTATTGAGGGCATACCTGAAGAATTCAAAAGAAATCCATGTTGGGATCATTGAAAGTGATTCCTATGATATTGGAGCACCATTATCAGTTCTTCCATGGATGCCTAATTACATAGAGTTATGTGGTGCTGACTTAGCTATTTTCCTACAAGAACTTTAAGAAATTATTAAGGAATCTAATGATCTCACTCTATAGGTCATTTTGATAGGACTATTATCCTTCTCGATATACAATCCTAGAGTTTACATTTCTGCGTTTGTTTTTGAATTTACAATTGTTATTGGAGTAGAAGGAATACCTTTTGATGATATTTTCACAATATTAGTTCAATCCTACATACTATGGACTTTGATGGGTTTCATGAGCAAGTCTTTGATATTGAAACTCTTGCTACTAAAAAAAATGATGAAGAATTTCTCACGCAGTTCAAGGGTATGAAGGTATTATTTATCTAATGGAAAAAGTATTGCTGCCAAGAATTTGGATTGCCATGGAGTTTTATACTGCGTAATAATAAGTCATGATGAGAAATGTTGTTAAATATGCCATTGAGATATATGAGTGTGCAAGTGATGTAAAGTGTTTTATCAGTTTAAAAAAAAAAAACTCTATGATGAATATATTTGTCTTGACCTTTTCTCTACAGGATTGGTTATTTGTGTGATCTTTTACACACAGTATTAGCATCACAAAGTCAATCTAAAATCTATCCAAGCTTGTAGCCTGTATTTCTAGAAATTACAATGGCCAGAGGTTTCTTAGGGTCATATGCTATATTATCACTAATAAAAGATATAGTTGTTGATCATCGTTGTAGAAATCGTTCTCTAGAGAGCCTTCAAGCTAATGTTCATAGATTTCAAACATTTGATTTTCTTCCTAATAATTGTTCGCAAGTTAAAGGCTAGTGATTGTAGTTCAAAAGAGTTGGCTACTACAACCCAAATACAAGGAAATTACATGAAAATTACTCAAGAGAAACCATCCTTATTTTTATTGTAAACCATGGAATTTTCTTTCAAGTAATCAATTTAGAAATATAGAGGCGGTATTTTTTCAGGATTCTTGTGTTAGATAAATGGTGATGTTTCTCTCTTTGTAAAATTGTCTTTTCTTTAATTTTTCACATGAATGCTCTTTCTTGATTGTTTACAAGAAGATTATGAGTAGAATTTACTCACATTACTTTGATTTAACTTGTTAAGCAATATAAATGTTTTACATCTTAAATTAAATATAGAATTCATCCTTGTATGCTTTATATTTAATTGATCCTCATTCTTATTCATCTCATCCATACCACAAATATTTTGTAAGATTCAAGAGTTTTCCTACCTCGCGTTGTTTTAGCTACTTTGTTTATTTGTGATTGATTACTAAACATTCTTATGACTCAATGCCCAATCGACCCCTCTTTGAATAGTAATTGAAAATTACTACAAAGAGAGTAATTGAAAATTCATACAAAGAGAGCCCTCTTTGAAGCTAGAAGGGCTAGATCCCATATTTAAAGTGGTTTTTGTTTACTGCTGAGGTTTCCTCTTTGGCCTAGGAAAAATATGGAGTGCTAACATTCTGGCGACCATAATGGGGACGAAAGGTTTTATCCTCTCTAGGAGAGATCATCAAAGTTTCATATTTGACTATTGATGGTGGATAGAAGTCAAACACATATGAAGGCTGAACCATTCACCCAGCCACTCCAATCAAGCTTCAAGCTAATCCAAAGACTCTATTTCCAAGAATTCATATTCTAGAGAACCCGTAATGACTCCACCATTCAAAGAATTCAGATCTTGAATTTCCCAATCTATAAAAATGGAAAAGTATTTGGGAGGCCCTATTTCTTTTGAAGGTTTCAAAGAATACTGGGATAATTGTGATGATGATTAAATTGATTAAGATTTCTCTAATTTATTTCCTATTTATTTGAAATCATGAAAATGTATATATGAAGATAAAATTCACATTTTAGAAGAGTTTTCTGAAAAATTTGAGAAATATCTTCAAGCCTTAGAGGTTCAAATTAAATCCCACTTCTTTCATTGTCAAAATCAGACTTAAAAAAAAAAAAAATTGCTGAAATGAGAAGTGGTAGTGTTACCTTTTGATATTGAGGTTGAGGAATGTTTTGAGAATGGGTTTGATGACTCACAACTGAAACTTTTTATGGCAAAGAAATAATACATGAACTGTCAAAGAATGATGATAAATTTGCATAATACTTTGAATATCAACTAATAGGTCATGTATTTCATGATCCCATAGTCGTCTATATGGAGGAATTGTTCACTACACAGTTTCAATTATGTTTCTACTGTGAAGACCAAGTCTACAATAAGTTGTCATTGCACTTACATTTTTCAGTTTTTGTTTTGCTAAAATGCAGTCAGGGAATCACATCAAGTATGCAACTATTTGATTGGTTGCTTTGGAATTTTTCTATTACTTGATTTTTCTGGGGTATCAATAGCTTAAAGTAGGTAGGAGTGTGAATAAGCTCGAGCATTCTGAGCATTTTTTCAGCATTATTTTTTGAATTTCAGTTTGCAATGTACAGTTTGAGTTGCAATTGGGTTTTAGTCTAGCATTACAATTCCAGTTTATATAAAGGATATTAGTTTTAGATTTTTGTTTTCTAGAGTGGGTTTAGTTTTGGTTGAATATTGGAACAAGTTGCAGTTCACAGGTTAGGAATGGATAAGGCACTAGATCCGAGGTTCTTTGGCACCTCATAGGGAGGACGCCATCCCCATATGGAGCCAATGTTGGCACCCTATAATTTTGTGTCAAATCATGATCTTGTTTTCACATTTCATAGCACTCGTGGATTTAATAATTTCGTAGTGTCTCACAGTGTTTGGATGGGGTCCCTAGGGTCATTTTGGTCAAATTTTAGGTCAATTTTATAATATGTTTTTGTAGCGAATGTAAAGTCTTTGTGAAATGTGGAAGCAGAGTGCGAAGCTAGTAGAAGTAAAAGGGGATTTAGTCCCTTGCATGGGTAGGTGATAGAGATTTTTGGAGACTCACCCATGGTCTATGAACCATGGTATTGTAAATCAAATTCTATATATGAATGAGTCATAGAGAGTCTTAGGAATTAATTTTTTGGTGAAGAATTATTGTAAGGGCAAGGTGCTAAGGAAAGAAAGGTTTGTTTCTTATACTTAGGTGAAAGGGGAAGGCTCTTATTGCTGAGTGTGGGGAGGCCTTGGTAAGTCCATAGGCCAAGTGCGCAGGCCCCTGCAACTGAGTGCATAAGGAAAAGAAGTCTGTAATTGAATTATTATACCTAATAAAGACTAAATTTGGTTGAATCTCGTGCATCTATGTCTTATTATTTACTTCTTCAAATTTCATGTATTTTCACTATATCTTATGATCTGTATGAATTAATGCGTATTTATTTTGCTGTTGTGGCCAGCAACACCCCCCCCCCCCCCCCCCCCCTTTGTTCATTTAAGTGTTGACCAAAATACTAAATGAATGGGGACCCTTAGTTAATTTTTAGGAAAAGCAAGGATTTCTTTTCTTCAAGATAAGGTTACCATCATAAGCTTAGGTAAATTCTTTTGAATATTTTAAACCTAAGTCTATGATACGGAGAAAATATTTAAAGTCGCGTTGCATAAGATAGGAAATACCTTCATTTCTCTTTATAATCGGTATGCGCAAGATCCTCGTGTTAACAATAACATCGCACCACAACAAAGTAATACCCATAAAGAAAAACGTAAAGATTCACCGATCTGCGTTAACGCTAATCGCAAGATCGCATATCACAGAAATGAGCCGGCAAGATTTGGCAAACATCAAACTTCTGCGATCTGCGATGTTGTGATCGCTGCGATATTGCACCCTTGCGATTTGTGATAGTGTGGTTTGCGATGGTGCGATTTGCGATCGCGCGATATGCGAGGTTACGTAAGCAAATCATAAATCACTTCATTATGAATCCTTCGAGCACACCATTCAAAGAAAGGTCACTTACCATAATCTGACTCGAAATCATGCACTTTTAATGATAGTAAATGAATTAGTTGTCAGTTATTAAGTGAATTAAAGACGCGTGCCTTTGTAGAGATTTACTTCACGTAAGGTGGCATATTCAATACATCTGTTGCATTTAAAACTCTCCCATCACCTTTCTGGATCAGTCATTTCCATTTCACTCGTAATCTGCAGGAACGAAGAGCTAAGATGATTCAAACACAAACGCAGGAAGAAATGGGAAAGAAAAATAAAGCTCAAAGCTCCGAAGCAATGGAAAAGACGAAGGAGATGGCGCCTTTGTATACAGACACAACCTGCAACAGAGACGCGGGAATATCAACATGGGAAAGCATGTACAGGCTGCTAGAAGAGAAAAATCCTAGAATAATGAAGGTTGTTGTTGCCGCGGGCTCACACTGCTCTTCTGAGGCATCCTTAGAGGACCTAGCATGTTCATTTCTTCACAAAATAGCGACAAGACCCAAAATTCTACCATATACGGATATGATCAAGTGGATACTGGATGATGCAGACATGAACAACAGACAATTCAAAGTTCAAGGACACAGGATCATTGGATCGTTTGCTGCGCAAGATTTGAAGCTTATGTATCATCTTCCTGAACCACAACTGACCTGTAACGCACAATTTGTTAAGAAGTTCGCGGCGGAGAACCCAGAACTATCAGACACCACCAAAGATTGGTCTAGAAAATAGGAGCCGCTCAAAAAGGACAAAAACGGTATGTACAGCACTGGTTCCCTCACCTCTCCATATTGTTTTGCTGCGGCCATGCTCTGTAGGTTATTTGGGATGGTGGATATCAACAAGTTTTCGTCTGAATGGCTACCATTAATTGATGCTGCGACAAACGCCGATATTATAGATTGGGCCAAAATCCTTTCTGATAATCTATACACGGCTGTTATCAATTACCGGTCTAAAAGATCCTTGTCTCAAAGGGTCTATCCTCCTCTTTATATGTCTGCATATGTTATGGATTATGTTTGTCTTGTGTCTAAATTCCCTATTATGGGTTGGAAATGGACTACCCAAGACTCATTGCCTATCCATGTTTATCATAAGGTGTTATGGGATTCTTAGTTTGCCCCTCACTTCTACCAGATTTGCCACAGCCTTATTTTGCCCTTGTATAGAATAATGTATGATAAAGACCCCCCAAGGTGCTCTCCCGAGGCACAAATCGACATCATCCCCATCGCGAGATAGTTCGGGGAAGAATGGTTTACTTATATTAGAGTTTTTGGAAGCACTGTACCTCCACATGTCCTACCTCTATATATCCTTGATAAACTTTTGGCTCGAGAAATTGCTTATCAAACCTGTTTAGAAGGCGGCCTGACCAAAGACCTAAAGGACAAGAAGAAGGCCATATGGCCTCAATTTCCTGTAGATTGTGGGGCCTTCTCATTGTTCGATGTAGGACATGCTTTCGGCGAAGTGGAGAATGTGATGTGTCTTCAATTATTTAAATTCCCAGCAAGGCCATTTGACCCAAATGATGTTGCCCAAGAGTTCACAACGAACGTCAAAATAAGAGTGTTCTCTAGAAAGAAAGATTTGTTTGATGATCTGTTTCAGAATAGAAGTTCGCTCCAAGAAATTTTGCGGGAACCTCGGTCAGGTTGTCTCCAGATGACCTCCAAAGATTCATGTTATACAAAGAAAGAAGGATGGCCAGTATTCCTCTAGAGAAGCTGCGACTGCCTGCTAGAGAACCAACTCCAAGCATTATCCTCAGTGAAAACTCTAACACTTCTAGATCTAAGTCCAACGCTGCGCAAGGAGTACCTGAACATCCTAAAGAGTCTGGATACGACCAAGGAAAAAACGAAGAAACAACTAAAGATACAACTCAGTCAACTGCAATGTCTCAACAACAAGTTATCGCCTCCCCACCAAGAGATGTCCCCCCTCCTGTCATCGAAGCCCCACTCGTCACAACAGAACTGGACAAAGAATGGGAAACCTTCAATGAATTGATCAATCTTGAAGCGAAAGCCCCGAAAACACCTGTGAAAAATACACAGGTAGTGCAAGAAGTGGTTTCGACCATAGTCAGCAGTATCACAGAAGCAGAACACGTTCCTATCGCTCCACCTTCTGAGCTTCTACTTAATGTAGAAGAAATTCCCCCACTGGATGTATTCTATAGTCCCCAACATAAAGCAGTTGTAAGGAGACAGAGGAAGAAAAGAAAACTAGAAAATAAACTGTCACAAGATGCTGAACATTTGGACGTCTTATGGAAAGACCCCAATAATAACCCGACTGAAAATCTCACGAAGCTGTCTCAGATCGTAGGAGCATATGCTTCTGCAACTATTGATAAGGCATCGGAAGTTCAGCAACTATTGAAAGAACAAGAAGACCAGATACGACTGCTACAACAATAGTTGCAACAAGCTAATGCTAACATTGAAGCTTCCAAACAGCTCGAGAAACTGCAGGAAGACTTTCAACAGATGCAGATAGGCTATCAAAGAAGTCTCGACGAGAAAGGAAAACAATTGCAGACTTTACAAGAAATGCATAAAGATGAGCCTAAGCTGGCAGGATTTATTTCAGAATCTATTGCCTTGAATGAGCAACTACTGCAGCAACAGGAAGAGTTGGGACGTAAAATATCACAGTGGAGTCACTATTGCGAGCTAAGAGATAAAATCACCAATCAAGTGGTAGACTTGCGGAGTGACTATGATCAGAATGACAAAAGGGTGACAGAATACTTAACCTGGCAGGATGATGATGAAGGGAAAAGAGCAGGTGCACCCAAGATAAACGAAAATCATAAAGAATTGCTCTTTAATAAATGGGACAATCAAATCAGGCAGGCGGAGCGAGCAGCAGAGACAGCGACAACACAGGCAAGCATTCTTATCGACTGTGTAAATGAGAATTTACACAAGGCCAATTTAATTGCAGACACCACCCCGGGGTACCTACCAAATAAGTTACAACTAGAAGCAGAATGGAGGCAGAAAGCGCAGGCAAAGGGGAGAGCAATCCAAGCATTAGCCAGGTTGAATTGGGAATGTTACTGGATGTACTCGGTCAAGCCGCACAGCCAATGGATGACGGTGAAATGCATCACAAGCGCGGCCAAAAAAGTAGTGCCAGCTCTCATAGATGTTGTTTTCGCAGCCCAGCTCAGCGCAGAAATCAGTCAGCCGACTCTCCTCAAGCCCATGCTGAACACTTGCAACTTTAAGGACCAAGTTCAGAAGTAACCTTATTTAGAATGTTGTTTTTTCTTTTAACTAGATTAGAAAAAGGACGGTCATTTGAAAAACGCATCCTAAATTTTGTAATAATACTATTATTAGAATTAGGAAGTAGTATTTTAACCCTTCTCATTGCATTTGGAGAAGGGTCCAGAAATTTGTCAAAAACTTGTCCTCGGAACATGCACTTCTGCACCCTCAGAGGAGGTTTTGATGAATGGATGGATCGAGATTTATTAATGTTTGCATTTTAATGTCTGCTACTGATGTTGTACTTTTGTACTCTTAGTAGATGTTAGAACAAGTAGAGATAAATCGTTATTGCTTGAAGCTTGTGAGTGGAACTAGTCATAAATGGTACTTTTATCTCTTGACCAATTTCTGCTTATATTCTTAAAGTGATATGCAGTTTTCAGTTGTTTATATGTTAATGCATGAATATGTGGGTTACCATTTGGCACTTCTGTACGGTGGAGTCATTTATTTGTGTTTGATATGTGAATAACTTATTATGCGATATGCTATTCACAACTGTTTCGCTTAACTTTTTATGCAGAATGGTTTATCTTAATTGATTTCTATTCTTATGATAGCTGAATGATCTTTATTACCAGTTATTGTTCGAAATCTCTTTAGATCGCATAATAGAAGAAATATACCCTGGGTTAGCGTAGATTAGATGTGTTGTTTCTTATCAGATTACAGTAGCATAGAGTTAGTTTAGAAGTTTGAATTAAATTAGCTTAAAATACTTCTAGATCAGCATCATCCAACTCTACACACACACACACCCCTTAGATTGGGAAACTGGTCCCATTATCCCCAGTCAGACCCGCTATACCAAACGGATAAGGAGCTTCCAACCAAGGTCTGGACCGGGTGGGTATCCCCCTTGTTGTCGACCTGATTTTTGGGGCTTCAACATATTTGGCGCTAGAAGGAGGGCCTGAACATAGTGTCTGTTGGAATGATTTTCAATTGTAAAATTTGAATCAGGATGGCTGCTCATAAAATTCCTATTTGGAGTTGCATCCATGTTCCTACCTCTTCCAACACTCCACCAGAAGTGGTAAGACTCTTGTCTCAGGTAAAATTCAACGGTAAGAATAATTCTTCTGCTTTTAATCATGCTCTTCAGTTTATTCAAAAAGTTTCAAGCTCTGATATTCAGAGAATTGATGAAGGCGTTTTGTGCAGGATTTTTACTCTTACATTCATAGCGGAAGCTAGAAAATGGTGGAGAACCCTCCCAGTTGCATCGATTCACAGCTGGGACCAATTCGTCAAGACTTTCATTTTTGAATTTGATTGTTATGACTATGACCAGGTATATGATGAAATTGATTATCTACGGAAACAAGATGAATCTGTTAGGGATTTTAATATGCGATTTCATCTTAATTGTCTAAAGTATGATCTTGAAAGTGAACTCACGGATGAAGAATCTTCAGATTATGCTGAGTATTCCCTACCTCCTATGTCTGATCAAGCAGAAATTAGTTCAACCTTTGTTTCATTTTCTTCTAATGTGAATGAGGATTCCAAGTCGAATACACAAATCAGCCATGATGAAGAAAGTCCACAAAGCCTAGGAGTCATGCATGCTCTAATGCAAGAAGACAAAAGCGAGAATGCTGGAGGAAAGCCTACCTTGGAACCAGGAGATGACTTTGATACAAGGTCAGATAATATCATTGCAAATCAACAAATGCAGATGCCAAGGTTAGAACAACAAACTATTTCTCTTTCAAAAAGTATCAGTACACAAAGGTATGATCTAAAGCCCGATGTCTATGATGAATCTGATGAACAAAGTTTTTTCCATGATGTTTTCAAATGCATTGTTCCAGATTTGCATTTTTCTCTTTATCCTGATGTTTTTAGTGATGATAATTTCTCCCCTCTCAATATTAAAGATATCTCAAAAAACACAGAGGGTTATTCAAATGACTCATCATTAGGTTTTCAAGATAAAGAGACAGCTATAGAACATCCTTTGACCAATTTCAAACAAGAGCCACTTGACCTTCCTTGTCTGAAAATATATAATGAAAAAGAGAAATCTAGGGAAACCTGTAAAATCATTTATGATAGTTACTTTGACAACGATGATGTTGTTGAGTTATCCCAAGTAACTCAACTAAGTTCAGATAATGAGAGATATCCTAATTCAGAAATCATATCAGTCAACCCTCATTTTAAAGTAAAAGATCATTTTCATGATTTTACTATCCAAGACAATACCCCGATCTATGATTCATATCATGAGGAAACCTCCATGCCTGTTCACAATCATAACTTATCTTCTGATTCACAAGACGGAATTCGAAGTTGCTCGGATCCCATAATTCTGGCCAGTTCTTGTGAGAAGCAAGATATTACAAGTAAATCCCAGTTGTGCTGTAACACTATTTGTACAGATAATCATTCCTTTCTTTCTCACTTGCACTCATTTTGTACAAAATCGGATTTTGTTTTAAATTTTCAGACTTTTGATAGATTATTGTGGCACGTTGAGCATCTTATCAAAGAACATTCGAAAGACGTGCCACCATTTTGGAAAGCTAAGCTATGTCAAGGAAGTGTAGAACTTTCTCAATTTCGAGATCAATCAATGTCAGACTTTCTTAAGAAACTTCTTTGGCATCCAGAACACCATCAACCAAGGAAAGTACCTTTCGAAACTTATTGGCCATTCGCGCCAATTGATAAAGATCTTTCCGGAAATTTCCATCTATTTTGCATCGAACTATTTAATGATTTATATATGGAAACTTTCCTTTTAAACGAAATCGCTAAAAGCTCAGCTTTAACGAACAGTATGTTACAAGCCATTGAAATTAAAAAATCATATTCACAACCTGGCTTATCATCCTTCCTATTACGAGGTCATCAATCCATAACAGAAGTTCATCCTAATTTTTATGATCCAATAGGTATCCAGTTGGAAAGAAGTTTTCATGAGAAAGAAATATCAGACAGAATTCCAACTGAAGTCACGCATTCTTATTCCACATCCAACATTAACAGTCCAAGGAAAATTTGGTTCTTAATACTGATGTTTGGAAGTTACAAACGGCTAGGAATAAAAATGAAGAGATGGTTCCATTGGAAATATCATTTCACCTAGCTAATTTTCTGTATATAGCTAGAATAGGAGTAGGAGTAATTTAGCTAGGTTGTTAGGTTTGCTTTTGATAATTGATAGGCAAAATAAGAGAAGGGATTATCCCTATTCTGTACATAACCCTAGAGAATGTCTACCTCTCATTGCGTTAAATATTTTTCTCCATAATAAAATTTGCTATGGTTAACAGCATTTGACATTTACTAAAGACACCTTTTCTCTATCAAAGATTTTGAACTTCTGCTTCCATGAACAACAAATCTTTTGGAAACTTGATCTTTATTATCAATAGAACTTTAACCCAGATATGATGCTAGTTTCAACTCCAAGAAATTTGAAGAAAGCTATCTTAGTGAAGAAATTGTTTTAGGTCAGTACAATGAAAGGCATCAATAATGAAATAAAGATTCTCTGTAGAAACAGCCATAACCAAACAACTCTATCATTGTCGTCCAGAACTTTCTTAAGGAAAGAAAATTTGACTTCCTCCCTACTAAAGGAAATCGCAGCATTCAGAGGAGCAATCCAAAAAAGACACTATATCTCAAACAATAAGAGGTCTCATTACGAGCTGGCTTATCATGATCACAGATATTATAACTTGATGACTTTGCCAATACTGTCCACCAAAACAGGGCAACGAATCAAAATTGTTGCAATCAAAAGACAAGGGGTCTCATCACGAGCCATCTTGTTCAGCAAAAGTATAAATCAAGTGAATGACTATGTCATAATTTGGCCACCAAACCAAGACATTGTTCTTTAGAGAATAAAAAGGAAAAAGTGTCAAAAAAAAAATGGATTTTTCTCTGAAAAGTTGTAAATAGCCTTAAGCAGGATAAAGGATCATTATTGGGTAATAGGTAACCCTGTCGAGGCTATGGACGCCTGCTGGCAGCAGAGGCTCTACCTGAGACAAAGGAGCATATTTAAAAGGTTGCTACATAGGGAAGACTTTATTTTATGTTTTACAAGACCAAGTAATGACTGATGTAAATGCAAGGAAAAACTGAGGATGCAAGTAATTAAAATAGAAAGAGGTTGAAACAAAACATCATTGACGGTTTGAAGTATGATATGCTTTATCTTTTTATAATAAAGTTTAAATTTCTGAGAAAATTTTTGATTCAGGGGTTTGAAAACGTCAATAGAAGATCAGAGATAACTGGTTCTCCCAAGTGAATCGCCAATTGTTGTGGCCAGCAACACCCCCCCCTTTGTTCATTTAAGTGTTGACCAAAATAATAAATGAATGGGAACCCTTAGTTAATTTTTAGGAAAAGCAAGAATTTCTTTTCTTCAAGATAAGGTTACCATCATAAGCTTAGGTAAAGTATTTTGAATATTTTAAACCTAAGTTTATGATAAGGAGAAAATCTTTAAAGTCGTGTTGAATAAGATAGGAAATACCTTCATTTCTCTTTATAATCGGTATGCGCAAGATCCTCGTGTTAACAATAACATCGCATCGCAACAAAGTAATACCCATAAAGAAAAACTTAAAGATTCACCGATCTGCAATAACGCCGATCGCAAGATCGCATATCGCAGAAATGAGCCGGCAAGATTTGGCAAACATCAAACTTCTGCGATCTGCGATGTTGCGATCACTGCGATATTGCACCCTTGCGATTTGCGATAGTGTGGTTTGTGATGGTGCGATTTGTGATTGCGCGATATGCGAGGTTACGTAAGCAAATCATAAATCACTTCATTACGAATCCTTCGGGCACGCCATTCAAAGAAAGGCCACTTACCATAATCTGGCTCAAAATCATGCGCTTTTAATGATAGTAAATGAATTAGTTGTCAGTTATTAAGTGAATTAAAGACGCGTGCCTTTGTAGAGATTTACTTCACGTAAGGTGGCATATTCGATACATCTGTTGCATTTAAAACTCTCCCATCACCTTTCTGGATCAGTCATTTCCATTTCACTCGTAATCTGCAGGAACGAAGAGCTAAGACGATTCAAACACAAACGCAGGAAGAAATGGGAAAGAAAAATAAAGCTCAAAGCTCTGAAGCAAAGGAAAAGACGAAGGAGATGGCGCCTTTGTATACAGACACAGCCTGTAACAGAGACGCGGGAATATCAACATGGGAAAGCATGTACAGGCTGCTAGAAGAGGAAAATCCTAGAATAATGAAGGTTGCTGCTGCCGCGGGCTCACACCGCTCTTCTGAGGCGTCCTTAGAGGACCTAGCATGTTCATTTCTTCACAGAATAGCGGCAAGACCCAAAATTCTACCATATACGGATATGATCAAGTGGATACTGGATGATGCAGACATGAACAACAGACAATTCAAAGTTCAAGGACACGGGCTCATCGGATCGTTTGCTGCACAAGATTTGAAGCTTATGTATCATCTTCTTGAACCACAAGCGACCTATAACACACAATTCGTTAAGAAGTTTGCGGCGGAGAACCCAGACCTATCAGACACCACCAAAGATTGGTCTAGAAAAGAGGAGCTGCTCAAAAAGGACAAAAACGGTATGTACAGCACTGGTTCCCTCACCTCTCCATATTGTTTTGCTGCGGCCATGCTCTGTAGGTTATTTGGGATGCCGGATATCAACAAGTTTTCGTCTGAATGGCTACCATTAATTGATGCTGCCACAAACGCCGATATTATAGATTGGGCCAAAATCCTTTCTGATAATCTATACACGGCTGTTATCAATTACCGGTCTAAAAGATCCTTGTCTCAAAGGGTCTATCCTCCTTTTTATCTGTCTGCATATGTTATGGATTTTGTTTGTCTTGTGTCTAAATTCCCTATTATGGGTTGGAAATGGACTACCCAAGACCCATTGCCTATCCATGTTTATCATAAGGTGTTATGGGATTCTCAGTTTGCCCCTCACTTCTACCAGATTTGCCACGGGCTTATTTTGCCCTTGTATAGAATAATGTATGATAAAGACCCCCCGAGGTGCTCTCCCGAGGCACAAATCGACATAATCCACATCACGAGATGGTTCGGGGAAGAATGGTTTACTTATATTAGAGTTTTTGGAAGCACTGTACCTCCACATGTCCTACCTCTATATATCCCTGATAAACTTTTGGCTCGAGAAATTGCTTATCAAACCTGTTCAGAAGGCGGCCTGACCAAAGACCTAAAGGACAAGAAGAAGGCCATATGGCCTCAATTTCCTGTAGCTTGTGGGGCCTTCTCATTGTTTGATGTAGGACACGCTTTCGGCGAAGTGGAGAATGTGACGTGTCTTCAATTATTTAAATTCCCAGCAAGGCCATTTGACCCAAATGATTTTGCCCAAGAGTTCACAACAAACGTCAAAATAAGAGTGTTCTCTGGAAAGAAAGATTTGTTTGATGATCTGTTTCAGAATAGAAGTTCGCTCCAAGAAATTTTGCGGGAAGCTTGGTCGAGGTTGTCTCTAGATGACCTCCAAAGATTCATGTTATATAGAGAAAAAAGGCTGGCCAGTATTCCTCTAGAGAAGCTGCGACTGCCTTCTAGAGAACCAACTCCAAGCATTAGCCTCACCGAAAACTCTAGCACTTCCAGATCCAAGTCCAACGCTGCGGAAGGAGTACCTGAGCATCCTAAAGAGTCTGGATACGACCAAGGAAAAAAACGAAGAAACAACTAAAGATACAGCTCAGTCAACTGCAATGTCTCAACAACAAGTTATCGCCTCCCCACCAAGAGATGTCCCCCCTCCTGTCATCGAAGCCCCACTCGTCACAACAGAACTGGACAAAGAATGGGAAACCTTCAATGAATTGATCAATCTTGAAGGGCAAGCCCCGAAAACACTTGTGAACAATACACAGGTAGTGCAAGAAGTGGTTTCGACCATAGTCAGTAGTATCACAGAAGCAGAACACGTTCCTATCGCTCCACCTTCTGAGCTTCTACTTAATGTAGAAGAAATTCCCCCACTGGATGTATAGTCCCCAACACAAAGCAGTTGTAAGGAGACAGAGGATGAAAAGAAAACTGGAAAATACACTGTCACAAGATGCTGAACATTTGGACGTCTTATGGAAAGACCCCAATAATAACCCAACTGAAAATATCACGAAGCTGTATCAGATCGCAGGAGCATATGCTTCTGCAACTATTGATAAGGCATCGAAAGTTCAGCAACTATTGAAAGAACAAGAAGACCAGATACAGTTGCTACAACAACAGTTGCAACAAACTAATGCTAACATTCAAGCTTCCAAACAGCTCGAGAAACTGCAGGAAGACTTTCAACAGATGCAGATAGGCTATCAAAGAAGTCTCGACGAGAAAGGAAAACAATTGCAGACTTTACAAGAAATGCATAAAGATGAGCCTAAGCTGGCAGAATTCATTTCAGAATCTATTGGCTTGAATGAGAAACTACTGCAGAAACAGGAAGAGTTGGGACGTAAAATATCACAGTGGAGTCACTATTGCGAGCTAAGCGATAAAATCACCAATCAAGTGGTAGACTTGCGGAGTGACTATGATCAGAATGACAAAAGGGTGACGGAATACTTAACTTGGCAGGATGATGATGAAGGGAAAAGAGCAGGTGCACCCAAGATAAACGAAAATCATAAAGAATTGCTCTTTAATAAATGGGACGATCAAATCAGGCAGGCGGAGCGAGCAACAGAGACAGCGGCAACACAGGCAAGCATTCTTATCGACTGTGTAAATGAGAATTTACACAAGGCCAATTTAATTGCAGAGACTACCCCGGGGTACCTACCAAATAAGTTACAACTGGAAGCAGAATGGAGGTAGAAAGCGCAGGCAAAGGGGAGAGCAATCCAAGCATTAGCCAGGTTGAATTGGGAATGTTACTGGACGTACTTGGTCAAGCCGCACAGCCAATGGATGACGGTGAAATGCATCACAAGCGCGGCCGAAAAAGTAGTGCCAGCTCTCATAGATGCTATTTTCGCAGCCCAGCTCAGCGCAGAAATCAGTCAGCCGACTCTCCTCAAGCCCATGCTGAACACTTGCAACTTTAAGGACCAAGTTCAGAAGTAACCTTATTTAGAATGTTGTTTTTTCTTTTAACTAGATTAGAAAAAGGACGGTCATTTGAAAACCGCATCCTAAATTTTGTAATAATACTATTATTAGAATTAGGAAGTAGTATTTTAACCCTTCTCATTGCATTTGGAGAAGGGTCCAGAAATTTGTCAAAAACTTGTCCTCGGAACATGCACTTCTGCACCCTCAGAGGAAGTTTTGATGAATGGATGGATCGAGATTTATTAATGTTTGCATTTTAATGTCTACTACTGATGTTGCACTTTTGTACTCTTAGCAGATGTTAGAACAAGTAGAGATAAATCGTTATTGCTTGAAGCTTATGAGTAGAACCAGTCATAAATGGTACTTTTATCTCTTGACCAATTTCTGCTTATATTCTTAAAGTGATATGCAGTTTTCAGTTGTTTATATGTTAATGCATGAATATGTGGGTTACCATTTGGCACTTCTGTACGGTGGAGTCATTTATTTGTGTTTGATATGTGAATAACTTATTATGCGATATGCTGTTCACAACTGTTTCACTTAACTTTTTATGCAAAATGGTTTATCTTAATTGATTTCTATTCTTATGATAGCTGAATGATCTTTATTACCAGTTATTGTTCGAAATCTCTTTAGATCGCATAATAGAAGAAATATACCCTGGGTTAGCGTAGATTAGATGTGTTGTCTCTTATCAGATTACAGTAGCATAGAGTTAGTTTAGAAGTTTGAATTAAATTAGCTTAAAATACTTCTAGATCAGCATCATCCAACTCTACACACACACACACCCCTTAGATTGGGAAAATAGTCCCATTATCCCCAGTCGGACCCGCTATACCAAACGGATAAGGAGCTGCCAACCAAGGTCCAGACCGGGTGGGTATCCCCCTTGTTGTCGACCCGATTTTCGGGGCTTCAACATGTGTGAAACTAGTAGATTTGTAGCCTTTATGCATGTTAAGTATAATTAGAAACCTTCGCGAAGATTTGGAATTCAATTAGATAGATTTGCATTAAATATACATTTGGAAGGATCAGAGGTGCATGAAGGTATATCTAAGCCATAAGGACTGGAGGAACACATCACATAGGTCTCTGGATGGAGAAACCTTAAGCCCATAGAGAAATGTTAGATATTGTGAAGAAATTCGTGAATAAGGTAGAGAAAGTCGAGGTTGTGTATTTTTCACATGCAGCAAGACTCTTTGAAATGTTTCCTCATGTGCCTTTACTGAGGGAATACCTGAACAATTCAAAGAAAGCCACACTGTCATCATTGAAGCACCATTGCCAGTTCTTCCATGGAGGCCTAATTACACAAAGTTATACGGTGTTGATTTGGTTATTTTTCCAAAAGAATTTTAAAAAATTATTGATGAATCCAATGATCTCACTCTACAGGCCATTTTGACAGGACTATTATCCTTCTCGATACACAATCCTGGAGTTTATAGTTCTGCATTTGCTTTTGAGTTTAGAGGTTTTCTTGCAGCGGAAGGAATACTTTTTTGATGACATTTTCACAATATTAGTTCAGGCCTACATACTATGGACTCTGAAGGGTTTCATGAAAAATTCTTAGAGATAGAAACTCTTGCTACTCATAAAAAATGATCAAGAATTTCTCACACAGTTCAAGGGTATGGAGGTATTATATGTCTAATGGAAAAAGTATTGTTGCTAAGAATTTGGATCGCTATGGAGTTTTATACTACGCAATAATAAACCATGATGATAAATTTCGTTAAATATTCCATGGAGATCTATGAGAGTGCAAGTGATGTAAATCATTTTATCAGTTTTAAAAAAAATTCTCTATGATGCATATATTTGTATTGACCTTCGCTCTACATGATTGGTTATGTGTTTGATCTTTTACACACAGTATTACAATAACAAGGTGAATCTAAATTATATCCAAAATTGTGGCATGTCTTTCCATAAAGTACAAGGGCTAGAGGTTTCTGAGGGTTACATGATGGATTATCACGAAAAAAAGGTATTGTTGTAGATCATCATTGCAGAAATTGCTCTCTAGAGAGCCTTCAAGCTAATGTTCAGAGAGTGCAAACATTTGTTTGTCTTCCCAAGAAATGCTCCCAATTTAAAGGTTGGTGGTTTTATTTTAGCAGATTTGGCTACTGCAACCCAAATACAAGGAAAGTACACAACAATCACTCAATAGAAACCATCCATTTAACTTGTGAAGGTTACAGATGAAATAAAAACATTTAAAGCATGAACAACTAGTTGGCTGGAGTTTGGTTGGAAAAGGTTTCAAAGTTCATGGCTTATTATCAACAAGTGTATCAGACATCAAATATTTAGGAAATCGAACTCATTAGTAGAAATCAAACATTTTTAAGCCTCCTTTCAATATGAAGGAAGACAGGTGGCAAGATTAGATTGAGAGAGTCATGCTTCTAAATAGGTTCCAGGTGGCAACAAGAGGATAATCATCAACAAATTCCTTTTTTTCGACAAATATGAGACACCTACCCTCTCATGTGTCGAGATATCTCAAGCAAGTTATCTTCATCCTATTTTAGGATATTTTGTCCATAAATGAAGGCAACAGTTTGATATTCAGAATAAATAATTGGCAATTCAAAGCAATCGATTATAAGTTTGGTGCATAAGGTCAACAGGCTAACAAATGATAGGGATCAATAGAAATAAACTTTCCATATTTCAAGGAATAATATCAATAAATGGCAGTTAAAATACATTCATAGAGTACAAGCTTTAAATGATAGATATCCTAAAGTCCAAGGATATTTCACCAACAACATCCAAACACTGTGAAATATTTTGCAACCAGTGTCAATACTTGATTGTTATTTTTATGATTTTTATTAGATTTTCTTTCCAGCTAATTAGAAGGCGGTTTGTAAATTATATTTGTATATATTTTAGTAAATTTCATAAGAAAGGGGGTTGATTATGGATAAAAATAGAAGATCCTTATTTTGATTGTAAACCGTGGAATTTTATTTGAAGTAATCAATTCATAAATACAGAGGCAATATTGTTTTAGGATTCTTGTGTCTGATAAATGGTGATGTTTCTCCTTTGTAAAATTGTCTTTCCTTCAAGTTTTCACATGAATTCTCTTTCTTGATTGTTTACAAGACAATTATGAGTTGAATTTACTCATAATACTTTGCTTTGGATTGTTATGCAATCTAAATTTTTTCCTTCTGAAATTAAATATAAAATTCATCTTTGTATGCTTTATATTTAATTAATCCTCACTCTTATTTGTTGGGATAGGGTCCCCGGGGTCAATTTTGGGTTAGTTTAACCATTTTTTTAGAAGAAATTTGTAAATAATGTAAAGTCTCTGCGAAATGTGGAAGCGGAGCATGCCGTTAAGTAGGAGTCAAAAGGGCTTTAGCCCCTTGTTTGGGTAAGTGATAGGTTGGTTTTGAGACTCACCCATAGGTCGTGGGCCATGGTATTGTAAGAAAAAATGCTCTATATATTTGAGTCATAGTGAGTCTAGAAAAAAGTAAGTAAGATAGAATATTATTGTTTTGGGCAAGTGCTGAGGTAGGAAAGCTCTGTTTCCTGTAATTATGAAAAAGGGGAAGGCTCTTACAGCTAAGTGCACGGAGACCTTGCCAAGTCTACGGCTGAGTGCGTGGGCCCCTACCGCTGGGTGCACAAGGTTGAAGAGTCTATAAAATTGAATGTTGAATCTAATAAAGGCTGATTTTGGAACCATTATCTTAAATCTATGTTTTATTCTTATTTTTATTTAAGTTATGAATTATGGCTTAATGATCTGTTTTCTGTGGAATAATGTATAATTGCTGTGTGAATCTATTGAATCTTTAGTCTCTACGCATGAAAGTAATAATCCGTTTTCGCGAAGGTAATGGTTAAATCTGTTATGATATCTATTGAATCAGGTAGATATGAACGAAGGCAGATCTAGGGTTACTATTTAGTGCATGAAAGTGGACAATCTGCTTCTTTTAGGTCTGTAAAGTCTGATCATAGCCCTTTGCGAAGGTCTAGGAAACATTTTCATAGAGTTGCAGTAGCACACCATAGGAAGACATAGATTTGCGTGAAGGAAAATATGAGATACAAGGGCTTCAGATTACTTATCACACAGTTTCTTGATGTAGAAACCTGGTTCTATCATCCCCCAATACTCCTTCGGGTGAGACTGCAGCCTGTGCTATGCAGGTTGTTGTCGAAAGGGCTAGTAGCTAGAGTTTTTTTGGTTGGTGCGAACAACTCTGAACCTGGGTCAGCCCCCCTTAAGCCAACAAATGGTTTCATTGCCGGGACTGGTATCTATCTAAGAGATGTGTAGTAAATGGTTTCCTACGAAGAAAGAGATTGAAAAGTGGATTGACTGAAATGTGCAGGCCTTCGTGGCTCAAGAGAACAGGAGCCCTAAATTATCCAAGGATCTGTGGTTTCAGATATTTTTGTACACAGATGAAACCGATGCGTTCTTCTGTTTCTTCCCTAAAGAACTACACGAGTGGTTATCTAAATTGGTCGATAATCAAGGTATGTGGAGGCTTGACGACCCTATAGTGTGGAATCCTGAACTGGTGTGATGTTTGGAGGCATCAGGAAGTAATATCATGTAGGTTGTGGATCATTAGATTGATCGCACATTGGGAAGTTTTGTGACTTATTTCGCGATCGATAGAAATATCAACTATAGCAAAGCAGAATGAAGGCTCTTTAAGGGACTGCGAGGTAAGTATTTGAAATCATTAAAGACTTGGATTAATTTTTTTTATGTGAAAGGAGGGTTATGCAGTTACCTTGATGTTTGGGGCTACATGTAGTGGGATATTCTTTAGAAGAAATGAAGGATCAAGCTTAGAGTATAGTCTGCTCATTGAACCCCCTTCAGGTGACAACGAAGGGACGGTGTTGACTATGCCGCGAAGTGAAGTTCAATTAGTTACGTAGGGTATCCCAAGGATACCTCATCATCCACTTGACCTCCACCTCCACCTCCACCTCATATGCCAACACCTTCACCCACTCCACCTCCACTTCCACCATTCGACATGGCGAATGTGATGAAGATGTTGATCTTTAGAGGAATATGGAGTGAAGATCCTGAACAGTTCTGGCTTGTTGCAGCAGCTATATGGATGGCACAATAGATTATGGATGATAACATCAAGAAAGTGCAATTTGTCATAGCCTTACAGGATCAAGCATTAACATGGTACATCAAATATTTCACTGATAACCCCATCGTGATGTTGGCAGAGACCCAACAAGCTCTGAACTGGGAGTTTAGAAATCCTTAGTCAGATGCACAGTTGGTGACTAAGTTTAAATAAATTCGACAAAACATATATGAGACACCTTGGGATTTCAATCAAAGGTTGAAATTCCTGATCAAGTAGGCCAATATGGTGATTATAGATTCCCAGCATCGCGGCTGGTATATAGCATCACTCTTGTCACACTTAAGAGCACCTTTGTCACAACAAAAGATAGCAATGCAAGCAGAAGCTTTGGAGATTGCGATGAGGTTGGATGCTTCTCCCATACAGGATATGAACCTTGGAGTGAGACAGGTGAAGTTGCACTGGATGAGCTACGCCAAGGAAGATGGTACTGCTCAGAGGGGTCTGAAAGTAGCCGTTGGAGTGACTATTCATGATTTGATGGTAAAAATATGATTAAGAGGAGTGGGTAGGCGCCATTTATGGCGAAAATATTTGGATATCTGCTGCCAAAGACCCATTTATGATCCGAAATTGGAGGGAACGGTCGGATTTGAATTAAAAATCTCCTATAAATTGGGCATGCTGGTCTACTGAAGAACATTTTGCATTCTGAGAATTGTTTGTGAGCCTTGTTGTTGGGCATGTAATCCCCCCCACAGCATGGTTTGGGGCTCAAAGCCCAAGTTTTGGTCAAATGTATTGTAAGACTCCGTGAATTACGTGTGCGGAGCATGAAGTATAGGTTAAGTCATAGGATTGTCCACCCTAAAGTATTGTAATGTAGTGTAATTTCATGTTAGCCTACCCATGGTCCACAGACCATGGGATTGTATAAATAGAGCAAGGCTCTAAGTTGTAAAGAGAGGGAATTGTAGAGATGAATACGCATGGTTTGAGCATATAGTAAGAGTCTACGTGTATTGGGTCGTAGTAGTAGGAAGAGGCTCTTCACTTGAGTATGCATACCCCTACAGCTAAGTGCACAAGGCAGTGTCGAGTCTGTAATCTTGATCGAAGAATGATAAAGAGAAGTTGATTCCTATTTCGGTGTATCTGCTTGTGCATTGCCTTCTTTACATTTATAGTGTTTTATTTATCAGGTGCACTAATATGATTGCTGGATATGGTGTAATAATCACTAGTCTTACACCAATAAGTTAAGTAATCAGGTAATAACAGATTAAATAACAAGGAACTTGGGTATACTATGGGTTACGCCCCAAGGAGGGCTACGTGGAAGCAACATCACAGGTTGCAAAGGAATAACAAGTGTGCGTGGGGTCAAACCGAGGACCTCCAGAAGCACATCAGACATCCCCAGGGTGCGAAAACCTGGTTCTAGCACCCTCCCGTACTACTTCAAGTGAGACCTCAGTTCGCGCTTCGTGGACTGTTTCCAAAAGGGCCATCTGTACCAAGATTTGCTTGGCTAAATCACCTTTGAATCTGGGTCAGGCCCATACAAGCCAACAAATGGTTTCGTTGTTGAGACCGAGATCTACATAAGGGATGTTTGATGTCGTGCCATTGGAATCCAACAAGGAAAGAAATTGAAGAGTGTTTGGACAAGAAGATTCACGAGTTCACGACGCAGGAAAATAGAACTCTAGGAGTATCTAAGGAACAATGTTTGGAGCGCTACTTGTATATAGAAATCCACAAAATTTTCTTTGCATCCTTTCCTTCTGAGCTATATGAGTGGATCACGAAGTTAGCAGACAACCAGGGGAGGTGTAGGCTTGACAAACCAATAGTGTGGACTCTAGAATTAGTGCGCACACTAGAAGCATCAACAGATAAGATCACGCGAGCTGTGGACCATTAGCTTGACCAAATAATAGGAGGATTTATCACTGAGTTTGTGGTAGACACAACCGTCAGCTATAGTTAGGTGGAGCGACGTTTCCTCAACGGACCGCGAGGTAAGTATATTAAATCTTTGAACACTTGGATTAAGATGCTATTGTGTGAAAAGTGGGTTATGTGAATAAATTAATATTTGGAGCTACGTTAAGTGTGAAGATCTAGAGAAGTAGAGGTAACGAAGAATTAGAAACCAGACCCTTAATTTCACCCTCATGGGAAAGAGAGGAAGAGCTCGCGAAAGTTTCTTTGAGAAGCACGGTCAGTTTGATAAGGCAGTGAATTCCATGTTTACCACCTCCACCCGCACTACCACCCATATCACCCTCCTCACCTCCATCTCCACCCACCCCACCTCCGCCACCACCACAGTTCAGTATGGCAAGTGTGATCAAACTACCGGTATTCAGAGGAGTGGGGAATGAAGATCCAGACCAATTCTGGTTCGTGGTAAGATCAGTATGGGAAGCACAAGGCATCATGGATGACAATATTAAGAAGGCTATGCTGGTGAGCATGCTGCAGGATTGTGCACAAACATGGTATATCAGGCATTCTAATGACCACCCAAACATAGGAATCACAGAAATCCATGTCGCGCTGAACAGGAATTTAGCAAGCCAAAGTGAGAGACATAATCAATCATCAGGTTTAAGGAGATCACGATGCTCCTGGGCAAGACCCCCTGGGCTCTAGACCAAAGGCTGAAGAGTATGATTCGCGAAGCCAATATGAAGTTGACTGATGGACAACGTCCCACATGGTTTGTAGCATCATTGACACTACACTTAAGGACGGTGCTGTCACAGCAAAAACTTTCCACCCAGGCCGAAGCTTTAGAAATGGCGATGAGATTGCATGAGACACCTATACAAGACCCTGGTTTAGGAGTCTAACAAATCCACACACAATTGCAAAAATCTGTGTCTGGAAATACAAAGTTTGAAACAAGACAAGACACCTTGGCTGGAGGCGCACAAGGAGGTATGCTTCATAAAATGCAAAGGCCAAGGGCACGACAAGGACCACTGTCCAGTGTTCATGAACTACTTGTTAGGAGGAGGATCAATGCCATTACGACCTAAGGCACAGGCAAGGCCGAGCATGGTGCCTACATTATGGTGCGTGGTCTGTTAGATAGGAGGAAAACACACTACGGATAATTTTCATCTATTGCAGAAGTATACTCAGATGTCCCAATAATTGTTTGGTAATTTCTGCAGATCGGTAGGCCATGATGAATGCACCTGCCGAGGCTACAAAATCATGATGGATCAGACTCCTTCCTATAGGGTGCAGCTATAGGGTGTAGACCGAAACATGAGCCCTCGACCCAAATGTAGGGATGGTGCACGTTGGATTTCAGTGCCACAGTTGAGGTTGAGGCGGAATGCGACCAGGAAGGGGTTGTGGACAACTAATTTGTTAAAATTGCAGAGGGCAAGGGAACTATGCCCGCAATTGTATAAACCCGACAAGGACATCATGTTGGTATTGTACTTAGTTTGATCATGAGGCAGAAGACTGCCCTTCACTAATAGTGAGGATGCATGGAAAAAGGATACTCCAGCCCCCTCCGACTCAGAATTTGTAAATGATGAGGTCTGAGCCACGCGAAGAAGACCCAAATGTAAACATGATGCTTAAGAGTGGTATGACCATGGGTGATGATAAAGGGAAGCAGCTAGAAGAAAGTGCGTGGGTTCACAAGCCTCCTACAAAGGAACCCAAATTTGATTTAGAACACGCAAAGGAGACATTCATGGAAGCGACTAGAAAACCATCACGAAGGGAAAAGATGCCACTAAATCCCCAAATGATACTGCAACCATTTGAAAAATGGGAAATCGACTTTGTGGGGCTGATCAAACCTCAGGGAAAGACGGGTGTGCACTACATCATCACCACAATGGACCATGGACCATGGGATTGTATAAATAGAGCGAGGCTCTAAGTTGTAAAGAGAGGGAATTGGAGAGATGAATATGCATGGTTCGAGCATAGAGTAAGAGTCTAAGTGTATTCGGTCATAGTAGTAGGAAGAGGCTCTGCAGCTGAGTGTGCAGAGGCCTAGTAGAGTCTGCAGTTAAGTGCATGGACCCCTGCAACTGAGTGCGCAGGGAAGTGTTGAGTCTGTAATCTTGATCAAAGAATAATAAAGAGAAGTTGATTCCTATTTTTATGTATCTGCTTATGCATTGCCTTCTTTACATTTATACTGTTTTATTTATCGCGTGCACTGATATGATTGCTGGATATGCTATAATAATCACTAGTCTTACACCAACAAGTTAAGTAATCGGGTAATAACAGATTAAATAGAAACGAACTTGGGTATAATACGGGTTACGCCCTGAGTAGGGCTGTGTGGAAGTAGCATCACAGGTTGCGAAGGAATAACAAGTGCTCATAGAGACGTGCGCGTAGGGTCAAACCGCGGACCTCCAGAAGCCCATCGGGCATCCCCAGGGTGTGGAAACCTAGTTCTAGCACCCTCCCATACTACTTCGGGTAAGACCTCAGTCCACGCTCCGCAGACTATTTGTTAAGAAATTTAACCGAGAACACAAATTAACTACGGAGAATTACTGAGAGAAACAAATATAAAAATAACCAGCAACAACCATAAACACATAAACACAATTTTTTATCTAGGAAAACACCAAATCTAGGGAAAAACCCAACCTAATAAGATCTCATTAGCATTGGCTAAAACCCTGGCAAATCTGACCAAGTGAGCCTTCACCGTTCACCTCCAGGACTTGCATTACAATGAAGTCCTTCCAGCCTTTTATAAGCTCCATTACATATAATACCATGGGTGCACAATACCATGTGCCCCAAAACCATCACTGTTTAACCTGGTCAACTTTGACTCTATCCTGAGTTAAGTTTACCTAACAATATTCCCCCCTTAAACTTGACTTGGGGTTCCTTGACTAACTCTAGCGAAACCTGCTAAGTGAGACAATCTCGATCACTCTAGCTCTTACCCCCCTCAGAGTTTTTACCCCGGGTATTATTAACCCGACATCCCCCCCTATCACCTAGGTCTAACCCAGACTTTACCGGTGATCACCGAGGGGTACACATGCCTTACCAGGTCTTACAGTAGTATGCCCATTTACATGCAATAATTTTGACTTCATTACTTTTATTTTTTATTTTTTTGTTTATTGTTGTTGCGATTCTGATCCATCTTCTCTCAATTTGATTTGCTCAAAAAATTATATCAAACCACTCCAACTGCAAGCCCGACCAATTACGAGCCCGACGAGAACCTCGTAGATTCCAGCACCAGTGGCCTCACGTAGCAGAAAACAAACAATTTTCGAAGCTGCATGAATAATTTTCTTCTGCTTGTAGAAATTTTGAATAATTTAACACATATTCAACAGAGATTATCCTGATCATGTACTATTGTGGAATAAATACACAATACATAAGCTCCTCTACGTTGATCATCAATATAGCAGCATCAATAACAATAAAACATCAAGAGCATTCACACATTAACACAGTATGTAACCCGGGGAAAGCATCTCGCTAAAAACCCCACACTATCTGTATATTAATGATTGAGACCATGTAACATTAGAAAGTACAATGCTTATCACAAGCAATCCAGTACCAGCTCCACCTGTTACACACAATACAGCTAAGATCTGATCTCCAAATCTATTCCACTGCTTGCCTGCCTCCACTGCTCAATACCTGCTCAAGAATGAATGAGAATGGTCTACCAAACTCGTATTTCACCTCCAAAGAATCACTCACAATGTGTAAGACGTGAGCAGAAGCTACAAACTGGGCAAATACATGAGCAAACTCATTGGCATACTCAATCCATTGATTGTGCAAGATCTGATGCACAACTATAGTCACAACTGATAGCAATCTGATTCTCTAACACCTATCCCTGCTGAACTGAACATGCACTGACATGCAACTGAGTTAACTGATGTATTCTTTAGTTGTATTATGAGTTAATAATTAGTTTAACAACTCACCATTAGTCTATTTGCAGTTAGACTAACTACAACTAGTTTAACCAAGTCAAACTGAACACAATTCCATCAACTCCACAATCAACTCCACCAAACTCAACTGATTGAGTTCTAACTGAAGTCATGCATGCAACAACTCAACTGACTCATAAGAAAAGCGTACGTCCTTCTGACAGCTGCATGGGCCACATCTGTAGCTCAAAATGAAGTGCTCCAAGAGAATAAGATCAAGTTTATAGTCCAAATATTATTATGAGACAATAATATTTGACTTTTCTATTTTTGATAACCAGTCTAAAAATAGACTTTGATCACCCACACTGTGGTCACCCACACTTTGGTCACCCACATTGTGATCACTCACACTATGATCACTCACACTGTGGTCACCCACACTGTGATCATCCACACTGTGATCAAAAACAGAACTTGCGCCATAATTTGCCTGCGGGCCCACTTAGTGAAGGCGACTCTTTTCACTAAGCTCCATCATCTTGTTGCAATCTCAACACTCCCTCTCGACAAGATATGGATTATCAGCAACCCCTATCCTACCTCGGTGGTACTCGAATTTGCTCCTGGTGAGAGCCTTCGTCAGAATATCAGCATCCTGATCCTCTGTTGGAATGTATGAAAGTAACATGATCCTCTGCTGCACACAATCTCTGATATGATGGTACCTGATGTCAATATGCTTAGATCTATCATGAAATACAGGATTAGCTGAGAGTTTAATGCAACTCTAGTTATCACAGTAAATCACAGTAGGATCCAAATGAGAACCAAACAAACCAACCAGGATCTTCCTCATCCATATAGCCTCGCATGCAACCAAACTTGCTGCCATATACTCGGCCTCCGCTAAACTGAGTGCCAAGGATCTCTGCTTCCTGCTGTACCAAGAAACTGCTGTCAATCCAATACTGAAGACCCCTCCTGATGTGCTCTTTCTGTCCATTGGGCTCCCTGCCCAATCTGCATCTGTGAAGCCACATAGCTTCACCTCATCCTCCTGTCTGTACCACAAACCATATCCCGATGTGCCTCTCAAGTAGCGAAATACATGCTTGCTCGCCTTCCAGAAGAGCTTGATAGGCTTAACCATAGCTTGTGAAAGCTGGTTAACTGCATAGCATATATCGGGTCGTGTATTGACCAAATACATCAGCGACCCCACCAACTATCGATAAACAGTGGCATCCACTTCTTCTCCCGAAGTGGCATCCTCCTTCCTCCAACCTCCAGGAAGAGGAGTATCAACAGGCTTGCAGCCATGCATGTTGAACTTCTCCAGTATCTCCTGAGCATACTTTCCATGAGAAACAAACAGTCCACCACTGCGCTTCCATATTTCCAATCCTAGGAAATAGTGAAGGAGGCCCAAGTCCTTCATCTCAAACTCTGTAGCAAGATCCTTCTTGCATGACAGTATCAACAGCTCATCGCCCGTTAGAATCAAATCATCAACATACAGTACAATGATAAGCAACTTACCCTCCACCACAATCTGGTATAGGTTAGGATCCGCCTCGCTCTTGGAGAATCCAAGTCCTGTGAAATAGCTGTCTATCCGTGTGTACCAAGCACGTGGTGCTTGCATCAACCCATACAGTGCTCTCTTGACCCTGCACACATGTGACTCGCTGCTGAAGACCTCAAAGCCTTCGGGCTGCTCAATGTACACCTCTTCCTCAATGACTCCATTGAGGAATGCAGTCTTCACATCCATCTAATGAATGTGCCATCCCATTTGCGCTAAGAGAGCAAGAATCATCCGTATGGAAGAATACCTTGCGATAGGTGCAAAAGTCTCCTCATAATCGATCCCCTCTATCTGTGAAAAGCCTCGGGCAACAAATATTTCCTTGTACTTCTCCACACTCTCATCAGTTGCCTGCTTGACCTTGTAGATCCATCTCGAACCCACCACTGATTTCCCTTCAGGTCTAGGAACAATCTCCCATGCACTGTTTCTGACAATAGAATCATACTCTTCCACCATGGCGTCTACCCATGCGGGATCCTCCACAGCTTCCTCGAAAGAGGATGGCTCAGTCACAACACACTTGCTCATTAGAGCCATGTATCCAGTGTACCGATCAGGTGACTGTCTCTGCCTGCGTTGGGCTATAGGTGGTCCTACAACTTTCTCTACATCTTGAGCCAGTCGCTCAGCTTCTGTCAAGCGCTTTCGCCCTCTGATGGTTGGCGCTGCATGAGTGGTCTCTTCCACTCCATGAACTTCATCCTGTGGTTGATCCACGTCCTGAAGCTCATCCTTAGGAACTAATAGCTCCTCATCTACATGCAAGTGTAGCTCCCTCTCAAGCGAACACTTCATGGCTTTCTCCTCCTGAAATTTTATATCCCGTCGCACGACAGTTTTACCACTGTCTGGCAAATACAAACGATAGTTGTGGGGTGTATCAGTGTACCCCACAAATATCCCAACCTCTGCAGTCGGCTCCAACTTCTTCCTGGCATCCTTCGTCACATGCATGTAAACGTTAGCACCAAAAATCCTCAAATGAGAAAGATCAGGCTTCTTACCAGAATAAGTCTCCTCAGATGTACTCATGCCAAGTATCCTATGAGGACAACGGTTCTGCACATAAACTGCTATATTGCATGCTTCCGCCCACAAGTGAAGGGGTAGGCCCTGATCATGCAACATTGCCCGTGCAGCACCCACAATCATTCTGTTCTTCCACTCAGCTACCCCATTCTGCTGTGGGTTATGGGGAGCTATGAGCTCTCTACGAATCCCTTCTGCATTGCAGAAATCCTTGAACTCGTCCGATATGTATTCACCACCATTATCACTCCTGAGAGCCTTCACCTTCTTCGCCGACTCCTTCTCGACCAGTGTTTTGAATTCACAGAACTTTGAATATGTCTCGCTCTTCTTCTGCATGAAGAAGATCTAGCACTTACGAGGGAAATCATCAAAAAAAATCACATAATACCTGTGTTTTGTTGTCGAAACAACTGAGAAAGGTCCACACACGTCTGTGTTAATTCTTCAAGGATCGTCGTGGCATGACTATCCTTCTCGTGAAAGGTGGCTTTCACAAACTTCCCCAAAGTACACCCCTTGCACTGATCTGACTGTGTGCCTTTAGGAAGCCCTGTAGTGATCTGCTGTAGTATCTTCAAGGCTCCATGGTGAAGGTGACCCAATCTCCTGTGCCACAACTCGCCATCATCCCGGCTCACCAATCCTTCTGCCTTGCCCGCCATTGCTGCGCATCCATCTACATGCAACTGATAGAGGTTCCTCACTCGAACCCCTATCTTCCGGGTCTCACAAGTTGTCTTGCTGCGGAGGAAAGCCTTTCCCTCGCTGAAAACAACATCATACCCTTTGTCTTCTAACATCGCCACTGAGATGAGATTCTTCGTCAATCCTGGAACATGCATGACTTCCTTCAATACGAAGGGTTTACCAGACTCCCTCTCAAAGGAAATGGTATCGATACCGGTCGCACTGTATCTACCATCATCGCCCATCTCGATGTGCACTCCAAGATCTTTGTCCTCCAGATCAGAGAACAAATATCTATCTCCCGTCATGTGAAAAGACACACCACTGTCCAAGAACCACACTAATCCCATCACACTTGAAACCAAGCATGTGATCAATGAAAAATCAAGCTCAAACTGTGAGGCTAGAGCCTCTCCTGCTGCTGATCCAGAAGCCTGCTTGTTCTTCTTCTTCGACAATTAGTGGCAAGTGTCCGTGCTGGTGACAGTGAAAACACTTGACCTTGGACATGTCCTGCTTCTTGCCTTTCACACCGGAATGAGAAGCTTTCTTGTTCTTCCCCTTCTTTGCTTTGGCAGCCAAAGCGCAATTCTCTTCATCAGATACCTTTGATGAAGATCCATTCTCACCTTTATTGTTTCTGAGTTTATCCTTAAGCGCCAAGTCACTCTTGCTTTGGAATAACATTTGCAATCCGTTGAAAGACATTTCAACAACACTGCTGCAAATTCGATTTCCACCAGCTCAAACTCAACTTCTTCCAATCTAAAATTCGTGAGAACAAAATATTTCTCGTACAGAGATCGACTGTATGGGCATTCACCGGATATCTCACCTTCCAAAGGAAGGATGAATCCAGAGGCTACCTGGCCCGATTACAGACTCTTCCTGAAGAAATAGAATGTAAACACTTCCTGAATAGTAGATTTGATGATCAATCCTCGCTTGATATCCTGTAAAAATCTCTTCTACAAATCAAGCAGTTCTGATACCATGTAGCAATTTTTTCTACAAATCATCTAGCTCTGATACCATGTAGAAATTTTGAATAATTTAACACATATTCAATAGAGATTATCCTGATCATGTACTATTGTGGAATAAATACACAATACATAAGCTCCTCTACGTTGATCATCAATATAGCAGCATCAATAACAATAAAACATCAAGAGCATTCACACATTAACACAGTATGTAACCCGGGGAAAGCATCTCGCTAAAAACCCCACACTATCTGTATATTAATGATTGAGACCATGTAACATTATAAACTACAATGCTTATCACAAGCAATCTAGTACCAGCTCCACCTGTTACACACAATACAACTAAGATCTAATCTCCAAATCTATTCCACTGCTTGCCTGCTTCCACTGCTCAATACCTGCTCAAGAATGAATGAGAATGGTCTACCAAACTCGTATTTCACCTCCAAAGAATCACTCACAATGTGTAAGACGTGAGCATAAGCTAAAAACTAGGCAAATACATGAGAAAACTCATTGGCATACTCAATCCCTTGATTGTGCAAGATCTGATGCACAACTATAGTCACAACTGATAGCAATCTAATTCTCTAACACCTGTCCCTGCTGAACTGAACATGCACTGACATGCAACTGAGTTAACTGATGTATTCTATAGTTGTATTATGAGTTAATAATTAGTTTAACAACTCATCATTAGTCTATTTGCAGTTAGACTAACCACAACTAGTTTAACCAAGTCAAACTGAACACAACTCCATCAACTCCACAATCAACTCCACCAAACTCAACTGATTGAGTTCTAACTGAAGTCATGCATACAACAACTCAACTGACTCATAAGAAAAACGTACTTCCTTCTGACAGGTGCATGGGCCACATCTGTAGCTCAAACTGAAGTGCTCCAAGAGAATAAGATCAAGTTTATAGTCCAAATATTATTATGAGACAATAATATTTGACTTTTCTATTTTTGACAACCAGTCTAAAAATAGACTTTGATCACCCACACTGTGGTCACCCAAACTTTGGTCACCCACATTGTGATCACTCATACTGTGATCACTCACACTGTGGTCACCCACACTGTGATCATCCACACTGTGATCAAAAATAGAACTTGCGCCATAATTTTCCTGCGGGCCCACTTAGTGAAGGCGACTCTTTTCACTAAGCTCCATCATCTTGTTGCAATCTCAACACTGGTGACCTTCTTTAAATAGCTGCGTGAATCCCGAACAATTCGTCAGCATGTTCCAAACCAGTAAATATCGCAAATGCAGTGCGATCCCTGGCAGTTACGGCACTATCTTCCGCACATTCTCCTCGAGATTCTTCCGCGTACGATTGTTCCACCATTATTTTCCAGACCCAGATATGTAAAAAGTACTGCATTGATCTCATCAAGCACTATAAACCCCTGACATCAAAGAATCCCTTTGAAACCAATATCTGGCTCTGATACCAGTTGTTAAGAAATTTAACCAAGAACACAAATTAATTACGGAGAATTACAGAGAGAAACAAATATAAAAATAACCAGCAACAACCATAAACACATAATCACAAATGTTTATCCAAGAAAAACCCAAATCTGGGGAAAGACCAAACCTAATAAGATCTCATTAGCATTGGCTAAAACCCTGGCCAATCCGACCAAGTGAGCCTTCACCGTTCACCTTCAGGACTTGCATTACAATGAAGTCATTCCAGCCTTTTATAAGCTCCATTACATATAATACCATGGGTGCACAATACCATGTGCCCCAAAACCATCACTGTTTAACCTGGTCAACTTTGACTCTATCCTGAGTTAAGTTTACCTAACACTATTGCCAAAAGGGCCAGTAATACCAGGATTTGCTTGGCTAAATCACCTCTAATATTGGGTGGGGCCCATAGAAACCAAGACTTGCTATTTTAAGTTTATGAAATGTGAAGACTGGGATTAACTCTTAGCATGGCCATCATTTGCAAACCTATCCATAGAAGCCTGTGAAATTTTCTTTGAACCAATGTCTGATCCAGTCAGTTCTGAAGCCAATGTTTCTCAAGTGGAAGGCCCTAAAGTCGTATCTATGGAAGTTGCACCTAGTATTCCTACGGAATCGAGGTCTCCTAAGCCAAACCAATTGGCTGCAAAAGAGAAGCAGAAGAAACATGTGCTAGTGAGACATTCACCGAGGAAGAACTCGGAGGTTCAGCAAAAGGAAAAGAAGGATAAACAACCAGAGAAAATTGTGGACCTCGAGGAAGATGAATTCCATGGAGTGGAGGAATTGGATGTTGAAGAGGATGAGCCTATCACACAAATCCCTGAGTATATCCCTCTGTGGAAAGGGAAGAAAAAATTAACCAAATACCCTGATTTCAAAAAATTTATGGTCTCGACACCCCTGTTACCAAAACATGTTGAATTTAAAGGGGGGGTCTTTGTGCACATTCTGGTGCTGAAGATGGAGGATTGGGATCTCACAGACCATGAGAGATTCCCTCATTTGGCTGCTCACAAATACATGAAGAAGATCTATTACAAAGAAATTGGGGTTACGTGGATGGAACCCATGAAATGGGTCAGAGTTGTGTAGCAGGTCGGGTTGCTTCACATGCTCTGCGTACAACATTTTCACAAGTATATTATCAACACTGTGTGTGTGCCAGCTACTCGCGTTGGTGCATGATGGGTGTTTATGTCTCAGAGAACCCATCCCTATCATGAATATGATCATTCATTAGATTACGAAGCTTCCCTATAAAGGGCGGACCCTACCAAGAAGTTTGGAGGGAAAAGTGGAGGAAAGGAGCTAGCATATAAGATGAAGGTTGAACCTGGTTTAGTTAAGAAGTTGCGTGATATTATATCCACTCCATTAAAGACCAGGAGGTATAATTTTCCACCCAAATCTTAGTAGTATGGGGAAATGTTGCGTGGATGAAGTTCTAGCACTAGTAGTGTCATTGGTTGCCCAGTGCATGAAGGGTGTACAATATAACTAGGTGAAATATTTATGTATGGAATTCCTCGCGAATTTTCGCAAAGAACAGGAGGACAGTAAGTCATTTAATTATGCCTAGCTATTGTTTCTCATTGTCTTAGTAGCATGGCGATTGCTGAAGGATAGTTAATTTCCTCCGCATGAAGAATATTTACTAGAGGCAATGAAGTTTGCTTCGCTGTGGTCGAAAAAGGATCTGGAGAGGATCAAAGAATAGAAGATTTTTTGGATATTAATGGAAATGTATCTTCACATAGTAATCAGTCGGTGGCCAAGGTTGTCTCCAACCTTGTTCGAGCAGTTGAGTGCCTTCATAGAGTTCAAGGCTGATTTCCATAATGTATCAATCAGGGCAAGGAGGGACCCTAAACATATATGGCACAAGCTTTCGTACTTAGTCTTAGAGACAGATGTATAGGATATTGTAGGTAGTTGGCCAGCAGAATGGCGCGAACCCATAGGTGTTGGTGCAGGTACCAGTAAAGGTGGAGAAAGCTCTGTTGTGTATATCACAACTACGCAAAAGCGAAAAGAAGCAACACAGAAAGTGGCGCGAGATTTGGCTGAGAAGAAAAAGAAAGAAGTGCTACTAAGGTAGCTGAGGAAAAAGAATGTGCTATGAAAGAGCATGCTGAGACAAAGCACATCGACATAGAGCAGGTCAAAGCATCGACTTCCTAGCATACTGAGGAGTGAGAACTATCAAAATAGGGTGTAGATGGTGGAGAGGAGTAGAGCACTCCCTTCACATTGAGGAAGCATAGTAAGGAGACAATTGTTAGGCCAAGGAAGAAGCACAAATCTGATAAAAATTCGTGCATAAACCCGATGATCCTCACAGAAGGGGATCTAGATGATATTGGAGACAAGGTAAGTGACACCACAATAGAGTTGTGGCAGCAATTTGAATAGTAGTACGTGCAGACGCTAGGGAGTGTCGAGAAGGATTTGTGTGAGCTGCATATCTAGGCCAATAGGATTCAAGTGAGCTTTGGGAAAGAGAGTGAGGTGCAAGCGAGTTTGGTACAAGGGAGCGAGAAATTTTTGGAGCTAGAATAGACTCTGGACCTCAGAGCCATCCCTATACCAGAAGGATCTATTCGCATGGAATCAGAGGAAGACCACACTTCATTAAGAAAAATTAAAGACATTGGAGTAAAATTAGCCATGTTTCTACTTCAAACAGACCATGTGTTACATCAGGGGGTGTCATACAAGCTTAGGATTAGAGAGCAGTGCGCGCTTGCAGTGATCAGTGAATTGAAAGTAAACAAAGAGAAGATGTTCATGGAGAAGGCTCGAGCTCTAAAAGAAAAGGAAGAGATGCAAGCATGAAGTTAGAGCCTGGAGACAACGATAACGTAGGCATGCAACTCAGTCCTAGAGTTAAACATTCCGGAGGATGCTGCAGCTATAGAAAAAGTCAGGAAATTGGTTGCTCTGGTCTGCGCTTCCAAGGATGAGATAGGAAAAGTCACGTTTCACTTTCAGATGAAGATCTCAGAGCTACAACTAAAATTATAGCCAACCACTCCACTAGAGGTCTAGGAGCAACATGGAGCAGCTATCAAAGAAAGCATGAGCACTTTGGATATATTAGCGACAGGCTGCGTGCTGATATTCGATCAAGCCATGGAACTGTGGACGACTCTACGGGAGGAACCAAACCTATAGAAACTTAACATAAATATCCAGGAGACATAGTGCAAGTTTGATGAAGTCAGGGAAACTATGCACACTTTGGCGCCAGTCCAACACCTCACTTGATTGCAGGAAGGAAAATAGTTAAAATCACAAATCGAAGAGCTAAAGAGGAAAGAGGCTCTTCTCAAAGCCAGAATATAGCCATGGACAAAGGAATCCTATTAGCTTACTCTGTCAGTTCAAGATAGTTTAAAGACACTTCAACAGACATAGAGAACGATGTGATTAGCAGTCAAAGGCCCAACGACAAAAGAACTTGTAGAGGAAGTGTAGCAAGCCACAATATAGGGTTTTGTTGACGTTGCAACACTGCAGGTTAAGTTCAGTGACCTCCACAATAAGGTCGAGGTGCCATCCTTATTTCTTATTTCTATTCAAGTTATGCACTATGGCCTAATGATCTGTTTCCGTGGAATAATGTATAACTTATGCATGAATATATTGAATCTTTAATCTCTATGCATGAACTAAGTAATAATCTGTTTTTGAGAAGGTAATGGTTAAATCTATTGTGATTTTTGTTGAATCAGGTAGATCTGTATGAAGGCAGATCTAGGGTTACTATTTAGTGTGCAAAAGTGGATAGTTTGCTTCTTTTAGGTCTGTAAAGTCTGATTGCAGACCTTTGTGAAGGTCTAAGAGCCATTTTCATAGACTTACAGTAGGAGATCATAAGATGACATAGATATGTGCGAAGGTATATTTGAGCTACAAGGGCTTCAAATTACTTATCACATAGTCTCTGGATGTAGAAACCTAGTTCTAGCATCTTCCAATACTGCTTCAAGTGAGATTGCAACCTATGATATGTAGGTTGTTTCCGAAAGGGCCAACAACTAGGGTTTTTTTGGCTGTCATGAACAACTATGAACCTAGGTCAGCCCCCCTTAAGCTAACATTATTCATCTCATCTACCACAAATATTTTTGTAAGATCCAATATTTTGGCTACCTCACCTTGTTTCAGCTACTCTATTTATTTGTGATCGATTACTGAACATTCTTATGACTCCATGCCCAACGGACCCCTCCTTCATCCTGCAACCACAATTTTAAAACCTATATTTTTATCTTCATAACTAGCGTAAAAATTAAGACATTAGTTGAAAATTCATACAGACAGAGCCCTCTTTGAAGCTGGAATGGCTAGATCCCAGCTTTAAAGTTGTTTGTGGTTACCTCTGCATTTTCCTCTTCAAGCTAGGAAAACTATGGAGTGCTAAGAGGTTGCAACATGAAAATAATGATGTTCCTGTAGATGTAGATTTTCCAGATCAACAATTATTTGTAGTTTCTACTCACCTACCTTAGTTTGCAAACATTGCAAATTATTTAGCTATAGGAAAAGTACCTCAAAAGTTACCTTCTCATGAGAAGAACAAGATTATAAATAGAATTTTGTATTATTCTTGGATTAATATTGATTTATTTAATACAGTTTTGGACCTTATCATTAGAGGGTGCATTTGGGAGGATCAGATACCATATATTTTAAAATCTTACCACAACAAGCCTTGTGGAGGTCATTTTTTTGATAAACGCACTACCTATAAGGTATTGCAATCTATCTACAATTGTCCCAACTTGTTTACAGATGCCAAGAAGTATGTACGCCAATGTGACAACTATCAAAGGATGGGAAGGTTGGTTCAAGCAAATGAATTGTTGTTACATCGACATGTGTTGATCAAACCATTCGAAAAGTGGGCCTTCGACTTTGTAGGCCCAATCACACTAATGTAAAGGAAGAAGAAATGTATTTTGTTGACAGTTGATTATGTCAAAACATGTGCTGAGGCCAAGACGCTGATTTGAGATAATGAAAAGGTAGTTGTTTTAATTTATGAAGAGTTATTTACCAAGTTTGGTGTGCTTCGTGAAATAGTTATGGACCAGGGAACACAATTCAAATCTAAAATTATTAATTCTACCATTGAGTAATAACAAATTAGGCATCAAACTTATACTCACTACCACCTACAAGAAAATTGGCAAGTGGAGTCTACTAATAATGTGTTAGGCCCCCATACTACAAGTGTAACCCCTTATTGTTATTAGTACAACCCACTTATTATATTGATGTACCCATGTAGTGCCCAAATTGTTACTATTGTGCCCCATAGAAGCCCACTATTGTTATTATTGTGCCCTTACATTATTATTGTTATGTCGGCTCTGATTATGTTATGACCCCTTAGACTCCTATATATAGAAAGGAGGTATTTTCATTTGTATCATCCAAGAATTGTTCATTTGTGTAATGTAAAGGAGGTTTCCCCCTCGAAGAGGCTGAATTCTAAGGTGTTGATCTATATTTTCTATTTTGTCTTGAGTTGGTTTCATAACATTTGGTATCAGAGCTTTGCATTCTAGGGTTTCACTGCTCCAAATAGGTCATCGTGGAATTTTCACTATAACTTTTTTTCTGTGACATTTCAAAAGCTAAAAAAAAAACCATTTGAGAAGACATCGCGTTGAATCTCGAGTCTGAATTTTAGAGCTTTTAGCGGTATATTTGCGGAGATATGATCTGAGGAAGTTGGTATTTTTGAAGACTCCCAAATTACATTCCAAACAAGTGACCTGGGGAAAATCGTCATAACTTTCTCTCTGAGCATCAGATTGAAATTTTGTAAGAAGGTATAGAAAGAGGACGGTTTCTTTTATATATTTTTTAGTGCCAAAGGTCGAAACACTGACACGTGGTACTTCATACAAGTTCGCTCTTCTGGAAAGGTCTATAATCAGGTCATCTTGGGAGATTGTGCATAATACTTTCTTGGAGAATCCAATTTCAATCAGACTAGTGGAATTGGAGAGAGGACACAGAGGGCTACTACAGGTTGCAATTTTAGAACTTAAAGATCCGAAAGTACATAGTTACAGTTGTTTCAAGATCGAGCTCCTAAAATCAAGAAAAAGCAAGATGAGGAAGTTTGATGGCAAGGGTCCGGTAAATTGGATACTTCAGATGGAGAAATATTTTGATCTACATGGTGTACCACTGTTACAAAAGGTATGTATTTCATCTTCATATTTAGAACCAGATCAATTTTTATGGTATGAAGGGCTTTGTTCTCGTAAACAACTTGTTACGTGGTCAATTTTCACAGAGGAAATGATAACACATTATGAGGATACAAAGAGAAACACCACAACAATTCGAAAGAGTAAAAGGGCTTTGTGACATAGTGGAAAGAAAAATTATGGAAACCAAGAAGCATACCCCTCATAACTATAAATATGGAAGTGTTGTTTCTCCTAGCCTTCCACAACCTACAAGGGTTACACCACAACAATTGGAAGAAAAAAGAGAAAAAGGGCTTTGTTACAATTGTGATAGCAAATGCACTAAAGGTCATAAGTGTGCTGAGAAGAAATTATTTTACATAGAATATGAAGAGGAGGAAGAAAAGGATCAAGAAACATCAAAAGAAGAAGATATATGCCAGGACCCCACCCCAGAGAAACAAGAAATGAATCAAACCATATCTTGTAAAGCATTGGTAGGAATTACCATTCCTAAAACTCTCAATATAGAAAGACATATCAAGAAGAAAAAGGTGCAAGAAGTGAAAGATCACATCGAGAAAAAAGAAATGAATCCAACCATATCTTGTAATTCATTGATCAAAATTACCACTCCTCAAACTATCAAGATAGAAGGACGTATCAAGAAGAAAAATGTTCAAGAAGTGAAAGATCACATCGAGCATCAAGAAATGAATCTGACCATATCTTGTCAAGGATTGGAAGAAATTACCACTCCTCAAACTCTAGAGATAGAAGGACATTTCAAGAAGAAAAAGGTTCAAGCAGTGAAAGATCACATCGAGCATCAACAACAAGTTCTCCAACTTTTAAAGGATAACGCCACTTCAGAGCAAAATCAAACGAAACAACAGGTAGATCAACATCATAGTGAAAAAAATTTTGATGTAGGTGATTGGGTATTTTTATTGCTACATCTCAAGCAAGCTATTTATGAGAAGGAAATGTTGGCAATACTACATGTACTTAAAAAATGGCGACCTTATCGAATGGGAAGACTCTTCAAGGATGAGGATGTGGAAGCATTGTTTTGTGCTATTTCTATTATCCAACCATATTGGATAAACAAAACAAGGGATGAATGGAAGAAGGACAAAGAAGTATGGCCACTTATTCAAAAGTTGCAAAAGATCCCAATTCAAACAATATTGCCAAAAATTGAAGAGGAAGGAAAAATCATATTGGAACCTGGAGTAGTCACTGAAGCAAGAACTCGACAGCTACGAAATCGATCAATTTTAGAGTATCTCATTAAGTGGAAGAACTTACCTGCTGAAGATTCCACATGGGAGGACGAGAATTTTATACAGAAGCATCAAGAACTACTCAAGCATTGAGGACAACGCTTTTTGAAGGAGAGGGGCATGTTAGGCCCCTATACTACTAGTGTAACCCCTTATTGTTATTAGTACAACCCACTTATTATATTGATGTACCCATGTAGTGCCCATATCGTTACTATTGTGCCCCATAGAAGCCAACTATTGTTATTATTGTGCCCTTACATTATTATTGTTATGTCGGCTCTGATTATGTTATGACCCCTTAGACTCCTATATAGAAAGGAGGTCTTTTCATTTGTATCATCCAAGAATTGTTCATTTGTGTAATGTAAAGGAGGTTGCCCCCTCGAAGAAGCTGAATTCTAAGGCGTTGATATATCTTTTCTATCTTGTATTGAGCTGGTTTCATAACATAATGTGTTGGAGGCCATCCTCACTAAGACCATTATGATCCATCACAAAGACTAGTTAAACCAATTGAATGAAGCTCTCTGGGCTTGTAGGATAATGTGGAGGAGTATTATAGGATGCACACTATATGAGTTGGTCTTTTGGAAATAGGTCCTCCCAATTAAGTTTTAGATTCGTACTTTGTAGATTGTTTCTTATAAGTAATGGATATGAATGAAGCACAAGAGAAGAGGTTTCTATTACTGAGCCAACTTGATGAAATCAGGTAGGATGTGATCCAACAAACTGTAGTGGTATATGAACATAGAAAGAAATGGCATGACAAGTTTATTCAATAGAAGCAATTCCAAAAAGGAGACTTTTTTCTCCTTTTTTTTCAAGATTTAAACATTTTAAGGGGAAATTCACAACCCTTTGGCTAGGAAAATATGAAGTGGAAATTTTTTTTTACAACAGGTCAATTCAAATTAATACCATTGACAAAAATCAAACATATTTTCTTGTGAATGGGAATAGGTTGAGGTTCTACTAGAAGTCTATGTCCAAGGCACAATTCATAGCAAAAATTTGTAAAGATAATGGGATAGAGTTAGTAACGAAGAAATATTCTCTTCCTACACATATTTCCTCTTCTTGAATTATTATTTCTTTAAAATAAATGAAAATAATTTCTTCTTGCATAATTATGAAAACCACCTTGTGGCATGGTTAGTTCAATAATTTTTTATCTTTTTCTTTTTCTAAACATGAATCTTAAAAAAATATTATTCTCAAGTTAGGTTATGAGGGATTCCTTAGGGTCCTCCTAATGGCATGTTTCCCATCGACACCAACGCATTATTTGGGACAAACATCTAGATATTATTTTCAATACCTTGAGGCTTGTATGAATTTATTTGGCAAGTTCTCTCGTCGATGATCAGTGGGAATGCATTAATGTCTCTTGGTCATTGAATATTGTAGGTGAGTCAACTTTAGCACATTCATTCATACCTTGCAATATGTACTGAGGTACCTTGGATCTCATTGACATCAAATGTGAGTAGCCTCGTGTCAGTTAACGATATACATTAATGGCTATTAATCTGATGACTCTTTTGTGTGCTTAAATTAAGCACCTTTATTTTCATAATGAGATATTGTACCTAAGATGGATGGGATGTGTGAATACTTGAGATTTTTCTTTTGATACAACAACTACCAGATTCTGAGCTAGTGACAGGAACTATCATAATTCATTATAGGATTTATATCCATCCCCGTACTAAATAATAATAGTCTATTTTCCAAACAACATGAAAAGCATCCAAGCGAAAAATGGAAGCAAAGAAGGAGAACGAGATCCAACATAATGAGGAACACATTTTGAAATCATCTGTTAATATTTTCTTCTAGAAGCATAGTGGTTACTAGATGTAGAATTCCTTTGGGATGGCTTTCACCTTCCAGTAACCTTGAAACAAACAAGGAAATAGGCATTGTTCCATTCCCGTAACTATCGAGCATACACCAGATAGATGGATGGAGTTTCTAAGTTCACTGAAACGATTAGTACTACATGACAACCCAGGTAAGGTGTTTCAATAAGTGTGACTTATGAAGTAATTATGGTAAGAGGTTTTTCACTTTAATACATGGTTGATTTATGAAGGATGTGTTAGTTGATATTAATCGTCATACTTGTAGTCCTCAATGTTTTTCACTGCCACCTTATCCAATCATTATGAATCACACATGTGCTACTCCCCCATGCATTTTCATGATTTAAATTCAATATAATCCATGTAATCCCCACCTAAATCTTCATAAAAGAATTATATTGTTCCCTTTGTCATTCACCAACCTTCTTGCTTAACCTTACACAAAGATAGGAAGCTGAGATTTTGTCATTATCCCTCATAGTAGACATTATGCCAAAACCTCTAATGCCATGGTTCAAATCCAACATCGTTGAATTTCTCAATGAATATCCTCAAGGCTACAAATGATTTTGAGGATGATGGGTGGTTATTGTCTTGTGAGAAGTTTCAAGGACACATTTTTAAGGTCACTAGATATTTTGTAGAAAACTTTAATGGGACTATTGCCCATATTAATCAACTAGAATTGCTTGTCTTTGGTGATTTAGTTAGTTAGAGCACTGGAATCCCTCAAGCTAGAGAATGTTGGTTCAAGAATATTGTGAAGGAATTTGATTGTAATGAATTCTTGATACCAGAGCACTAGAACCCAAATTGGAGAAAGGGTATTATAGGTGTATGGATAAAGGTGAAATGGTATGAATACATGTATTTAATGCAAAAATATTTCATGTGAAGGTAGATAGACACTGAATTTTAGGTAGCATATGAGCTTTTTGTCATGTTTTAAGGATAAGGATCTTCCTTTTTACTTGTTGAAGAGCATAATTAAGATGGATAAGGATGTTTAAGCTCATCTTGAATATATGGAGACTAGTATGTTTTGTCGAAGACTCATTAAAATTTTGGTAGAAACTTAATTGAAGAAAAAGGGAAAGACTTGGGATGAATTCCTCTTCTGGGGAGGGTTTGGAAAACAACTTTATCATCTCCTGCAAAAGGAGGAAAACCTCATATGCCCAAAATGAAGAGAATGGTTTCATATCGTGAATCTTGATACGAATATTTTATTTTGGAAGAAAAAGAGTAGGTTTCTCATGAAGCTGAAGAAACCCCTATCTCAATGAAATTAAACTCTCGCATTACAAAATTTTTTAGGTCTAAAATGGGCCTCAAAACAAAAATATACAACCAAAATAAACTTTATAAGAACCAATAGGATTGAAGATGATGATTTCAACCATGGGGAATGATTCACCGTTTTTGGAGTAAAAAGGTAATAACTACTTTTTCAACTCGTATTTTGAACTTTTCTCTATACGATTTTACTTAAATTTTGAGCAGGAGCACTTGTTGGATGTAGAATTTAGTTTCCTCATCCAAGGAGTACCCATGTTACATACTTTCAATGGACCAAACTACACACATAATGAGAAATACATAAAAAAATCATTATTGCAATGACATTTTTTCATGCATTTATCAGCTTTCATGTAGGAGGGTCCATCAAAATTATGAAACATGGGTACTCCTTGGATGAGGAATTAAATTTTGCATCCGGTGAGTTCTCCCACTTGAAATTTGAGCAAAATCGTAGGGATATAAGATGAAAATACGAGTTGAAAAATAGTTTTCTCTTTTTTCCCCTCTAAGATTGATGATGTAATCTAATATTATTTTATTATTTCCACTATTATTTTATAATGTTCCTTAGGAGGCCCATTTTAGACATAAAAATTATCTAATGGAAGGGAGATGAAGAGGCCCCAATTAGCAAAGAAAATGAGCCCCTATTTGAAGAAGAAGAAACCTCAGTCAGAAAAGAGAAGGATCCCTCAATGCAAGAGGAAGAATTTTCAAATGAGAAAAAGAAAAAGGACTATCTAAGTAGGAAGAAGAAAACAACATCTATGTTAGAGAAGAGGATAAGTCAATAAACAGAGAAGAAAGCCAAAATTTTGGAGACTCACACAAGGTGGTCATTGTGAGGAGCTTTCCTCACCAACCTCATACTTTTTCATTAAAAAGACAACGTGTAAGCTTATAAGGTACCTCCAAACTTGCAACAAATCCCTTGGGCCTGGCTATAGAACTACATTCAGTGGGTATAATCCTATAAGGAACATATGAACTAGAAACATCTCCTTTGAGCCTAGCTACAAAACTAGATTTGATGGAAATTATGGTATCCTGGGTATGTCAAGATGATGGTCAAATTTTGCTTATTTTACCTTATTATTATTTAGAAAAGGAGGGACTTGAAACCCTTACGATGAAGCATAAATTGATAAGAATTATTGAACACAATAAGGTTGGAAATATTTTTGTAGTTGATGATCCTAAATTTGGACCTGTTGACAATGTTCCAATACTAGATAGCCCCAAATTTGAATTCACATAGGAAATTCAAGAACCAAGTGTTCCTAACATTGAAATAGCTAAGATATTGTAGGTTTCGAAAGACCTTGAAACTGATGTGGTGGAAGAAACAAAAATTGCTAATAATCCTGAAGTTGGGAAGTCTAATGGAATTATGGTGCTAACCTTAGAACCATCTGCCTTTAAGAAGGAGTCTGAGATGTTTCTTAGAGAACTAGTGGAGTTGTGTGGGTCATTGCAGCTAGACAAAGTAAATCTTATGGAGGAAAAGGAATTTTTAACCATTCCCAAGGCTAAGGAATAAAGGTTTCTTAAGGTACCTAAGGAAGTGATAAAATTGCAAGAGCCACATAATATCCCCAACCCTGAGACATTGGAAATAATTGAGGAAATAATAGAAAATTTATGTTCCAGTAATTAGTCAAAGGTAACTAGGCTTTGGAGGAGAGTCAAGAAATTTAAAGGGAAAAGAACACAACTCAAATTGGAAAATAAAGTTCTAATAGAAAGAAATGAACATATGATGAAGTTCAGAGCTCAGTTATCCACTCAGAACTTCCTCTTGGTTAAGAAATTTAAAGTATTGCATGCTAAGTTGGAACATATTATGTCATGTTATAAGAAGATGAAATCTAAATATTCTTAGGAGAACTAGAGGGGAATCCAAGAAAGTCCTGACCTCCTAGGTAAAACTGCAGAAGGAGATGAGAACAAGGATTTTTAATTCTTTGGGCGTGGGGGACATGATGAGTCTTATCTTAAACTCATCTAAAGTACCTCTCAAACACCTTATCTGGTCCATTCTCTTGCTTTTCACCTTTCCTTTTCCCATACATTGATATTATCCCTATCAATGTCATGCTTGATTTCAGACTTTTTTGATCCATACTAATTTCCAGAATGTATTTCATATTAATGACATTATTGTTTGTTGGTCAATGTTTCAAACCATCTAATGTGGTTCATACTTAAGACAAAGTTGAAAAAATGGTCTATCATTATGTTTAAAAAGCATAGATACATCCAATTCCAGAAATAGTCGTTAGGAAAAAATTATTTTAATTAAAAGTGAATGTTATGATAGAGAATTGGTCAATATATTAATTTAATAAATAGATAAATAAATAGTCAAACCATTATGGAAACTAATTGTTATACAAATAGAAGGCTACATAATCGGAAAATAATAGATAAAATATCGAAAAAGGAGGATAACTTAAACGAAATTGTAAATATATTTATTGAGAATAGAGATATTCAAATTTAACAAATAAAAATTAATGTCAATATATTACTTAGATTAAAAAAAGGGCAAAGATGAATAAATAAATAAAATAATACAAATATAAAAAAAAAACCAAAGTATGAATTCAATATAATGGAGTATTTTATTAGATATATGAAAATATTTTTTCTTTGATTGTATTATTATTATAAATAATATTATTATATGTTATTAGAAAAATAAAACCCTACGAGAAAAAAGAGAAATGAAAAAATGCTAACAAGAAAAGAGGGCAGGAATCCAAATCTTTCTTCATTTCCAACCATCACCCCTATTGAGATTATTCACATGCTTGTCAATTTCAATGGTGTCTCTTGACTTCTAATGATGGAAGTGATTAATCCTAGCAATGATATGGGAATCCTCAATGCAAACATGATGCATATTTTTCTCTACATGTTTAGCTATAGCTGAAGGGCGGGAACGATTATGCTTAATGTTTGTTGCATGCTCCTGAATTCTTTTATTAATAGAGTGACCAGTTTCTCATATGTAGGGAATCCCATAGGAGCAAGGATTAAGTAAACTCCTTTCATGTTTTCAGGGTTTACTAGGTCCTTAACAGATATGAGGGAAATTCTAATGCTATGGAGGGTTTTGAAGGTAGCACCAACTTATTCCTTTTAATAATATGAGAAATCTTATCTGTGGTCCCATGGATGAACAAAAGAAGAATACAGAAACATGTTCATCACAACCCCTCTTAATCCTTGCCAGGTTATTTGTTGTCTCTTTTAAAATATTTGAGACCTTGATGTTTACTATATCCACTATTTTCAAAAACTTCCATAAGATGAGATTTTTCATCTTCTAGGTGATTATCATTATAAATCCTTAGAGCATGGGTAGCTAGTGTGTTAATAACTCTGAATTTCTATGTCAAGAAATGGTGAGAACTAACATGAAGATGCGAGTATTTTTAGGAAAGGCCTGGTGCATAAGGAACCATATTTCATTCTAGAGAGGAGAACATGAAGGAAAGGAATGCTACCATTTACCACCACCTCCATCATGAATCTGATGGATTCTGATTGGGAATTTAGATGAAGAATGAACAAATTTAATTTCTCACATCCATGGGGCCAGATGACACAGGTATCATCAACAAACCTCTTCCTAATCTTAGGGTGGAATTGAGTAGAGTCCTAAGCCTTGGTCTCAAAATCATCCATGAACAAGTTTGAAACAACGGGGGAGAGTGGACAACCCATAGCTACTCGAAACATTTTCCTATAGTATTCACCATTGAAGCGGAAAAAGGTAGAGATTAGGCATAGACCAAAGAATTTGGTAGTGTCGTCATCGATTATATGATTTATGACATTGATGGCCTCATCAATAGGGACTTTTTGTACTAATCTCATGCTTTTAACATATCTTGAGTACTAAGGTGATTATCCATTTTTTATGCATTTCTTCTTTAATTTGGTCTGTATTTTAGTGTATTTATATGCTTAATCACTTTGGGAAATTGTAGCTCTTTGGGAAGAATGATCATTGGTTACCAAAATGAAACGACCTAATGCATCAAGTCATATTTACCATAATAGGTCATCAAAGTAGTTATAGTCAGATTCCAACTTAAATATTTTCACCCACAACGAGTCCAACCAAGGAAATCCTGATTTTTTTTATTTAGAATATATTTTGAGTACTAGAAAATCTTCTTATTAAGGAGACATTTTTCATATATCTAATGTTGGTTGAATGGTTTTGTCCTTTTTTTGTATTTTTGTGATGAATGGTCATACAATTATAATGACTAATTCATTTTCTTGACTTGGGTTGATCTCTTGCAAACATTATATACCTTTGTAATCGGTTGAATAAGATTAGACATAATACTAGTTTTTATTTGTTGCTGTAGCGAGTTTATCATTTTGGAACTTTATAATATTTTGATGATTTAATATACAAACATTGTTGTTGGTTTCCATTATCATGTAAAGCTTATTTCTTCCTACAGTGTTCTCAATCAGGAAAGGTCTCTTGATTTGGGATGTACTTGTAGTTTCGTATATGTGGGAATTTTGTAATAGCATAAGTCTAATTTCATTTTTGTAAGTTTGCAATATGAAATGCATTCGTTTGGGTATAATTTTGTAGAATTTTGTTATTCCTAAAAGTATTTACATTTCTATGAATTGGATTTATTTTCTTGTATGGAATGAGGGCCCCTGCATGGAGGAAAAATGACCCAAAGATCCAATGTGATTTAAGTATGCAACCGCAGGACTCAGACTGATACTAATCAAATAATTGATTTTTTTTTCATATTCATCATGGTGTGATTTCTTTTATTTATGAGCTAGATGCATAAGTTACTAGATTGGGTGGACATCTCTATGATGTTAATGAATAGAATAATTTTTGAACTTAAATCTTTATTTCTTCTTGTATGATATGTGAGCGATGAATCCACATTCTATAAACAAATATTGATAATATAATTTTGTAACCTTTAATTGATTATTAGACAATTAAGTCTACTTTTTCATATACTTTTTGGGTACCTCATTAGCTTACGAGCCCCTGGTCGATAATTTAATGAACAACAATTTAAGCAATTAAATTTCCAATCAAGGGTTTTCATGTATATCGTGTGTTACTTGTCTATTTTATGAAATTGATGTTTTGTGATGTTTGAAAGTTTAAATAAGTAAAAAAAAATTGTCACATGTATTCACCCCCCTCCTCTCAATATAATTGTGATACCAACAATTGGTATTAGAGTAGTTTCCTTCAGAAGTAATCTAACCACTGGAAGGTAAATATAAGAGGGACACCTAGATAGTGTGGACAACTCTTTCTCAAATAGATCCCAACTCTTTAATGGAACAAATTATGCCTTCTAGAAGACAATGATGAGGGAATATCATTGTATTTTGGTGTTGATGTATGGGTTTCTATGGTAGATGGCTATAAAGTTCTAGAAGTTCTTCCAATGGATGCAGATGAGAAAAATGACTTTGTAAATAATTCCAAAGTAATGAATGCTATTCTAAGTGGTCTTATTCATTAAAAGATCGTTAAGTTAATGTAGTGTGACTCTGATAAAGAAATTTGGAACAAGCTTCAAGGTATCTATGAAGGAGATTAAAAGGTAAATATGGATAAGATTCAAACACATAGAATACAGTTTGAAAGCTTAAAGGTGAATAAATAAGAAGACATTATGGCATTTTTCCTTCATGTAGATGAGGTTGTGAATACTATTAGAGGACTAATTTAAATGATTGAAGAAGTAGCTATTCTTCAAAAGGTGTTGATATATATTCCATTGATATTTAGTTCAATGGTATCTACCATTGAAGAAATGAAATATATGGAATATATGAATATGGATAAATTACAAGGAACCATCAATATGAGATGAGAATAGGAAATGAAAAGTTAGGATTAAAAGAAGTAGCCTTCAAACCATCAAACAAGATAAAAAGACAAAAGGATCATGATCACTTCATCTCTAAATAAAATTAAGAAGAAGCTCAATTTGTGAGGATGATGAAAAGAGGATCTTGCAAACATAAAGGTAATCTACCATTCAAATTTTCTAAATGTGGTATAATATGTCATTATCTGTCTAAATTCCCAAATGAACAATTGGAAGATATTGATGATGGAGAATAATATAAATATATAAACAAATATTGTAAATATATAAATAAAAGAAACATTCATGAAAATAGGAAGAATAGATATTTCAATAAGAAAAGGATCAATTCCAAGGAAAACGGTAGCTCACTAGAAGACAATGATGAGTATGCATCCAATGAAGACTAAGAATAATTATTATTCATGGACATGGAGGCTCAATACATTTATTGGGATATATTAGATTCGTAGGAAGAATTGAAAAATATCAAAGCATGTGATAGTTCCAATTGTAGATTTTCATGTAGATTCAACACCTCATGTAATGTACTAAAACAAGAGGCATGAAACTATTCTACTCTTTACAGGGAAGCACATAAATATCGAGCAAAACAATAATTTACAAGAGGAAGAACAACAATGGCACATAACACAATAAATATCTGGGGAAAGCCACAACTCAAAACCCCTATTATCTATATTGCATTAATAAGAAATCCAAGATGATAATACAATGCTTGTTCTCACAAGAACAATCCCAACATTCTGTTAAATCAATATCCAACTCACAAGCAAACTCTTGGCCAACACTTAGCCAATTCTCCAAGTCTCCAAGTTCCTTTTTCCTTGCGCAATTCCCATGGCTGATTCACAAGGGCTTCACTCAATGAACCTCTAATATAGCATATGTGTTCATGAAATACTAAACAATACCCTTAATTTGACTACATATTGGAAAATACCTCTAAAAATCATTTTATTTAACCCCCTACCAATACTTGCCCAATACACCTTCCCAATTGAAAAAGCCCTACTTTCACTAGATATTGTAGGTATTCATTTTTTATTTTTGATACCCCTTTTTATTTATATCCCTTTATTTTCATTAACAATGGTAAGTAAATTCATCACCTGGAAAGAATAACCTAAATACCAGGTAGCTGAAAACTTGAAAGTTTTAATAAAAAAGAGGAAGATATAAGTTGGTTGATTTACAAATACATATTTTGGAAAATTTGAATGGAAAATACATAGATTTGAACTCTTAATTGCATCTATCTTCTATTGAATACTAAAAAAGATACACTAGAACAATTCAAAATAAAAACTCGATAACCAAAACAAAGGTGCGCCATTCATCTTGCTTATAGAATAGGAAGAGGAGAGAAAGTACAATGAATATGGACACATGAAAAATCCTATTTGGTTGGACTTTGTCAAATCATAGCCCTAACCTGATCACCTAGTGCACCATAGTTGCATGCTAAGATTTCCAAGTAAGTGTGTCTCCAACGAAAAATGAACTGGAACATTCAATCATGCATCCCTTCCTTGATATATTTTTCCTCTACCTAATATGGGAATTTATCGTACATAATTATTCTAATTCACTAAGGACCTGCAACCTCTTAGTAAGAATATATCATGCATGCTAAAAATAACAAAAGAAAAGCTCTAACAATAGAAAAACTCTATCCTAAACTAAAATTGCTAAATTTGAAATAACATCTAAACTAGAATTAATTGCAGGTGTGACATGTGTTCCCTTAGCATGCATACACTCTCTTCCAAACAATAGTCTATTTCACTATCTCGTATGACATGCATGTGTCCTCTATCAATCAATAGTCTGTGTCATTGTCTCCTTCACTTTCATTCAACCTATTCACCACTAATGTGAAGGTGCCATATCTATTATCTTCTCTATTGCCTTGTCATTGGGAGGATCACTAGCGTAGAAATAGGTAAACAATATTAACACACACATTATATATAGATTATAGAGGTATTAGTAATGTGATGCATGTTTGTACTAGAGAAAGGTTGCTTGGGAGCGGGGGCAGAAGCATGAAGCGAGAGTAGAAGTGGGAAGTGGGAGTGGAAGCATAAGCATGGAGTGACATTTTCAAAAGATCTCAGGTTGGGAGCAATTTTGGGAGTGAATTTTATATCATATATATTTTTATATATTTTGATTCATATATGTCAACAAAATCTTGTAGAATGATGAATTTGTGATAAAAACATAAAAACATGGATTAAACCATATAACATCATTCATTTAGTAGTTATAACCTTCATCAACCATAGGTCCACAAATTACAAGTTCTCAATTATATAGCATGTAAGGGTACACATAACCAAAATAAAATCAAGTGAAATCCATCTCTTAACCGAAAATACATCAAAAAATAGGCTCTGGATGGCCTCTAGCATCCAAAACCATGCTATAATAAATACCTACATATAATCAAAACCATTTCCTATCTTGGGATCTTTGTCATTAATATCACCCTCTAAGCATTAACATAAAATAGAAAAAATGTAGCATGTTAAGTGAAGATTTTTTTTTATTAATAGATACAATTTTAGTAGGGTCATGATAGAGGAGTTTGACAACCAATGTTGCTATCATCAAGGCACATAGAGGGATTGGTTCTCTCGATTAAATATGAATTCCATACCGTAGTACATGAAAAAATCCAATGGAAACATTGTGATCCCCCCAATCATGAATTTCTGAAACTAATAAGTCTACTGGATTTTAAGTGAGATCTAAAATTCTACTTTCTCCATATGAAATCTAATGAGGCCAGAACCACTCTCAAACATCCTGAGTCATTTCATGGTAATGTTAAAAATTTAAGTAAAAGGATGAAAATGAAAGATAAAGAAGACATATATCAATTGCATGTCAATACTAGGGCCATAGGTTTTAATATTAGGCTATTGTGGAACTAATATTACCATAGCTTTTTCTTTCTCCCTCCCACAACACTCTTGAACCTATATTTCTCCATCCCACTTGTTTTTTGCCTCCACGTGGCCAATGTATTGTATAAACAATACCTTATAATACACATATTATTATACAACATATAAAATCATTTTACCCCTCTATTATATGCTCAATATATCATTTCATTTTCTCCTCATTTTTTATCCCCCAATATGAACATATGTGATATGGTATTGATTTTTCAGTGAATTCCCCGTGGACGGATTAGCCCATCTTAAAGGGAAACTAATGCATCCAAAACTAAGCAATCCCTTAAAGGTGCAGTTCTTGATTGCACGCACCATCTGTACAACTCAGAAAATTCTACAACAAATAGTACATTGTCACTGCACTCTAATCTCAATTAAGTCTTTCTCAGAATTGACATGCATGAGTTTTTGATGAGGGAATATTCAGTTAATTGGAGTAGCACTAGTTAATGCATTAGTGCACCAACTGATTGTTAACTCACTATTAGTTCTTCAAATAGTCTAGAACTAATTTAACTGGACTTAACTCATTTTACTAAGTTAACTACTTACAACTCATACTTAACTCATCCTAGACCCCTATAATATAGGTAGAACATATACATGACTTCAAAAAGAATTCCAACTTGAAATTCCTAAGTTAAGTAAGTCAACTCACTCTAGTTAACTATTACAAGTTGCTATGAGAATAAAATTCGATTTTTATTATCAGTTTAATTCAAGGACATATTAAACTAGAATTTCTGGATTCTATTTTCATCATTTCTTGTTGCTATTCTCAACACCAATAATATTTTAGATGCTAAGAAAGTGAAATCTATATTAAGAGGAACTAGCAAAGGAAAAGGTAAGCTACTATTCTATCATAATTTTAGAAGAAGAGGTCATATTGATTCTATATGTCCACGTGTAATTTTGGAAAATATTAATGATAAAGAACATGAAAATAAGATAAAATGTTATGAGTATGAAAGGGAAATATGTGGCTTGTCAGAACAAAGTAATGGATGTGCATCTGATAATGAAAAAACAGAATTCCTACTCATGACAATGGAGTCTCAATGCTCCCTTTAAGAAAAATTCAATTCAAATGAAGAAGATATTGATGATCTTAAGGGAGAACTTTTTTGTGCATTAGAAGAAATATAAAAATTAATAAAAAGTAGGAGTTGTTGAAAAAATGTGAGAAAGAAATGAACCATGATCTTATCAAATTAACATTATCTCTTATAAATTTACTTATAGAAGAGGCAAAGAAAAGATAAGAAATATGCTAAACCAACTTGAGGGGAAAAAAAGGACATTGTGAGAAATTAAAATTTGATTCCTTGAGTAAGGATTTTAAAAAATACACAATTCAATCAAAGTTTGAAGTTTGTAAAGGGTTCTAAAATCTTATATAACATTTTAAGTTCCCAAATATCTCCTCTTATTAAAATAGGTATCGGTTATCTTGAAACTTCCAAGGGGTAATCAAGTTCAATGACTTTAGAAAAGAAATGAAAAGAAGAACTTGGAAACTTTGCTAATTTCATCAAAAGGTCCAACAACAATGCAAGGAGAGACAAAAATGAAACCAAGGATCAAAAAATACATGATCCCTTCAAAAATGCAAGCAGCAACATGCAAAGAAGTGAAGATCAACCAAGACCTAAGAATGGATTTAGAAGAGTTGTTACACCAAGAACGTATCAAAATCTATTTTATGGCTATTTATTTTCCTGTAATGATTTAGGTCATAAGGAAATAGATTGTAGAACCTATGTAAGAAATGATTACACGAGGAATAGGAACAATGGATGATATAATATCTCAAGGAATGATTGTGTGAGAATAAATCTTATAAGTTTTAATGGTCTTATCGAACCACTTCAACTCATGAGCTACATGATACCTCACCAAACTTTCTCCTGATTTTGGGCTTTTGGCATCTTCCTGGTCCTCTTCTATGGAACTCTTTGAGCACTCCTTGCTCTAGATTGCTACAAATCTCCTTAGCTTCCTCCACTATCAACTGAACAATGAAATAAATTTCTTACCACATCCTTAATCAACTTGTACCTTCTTCTACCACTTTCATTGTAAAGTCTAAACTCTTTCTTGTTGTCGAACAGTTCAAACTTGCCAAAAATTACCTTGAATCATTGGTTGTCTCTTCATACAACTAACTATACCTTCCTTCTTTCCTTTTGTCAATTTCATCCTCCTAAGTCAATCGTTGGTTTAAATTTCTTATCTTCAGGATGCTCATCGAATCTTCATATGCTTCATCACATGTGTTTATCACTCTTAGGTTGTTATTCCATGGCTGAAACTCAACTGCCTTTGATATTTTCCTCCAACTGAGAATTTAACTTTGTCTCAACTTCACTTGCAACAAATCCAATTTTCTTTCTTCTAGAGACTTCATTTGTAACCCTAGTTTTCATTATCTTTTTGTAGAATTTCTCTCATCATCTCTAGCTTTAATTTGGTTTCAGATACTTCTCTATCAAGTCTGTCCTAAGTTGACCTATTATGGCTTCTCTTTGAACCTTTACTATGACTTTCAATAGTCAAAAATCTCATTCTTTCATTAGCTTCTCCCTGCTCAATATGAGATGCACACAAGCCACTACAACAAGTTGACTCCATCAACTTGTTTGTAAATACCATACTAAGCTCTTCCATGCGTAGTCTTCTCTTGGTATTTTTATTGAATCCTTCTAGAATATTCATCTGAGAACTCTCTACTCTTATGGATTCTACATCCAATTTATTCACCTTCTTCCTCTTATAACTCTATTGTTCTTCCTTCACTTTCTACCAGAAGGTTCCTTACCATCATCCTCAGCTGCAAAAATTCATCACTACTATTTGTAATCAAAAATTAATCCCTAATTAATTGTTAGCTTGAGGGGGTCTAGACACAACTTTAGAGTTATATGCGCCAACCAACAAAACCCTTCACTGCTGGCCCTTTTGGAAACAACCCGCTTAGCGCAGGCTACACTCTCACCTAAAGCAGTATTGGGGGATGATAGGACCAAGTTTCTACATCCAGAGGTCTATGTGATGGGTTTTTGTTACTTCTAGGGCTTTTTCCCAACCTTTGTGAACCCTAACCCTTGAAATGTGGAGATTAAGATAGCTTATAGATAACAAATTCTAACTTTGCACTGATTGCTTTAAACATTCATATCATCAAGTAAACTAACTATCTACTACTTCTGTGCATCAACTAAGTGTTTCTTTAAGATAATTGTAGAAAATAGAGCGAATACACAGAAAATGCACAAGTAAACATAAAGTCACAGATACACAGATATGGCTCCAAAATAGTCTTTATTAGATTCAATCCTTCTATTACATACTCTTTCTTCCCTACGGACACAGTTGCAGGGGCCCATGCATTCAACTATAGACTTACCAAGGTATCCATGAACATAGCTACTAAGTCTTCCCCTTCACCTAAGTAGAGAAAACATACTCTTCTGCCTTAGATCACTTGCCCATACATAGATCTTCAATGTTTTGTTACTCCTTATGACTTGCTATGTCTCCTTTTCATAGCATATTTCTTTTCAATACCATGGTTCGCGAACCATGGGCATGTCACAAAAATTCCTAACTTCTAACAAAATAAGGGGCTTTTACCTTCCTAAACCCCCTTTGACTCCTACGACCTTCGCGCTCCACTTCCTCTAAATGTGGAGACTTTACATAGATAAAAAAAGTTTATTACAAAATTGACCCCAGGGGACCCTAACCCAGTAGGCCCCAACACAAAGTCATGACTCATCCTCGAGTCACTCAGCTAGTGGCACCTCAATCTTCGCCTACAGCTCACTAAATTCAATCTTCAAAACTTGTAGATCTATTTTCCCTTATGCAGCAGCTTGACACACTTCCTCAACCAGATTTTCAGTGGTTGGGCCTTCAACTACAAGGCCCATGGTCTATTTCATCCCCTTCAGTTTCCACTACACTGACAGGGTCAACTAACTAGCCTCATCTTCCCGAGGTTGCATCCTTGAAGATATGACTGCTTCCTTGTGACGCGATCATCAATTTCACTCTGGATGAGATTTCCTTCCTATAATCTACCAAAACTTTGCATTGGTGGTAAGGTTGATACTGTCGACGTGATTTCAACAAACCATCTCTACTTCTCTCTAATGTGCACTTTGATCTTTTATAGATTTGGATCCTCTTGTAACAAGGTCCATGTTATACAAGAAAATTACCTCCTCATCAACTCATAGGAGAAGGGAAAGATGATTGAAAGACTGACCAAGTTCACAGGCCTATTTGTCAAAGCTAACACTCTCTAGGAACTAGCAACCTACTTTATAAATCTTCCTAGCCATGCATCAGGTGCGTTACTGCCTAAGGTAACTTTGTCTATTTCCTCTGGAAGAGCGTTAGTCAACTTAAGTGAGTTTCTATGGGTCAAAGGAGAAAGTTGACCAAGAAATATCCCTATATTCACTCCTATGTCAACTCATAAAAGTATGGGAACATCTAGATTCGACCTGTTTGGAGGAATTACTATTCCTAATGGAGTCTAAAAATAGGGAAAGAGCATCAAATCATGGAAACATATCTGATTTTGCCCAAAGGAACTCATGAAGGATTTGGCCATATATATGTGAGGCTAGGTCCATTGTGGAGGAGATCGAAACATTTGAAAGGATTGCCTATTTGACTGTTGAAGCTACTATTATACATTCGCTCTTCAAGAAGTTAAGAAGGGAGAGAGAGAGAGGAGCTAGAGGAGTAAGGGAAGGCTAATGCAATCGATGGTTGTAATCACTCTTTTCTATCATTAATATAGATCTAAAATTGTGTTGTCCACTCCATGTTGTTGGTATTCTAATTTGTTTACATGTTTATGCAACGTTATTATTATGAGTGGCTTAGATGTATGCAATTAGATATCCCTATATGTTACTGCATTGATCGTTAAAGTTATATGTTGTGATATTACACCTTGTCTTGTCTATGAGCAGGTATTGATCTTTGAGCTAGTAGAGGGGTCTTCCACTCCGCTACTTTGCGCTGTCCAGCAACACCACACCAAGGCCTGAGGTAATAGTCCTTCTTCCAGTTTTGATTCTCATTTCACTACTATGAATATATGCGTGTATCTTTGGGCCAGCAACGGCTAATCCGACTGTCTACCAAGGATCTCCAGAAGATCCTTGAGGGTAACTCCATCACCAAATACCCATGCATTAATCCCTATAGCAGAATTGCTGACTCTATTGGGGACTACACTTAGTTCCCGGTTTTCTCCCAGAAAGTTCCTAGATCTCTCTTTATTCCAGGCCTTCCTGTAATTCTTGATCCCCTTTCTGACCACTCAGGACTATACAACACACTTCTCTCTGTGCTCAGCCCTAGATCCAATCCCCACAGTGTGATTTTTCAGCCTTTTTCCTCACCAACACAGTTTTCTAGTGTAAATAGTGCTTTATAAAGCATTGTAGCCTTGCACACAGAGCGTTAGTGCAGTTAATAACTCTATGTACGCTCTGTTAACAGTGTGTTAGCCAACCATTTCTTGATAAGAAGCCAGTTTTGTGACCTCATGGGTTGAGAAATTTGCTTGTAGACTGATCAGGTATCTGCAGTTGTGCATGTTTGATTGATATATGTCTCCTAAACAATTTTTTTCTTTTAGGAAATAGCTTTACTGCTTAGAGTTTTTCATAAAAGAAAAATACAAAGAATTTTACTATTTTCTTCTTAGTTGGTGAGATATGCATTTATTTGGTTTCAAAAGTTGTTAGAGAGCATTGTAGTTATGTCGGTTGTGCTTATGGTTTACTGTACTAGATGCATGGTATATATATTGACGTATAAATTACTCCTTCCTTGTAGAAGCAACTTATTCATCGAAAGTGAAATTTAAAGCATTGCTTTCACATGATTTGAGTCAAAGTCCCACATAACTTCATAAGTCAACACCCCCACTGAAGACTTTAACAAAGTACATTTAAAATTTACATAATAAAATCAATCAGAAACTCTTTTTTGAGTAAACACATATTAGCTTAGGCTAGGATCTTGGGTTATGAAGTTGTGAGTTAACTACCCAAGATCACACACCAAAACTAGTGTCATTAACGAGGGAAATCCTTCTGCACTCATACTATCTAGGACCACTCTAGTAAAAGCAAAGCTAAATATGAGACAACATTAGAATGTAAATGAAGGTATGTCGCCTTTGCTTCCATATCCTTTGGGTATTCTATGTATCAGGGATCCCTTCGGGGATATCAGAGCTAAGTTAGGGACTCAGGTATCGTACCCACACAACGTACTGTCTGCAACTATGTCCCCCCTGGTAGTTTCTATGATTTGAAGTAACCATACTGGCCATACCTTTTAGGGATGACGACAAGGTGACTAGGGCAAGCTACCCCGGTACCTAACATAGATGAACCTACTCTATCTTCGCATTTTTGGAGGGTGCTCATCTTCATGAGAGTATTTGGCCCCTTAATCTGAGGTTCAAGGGAAGCTCAAGAGTAATCATAAATGTAAATTTGGCCAACCCTCCCTTTTATCCATTGTGATACTTGGTTTCATCTCCAACAAATGGTGGTTATCGGACAGGGTCATACCCTCTGCTTGTTGATTGATTTCTTTAGAGTATTTCTTATTTTTTAGGTGCCAGTTTGTTATGATTGAGACTTTAATAAACATCACTAGAAAATCTGTTCATAAAATTTATCAATCACCGTGGCTACATCTAGCCCTCATCGTCAATCTAGATGGTTGTTAGGTATTCCCCCAGTTGTTATGGAGGATCCACCAAGCCCTAGTGAGCCAAATTACCCATCTTTGGCTAATCAGTCTCCAAGATCTCACACTGAATCAGTCTGGACATCCCATGACTCAAGTTTACCAGAAGATTTCTTTACTGAAGGTTTCATTCCTCCATATAATTTTTCAATCACAAATCCATTGGGACCGCTCTTGATTGTAATTGCACCTATACCTCCTATGTATTATGTTGGACCTATACCTACCATCCCATCGACGACTAATAGGTCATGGGATTTTGTGGAACATTTGGTCCACCTCCACCTCCCCAGTCGACAGTAAGTAATACACCTTTGATGGAAAACCCTACTATCATAATTGTCCCAGGTTCTAACCCTATCGTGACACCCAACACGAGTGGAACCTAGTGCATACCAGTTTGTGCCCCTTTTGTGTCAACTCCCAGACCTTCGATGAGCACTACATATAGCGCTCCATATAGCATGGTTAGCAAGGGTCCCTTCAACAACCATTTCGGTTGGAATCCATTGTTTAGTTCCAACCCTTAAGTTTAGATGCCTAGGGGTACCATTCCCAATATGCACATACTGTCTGGGAACGTTACTGTCCCCCTCCATTTATAGGACAACAGGGACAGCCACTGATTGACATTGACTCTCCTTATGTCAGTCAAGGGCATACAACTAATTACGTGGCTAGAGGGATCCCTCAACAAGGTCTTGCTCAATCCATCTGGGCAGCCCACTCCCAACCTCAAATGAGATAAAGGGGACTCCTTATCCTGGGGGTACTTATATCCCCCATCCTAGCAACCGTTATGGATAGCCACAATATATGACTATGCCCCAGGGAAATTATTATTCTAGGCATCCTGTGTATTGTTGGCTTAGTGCGTCCTGACCCAAATTCAAAGTTAGTTGCACGAAACAAATCCCTACACTGCTGGCCCTTTTGGCATCAACCCATGTGGCATGGATTGAAGTCTCACCTGAGGCAGTATGGGGGAATGCTAGAACCAAATTTCTGCACCCAGAGATCAGTGTGATGCCATTTTTTGACCTAAATATGCCTTCACGCAAATCAATAAGCCCTTATGGCTTATCTATGGAACTCCCTTTAATCAGCCTCTAAACCTCCATGAAGGTCTACAACTGGCTTTTGCGGACCCTGAACAGGTGAATTAACTACTTACGCACATCCAGGATTATTCTTAACCCAGTATTTACTTAGATCTTCTTAAGTGTTCAATAACTCTAACATACAATGATATAATCTTTTCGTAAACCCTTAACATCAATTACATTCATATAACAATATAGATCAAGTAAAGTTGCGCATTAATACAACATTATTTCATAAACCCATCATTCATCATAACATAAAGCGCATTCATACATAACAGAAGTAAATAGATGAAACATAGGAATTTATGTAACAATATTCTTTATTGATATTCAATGAATGCTTACAGACTCAAGACTTCCCTGCACAGTCAGCTGTAGGGGTCCATGCACTCAGTTGTAGGCTATACTCTAGGCCTCTACGCACACAGTGGTAGAGCCTTCCTTCTCACTCTCTACGCTAGCTCTCTAGACTCTTTCCATAGACCAAAATTGTTACTTGCCTTAGACATCCCTAAGACACACCTATTTGTACAATCCCATGGTCCATGGACCATGGGTGGATTTTCAAAAAGCCGACTTAACTTACATAAAGAAGGGTAAAACCCTTTTTGACTCTTTAATTATCTACATGCTCTATGACCACAATTTGTGGAGACTTTACATTTCTTTACATAAAACTTAGGCTTTTGCCCCAAAATTGACCAAGGGGACCCCATCCAAATAGGCCCCCAACACAAAGATTGTGACTCACCCTCGAGTCACTCGGATGGCGCAGAGATCTTGTTGTGAAGATCCCCCAGCTCCACTTGTGCAATCGCTACTTCAGTTGCGCTTTGTGTGGTTGCCTGCTTGATGTGTTCTACCAACTGCTCTGTGGTTGGTCCTGCACTGTCCTACTTAATCTCTGCTACGTACTCTGCAAGTTCACCAATTTTTCTTGAATATTGGCAGAGATTATGTAGGCCTCATCCAACCAAGGCCCCAATCTGGCCTTATGGACTGCCTCTTTCTTCTGTGCTACTTCCACCTATGTAAGTAGCTGCTTAGCCTCTTGTAGCTTGGAGAGGTGATGTGTTGTGGCAACAGTGTGCATTTTCACCCTTACTTTGTCATATTGCTATTATAGCTTGCAGACCTCCATATTTAATACATGCAGGGTGGGATCTTCCTACATGGAAGTTACTACTTCCATGGCATGTTTGAACAGTGCGGTGTAGTCCACCACTGCGACATCTACCGTAGCAACTCCATCCTTGAAAACAACTTCACATTGTTCCCTTACCTCTGGCAGGGTTGAAGGCTGTGACTTCAGCTCCAATTCTGTTATCTTCATGTTCAACTCAAACTAAACTCTGGCCACCTCTGACTTGGCATCCTGCATGCCCCCAACAAGCTTTCTAATCTTTGCCTCTGTTGGTGCCTCCTCAGGGATATGCAGTTCTGACACCGTTCTTCATGCTTCTTGTATTCCATTTGTTGCATTAGTGGGTCCTGACCTAGGTTTATATTTAGATGTACCAAACAAATCCCCACACTACTGGCCCATTCAGCATCAATCCGCATAGCGTGGACTGAAGTTTCACCTGAAGCAGTATGGGGGGATGCTGGAACCAAGTTTTCGCACCCAGATATCAGCGTGATGTCATTTTGTGACCTAAATCTTCCTTCACGCAGATCGATAAGCTCTTATGGCATATCGATGAAACTTCCTTTAATTAGCCTATAGACTTCCACGAAGGTCTACAACTAGCTTTTGCAGACCCTGAATAGGTGAATTAACTACTTACATGCATCCATGATTATTCTTAACTAAGTATTTACTCAAATATTCTTAAGTGTTCGATAACTCTAACATACAATGGTATAATCTTCACATAAACCCTTAACATCAATTGCGTTCATATAAAAATGGAGATCAAGAAAAGTCGTGCATTAATACAACATTATTTCACAAACCCATCATTCATCACTGCATAAAGCACATTCATACATAACAGAAGTAAATAGATGAAACACATGAATTTCTGTAACAATCTTCTTTATTTATATTCAGTGAATGCTTACAAACTCAATACTTCCCTGTGCACTTAGTTGCAGGGTCCGCGCCCTCAACTGCAGATTCTACTGTAAGCCTCTGCGCACACACCTGTAGAGCCTTCCTTCTCACTCTCTATGCTAACTCTCTAGACTCTTTCCATAGACCAAACTTGTTACTTGCCTTAGATATCCCTAAGACACACCTATTTATATAATCCCATGCTCTGTAGACCATGGGTAGATCTTCAAAAAGTTGTCTTAACTTACATAAAGAAGGGTATTAACTCTTTTTGACTGTTTAATTATCTACACACTCTGCGACCACAATTTGTGGAGACTTTACATATCTTTACATAAAACTTGGGATTTTTCCCCAAAATTAACCCAGGGAACGCCATCCCAATAGTATAATATTGGTAACAATATGATGGGAGGACCGCAAGGATCCTCAAGTCATTTATCATCGCCTTGGTAAGATTTAGGGGCATCAAAGACCTTGCCTTTTTGGACAACTCTTGACATTCGCAACTTGTACAAACTCACCAATGACCCCATCTATCACAAATTACTTTGGCCTCCAATCCCACAGGAAATTCCCACAAACATCTCGAAGTTCGAAGGGAAACAAGGGGAGGATCCGGATATGCATATCACCACCAATTATTTATGGTGTGTTTCTAACTCCATGGTGGTTGATAGTATCCAACTTCGACTCTTTCCCCACACCCTTACTAGAAATGCAACTAAGTGGTACATTGAGTTACCATGCATGTCAGTCAATACCTTTGGCACTTTAATAATGGAATTTTTAAAGCTTTTTCAGCTACCCATCCGCAATGAAACTGGGACGGAAATCCTTATTTCTTTACGTTAGGACACAACCACCCACATCTCTGATCATATCCATGAATGGAGACGTAAGAAGAGGCTAGTCAAAGCTCCCCTCCTAGACTATCTATTAGCGGATTGGTTCTGCAAATATCTTCTCCCTCAAATCACTAAAGATGTCGCCTTAGCTGGTGCAGTCATGGAAGACCAATCCATTGGCCATGCCTAGCACTTAGAATTGATTTATTCATCGTCTGGTACATTATACGACGTCATTCCAAATTCCCATAGAAACTCCAATGCCCCCACTACTCAGTAACCCGGTGTGCATGGTGATGGTATTGTCGGTGCTACCTCTGGGGCTACTGTAAAACAACTTAGTGGTCGCATTGCCCAGTTGTTAGTTCACCCTACTACCCAATTGACTTCTTTTCCTACTGCCACGATAAACTTTGTGCAGTCTACACAAAAACCCAGTGGTAAGAATAAGAAGAACAAGAAAAATATTGCTCCTTCTGAAGAGCAGTGAACCAAGTAGTCCAACCCAAAGCAGAAAGTTGTTGCACCTCCTGACAGTGGAAAGAAAAAACCTATTAAGTTCCCTTGAAAAATTTGTGTGGAAGACCATATGACACATCGTTGTCTGCATCTCCACAAATGAATAGATTTCCTTGCTCAAAAGGACACTGGCCAGACCCCTGCGGTCCTAAACAACCCTTTCCCTACTCAACAGCAGCAGCATCTCATTGAAAATCAACCTCAACCCCCATAAGGGGGCAATGGTGATTCACATCATCCTTCAACTGGTGAAGTACCATCTACCATTTACACCTTTTAAATGGTAGATCTTCAAACCAAAGCCAAAAATTATGGAGCTCTAGTCGCTCATGCTAAGGAATCCTCCTCAAGTCAAAACCCACCACCACCTAATGATATTGATATCGAAAGGTTGGTTGTTGATCTTGTGATTTTCCCCCTAAAAGGGGCACTTCATCGCACAATACATAATACATATGCACGTGCTACCCAGAACTACAGTATTGTAGAAGATTCGGGGCAAGCACCATCATCTATGTTGGTGCACAAAGTATTGTAAACTTGTCTAGCACAAGGGAAAGCTATGATTTTGGCAATTGGTGGAGTCGACCCTTAAGATTCCATGTTGGAAATTTTCGACATGGAAAAATGTAAACCTCCCCTTTCACACCAGCTTGCATTTCAGGTGAAAATATTTTTGAAAGGGTGAGGGGTACATAGAATTTTCATTGATGAAGGTGCTTCAAAATGCGTCATGCCAGCTCCATGTTGGCTCACCTTGGGTTCTCCAACCCTCTCACCACTATCGAATTCCCTTAAAGCTTTCGACAGCCACACTTTCATCCCAAAAGGTTACCTTGCCAGCTACCCCATCACTTTGAGAGGGAAAACGTTAATGGTGGATATCGAAGTCATGGATAGAAAACTCAACTATAATCTGCTATTGGGTCACAGTTGGACTTATGCCATGACTACCATTGTGTCTACTGTCTTTCATATCATCCTATTTCCATTGGATGGAAGGATTGTCATAGTGGATCAACTATCCTTTTACACCCCAGATTACTCCTCGTTAGCTAGCGGATATGTACCCTTAGTGGGTGGCGTTCCTGAATCTTACGTTAGTATCGGTACCAATCTATTGAAGGGCTCTTCCCTGATGGGTTTTTTTCCTCTCCCGCCACCCATAGTTCCATAGACGGTCTCTATGGTCTCATCTATTCCTCATGAACCGATTGATCCTTGGATCCTCCTGGCCCCTTCAGACATTGACTCTCACAGACAAAAAATGTCATTGTCACAAGCTGAATTTGCCAACCAATCCATTCAATCTGCATTTGAATCTCTGGTCACTTTGGTCATGACCAATGGTAGTGCCTCATGGGCCTCGGTATTGTAACAAGAATGTTGCAACTCCCAAGGCTACCGACTTTAATTATCAACCCAGGGTTCTTAAAAACTGAAGAGGTATCGGCACTATATGTGCAACATAAAATGTGTCCTTCCTTTGATGTCATGAGAGAAGAGAAATGCTACCTATTTGTAGGAATGAAAGACTGAATTTAAAAGTGCTTGTAAAGTAACATGAAATCCTCTATCTACTTATTAACACACTTTGCTTGCAAAAGAACCCTATTTCAACCCTATTTGACACATGTGATGTTTTAACTAATCTAAGCATGAAATATGATCTAGAGAGTACTAAATTCTGTGTGCATGTGTAAATATAAAAGAACCCATTTTTTAATCTTTTTGCTTTATAAATGCAAATGTTAATCTTTCTTTGATCTTTGGTAGGGGAGACAGGTGTGGAGGAAGAGGGGTACAATGATTTTGATGGCTTGGAGGTCAATTAAGGGCCTAATCCCAGCTTCAATGATGATTTTTTCTCAATTCGGGCTCAAAACAGGTCGCTACAGGATTTCTTATAGGATGTACTAGTTCTCCTAAAGGATCCCCTAGTTCTCCTATAGGATCCCTTGTTTTACTACAAGATGTTACATATTTACTATACGAAATTACAATTCATCGAATGACCAAGAAAATAAAATCCAAATTGGATGGGACAATTTTTTTTATTGAATAGGATGTCTTAGGTCCCCATTCCAAGTGGAATCACTCAAAAATACCTTTGTTAACCCATGCTAAAAATAGAATAAAATTACTAGTCTAAAAATCAGAAATTTGAGATATAGTGAGTAGTAAATCGATCAAATGCCTAACCTAATCAAGTGAAAATTAAATGGGGTAAATTTTTTTATTAAATATAATTTTCTTTTGATTTAATACAAGTGGAATAAATTTGATTTAATCTCATTAGCATGCTCTAAAAAATAGCAAAAGTTTACCGTTCTTTGTTAAAAAGGAGTTCCAGAAATCTAGATTTGGGAATAAGAAGACTAATCCAAGTAGATCAATGATTACTATGACCTTATAAAGCTTTTCCAAGGATTAAATGATGCTTTTGATCCTACAAAATAAATTACATCAACCATTTAACCCAATCCTACAACAAGAAATCATTAATAACAAATGCAGAAATAGAAAGAAATAAAAACAAGAGATGCACGTGAATAAGAAGTGAGAAGAAGGAAATAAAATGACACAAAAGGGCTCTGAGGATCCTAGGATGGCCAAGACCAAGGAAACTCAGAGATCTATGGAGAAGAACAAGATTAAGAAGTTGAACATGACACCAATCTTCATTATTTTCATCAATACAATTACATCCCTGCAAGAAAATACAATGGAGCTGCAAAAATACTAGTTCTCTCTACAAGAACACTAATGAAAATCCATCCCTATAGGAAAATTGGACTTGGTACTTATAAAAAATTATTATTAATCATTCACCATTAATGGAGGAAGCTTTCCCCACCAAAATCCCCTATTCAGTGGATCTGGTTCCCAATACTAGGAATCCGCATTAAATGGCAGGGAACACATTCCTACATTTTCTCAATCATTAGAGTTCCACAATCTATTCAATAATTCCATAATATCTTGTTGATTTATTATTAAATAATGATCTTCTTGTAGTAGGGAGAAAGTCCCTAAATTATCTCCTCCTCCAAATCTTCATAATCTACCCAATATTCTCATAATATTCCACAAAAATAAATAATATTAGGCACAAATATGCAATTATTCATAAACCTTCCTAATGAATATATTAAAGTTCAAAATAAATTATCTAATGCAAAAAGAGAGGTTTAATGTGCTAAAGGATGGTCATAGACCTTAATTTATGTTTAATTTAGAGTCATGGGCCTTAATTTATGTCTAATTTAGAGGCCCATCACTGCCTCCTCTCCCTTAAATGCTCCTTCTAAAGATCTCCTCAATCAAGTCCTACCTTGGGACGAATCTATTCAAGAGATCATGTGTTTATAAGAATGACCTTGGGAGGATTCACAACATCATGTTTTGATATCTGATTCAGATCTGATGCCCATACAAATCATGTCCCTTGAAACACTTGAAATCATTCCGTCGAGTTATACGACCATCCAAAATTTGTATTTAGCAGGGAACATGGGAAATGTTTCAAAGATAATACTCATTGATGTTTCAGTCAAGAGAGGCATTGTGGAAAATGCTCAAATTGGAGCCGACTGCAATCCTGAGGAAATTACGAGCTTCACCTACCCTTTTAAGGATTTCTATGATGTTTTCCCTTGGTCTTATGAGGAAATGCATGGCATAGACCCTTATATTGTCACGCATGAGATCAAGAAGTATGTTGGGCATGGAATCCCCCCCCACAACATGTTTTGGGGCTCAAAGCACATGTTTTGGTCAAAGGTTTTGTAAGACTCTGCGAATTGCGGGGGCGGAGCGCGAAGTATAGGATAAGTCATAGTGTTGTCTGCCCTAGATTATTGTAATGTAATGTAAAAGTCATGTCGGTCTACCCATGGTCTGTGGACCATGGGATTCTACAAATAGAGCGAGGCTCTAAGTGTAAAGAGAGCAATTTGGAAAGAAGGATACAAATGGTTTGAGTATAGAGTAAGGGTCTAAGTGTATTGGGTCGTAGTAGTAGGAAAAGGCTCTATAGCTAAGTGCGCAGAGCCCTAGTAGAGTCTGCAGCTGAGTGCACGGACCCCTGCAGATAAGTGTAAAGGGCGGTGTCGAGTCTGTAATCTTGATCAAACAATAATAAAGAGAAGCTGATTCCTATTTCTATGTATTTGCTTGTGCATTTCCTTCTTTACATTTTATACTATTTTATGTATCGCGTGCACTGATATGATTGTTGAATATACTGGAATAATCATTAGTCTTACACCAATAAGTTAAGGAATCAGGTAATAACAGATTGAATAGCAAGGAACATGGGTATTACATGGGTTGCGCCCCGAGTAGGGATGCGCGGAAGAAGCATCATAGGTTGTGAAGGAATAACAAGTGTGCATAGCGACATGCACACAGGGTCAAACTGCGGACCTCCATAAACTCATCAGACCTCCCCAGGGTGCGGAAACCTGGTTCTAGCATGCTCCTATACTACTTCATGTGAGAGCTCAGTCCGCGCTCCATGGACTATTGCCAAAAGGGCCAGTAGTACAGGGATTTTCTTGGCTAAATCACCTTTGAACCTGGGTCTGATGTTGTGTCACTGGAATCCAACAAAGAAAGAAATTGAAGAGTGGTTAGACAAGAAGATTCACGAGTTCATGATGCAGGAAAACAGAAATCCACAAGTATCTAGGGAACAATGGTTGGAGCTCTACTTGTATATAGAAATCCATGAAATTTTCTTTGCATCCTTTCCTTCTGAGTTGTATGAGTGGATCGCGAAGTTAGTAGACAACCAGGGAAGGTGTAGGCTTGACAAACCAATAGTGTGGACTCTGGAATTATTGTGCAGACTAGAAGTGTCAAGAGATAAGATCGCGCGAGTTGTGGACAATTGTCTCGACCAAATAATAGGAGGATTTATAGTAGACACGACCGTCAGCTATAGTAAGGCAAAGTGAGGTTTCCTCAAGGGACCGCAAGGTAAGTATATTGAATCTTTGAACATTTGGATTAAGATGCTATGTGTGAAAGGTGGGTTATGCGAATAAATTAATTTTTGCGACTACGCGAAGTGGGAAGATCTACAGAAGTGGAAGTAGTGAAGAGTTGGAAACCAGTCCCTTAATTTCACCCTCGTGGGAAAGTGAGGAAGAGCTCGTGAAAGTTTCTTCGAGAAGTGTGGTCAGTCTGATAAGGCAGCGTATTCTGCATTTACCCCCTCCACCGACACTGCTACCAATCCCACCCTCCTCACCTCCATCTCCACCCACCCCACCTTCGCCACCACCACAGTTCTGTATGGCGAGTGCGATCAAACTACTGGTATTTATAGGAGTGGGGAATGAAGATCTGGACCAATTCTGGTTCGTGGTAAGAGCAGTATGGGAAGCATAAGATGTTGTGGATGACAATATTAAAAATGCTACGTTGGTGAGCGTGCTGCAGGATCGCGCATTAACATGGTATATCAAGCATTCCAATGACCACCCAAATGCAGGAATCACGGAGATCTAGGCCATACTGAAAAGGGAATTTAGCAAGCCAAAATCAGAAACACAATCAATCATCATGTTTAAGGAGATCGCGATGCTCCCAGGTGAGACACCCTGGGATTTGGACCAAAGGCTGAAGAGTACGATTCATAAAGCCAATATGGCGTTGACAGATGGACAAAAATGTGCATGGTTTGTGGCATCACTTACACCACACTTAAGGATGGCGTTTTCACAGCAAAACCTTTCCACCTAGGCCAAAGTATTGGAGATGGAAAGGAGATTACATGAGACCTCTATACAAGACCTTGGGTTGGGAGTCCAACAAATCCACATGCAACTACAGAATCTGTGTCTGGAAATGCAAAGTTTGAAATAGGACTGGACACCTCAGCCGAAGGCATGCGAAGAGGTATGGTGCATAAAATGCAAATGCCAAGGGCATGACAAGGACCATTATCCAGTGTTTGTGAACTACTTGGCAAGAGTAGGATAGATGCCATTAATACCTTAGGCACGGGTAGGGTAGAGTGCGGCTTCTGCATTATGGTGCACGATCTGTCAGATAAGAGGAAAACACACTATGGATAATTGTTATCTGTTGCAGAAGTATACACATATGTCCTAGCAATTGTTTCGTTTTGCAGGTTGGTAGGCCATGATGAATGCACCTGCCGAAGCTAAAAACTAAAGATGGATTGGACTCCTGTCTACAGGGTGCAGACCGAAACGTGAGCCCTTGACACAAATGACCCAAATGTAGGGATGTCGCACGCTAGATTTCAGGGGCGAGGTTGAGGTCAAGGTGGAATGGGACCAGGAAGGGGTCGCAGACAACTAATTTGTTACAATTGCGAAGGGCCAGGGCACTATGTCCGTGATTGTACAAACCTGACAAGAACATCATGTTGGTACCATACTCAGTTTGATCATGAGGAAGAAGACTGCCCGTCGTTGATAGTGAGGATGCGTGAAAAGGGGGTACTCCAGCCCCCTCCGACTCAGAATTTGCAGATGATGATGTCTGAGCCACGCGAAGAAGACCCGAATGTAAACATGATGCTTAGAAGTGGTATGACCATGGGAGATGACAAAGGGAAGCAGCTAGAAGAAAGTGCATGGGTTCACAAGGCTCCTATAAAGGAACCCGAATTTGATTTAGAACACGCGAAGGAGAAATTCATGGAAGCTAAGAAGAGCTTCACGGAGGCCTCCACTTCAGGTAGTAAGGATCAACTAGAACCAAGGATGGATCCTTCAATTCTCACTACCTTTCTGAAGACATGCATGAAACTTTTGCGTGACAGCAAAGCAGTCAAAGGATTACAGGAACTTATTACTAGGTGTGTGGGGTCAGGAGAACCACATGTGGTCTGGAAACTTGGAAAACATGCATTACGCACAGGAAGGGAAATGAGGTTGACTGTGAAAATCGACGAGTATGAAATGGATCAGGTAATCCTGGATCTCAAATCGGACATGAATTTACTATCAAAACAGACATGGGAACGCATGGGCAGACCCGCGTAACAATGGTCCCCTATTCAATTACGAATGGTAAATCAAAAAAATATTTTTACCATGGGAAGATTGCAAGGGGTGACAGTCGATATTGAAGGTGCGAGCATGCAGGTGGATTTTGAAGTGATATAAGTTATCAATGACAATAATCCTTATCCCGTGCTACTAGGAATAGACTAGGCCACTGATATGAATAGAGTCATAAATCTGAAGAAGCGCAAAATGATATTTGAGAAAAAGTCACTACGCGTAGCAGTACTACTAGATCCAGCCGAAGGAGCATGATACACTGAACGGTGCGCGACAATGATAGTGATGACGATCTCGATTGTATTTACAAGATAACTGCATGAGAACAAGGTTGGGTGAATCCGACTGTAGATGGAAGAATTTCGTGGGAACGTGAAAGCTCTTGCACTTCGGATTCAGATGAGGAAGTAGAACGATGGCAGAATCGGTTGCATGAAGTAACAATGCTTAATTGCAACATGATGGTTAGATCATTGCATTGTGTGACAACAGAGGTAAGGGAGCTGCTGACAAATGTTTGATTGTTAGCGGTGGATGAATTCCTGAGAAAATTTGAAAGCGCAGTACCAGAACAACAGCGATTCGATGTGCTAAAGTGGGAACTTCATGCAACACCTAAACGATGGTGGGGTACGCATCAAGGAAATTTTGAGGACTGGCGTGGATGCAGAAGGATAATGTGCCTACGTTTTGGAAAACCCCAACTCTGAATGTAAGCCAATCAGCACAGGCAGAACAACTTGCACACCCACCTTTCCCGATGGGTATAGACATATGCTGTACAGTTCGCACAAGCGCACACCACCCCCAGAATAGAGAATCAGACCAAACCATAGTAGTAAAAAAGGTGACATGTGCTACCTATTCTCCACGATGAAGCATTCGATAGGGTGTGTGAAGTACTGAACACGGTTCACTAGGTGAGACAAAATGATTAGGACCTGCGCATGCCAACAGTTTGATGGGCCTATAGGACATGTGCAAAACCTTGAAAGCAGAGATGATTCCAAAGGTGTGGATCAGAGTAGAGACCGTAAGCGTTGAAGAAGATACCAAAGGGAATCCGCACGTAATGACTCCCCAAATTGTGACAGTGCGCAATGACCAGGAGGAAGAAATCACACAACTACGCGCAGTCGAACATATAAGGATTCAAGAAGCCGTCTAGTGAGGGAACCTTAGACTTCACGAACTCGAAAAGGACCGGGTATGATTGAAGATGAAAAGCAAGTTGATGGACACTGAGATCAAGAGGCTAGAAAACGAGATCATGCAAGCATGTCTCGTCGATAAACCAAGGATGACAAATCAAGATACGGATAATCATACCACTGCATTAGAAGATTGTCACTGAGAATTTATGACTCTAATACCATGGCTACCATCACATCTCACCAACCGTAGTAACCAGGGTTGCGCACTACATACAGTAGAACGCGCGGCGTTGACTGTTGCAAAGGCAATTGAGGAATTTCCGTGAACTATGCCAAAAGATGAGTTGAAGTCTTGCCATAGGTGGTACGACCACCTGACTAGCCATAGGAAGCATAGTCTCAGTGCTCCAGGTAGTTGAAAGAGAGTGTGGGACTATCAAAGAGTCTGTTTGGGAGCTACATGATGAGGGAGGTGTGCACTGAATTATCATGTCACAATGGTCATGACCACGCATTGGAGGTTGTGCTACCGCACGGGTAGGCTAGGAAGTGACCGTTGGTGTCACTATTCATGAAAAGATTTCTGATTTAAGGCAAAAGGGAGCGGGTAGCGGGAATTTAAGACATGAATTAAGGGCAATATTTGGGGCAATCTGCTGCCAAGGAAGCATTGATGGCCCAAAATTGGGCAGAATGGTTGAATTTGAATTCAAAAGGCGCTATAAAACTTTAGGGGCTAATCATGAGACAACACTTGTTCATTTGAGATTTGAGCAATTGATTAGAGAATAGAGCGTTGTGCCCCAAGAAATATTTGAGCCCCGAAGTTTGCGAATGACCACAGACAACTCAAACAGGATAATGACTATTAGGAGAGGATTGGGCTCTGTAGAAGGACCCATCAACGGGGCTGCATAGAACCCCACGGTACATGATGTTCCCAGAGACACTGGGGTCTCTCCAGAAATCATGAAATTTCCTCGGACATCGAGGCCCAAGAAAGACAAGCAGGCAGCAGGACTAATTCACATGTCCTGGAGGAATCTACAGTTCAATAAACTCTCAATGGAAGAAAAGGGAAAGGTTATCACCATCGAGACAGATGATGAGGAGGAGGACCTACAAGCTATCATCGATGAGATAGAGGAAGCAGAAGACATGGAAGAGGACATCTAGCTGGTACACTCTATGGCAAAATTTCTGAGTACGTCCCTTCGCGGAAAGGGAAAACTAAGTTTCCAAAGGACCTAGATGCCACTAAGAGTGCATTTTAGACCTCGATCCTCTGCGATGGAATTATGTTTGAGGGCCCGCACCTGGGTCATGTGCCCACAATGAAGTTTGAAGATTGGGACATCATGGACAGTGAGAAGTTCCCACACTTAGAGATGGAGAGCCTCATGAAGTAGAGCACAGAGGGGCCAGTCACAACACTAGAGCCACGTAAATGGCTACGCGGTGTGGAGAAGGTGGGATTACTTCATATGTTGTGGATTCCACACTTTCACCACGTTCCTATCACTATTTTCATCATCAGGCAACTACTCTTCCTGGTGCACAATGGCTACTTATGGTTGGAGGAGCCTATTCCCATCACAACAGATTTCATCCATAGGATTTCCCGGCTCCTGTGTAAGGGAAAGGACCCCATCGCGATAGCAGGGAAAAGTGGAGATTTAACACTCACAGAGGCCATGAAGAAAAAATACAAATTTGAGAAGAAAAAAGGGGGGTTACTCAATCAGCAGCATCAAAGATACACAGGTGCGTGTAGCCACCCAACTCCTGGCCAAGAAGGTAGTGAGAAAATGCCGCAACGATAAGGTACCAGAACCGGTAGTTGCGTTGGCCGAACAATACGCAGAAGGGGTCCAATTCAACTGGGCCAAGTTACTCTATGAGTAGTTCTTGACCAACTGCAAGGAAGCCTAGGAGAAGAGCAAGACCTTCCACTACACACAACTTCTCTTGTCCATTTTACTGGTAATAGGGGAACTACTCGATGACAGTCAATTCCCTAGCATTGAATAGGACTTACTAGAGGCTGCAAAGTACGTGTCGCTCTAGGTCACCAAGGACACAAAGCGAATTCATGAAACAAAGATCTTTTGGGTGTTCATGGAGGTGAGCATCAAGATGTGGATCAATAGACGGCTGCACCTGTCCCCCACAGTGCACAACAATCTATGGAGCTTTGCAAACTTCAAGGTGGACATGCATAATGTTTACATCAAGGCGCATAAGGATCTGATGTAGCAATGGACCAAGATCCCCTTCATCGCCATTGATGATGCAATCTTTTTAGTGTTAGAATCATGACCCCCCAAGTGGTGCGCCCTAGATCTAGCAGAGTTGGATAGAACAACAGCATAAAAACAAAAGGATGAGGCCAAGTTGCATGTCACAAAGTTGGTTGAGAAAAGGTGCAATGAAAAAGTAGTCATGAAGGTAAGGGTTGTCCGCGAGGCAGCAAGGGAAACTGCGGAGTAGGCAAAGGCCACCGAAGAAGTAGCAGTAGTGTAGGCAATAAGGGCCACCACAATGCAGGACGAGGAGGGCCAGGACTTGTCTACAACACAAGAAGCAGAGGACACAGAAGAAGGCGCGGACCCGCGCACAACTTCCACCCAGCTAAAAATATCGCACGTTACGGAGAGATCAGGCCCACAAAAAAAGGTCAAGGCATCCAAATTGGCCATCGACCCGATCACGTTAACAAAAGGCGACCTCTATGACATCGACGACACGGTTCACGAGGTCACCAAGGAAGCACGCCAGGAAGCCATGTGGTAGTAGTAGATTATGTTGGGGGCCCTAAGGGCATAGCTGCAGGAACTACAGGTGCGGCCCCCACAGGAAGGAACCATAGCCACCTACAGCGCAGTAGACACATTAGCAGCAGAGCAGCTACTACGCACAAAGATGGCCAACACCATAGTGCTACCGAAAGGAGCACTAACAAGAGAGAACAAGGACGATAGAGCCGCAGTGAGCAGGATCAAGAGACTTGGCCTTAATTTGGATGCCCTTCCGTGAGACACATTATACTAACTATAGGATGGCATAACAGTAGAGCTCCGCACCAGGGAGGGTCGCACAATTCAAGTGATGAGTGAGAAAAAGATAAACATCAAATAGCTCAGCCTATAGCATGATGAACTAGTGTCACAGAACCAGCAGATCATGCAAACAGTTGATGAAGTATGCGAGAGAGTCCCAGAGTTGTCCATCGCCGTAGACCTACCAACAGAGATGCAGATCCACTATTTGGCAAGTGGAGTCTAAAGCACGCACGAGGAAACAACGTTAGTGCAACTGGAGTTGAACCTCCAGGTTGTTGAGCTATAGCTGAAGGCACAACCTTCCACTCCTCCGAAAGTTAGAGAGTAGTGTGGTAGCGCTATTCAAACAGGTCTTGAAGAAATTGGATGGGTAGTGCATGTTACACTAAAAAATGTCACCATGACTATTTACAGTTAGTATGGCTCTATCAACAGTCATGCTATCCTCTTAAGCAAGTCTTATGCCTCTGCTCTCCATGTCAAACTCCAAAAAGAGAGAAAGTCTTTATAAATGTATTTATCTCTGGGTACGCAGGTTCTCTCAACCTTACCTGCGGGTACGCACCCAATGTTCACAAAAGCTACGTCTTTGGACGCTCTGTATGTAAAGGGGCAGGTGCGTCCCCCTGTAAAGGTCAAAATGCGCAAGTTTCATCTTTAAAAAGTTACTTGTGGTCATTTCTAGAGCATTCTAGAAGGTTGTTCGACGTGTATTGAGCGCCTCCAGATGGTTCATGCACCCCTACCAAAGAGGAACTTATCCCATCAATAAGGGAGCTATCCCATCCAAAGAGGGGATTATCCCATTGATGGTGGACCTGATTAACTTCCTCTTGAGCACTATAAATACAGGCATTGGGCCAGAAGGAGAAGAGGTTGGAAGCTATACATTTCTATGGGTAGATGCTGCTGGAATTAGGACTCCCATTTAGAAGCTTGTGAGGAGAGATTGCCATCTTTGCTTGTTCTATTTGGAAGTGGGTGAGCTTTGTCAAAGTAAAGGAGAACTCTTGATGGACCCTGGGAGGGACTTGCACAACACCAAGGCTCAGGTTGTATTTGTTCCTTTTGTTACCTATTAATGCAAATGAGTCCATTCTTCTCAATAACTTGTTATTTATGAGTTGTTTCATGTACTCCTTGGTCTATGTGTTAAATATGTTTTATTCTATGAGATTATCAAGTGCTATTTAATCGTTTGATTGTTAGTGGATGCAGGTTTCAAAGTGAAGGAGGAGCTCATCCGGATCAGCGGAGCTGGACTGCTACAACAGCGTGGGACTACAGGTAGGATCTAAACACTTGGTTTCTCATATAGTAAATGCATGTTTAGAGAAGGATTGCTCTTGTTTGTCTTGTTTGTCACTAGAGAGTCTTAGGCTCCTAGGGAGGTTGGTTGTGTCCGCACAATCGACTCTTTCCACCTGACAAATTGGCGACTCCACTGGGGACTCCATTGATGTGAAAGTCTTTTCCTTTGTATGAACTTTGCTCTGAGAAAATTGGTTTATTTTTCTGGTTTTTGGCTCTGTGACTTTGTTTTTGGGTGGGTTAGCTTAGGGTTAGATTCATTTTAGTTTTTCTTGAATTTTCCAGTAGGACGCACCCTCTGAGTATTGCACAGTGCGTCCCTGGACGCACTGTCGCTGTGTGCACAGAGCGGGCCCGCACCTGTTTTAACGGGTTGCCTGCGTCCCCTGCTAAAATTTGAGAAAATTCCATTTTTTGCATTTTTTCTCTTAGATTTTGCTTTTTCTTAGTTTTTACTGCCCAGATCCATTAGTCTCTTGTCAAAGATCTTCACCTGAACTTGTTTCGATAGCATTGAGTGTTTTAGTGGATTTCATAGAAGTTTAAGCCCTAGGGTTTGATTTTTGAGTAGGTCTTGTAGTGACTTTGGCGGTAGAAGTTGTCAAGCCTTAGATCTCTCTGGTTTTGTCGGAATTCTTAGAAGTCAGACCTGTCATAAAGTCTACCTGTGAGAGCAACTTACCATTGAGTTGTCTCTTTGGAAAATTTCGAAGTGCTTGTTGATTGAGTATTGAATTCCATTTTACAAAAAGAACAAAAAGATTTGAGTTTTGTTTTGACTAGTCTTTTGATTCTGCATTAGCTGGTCCTTGACTTGATTTTGGTCAAGTAAAACAACCTAGAATCATCTTTGTAGGCTTTTTCCTCGTTAGGTTTGCTTAGAGTAAATTTCTTTTTTGATTTGCTTGTGAGTCAAGTTTTCATAGATTTTATAGTTTTTGAGATTGATTTTTGTTAAAATAGATTTATATGCTTTATTAAATAGAGAAAATACAAAAACATCTCCTTTGAAAAGTTTTGTTTCAAGTAGCTTTGAAGGGTTTTGAAAGAAAAAGAGTTTTTCGTGCACGTAAAGAGTGGTCATGTTTGTATGCTTGGAAAGATAAAAAGAATTGTTTCTTTGATTGTCTTTACTAAGAAAGTTGTTTTCTATAAAATTTGCATCTCTCAACTCTCTTAGTTAGGAATTTCATTGAAAAAAGAAAAGTAGCGTAAATCATCTTAGGTGCATCTTTGTAGTGGTTTGAGTCGAGTCTACACACCATTGGTTTCACTTCCGCTACCTTTTGTCTTTAAGAAAAACCATAAAATTAACGCTTAAAGTAAAATCGACATAGTAACTTTTATTTACTAGGGCTCTGAAACACCAATTTAGATCAGGCTAGTGTCTTGGAGTAGGTGAGTAATTAACTCTCCAAGACAACAAAACCAAACAAGTAGCTTATCTTGTGATAGAATAAATCCAATTGTCTCATTTGTACTCTGGGAAAGCTCCTCTTAAAGGAGAAGCACGAGCTCGTGTCCGAACCAGTGAGGGGATCAATCCCCCCTCGTTGGGAACGACGCCAGACACGCACGTATTACAAACGGTAAACCTCGGATTAACCATTGTCGAGGAGCCAGGGGTCACTTGTCGGTAAACCTTGGATTATTGTCAAGGAACCGGCAAGGGGATTCAGCTTTATACTCTGCCCTTGCGTGCTGTCGGAGTGTAGACTGTTCCCCCAGGTGCATTTGTTGCGGTTGGTAACCTTAGAGACCATTATCTTTAGGATTCTACCGAGGTGACGGTGGAGGGAAGATCCCACTGTACCTGGAGCAGACGTCGGCTAGACTCACTTGGATTTTCTGGGGGGTTCACTTCACTCGAGACGGTTAAAGTGGAGGAACTTGTGCCGGTCTATTCATTAAGCAGGTTGCCGGGGTAACTGTTCCACCCGCCACTTCTGTACTGAATCCGGCGATGTTGGGCTTCATCACCAACTAGCGTTTTCGGTCTGGAAGGCTACTGTTTGTGCTTGGTTTGACGCCCTAGATTCTTTAGGCGTGTGATTCAAATTTGTTTGGTTCTTTAGAGACTTTAGGTGGTTTGATTTGAGATTTTACTTTGTTTTCGTGTGTAGTAGTTAAAAGTTTTTAGCTGTGGCGGAATTACCGAGACAGTCCCGTAGACTTCGGGGCTAGTCTCCTGAAGTTGTTTCTGTGGCCGAATTGTTGAGAAGATCCCGTAGACTTAGGGGATCACCTCCTCGAGACGACCCCGGTAATCTAGAAGGTTTAAAGGTCCTTGTAACTCCTCCTAGTGGCAGTAGAGTAGGTTCACCTGAAGAAGGAGAATCTTCCTTGGTAGTCCATTCAGATTACCAAGGCTTAGAGACAGGTTATAATCCCGAAGCTGTTACAGTTTCTGAACTTGTTGGTAGTTTTTCGTCTGCTAGTGATACAGGCGAAGAACCTGAAATATCTGAACCTGTTACTCCGACTTCTAGTGTTCCAGATTCACCAAGAATAGAAAGAGTTATCACCGAAAATCTTCCTACTGGTTTGATTGCTATCGAAGAACTTGCTCCAGAGGAAGAAATAGGCGTCTCTAACCTTGAAGATCAACTTACTATTGATCTAAGGGAGCGTGAATCCATCTTTTACTTGGTCCTCCTAGAAGTACTACTTGGTACCTTTCGTTAACCAATTATTTAGACAACTCAGGGGTAGGTTTTTCTACACCTCGTACTCCTTTTCCACCTAGAGGTATTTATACTCCTGTAAATATGTCTGGTTAGTCGTCCGTGTTTACTCAAAGTCCTGAATCTTTCTTACACGGCGGTCCTTCTGTTCCCACCGGGTATCAATCACTTTCTGGTACCTTTGCGGGGGCATCTCCTCAACCCGTTGATCATGGGTTATTAGCTGGAAACAGTGGTAATATACCATTGGGTGTAGGAGACATTTACATGATGTCAGGTTCAGTTCCCGTTTCCCAACCTCAAGGTGGCCAATTAACGCCTGGGAGGCAACCTCAAGGTCAGTATGCACCTATGGTGCAATACATGCCTCAAGGTCAACCCCAGCCTCAATATGTACCCCAGGGTCAACCTCAGTATCAATATCAACCTCAAGGATGGCAACCTCAAGGATGGCAACCCCAAGGGTATCAACCCCAAGGGTATCAACCTCAAGTTCAATACTCGAGTCAAGGTTATCAACCACCTCAAGGTCAGTCATATGTTCCAAGTATGGGAACTGCACCTTACAATTATCAATCCTATCCTCAATCCGGTTATGGATCTCAGTATCCTCAACCTGTTACGGGTCAATACCCCGGAATGTTAGTGTGGGATCCATCACAGGGTCAATAGGTGTTGCAGCCAAGTTTACAGTTGGTACCTCAAGCTGGACAACCTGTAGTTTCTGGTCCACCCCAGCAACTGCAACCTGTCCAGTCAAATGTTCAAACTTCTGTAACTTCGGTAGTTACTCAGCCGCCAATTGCACCTAGTACTCCATCTCAAACGGCTGCTGCAACTACCGCCACATCTACCATACTTACTTCTGGAGTATCGACGGCTCCGGTTTCTACTATCTCTGTAACCACTCCTCAGACATCTTTACCGTTGTCTGGATCTATGATTCAAACCACGGTCCAGATGCCTACAGGTCAGCCTGGTATAAGTACGGTTGTCACTACTCAACCTCAATTTGTTCAACAACCGTACCAGGGACAGTACCAACCTGGGCAAGCTGTCCAACAGCCAGTTTACCAGTATCAACCATATCCTAGGTACACTTATCAACAACCTCAACAACCCCAGTACGGTCCGGTTAATCCTGGTTTTCCAGGAGGATATAATATCCCAAATGCGACTCCTGTTCCTAGTTATCCTGGATATCCTCCTCCTGGGACTGGTCTTGTGACCCAGAGTTTTAGAGATCCTAACCGGCAGTTACCGTTTATCGCAACTTTGGATTTACCAGACTTGACGCGCCTAACGAACGATCCAATTCAATATCTTCCGTTCTGGCCGCCAATGCCAAATAAGTTGCCCAGTGATATACCCAAGTTCGAAGGTAAGTCTGGAGAGGATCCGTCCAATCATGTGATGACTTACCACCTCTGGTGTGCTTCAAATTCTATCTCGGATGATTCGATCCTCTTACGTCTTTTCCAGCGTACACTCATTGGTCTCGCGGCCAAGTGGTACATTGAGTTACCACGGGCCTCTTTTTACAATTTTAGCCAGTTAGCTACCTCGTTCCTAACTCACTTTCAGTTGCCGGTCAGATACGATAACGGCACGGAGTTATTAATTTCACTAAAACAATCGACGTCCACGTATATTTCTGATCACATTCATGAGTGGAGACGTCGAAGAAGGCTAGTGAAAGTTTTTATCCCGGACCAAATCTTAGCTGAATGGTTTGTTAAATCATTATTACCGAAGATTACTGAAGATGTAGCTAAGGCCGGAGTAGTTACTGAAGAGCAAGTCATTGCTCAGGCGCAATACCTTGACTTAGTTTATACTCAGTCGGGTACGTTACACGAGAAGATTCCAGATCTTCCAAAGTCGAATCAAATCGCTGCTGCTCCTTCGGGATCTCATGCCGTTGATGGTATGATTGGTATCGTGAATACAAAGAGCAAGAAGAAGTCTTCCAAGGTTTCAACTACTCCTATAATCACTTTGCCTGATTCCCCGACAGGAGAGTCTTCTCCCGAACTTTCCGCCGATATTCATGCTGTAGAGTCATCTACGGCCAAATCAAAAAACGGTGGAAAGAAGAAAGGAAAGAAGAAGGCTAAAGCAGACAAGGCTCCGAAGGAGAAAACAGAAAAGTCGGAAACCAATGACGAAAAGCGCAAACCTCGATATCCTTGTCTTATTTGTGAAGGGGATCATTTTACAAGAGATTGCCCTCATCGGGCCGAGGTTGTGAAAATAGTCAAAGGTTCTCCCACTCCTGCTGTGTTAAAAAATCCATTTCCAGAGCAGGAGAATAAGATGATAGGTTCTTCCTCGAATTCCAGTGAAGAACCCATTTTGATGATGTCTCATGTGAGGATTGCGACTCGATCGCAAGATTATGGTAGTAAGAATCCTGTTGATGGTAAGGAAGCAGAATCTTCTCATTCTAACCCATCAACCTCAGCTCCTGGTTCCGATCCGCTACAAATCGAGAAACCTAACCCGGACTTAGTAATTAAACCGCCCGCCAAGGGTGTACTTCGAAGGTCTGCTTTCAATCCACATGCGAGAGCAGCCCAGAATTACAACATTGTTGAGGACTTAGCTGTTTCACCCTCAGCAATGTCGGCGTTAGAAGTGCTGCAATCATGCCCAGCACAACGAAAATTACTTTTGTCGGCTATCGGAGCTGTTGATGTTCAGGACCCGAACCTGATAATCTTCGATCTAGAAAATAGTACACCGCGTCTCCCCCATCAAATGGCTTTCCAAATTCCAGTGATAGTCAAAAACAAGCCTATTCATCGGACTGTGATTGATGAGGGAGCCTCTACGTGTATTATGTCGATTCAATGTTGGAGATCTCTTGGTTCTCCTTCGTTGAACCAATCCCCCACCATCCTTAAGGCCTTTGATGGCCGTGGGTTCCGTCCGTTTGGTATTCTACAGGAATTTCCTATAGGGGTAGAAGGTAAAACCGTTAGTCTGGATGTGGAGGTGGTTGATGCCCCTCTAGACTACAACCTTCTTTTGGGTCGAAGTTGGTCATATGCTATGACAGCAGTCGTTTCATCGGTCTTCAGAGTAATTAAGTTTCCATATAACGGTAAGATCATGACTATTGATCAGCTAACATACTTTTCATCCGACCCAGCCTCTTCAGAGAGTATCCAGCATGTCGGTAAGATGACAATCCCTTATAGGGACGTTGGCGTAGGTTTAGTTAAAGATTCCGGTTTACTGGGAACTTTTCCTTTCCCTCCAATCAACGCAGACCCTTCATTTGCATCAATTCATATGATTACATCAGAAAACATTATTTATGATGATCCTTGGATCGTCCCATCTGAATCTGAGATAGACTCATTCGGTGATGCTATGCCTTTGAGTCCATATGAAATTTCTTATGAAGCTGTCATGTCTTTTACCGACTCGCGTTCAACCCAAATCGACCAAATGAATGTGGTCAGTGAAGAATCACTTTTCACCTCAACCTTAGAACGGATAGCGTTTCCTGAAGTCGTGTCATCTGATGAGCAACTTCGCGAAATCCTAAGTGTAGACGATCTACCATGGGAAGATCTCCATCACAGATCTTCGTTTTTACCTAAGGATGATGCTTTTGAAAATGATTTTTCATCTATCTTTACCGCTGAATATGTCAAAGACGCTCAGAATCCAACGAAGCATTCTGATTCAGAGTTGAATTTAGGGAATATTTCTCGCACTATTCCCATTGATATTTCAGTGAAGCCCGGAATTGAGGAAAACATTCATATAGGTGCCGCATGTACAGAAGATGAAATCCAAACTTACAAAGCCCTATTCCAAGGATTCCGCGATGTGTTTGCCTGGTCCTACGAGGAAATGCCGAGAATCGATCCTGCCATTGTTGTTCATGAAATCAAGACCTACCCGGATGCTAAACCCGTCCGGCAACGGTTGCATCAGATTCACCCTCGGAAAGCGGCTGCGATTAAAGCAGAAGTCGAAAAGCTGTTGAAAGCAGGTTTGATTTATCCGATCCCGTTGACGGATTGGGTATCGAATATTGTTCCGGTCAACAAGAAACAAGGAACAATAAGAATCTGTATCGACTATAGGGATATAAATCGAGCTTGTCCAAAAGACAACTATCCTACGCCTTATATCGATCAAATTATTGATGATTGTGCCGGAAGTGAAATGTTTTCCTTCATGGATGGTTTTTCGGGCTATAATCAAATCAATATTCTACCTGCCGACCAACCAAAAACGGCATTCATTTGTCCATGGGGGACATTTGCTTATTGCAAATTACCTTTTGGGCTTAAGAACGCCGGGGCCACTTTTCAACAGGCGATGTCTTACGCATTTCATGACATCAAGCACATTGTGCAACCATACCTCGATGATTTGCCTGCTCATTCTTTACATCGAGCTGATCACCTTGTCCACTTACGAGCAATCTTTATGAGGTGTAGGCATTATCGAATTCGGTTGAATCCCCACAAATGTGTTTTCTGTATAGAGACGGGTCGATTGCTGGGATTTGTTGTTTCAAAAGCCAGCATTCGCGTCAATCCCTCGAAGGTCGAAGCTATCATCAAATTGCCTCCTCCTTCGAGTTTGCGCCAACTCCAAAGTTTGCAAGGGAAATCGAACTTTTTACGCCGATTCATTCCAAACTACGCTGAGGTCACTAAAGGTTTTACACGGTTGTTGAAACAGAACGCTCGATTCTTTTGGGACGAGATTGCCCAACAATCTTTTGATGCACTTAAACACGCGTTGACCCATGCACCGTTGTTGCATCCTCCCAACTACAACCAGGACTACTTCTTATACCTCGCAGCTTCGCATTCCACCATTGGAATGGTGTTAGTTCAAGAAGATGAATTCGGAGCGGAACATGTGATATATTATCTTAGTAGGACCTTAAATCCCACTGAGCTAAAATATTCGCATGTGGAGAAATTGGCCCTGGCAACCGTTCAAGCTGTCCAGCGTTTTCGTCACTACATTCTTCTCCGTAAAACTACAGTTATTTCGGATTGCAACCCTATGATTTATATTTTGACAAAACAACTGCTAGGGGGCAAGTACTCTAAATGGATCGTTATCCTGCAAGAGTTCGACTTGGAGTTTGAGAAATCCAAGTCTAAGAAATCCTTAGTTTTTGCGGAATTGATGTGTGATTTCCCGCGTGCTGACACAGAAACTGTGGCAGAGGAGTCCATTGTGGACGAATCTTTGTTTCTTATCAGTACTTTAGATCCGTGGTACGGGGATATAATCATTTATCTCCAAACCCAAACCTTTCGGCCTGAAGCTTCAAAGTCGGAACGTCGAAAAATTCGGTTTCAATCCCAGCAATACAAAATTATTGGAGATACACTTTATCGCCGGGGGCAGACTTAGTTTTTCGACGTTGTTTAACTCACGAAGAGGCTGAGAGGGTTTTGAATGATTGTCACTCTGGAGCATGTGGCGGTCATATGTCTGGGTATGCCACAGCTCAGAAGGTGTTGCGCGCTGGCTACTTCTGGCCATCTATGTTTAAAGATTGTATCATTGTAGTCCGGAAGTGCCACAACTGTCAAGTGTTTGATCGCAAGATGCGTGCACCACCTGCTCCTCTCCACCCTATAATTGCCGTTGGTCCATTCGCCAAATGGGGTATCGATTTTATTACTTGTAACCCTCACTCGGCCGGGGGGCATGCGTATATCATCCTCGCGGTTGATTATTTTACTAAATGGGCCGAGGCGATGCCTACATTCGACGCAAGTGGCAAAACAGATGCAGTTTTCGTATTCAATCATATTATAACTAGGTTTGGTGTCCCACAAGCAATCATTACTAACCATGGGAGCCATTTTCGAAACATCATGATGACTGAGCTTACAAGCCAGCTTGGTTTGCGCCACGATAGCTCTACTCCTTATTATCCGCAAGCCAACGGTTTGGTTGAGTCTATCAACAAAGTTCTGGTTATCATGATCCAACGAACCATTGGTATTCATCGGTCGAATTGGCACAACATGTTATTTTCAGTGCTATGGGCATACCGAACCTCAGTGAAAACTTCAACAGGGTTCACTCCTTTCCAGCTAGTTTATGCCTTGGAAGCTGTGTTACCCATTGAATGCGAAATCCCATCACTTCAAATGGCTGTCGAATTACTTCCAGCTACTTCCGAAGAGGAGAAACGTTTATTGTACTTAGCTAAATTAGATGAGACTCGACGTGACACTGCATTGGCAATCGAGACTCACGCGAAGCGAATGAAAGCTCAGTATGATAGAAATGTGACCCCTCGAAGTTTTTCGGAGGGAGACCTAGTGCTATTATATGATCAAGCTAACGATAAGCTAGGTGCTGGAAAATTCGTTCCTATGTGGCATGGACCCTACATTGTAAAGCGAAAGCTAGCAAAAGGGGCTTATGAGCTGGTAGATTTAGATGGGGACTCTTGGGTAAACCCAGAAATGGACTTTACCTAAAGAGGTATTATGCTTAAATGGTGGGTATGGAGAATTTTTAGTTAGGTTAGGTTTTCTTTCTAGCCAGTGTGTTTGTTAGCTTAGTTAGTGTGCTTAGCTTAGAGAGTGTGTTTTTCGTCCTTATTCTGGCTTATCTTGGTTTTACTCTTGATATTGCAGATGTCGACGCCTCTCCAAACATACATCGTATTTGCTGATGGTGCTTGTCGTAGTACACGGAATATCTCTTCCGTAGCTTGGGTTATCTATTCGCCCTCTGACGAGTTAGTTTCTATGCATGGGGTAAGCCTCGGTCAAACAACGAACAACATTGCAGAATACAGTGCAGTGGTTGAATTATTATCCGAATCTATTTCATTTGGAATTCGACGTTTGATAGTGAGGTTAGATTCTGAACTTGTTGTATTACAGCTTAATAGAGTATATGCCATTAGAAATCCTGTGTTATTAAGGTTGTTTTTGAGAGTGCGTCTCTTGGAACGTGAATTTGATTACATTGAATATCAGCATATTCCGAGGTCTTTAAATACATTAGCAGATGCAATTGCTTCTCGAATGTTGGACAGACATTTACAATAATCATGCAAGTAAATTTAAAAACATTTCATCACATATGTTAAACAAGATAAGCCGGTAATAGTGATATATATAGATAGGAGTGTGTCAAAAAATATACATCGTCTTCGATCATAGGTTGAAAAACACCTTATGATCGGCAAAAATGATAAGTACAAAAAGCCAAAAATGTCATATGTGTCTACAAAAGTGACTAGCCAATCACTAGTGGTGCTCCCTATACGACACCACTGCACGGGCTACCTTACACAAAAACCTCCTAAACGGTCCAGGGACTGCGACTACATAGCGCTGAAGTCTGATAGGAATATCATCTATGGTAGTCTCAGGTATATCCACCGTCAGACGCTCTAGATCCTGCTCCAACTCAGCTAGTGACTCTGCAGCCGCGTCCTGTGGGGCCGGTACCGGTGCAACTGGATGTCTCCTCTCAAAAGGCCGGAGGTTGGCTGGGCGCTGTGGACCAACATCTGCATTTTGAAAATTTTTACTGTCAGTTTTGAGACGATATATATAAAAAACAAAAAATATATATAATTTGAAAACTTGTGAAAAATAAAGTACCTCTGTCATCCCATTGTTCTCCCTGTGGAAGAACCATGTCCAGATCACCTCGAAAATCTACTCCGGCATACGGAAAGTCCTGGATCGAAAAAACCTGGTCCTGTAACCAGTGAAAATAACTATCAGGGAATCGAACAACCGTCGTGCCATCGTCAGGATGCCGGGCCATCACCGTAACCCATCGTATCAGCTTTGGCTCCCGAGGACCCAAAATTTCAACAGTGAGTTGCTGAGGGATCAGCATCAGAACTCTCTCTAAGGCAAAGCTCACAACTAGAGGCCCATATCCAAAGGTCTTCAGTTGTCCGTTCTTTGCCCTAGTCAATTGGCCCTTCATATTGGCCGACACAGCATCACACCAGTTGAAAATGGTGCCTTGGAAACAGTCAATCGCCATCCGCATTTGGGACCCGGTGGCAATATGTAAAGCGGCTACACCGCAAATTCTGGTAACCGTGAAAGCTATAACCTTGAGTTCACGCAGAGAGATGTGTTTGATTTCTACGCCTTTCGCATGGTGTGCATTGGGTGTGCACCAATCTGCCCGGAGACTAGCAAGGGATTGGCCACCCGGCCTAGTTCCGGCTAGATTGAGTTGCTCGCCCCTATTTGGCAAGCCAGTGAGAAAGTATATGTCAGAGGGCTCTATCTCGAGCTGGTGCCCTCCGATGTAAAAGCATTGCTCATGAATGTTCCATCTCTCAACCAGCCACTCCAAGAATCTCACCTGAGCCCTCATGCCAGGTATGGCCCAGTATTTATATAGTCCGCATGCTTTTAGGGCATCAATGGAAGGTTGATGATTAATTGCGGCTAAATCAACGTCTTCGTGCTCTCTTTCTCTCCAATCCAACATGGTGAGTGCCCTACACACCAAGAAACAAAGATTAGAATTGATTTGGGAAATTTTAAATGGTTGTTTGTGGAGTTTGGGGTTTCAAATTCCGCCTTTCGCGGGGGACGCACCCCGCGTTTAGGACACAGAGCGTCAGGACGCAGCTGGCCTGAAGGTGGGCTGCGTCCCCCGACCTTTTTCCTGTATAGGAAAAAGTCGGGGGACGCAGGTCACCCTAAGGGCACCTGCGTACCCCGCAGAGCGATTTTTGAAACCCAAAACCCCCCAAAAATCAAAACTAAAACCTAAAACAAACTTTTAATCGGATGAAATTGAAGAGGAGGATGTCGTGAAATACCTGGAAGAGACGGCGTTCGATTCTGACGGTCGGATTCTCCGCAGCGACCACGGGAAGTTTCTTGCCAAAAGCCCTTTTTTCAACCTCAACAGTAAAATGGTAAAAATAACATGGTAAAAAGTCTTTTTATAGGTTTTTTGGATGAATGAATGCTAGGTTTGTTCATTTTTCACCATGGAAGGATATTTTTCAATGTATTTTTGCCTATCTTAAACAGGTATGAGTAATGTGTCGTTTTTGTGCAGGACAAAGGGATTTAGAGGGAAAATTGTCATTTTTCACGAACCAAAATATCAGAGTCATCTTTTAAGCCCTTTTCTGACTCCTAAAAAATGAAAAGATTGCCGAGCGTTTCTTTTACACTCGTTAAAACGGAATTAAAAGACGGTCCCCTTATAGCCCTTTTCTGACCGTAAAATCAGGAAAAGATTGCCGGGTTTTTGTCGTTTCAAACTCGATACGGAAATAAAACGACGTGTCCTTGATCGCTTTTTACTTTTCAGGTCAGTGACACTAATTATGAAAGTACTCCTTGGTCGCAAGATCAAGCGGTTCCCCCAGGTATTATTTTATACTTTTTCAGGCTTGAGGGACACAAATCTACGAAAAAGTTCAACTTGGAGTCTTCTTAAGTTTTTCAGACTCTCTAAAATTGAAAAACACCGAGTTTCTCCTATACTGGGCTCGTTAAACATTTCACAGTAAAGGACCTGTTCAATTACAAACAGGAACGAACCACTCCTTCCTAGGGTTCGAATCAAAACTAGGTTGGACTCGTCCGAAGGATGAGCTTATAATCAAGCATATGTTATCCTCCTCAAGCTTGTTAAAAATAAAGAGGTACTTGCCAGAAATGGTGGGGGAAAAGAGAGAAGAATGAGCCTATTTGTTATCTTTTGTCTCAGAAGAAACTTTATTACCACTCTTGGACACGACACTTTTTATTCACCTGGGTTGGGAAATCCTTTACCTCACAGTTGATCAAACCACTTTGAAAGTCTTCAGCCAGGTTCCGGGGATTAACTTTGAGTTATTCATCACCAAGCCATCTGTCGTGTCGTTATGTGTTCAAGAGGTCTGCAAGCAAAACTTTCATCTGCAAAATACTTGTCATCCATTTGACCATCCCTGAGTCAGTCCTTACAGCAACATTTCTTCAACTTGAACAATGATTTCGTGTTGTGGGCTTGCCTGCAACGGGTCACTTTCTATCGAAATCAGCACATTATCTAGAGAGATGACTTAGAAATCGTCAGTACCTTGAAGTCTGCATGCATCAATGGCAGGTTTCTCGCCTTTGACGTCAGTTTACATCATTGACTTTCGATCGAAGGATTCCGTGAAATGTTTGACATCAACTCATTCATTCACATCTCATGGATTGTACTGGGTACTTTGAGAACCATTGACATTACTGGTGGTCTCTCTCACACTTGTTAACAGTTTACATCATTGACTGGTAATCAAGTGGTTTCTACCATGTTCGACATCAACTCATTTATTCGCATGGCTAGAATCGTACCAATTCGGGAAGTAGAAATGAAGACCCTGGATCTAGTTTCCACCATCCAGGCTGCGAGGAGTTTTGTATTCATTATCTAAATAGACTAATCATAAACAGATGGCTGCGCCCATACTGTGTCTACAAAAGTCTATGATTATGATGTACTGCAAGATCATTCCTGTATCAGAGTAGTTAGTCTGTTAGTTAAAGTTTTGATCTGAGTATGGGAATGCCTACCTCAGTGATGATATAATCTTATACATGTATTTTGTGTTGAAAATTGCAGGTTCTGACCAGGCTCTCCACGAGATAATCCTTGAAATGATAAAGCGCTTCACCCTTCCTAGATAATACAAAACCCTAATCTATTACAGGCTTCGCACTTTAGGGGGCAATCTGTTACACTAAAAAATGTCACCATGACTATTTACAGTTAGTATGGCTCTATCAACAGTCATGCTATCCTCTTAAGCAAGTCTTATGCCTCTGCTCTCCATGTCAAACTCCAAAAAGAGAGAAAGTCTTTATAAATGTATTTATCTCTGGGTACGCAGGTTCTCTCAACCTTACCTGCGGGTACGCACCCAATGTTCACAAAAGCTGCGTCTTTGGATGCTCTGTATGTAAAGGGGCAGGTGCGTCCCCCTGTAAAGGTCAAAATGCGCAAGTTTCATCTTTAAAAAGTTACTTGTGGTCATTTCTAGAGCATTCTAGAAGGTTGTTCGACGTGTATTGAGCGCCTCCAGATGGTTCATGCACCCCTACCAAAGAGGAACTTATCCCATCAATAAGGGAGCTATCCCATCCAAAGAGGGGATTATCCCATTGATGGTGGACCTGATTAACTTCCTCTTGAGCACTATAAAGACAGGCATTGGGCCAGAAGGAGAAGAGGTTGGAAGCTATACATTTCTATGGGTAGATGCTGCTGGAATTAGGACTCCCATTTAGAAGCTTGTGAGGAGAGATTGCCATCTTTGCTTGTTCTATTTGGAAGTGGGTGAGCTTTGTCAAAGTAAAGGAGAACTCTTGATGGACCCTGGGAGGGACTTGCACAACACCAAGGCTCAGGTTGTATTTGTTCCTTTTGTTACCTATTAATGCAAATGATTCCATTCTTCTCAATAACTTGTTATTTATGAGTTGTTTCATGTACTCCTTGGTCTATGTGTTAAATATGTTTTATTCTATGAGATTATCAAGTGCTATTTAATCGTTTGATTGTTAGTGGATGCAGGTTTCAAAGTGAAGGAGGAGCTCATCCGGATCAGCGGAGCTGGACTGCTACAACAGTGTGGGACTATAGGTAGGATCTAAACACTTGGTTTCTCATATAGTAAATGCATGTTTAGAGAAGGATTGCTCTTGTTTGTCTTGTTTGTCACTAGAGAGTCTTAGGCTCCTAGGGAGGTTGGTTGTGTCCACACAATCGACTCTTTCCGCCTGACAGTGCAGGACTGTACCAGTACGTTGGCCCAAGCCTTTGACGTCCTCACATCATTGTAGGAGGACCTGAACATACAACACCTGGAAATAGAGGCGCGCAAGCTTCAGGAGCAGTATGATAATGTAAGGGAAACTGCACAGATAGTTGTACTCACCCAACAGCTGATAAAGATGCAACAAGTAAGGGAGCTAAGGGAGCAGGTGGATGCTGCAAGACAGAAAGAGGAACTTCTCAAAGCGCACACCCAGCCATGGATTAATGAAGCCTTCAAAATTACCGTAGATATTGAGGGAAAGCTAGCACAGATGCAGGGACTCTACGCGCTAAGGCAGGCAGCTAATCCTCACAAAGAATCCTTGGAAGAGCGCATGCAGCAAGTTCAGCAAACCGGAGAACAGTGGGTCGTAGACCTATGAGCAGTACAGGACCAGTTGGAGGGGCTTTGTGCCAAGATCGCCGCACCAGCAGAGTGACTCGAGATGAGTCACGATGATTGTGTTGGGGTCCTGTTGGGCATGGAATCCCCCCCACAGCATGCTTTTGGGCTCAAAGCCCAAGTTTTGGTCAAAGGTTTTGAAAGACTCCGCGAATTGCGGGTGTAGAACGCGAATTATAGGATGAGTCATAGGGTTGTCCACCATAAAGTATTGTAATGTAATGTAAAAGTCATGTCGGCCTACCCATGGTCCACAGACCACGGGATTGGATAAATAGAGCGAGGCTCTAAGTGTAAAGAGAGCGATTTGGAGAGAAGGATATGAATGGTTCGAGTATAGAGTAAGAGTCTAAGTGCATTGGGTCATAGTAGTAGGAAGAGGCTCTGCAGCTGAGTGCGCAGAGGCCTAGTAGAGTCCCCAGCTGAGTGCACAGGGCGGTGGCAAGTATGTAATCTTGATCAAACAATAATAAAGAAAGTTGATTCCTATTTTTGTGTATCTGCTTGTGCATTGCCTTCTTTACATTTATATTGTTTTATGTATCGCACGCACTGATATGATTGTTGAATATACTGGAATAATCATTAGTCTTACACCAATAAGTTAAGTAATCGGGTAATAACAGATTGAATAGCAAGAAACTTGGGTCTTAGATGGGTTGCACCCCGAGTAGGTATGCGTGGAAGCAACATCACAGGTTGCAAAGGAATAACAAGTGCGCATAGCGACGCGTGCACACGGTCAAACCGCGGACCTCCAGAAACTCATTAGACATCCCCAGCGTGTGGAAACTTGGTTCTAGCACCCTCCCATACTACTTCAGGTGAGACCTCAGTCTGCGCTCCGCGGACTATTGCCAAAAGGGCCAGCAGCACCGAGATTTTATTGCTCTAAATCACCTCTTAACCTAGGTCAGGCCCATACAAGCCAACAAAGTATCGAGCATTCTTTTTATGGTATTTTTCTTTCTCGTTAATCTGAAAAATCCTTGAGTCTCCTTCTTCAGGCTTGTTAAACTACCATGAAGAAGATCGAGCATTCTTTTTATGGTATTTTTCTTGCTCATTAATCTGAAAAACCTCGAGTCTCCTTCGGGCTCATTAACCTACCACGAAGAAGGTCATATATTCTTTTTATGGTATTTTTCTTACTCGTTAATCCAAAAAAACTTGAGTCTCCTTCTTTGGGCTTGTTAAACTACTACAAAGAAGATATGAGCATTATCTTTTTTGGGACCTTTTTCTCTCTCTTAAAATGAAAAAACCCCGAGTTACTTCTTTAGGCTCATTAAAATTTTATGAAGAAGATCTGAGCAACTCTTATTCTCTCTTTTTCTATCTCATTAAACTAAAAAAGATAGTCTGAGCATTCTTTTTACAGAATTTTTCTCACTCGTAAAATAAAAAAACCCCGAGTTTCTTCTTCAGGATCATTAAAAAGTTATGAAGAAGCTCCAAGAGTTCTTTTTAGGAAATTTTTCTTGCTCATGAAATTGAAAAATTCACGAGTTTTAGTCATCGGGCTCATTAAAATCCTACAACAACAGTATAAGTGCTTTCTTTTCTGGGACTCTTTCTCACTCTTAAAATTTAAAAATCCCCGAGTTTTTCCCTTCTTTGGGCTCGTTAAATATACGAAGAAGGAATGAGTATTTATTTTACCTCTTTTTCCTTGCTCATTAAAATGAAAAAGATACCTTGAGTTTTCTTCATTTGACTCGTTAAAATTTCATGAAGATCTATTGAGTTTGTCATCACATGAGTCATTAAAATCTCAGGATGAATATCGAGTTTACTCTGTGTCCTCTTACTCATAAAAAAATGAGGCAAACATCTATTGAGCATAGGTTTATCTCTTTATCCGGAATCAGTAGATTAACATATGGAAAAGGAACCTTTTTGGTTATACTATTAAACCTTTGTCGCACCCAGTTAAAAACTATGACAAAGGGACCACCCTGGTGTCATTATTTCCGATCTTTTCAGACTCTAAAAATATGAAAAGACCACTGAGTTTACCCATCTGGACTCATTATATTAATCATATGGGGAAAGTGGACAATACAATTGCTTTATGTTAGTATTTTGAAAAGAGTTTTTTGGCAACAGTTGCTCCCTTGAACATGGCACTCCCTTAGTAAAACCTTCTTTGTGATGGCCTCTCAATATGAACCTTACCATCCTATGAGTTTAGCCTATATACCTTGATGTTCTTGCATCTTTGTATCCTAACACTCTTTGGTGTCATGGTTAAAAACTTTGCATCATGCCTTATATTGTTCAAGGGAAACCCTTTATCTTCTATTTCCTCCATCAAACCATCAAGCATATCCTTCCATCATGCCCTCTGTCGATTTGACCCAATGCTCAAACTATTGTAGAAATTTTGAATAATAAACAAATATTCAACAGATATTATCCTGATCATGCACTATTGTGGAATGCATGCACAATACATAAGCTCCTCTATGTTGATCATCAATTGAGCAGCATTAAAAACAATGAAACATCAATAGCATGCACACATTAACACAATATGTAACCCAGGGAAAGCTTACAGCTGAAAACCCCACACTATCTGTATATTAATGATTGAGAACATGTAACATTACATAGTACAATACTCCTCTCAAGTATCCAGCACTATCTCCACCTGTTACACACAAACTAGCTCAGATCTAATGCCTCAAATCTCCTCCACTGTTTGCCTGCCTCCACTGCACAACCCTGCAAGAGAATGAATGAATCCAAACTCGTTCCAAGTTCTATTTACCTTGGAAAATCACTCACACTGGAAATCATGTAAGCACAGGCTATATCACTGGGCATATACTGGGCAATCATCATAGGCATACTCAATACATTGCTTGTGCAAGATCTCATGCACAACTATAGTCACAACTGATAGCAATCTCAACCTCTAACACCTGTCTCCACTGAACTCTACATGCACTGAGTTAACTGATGTATTATTTAGTTGTATTATGAGTTAATAATTAGTGAATTAATTAATAACTAATTCACACAACTCATCACTTAGTCTATTGTCCAGTTAGACTAAATACAACTAGTTCAACTAAGTCAAACTGAACACAACTCCATTAACTGCTCATCCAACTCCACAAAACTCAACCACATGAGTTCTAACTGATGTCCTGCATGCAATAGCTCAACTAACCCACAAAGAAAGCGTATTTCCTTCTCACAGCTACATGTGCCACATCTGTAGCTCAAACTGAAGTGCTCCAAGAGGATAAGATAAAGTTTATAGTCTAAATATTATTATGAGACAATAGTATTTGACTTTTCTATTTTTGACTAGCAGTCTAAAAGTAGACTCTGATCACTCCTGCTGTGATCCAAAAATAGAAGTCCATCTATTTTTCTGAACATGATCAATCATCCATAAACAACAAACTGCAACTCATAGACCATGATCCATATGTCTAAAAATAGAAATAGTCTAAAAATAGAATTTGCACCAAAACTTGCCTGCGGGACCACTTAGTGAAGGCAACTCCTTTCCACTAAGCTCCATCATCTTGTTACATTCTCAACAAGCATTTCTTGTTGCACACTTTTCAACACTCCCTCTCAACAAGAAAGGCTTCCTCTCAAACCCGATCCTGTAACTCTAGAATGTTCTGCATGCAACACATATGCCCGGTCCACTTGCTTCAACAACACTTGGAACAAAAACACTCCTAACTGACCACTCTGTTGGGATAGGAACATACTCTAATGCTGAAGCTCTACCTGCTGCTAATAAGTGCTCCCTCTCTGACATTTGTGCTACTGCAACATCTCCATGCATCTCGCACCATTCCACACCTCTCTGTGCCACCTATCACTATGCAAAACACTTGTGCCCCTCGCATTGGTGCAGCCTGCATGCTATGCATTGTCCTGGGATTCCCTGCACTGTCGCTCTCTGTGCCGCTCCATCCGCATCTGTCTCTACCCAATCAGTCAATTCCTGCTACTCCACATCGGGGCTCCCATAGCAAGGTCTCATCCAAGAGGTTGGGTACCTCAAGGATCTTGCCCCTCCTCCTTGGGATGATCAATCCACATAACCCCACCTCCTACCTGGAGGTATGGCTGCATGCGATCCCTCAGCCCACCTGGCTCAAATTTTCCCCTTACTGGAGGTCTCTGCATGAGTAGATGTCTCTACTTGATCTCCTCTCAGCTTCCCTTGTTGTTGATGCTCCACAACCTCCTGAAGTTGTTGCACCAAATGTGGCTCCTCCACAATCGTCTGAGACTTTTGGCTCTACATGTTGAGAGGTAATATATGCTCCCTCTCAACCACCAAGTCTCCATCAGTTGCCTCGCTGCTTAAGGCTTTGCATGCATCTTGAACCTCAAGAGCATATAGGTTCTTGACCCGTGAACCAATCTGCTTCACCTGTCTAGTGATGATGTGTCTAAGGAAAACCTTTCCCTTACTGAAGACTACATCATAGCCTTTGTCTTCGAGCATCACGATCGACACCAAGTTTCTCTTTAGCCTGGTACATACTTGACATCAGTCAAGGTAAGGCGAGCTCCATGCTCCCTCTAAAAAATAACTGTGCCTACACCTGAGACACTATACTTCTTATCATTACCCATCGCTATGAGTATTTGGAGATCTTTCTCCTCCACAGTACTGAACAAACTTTTGTCACCGGTCATGTGGAAAGAAGCTCCACTGTCAAGAAACCAATGACTTCTCACCATGGATGAAACCATGCATGCGAAGAGTGTGAAATCAAACGCAAACTGTGAAGCAAGTGCCTCACCTTCAGATCCTTCCCCGAATCCCTTCTTGGATTTCTTCTTTGGAGAATTAGTAGCATAATGGCCCAACTCATCACAACGAAGGCATCTCACTTTCGATTTGTCAACCTTCTTCCCATCATTGGAAGAACTAGATTTGAAAAGAGAAACCTTCCCCTTCCCCTTCTTCACCTTACTCGCTAAGGCATAGTTCTCCTCATCATGCATAGATGAAGAACTATCTCTGGTGCGCTGTCTTATCTCCTCTTACACAAGATCCGACCAAAGTCTCTCCCATCCTGGCAATTTCTCCCTTCCATTCACCAAGTCCTGGTAGCTTTCCAACTCTTAGGAAGGCCAAGGAGTGCTAGACTCACCATATCCTAATCCTCAACAATTACCCCCACACTTCCCAGCTCATCCCGGCATTGGGTGAACTTCGTGAGATACTGGGGCATACTATCTCCATTCTCACACCTAATGTTTCTGAGTTTATCCTTGAGCGCCAACTTCCTCTGGTCTCTCTTGCTTTGGAGTAATTCTGTCAACATTTTCCACATCAAATATGGAGAAGCCTTTCCATGGAGGCTGGATGCAATGTGATCCCTCACGCCCTCCAACAGAATCCTTCGACACTTTGTTGTCTTCTTTTGCCAATCCCCGACTTGAGCAGCATCAGTAGGTTTTGGGACATCCGCATCTATGAACTCCTTCAACCCATTATCATCTAGCACCGCCTCCATCCTGTCCTTCCATGCAATATAGTTCGAGCTGCCCTCAAGGGCATACTCCAATCGCAATCCGTTGAAAGACATTTCAACTTTGACACCAAGAAAACACTGCTGCAAATTTGAATTCCACCAGCTCAAAAAACTCAACCACTGTTGATCTAAAATTCGTGAGAACAAAGTATTTCTCATACAGAGATTGACTGTATGGGCATTCACCGGATATCTCACCTTCCAAAAGAAGGATGAATCCAGAGGCTACCTAGCCTGATCACAGACTCTGCCTGAAGAAATAAAATGTAAACACTTTCTGAATAATAGATCTGATGATCAATACAACACTGACATCATGTAGAACTTCTTCTACAAATCAGCTCACTCCGATACCATGCAGAAATTTTGAATAATAAACACATATTCAACAGAGATTATCTTGATCATGCACTATTGCGGAATACATGCACAATACATAAGCTCCTCTACATTGATCATCAATTGAGCATCATTAAAAACAATGAAACATCAATAGCATGCACACATTAACACAGTGTGTAACCCAGGGAAGGCTTACAGATGAAAACCCCACACTATCTGTATATTAATGATTGAGAACATGTAACATTACATAGTACAATACTCCTCTCAAGTATCTAGCACTATCTCCACCTGTTACACACAAACTAGCTCAGATCTGATGCCTCAAATCTCCTCCACTGTTTGTCTGCCTCCACTGCACAACCCTGCAAGAGAATGAATGAATCCAAACTCGTTCCAAGTTCTATTTACCTTGGAAAATCACTCACACTGGAAATCACGTGAGCACAGGCTATATCACTAGGCATATAATGGGAAATCATCATAGGCATACTCAATACATTGCTTGTGCAAGATCTCATGCACAACTATAGTCACAACTGATAGCAATCTCAACTTTTAACACCTGTATCCACTGAACTGTACATGCACTGAGTTAACTAATGTATTCTTCAGTTGCATTATGAGTTAATAATTAGTGAATTAATTAATAACTAATTCACACAACTCATCACTTAATCTATTGGCCAGTTAGACTAAATACAACTAGTTCAACTAAGTCAAACTAAACACAACTCCATTAACTGCTCATCCAACTCCACAAAACTCAACCACATGAGTTCTAACTGATGTCCTGCATGCAATAGCTCAACTAACCCACAAAGAAATCATATTTCCTTCTGACAGCTGCATGTGCCACATCTGTAGCTCAAATTGAAGTGCCCCGAGAGGATAAGATAAAGTTTATAGTCTAAATATTATTATGAGACAATAATATTTGACTTTTCTATTTTTGACTAGCAGTCTAAAAATAGACTCTGATCACTCCTACTGTGATTCAAAAATAGAATTCCATATATTTTTCAAAACATGATCAATCATCCATAAACAACGAACTGCAACTCATAGACCATGATCCATATGTCTAAAAATAAACTTTGCGCCAAAACTTGCCTACAGGACCACTTAGTGAAGGCGACTCCTTTCCACTAAGCTCCATCATCTTGTTGCATTCTCAACAAGCATTTCTTGTTGCACACTTTTCAACAACTATTCTTTAAGAAAACAATCATTCTTGTCCCATTTCGTGTTGATTGATGTAGTACACATTATTGCCTACATTTTGACAGGTCTCTTCCCATCAACTTCAACACTCTACATAGGGAGAAAACCCACAAACACTTCAGTGCCTTGGAACTTGCAGACATTAGTGGCAAGTTACCTTGCGTTTGGTCAAGGGTTTTCATTATTAGCTCCTGGTTAAATGATTCTACAAGTGTTTGATGACAAAAACATTATTCACACTTGCTATATTGTATTGTGCATCTTGGAGACCATCACCATTATCGGTGTCCATCCTTGCATCTATTAAGAGTCTCCATTATTGACTGGTAATCAGACGATTTCATACATGTTTGACCTCAATGCCTTTATTCACATGTATAGAACTATGTTGTTAAGGTGAAGCGGAAATCAAGACCTTGGGTAGAGGCTTACATCACTCAGCCTTGTTTCCTCTACCAAGTTGCGTATATTATTTTTTGGAGACAGCTCATCAAAATGATCTTATTAGGACACAAGTCCTGCATTTTTCTTATCGGCGGACAAGATCATCATATCTATTTGTTAATAAATCGCTCTGACATAGCTACTGAGTGTGGGAATGCTCGACTCAAGACATGATTTTAGATGTTTTATATATATGTGTTGTACCAGGCTTCTCGTATTCCTAAAGCTCCGATGTTCTCTCTATTTTTTCAAAGAAAACAATAGTTATATAAAGTATTTCGTGCATTGTCTCTACCTCTGATCTCACACTTTAGGGGCCATCTGTTATACATGAAAACGACCTCCTCATCAACTCATAGGAGAATGGAAATATGACTGAAATACTAACCAAGTTCATACGCCTATTTGTCAAAGCTAATGCTCTAGCCATGCATCGGGTGTGTTAGTGCCTAGGGTAACTCTATCTGTTGCCTCAGGAAGAGCATTAGTCAACTTAAGTGAGTTTCTTTGGGTCAAAGGAGCAAGTTGACCGAGAAATATCCCTATATTCACTCCTATGTCAGCGCATAAAAGTATGGAAACATCCAGATTTGACCTATTTGGAGGAATTACTATTCTGAATGGAGTTTACAAATAGGGAAAGAGCATAAAAGAATGGAAACATCTCTGCTTTTTCCCAAATGAACTCATGAAGGGTTTTCAAAAGGCTTATCCTCTCATTCAATATATGTGAGGCTAGGGCCATTATGGAGGAGGTCAAAACATTTGAAAGGATTTCCTATTTGACTATCAAAGCTAGTATTAGACATTGGCTCTTCAAGAGGTTAAGAAGCGAAAGAGAGAGAGGAGCTAGAGGAGTAAGGGAAGACTGATGCAACCGATGGTTGTATTCACTCATTTATATCACTAATATAGACTTGAAATTGTGTTGTCCACTCCATGGCATTGGAATTGTAATTTGTTTACATGTTTATGCAATGTTATTATTATGAGTGGCTTAGATGTATGTAGTTAGATATCCCTATATATTAGTGCATTGATTGTTAAAGTTATATGCTTTGATATTACGCCTTGTCTTGTCCATGTTCATGTATTGATCTTGGAGCTAGCTGAGGGGTCTTCCACTCCGCTACTTTGCGCTCTCCAACAACACCACACCAAGACCTGAGGTAATAATTTGATTCTCATTTGACTAATATGGATACATGCATGTATCTCTGGGCCAGTTGCAGCTAATCTGACTATCTGCCAAGGATCCTAGGAAGATCCTTGAGGGTATCTCCATCCCCAAACGCTTGTGCATTAATCCCTATAGCAATCCATAATTCCATGACCTATTCAAATAACTGAGTGCATCCCTTGATTGTATGTTCCGAGATGGCCATTTTCACTTTGATAGTAGCTTCATGCTGATCTCGAACTTCTGGGGGAGTAGTGGGCTACAAATTTAATTGGAGCTCCGAGATTTGCAGATACAACTCAAGCCTAACTTTGGTGATTTCTTCATTATGATCTTTGACTACGGTGGCTAGCTTCTAAATTTTCTCAATAGAGGCCACTTTGGCCAGAATATGAAACTCTAAAAGCTCACTGTAGGCCTGTGTAATAGATCCTTCCAGCTATTGGCTTCACACTGTGACCTCCTCCTTTTCCTTGAAAGCAATGACTACTACCCTGGAGAAAATTGCAGGGGCATTCTTAAGTCTGAAAGGCATAATTTTATACTAGAAACACCCCCATTCAATAGTGAAGGTAGTCTTACTTCTATCCTCCAACATGATCTTGATATAAGGGTACCATGAGAACCCATCATTAAATGAGTAAGCCTCCCGACCTCTAACATTTTCTAGTACTTTGTCTATAAGTGGCGTAGGGAGTGGATCATGGACACAAGCATCATTCAACTTCCTCAAGTCTATGCATATTCTAATTTCATCCTGCATTTTCCTCCCCTGAACCACCATGGGACTAACCTAGTATGATTGTTTGGAAGGTTAATAATCCCAGCTGCAAGCATCTTATCCAATTTAGCGTGCACTTTTTCCTTGTACCTAGGATTAAATCAATAGGGTCATTGCTTTACTGGCTTTGCATCAGTCTTTATAATGATCTTCATGACGCCGATATCCCCTACTATCCCTTTCAAATTAGAGAAATTAGTGGGAAATAAGTCTTGATACTCCAGTAGTAGCTCCGTGACTTTTTCCACTGTATCGTCATCCCAATAGTCACTGATGTTCACAAAGTTCAACTACACTTATGATCCAATATTCACCTGCATGGTCTTCAAAGTCTGAGATATCAGGGACTTCTGCTTGAGGCCCGACAACTTCACATTGTCCTTCTGACCTAGGAATATTGATGTTCCTAGGATCTTCTTTTCCTTCCTCAATGGTCACATTGTAACATTCATGTGCGTGGCGTAGCTGCGGGCTCCAATTTGGTTGTACCCATGCAATAGGTTCTTCAGGTATTCAGAATATTACAGCTTTGATCTCTTGTAACACTTAATCAATACATTCAAATCCATCTTCAAAGTTAAAGGTTAACAAAAACTTTCTTTAAGAACATCCCATTCTGTGGTACCACGTCGCATCTCTATTTTGAGGTACAACTTCATCGAAATCATATCCAAAATATGGAAAAACATATGAACCCATTTTAGTTGTGGTTCTTCTCACCAAGCTTTTGTCCATCGATCCAGATGATTGCATGAATCATCCTTCCCTATGTATTTCTCCGTAATGCAGGTATTGGCATACCCAAACCTCATGCAACCTATTTTTCCAGTGTTCGAACTCCTCATCTGAATCTAAATTACAGGAATTGTCCTTCTCCCACTTAATTCTCCCATCCACCATAGGGTTGATCCAATATTCACACCATGTAGTCATATTATAGATCTACTCAATATCATCATCCTCCTCATAAATGCAGACTAGTTTAGTATATCGAATTCCTTCGGTTGTGTCGAATGGTACAATAACCCTTATTTCTTTCTTTTCAAATGTCATGTTGTGCTACTTTATATTGATGGCTACGTTCATATCAAATTCCCAACCAATTCCAAGTAGCATCGGATATGGGTTAATGTCGTGCACTATTTCAATCACTTCAAAATTGTTTATCGCACGCACCCCTTTAATATCCATAGTCACTCCATGTAGGTTCCCTATAGGAGTCATGTTCTGTTGATCTTCTATTCTCGGTTGGATTGGGGACCACTATAGCATTGGTCTTCCCATTATTTCCCAAGTTTTCTTTGGTAGAACATTTTCATTAGACCCCAAATCAAGAATTACTTGGTCCACTTAGTATTCTCCAATATGGGTAGTCAATCTCATTTCACGACCAGTCCTTTTCTTACTTTTTCCCACCTTATGTACCACGCACTGTTCTTGTAGTGGCTTATTCTTACTAGTGCAATTATCTATCAATTCTTGCAGTCCTACTACTACCTTATTATCCCTTAGTAGCTTCATGCCAGTTTTTAAGAATGATGCTAATAATGATGGGGATGCCCCTTGCATAGTACTGGTGTCTTCAGGCTTTCCCATACTTTGAGTCCTTGACATAGAAGCTCCTTCATCCACGAAGCTCCTTATCACTTCCATAAATGTTTCCTTCACCTTCTTTACATTGAATCTCGTCTCCTTATCAGTAGCCTTGTGAACCCATAAATTTTCCTGGAGTTGCATCCCATTATCCTCCCTGGTAGCTATGCCACTTCACGTGACAATATTAACACTAGGACCCTCTTCCCACGGTTCAGATATCATCATTTAGATGTTCTGGGTAGGTTTTTGAGTTTGAGTCTTCTTTCCTTTCATATTCACGATGAGCACAAGGTAGTGTTCCATGACATGATCAAATTGGTGACAATATTGACATGAGGGGTGTGTTTCATTCTAACAATCATGCACAAAGTGACTTGGTTCTCCACAGTTGTAACAGATGATTTGGCCATGCCCTCTTCTAGCCCCTCCTCCACTTCCTCTTCCTCATCCCTAAAATCCTCTGTGCATTGCAGTTGTTCCTTGATCTCTAGGATGAGCCTCCATTTGTACTCTATATGTTGGTGTTTTTTCCATCATTAGTTTTTAACTTCAGCAATTGCGCTCGTCATGATACACAAATTTATAGAAATTACAAAAAAGTTGTTGTGGAGTCTGCACAAACTATTGTAGTAGATGACAATTGTCCATCGTATGATTTCTCGTAATCTGAAAAATATTGCACCAGGGTACCACTCCCATACATGGCCTAACAATGTTCTCTAGTATGAAGAGGACAGGACCCCTTCAAAATAGATAATTCTGGTACACAGGGATATGATCCTTATCATGTCCATGGCCCTTACATTTCAAACACCATACTGCCAAGCGGACCTCATTCTGGACTTCTTTTCCCTTCTTGAGGCTCTGCAATTGCATATGCAGGCTATCCAGTTGTGACTGAATTTTCTGCACTCCCATATTTGTATCTTGAATGGTGAGGATTCTAATTTCATATAAATATCTAATGCCTTCACCTACGCTCCAATCTTCTCTTGCGACAATGAAAATCTCAAATGGGACAATAGCGAAGAAATTTACCAATCCTCGTGTTGTCATCTATGATCTGCATATTACCCTATTGGCGGAGACATTTCAACCTCTTATCAAAGTCCCACATAGAATCATTTAGTTTTTGTTGGATCTCTTTTAGCTTTATCATTGACTAGGCTTGCGACTTAGGCTTCTTGAATTCATTGTTGGGTGCTTTCTTCATTTTGTCTAGCGTTGCATTTGGATGAGCCAAACAGTACTTAATATTCCAGCTTAGTGCTCTATCTTGCAATACTCTAACTAGCTATGGTTTCTTCAAGTCATCATCTATAATCAGCTATGACTTCCACACAACATTTTCTACAAATAAAAATTGTTCAGGGTCTTTTGTCCCCAAACCTCTCAATATGGGCATCTTCATAACGTTGGCCATGTTCAATAGCATAGGTGTAGGTGTAGTTGTGTGAGGTGGAGGTGATGATGGAGGTGGAGTGGATGGATGTGTTATCCTCGCGATACCCTACTATTGGCTTTGTGTGACCTAACCCAGGTTCAATGTTAGTCATCCAAACAAATCCCTACACTACTGGCCCTTTCAGCATTAGCTCGCAGAGCGCAGACCAAAGTCTCACTTGAAGCAATATGGGGGGATGTTGGAACCAAGTTTTTTCACTCTGAGATGGTTGTGATGTCAGTTTATATCCCCTACTCATGCCTTCATGCAGGTTGCTAAGCCTTAGGGATTATCGAGCTACCTTTTATCCTGCCCTTCAGTACCTCTGTGAAGGTTTAAAACTGACCTTCGCGTAGTCCTAACCTATGGTTTAGGTACTTTCGTGCTTCTATGACGATGTATTCTATAGGTTCCCAAGTTATCTCAAGTGTCTAATTATTCTACCAATCACTTACATTTCTCGTCGTGTAAACTAATATTCTTACTTTCATTCACTTAACAGATATAATCACATACATTCGCACATCAAATAAACATCGTAAAATAAACCTAGATCATAATATAATCAAATGCATTAACAGAGACTAAATACATAGTAATTGAATAATACTTCTCTTTATTTATATCTTCTTGTTTAATACAGACTCTATCCACCCTGTGCACATGGCTACAGCGATTTACGCACTTAGCTACAAACTTCTACCGTATTTATATGAACACTCAGTTGTAGAGCCTATACCTACACTAAGACCTGAGAACACTTAGGCTTCTCCACTCTACTTTGCTACCAACTCTTCAGTCTTAACTCTCCTAACTACTTAGAGCTTACTTAGCTCCTTTTTATGCAATCCCATGGTTCGCAGATCATGGGTAGATCTTTACAGCTAACTTACCACTTTAAAAAATTAGGGTGGACAACCCTTTATGACTCTTTACACCTTCATGCTCTGTGACCACAAAATGCGTAGACTTTACAACTTTATTACAAAAATTTCCCAAAACATGGGCTTTTAGCCCCCAAAACTACTCTTGGGGGAACCCGTTCCCAACAGGCCCCCAACACAAACATGGTGACTCACCCTCGAGTCACTCTGCGGGTGCAGAGATCTTGGTGTAAAGACCTCCCAGCTCAACCAGTATGACTACCACCATAGCAGTGCACTGTGTGACCACCTGCTTCACTTCTTCGACCAATTGCTCTGTCGTTGGTCCTGAACTGTCAACCTAAAGTGTTTGCTAAGCCCCCTGTAGACTAGCAAGCTTTCCTTCAATGGAGGTCGTGACTGAATAAGCCTTGTCCAACCAAGGCTTCAAGTGCACCTTCAACACTGCCTCTTTTTGCTGAGTTGCATCTACCTATTCCTTCAGTGCCTTGGCCTCCTGTAGCATCACAAGTCTCTGTGTGAGGGAAATAGTGTGCGTTGTTCCTTTCCCCTTGTCACAGCACTGCTGTAATTATCGCACCTCTGTCTCTAGCCTTTGTAAATTAAGATCTTCTTGCAGACTGGTTAGTACTTCGAACAACTATTCAAACATCCATGTGCAGTCTTCTACTACACTGTCTACTGCTGTTATTGCCTCTTTGACAGCGATTGTGTGTTGATCCTTTACTTCTGATGGAGTTGAAGGTTGGGCCTTGAACTAGAACTCTGCAATCTGGAGGTCCAACTCCAGTTGAACCTTGGCCAACTCTGTGCGAGCGTTGTGCACCCTCGTAGCAAGTTTGTGGACCTATTCATCTGCATTTGCATCCTCAAGAATGGCCAATTTGGGGACCACTCGATAGGCTTCCTTCATGGCCTTAATCATACGCTAATTTGGTTAGTAAGTTCCACCATGGAAGTGAGGGCGGTGTCTTGCTATAGGGCCATCTGCACATTATTGATCTTCTACTCAATGATCACCTACAAAGTGCACTATTCGTAGGCCCTTAGCACCATGATCACCCCATCCTGCAGTAGGTGGAGCACCTCGCCAGGAAGCGCTACCAAATTCAGCCCAACTCCCTTGAGGGTGCTGACACCGGTCTTGTCAGCTTTGTTTTCTATGGTCATTGCTCCCTCTGGTAGCACTATCGCTTGGGATTCCTTCGCATGCAGCATCCCGGTGGCTTCTAAAGTACCCATGGCAAGGGTGGTGGATGCCACACTAGTCTGTGATGCACAGATCTGTATCTCATGTACACTTGTCTGGATGGACCCCAATACTTGTTGTTGCTGCTACTAGAACTGTTGTAGTACCTCCGCGGTGACATCCCACACCGTGTCTCCAATGTCATTCAAATCACCATCTGTTAGGGTGATTGGGTCCAATGATGTCTTACTCGCCTTGGATTTCTTCCACGACCCAAAGTTTTCCTATCCTCCTAGATGCATGATATGAAACAAATCTGTCTATGGATTCACTCTGTGCTGCTCTCTCTGCTCGCCCATTTCTTCCTCTATTTCGAGCGAGGGTGACCTCGCACCTTTGTTAGAGTTGCACTCTGCACTGCCTATCTACTCTTTCGCCTATTGTGTGGCATCACGCCCATCCTAGGCCTTGGCATCGGCCTCCTTCTTCCTCTTCTTAGCCAGGTGTGCCATCTTGAGCTTGGCCTCATCCTTTTTGCACTGCGTGATGGACTTGCTTGATCCCACCGCCGAGTCTGAGGCAGTACACCACTTTGCTGGCTAGTGATCGAGAACTAAATCGATCGCGTTGTCAGTTTTCAAGTAAGGAAAGTGATTCCACTTCTGCTCAGGGTCCTTTTGTGGCCTGATTGATACACGCTAAAAGTCTACCTTGAACTCCACATACTCCTGTAGTTTCGTAAACACAGTAGGAAAAAATTGCGGCTTGCGGTTGATAGCCATGCATATATTAATTTCCATCAAGATCCAAAAGATCTTGCTATCCTTGATGCGCTAAGCATCCTTGGTCACCCATAGCAAAGGATACTTCGCTGCTTCTGGTAGGTCTGGCATGACCGAGGGGAATTGACTGTCTTCAGGCACCTCCTAGGCTACGAGCATAATGGATAGCAAGAGCCATGCATAGTGGAAGGTCTTACTCAGCTCCTGTGCCTCGCAGAATTTCGCGAGGAACTCACCGTAGAGATAGTGCGCCCAATTAAACTGAACTCCTTCTGCGCATTAGGCCACTAGAGTGACGACGAGTGCCGGCACTTCATCTATGCGACACTTCTGCATAACTTTCCATGCCAAAATCTATGTGGCCACATTGGATGTAGGATTACAGATATTTGAGATGGCATAGCCTCACGGCTTCTTCACAAGCTTGAATTTCTCCTTCATGGCATCTGTGAGGGCATGCTCGCCACCTTTTCCACCAAACATCATGGCTAGATTTTCCCTGGTATATGGCAGTTATGTGATCCTATGGATCAACCTATCGGTGATGGGTATCGGCTACTCTAACCACAGACACCCATCATGCATGAAGCATATCAGCTGCTTGATTACAAATACTGTAATGGGTGTAAGACTGTAGTGTGGCACCCATAGCAAATTGGGCAGACTTGCCTTGTCGACACCCTTGACCCACTTTTGCAGTTCCAACACAGTCATCCCAGTGGTTGTACGAACAATGCGGTGCATTAATTGTTCTGTCACCAAGTGAGGGATCTTCTCAGTGTTAGCCAAGTACCAGACTTCCAATTTCAATAGTGGAACCCTCCCCAATCACTATCCTTCAAAGACAATCTCGTCCAGCAGAAAAGGTATGTGCAAGGCAAACTTTCTTTCATTAATGTCCTTCAGCACCTTGGTCATGCCCTTGTGCAGAGGGACGTATTCAGGAAACATACTAATAGGGTCAGACCCCTCGACTTCAGTGTCCTCCACTTCCACCCCCAAATCTTCATCATCCATCGTGATGTCCTCAATTTCTTCCTCCTGCAGCTCCAAGTTAATAGTTTTTCTCTTTTCCTGTGCGGTGGGCTTGTCCTTCTATGGGTTTCTTCTAGGTGACATGCGCACAGGTGTCACAACCTACTTGCCCTTCTTATCCTTTGCACTCTCCTTGGTCAGGGTAGGCTTTGGTCTAGGCATCGGTGGTGACTCGGGGACTTTAGCTAGTACCTTTGCAACCTCAAGAGAAGCTCCCTCTACCTCCATAAAAACTTCTGGCACAGCCCCCTCGACTGTCAGTACTTTAGCGTTCATAGCTTCTGATCTTGGGATAATGTCATGGATTATATTACGGTCAGACTTTGCAAATCAATCAAACACTAGGCAGTCAAGCAATTCTTCGAAGAATGTGTGGTTCATGCACGTCTGAGAGCTCACCAACTCAATGTTTAAAATATCAAGTGTTTTTCATTGGGTAGCCACATGTAATTTATAGGCCATTTTGAATTCAAATCCGACCGTTCCCCCCCAATTCGGTTCATTAATGCCAGATTGGTAGTGGATTTTCAAGGATCTTACCCATAAATTTCATCTTAAATGTCACCCCCTCGCTCCATTTGGTCGCATTCTCATCATCAAATCCTGAACATTGACTTTAACAGTCACTTTCCCGCTGACTTACATGGTTTTTCCTTGGGTAGCGCAGCTCTCTATGCGTTGTTACGAACCCTGTGACATCTCCTCGTTCGACACAATCCCCTGATCACAAAGTTTCCCAACCTGGGTAGTGTAGTTTATAGTCCTACGCCTCCTTTTAGCTGCCTGGAGCGCTAAGACTATGCTATCTTCATATAGTCACCTGGCCAGATCACGGGTGTATGGCTTAAATCAGCTGCCATTCATCTTTCCTGGGAAGGGATCTCCATTCAGTTTAACCAACTGAACTACTCCACCATCAGTAATCTTCTTAATGACATAGGGCCCTAGCCAGTGCATCTTGAATTTCCCTGGAAATTTAACAAACTTGCTGTCATATAACAAAACTAGATCATTTACCTTAAAGGTGCGCAGTTTAATGTGTTGATCATGTCATGCTTTTTTGCGCTGCTTTTGGACCTGTTGGTGAAATCCAACTAGAAACCTTTCTTCCTCAAGCTCAGCAAGCTGCGTGAGCCTTTCTTCCAGAGCTCCGCGATCTGTCATACTCGTGCGTTCCACTATGCATAGGCTAGGCACAATCTATTCCATTGGCATCATTGCTCAACTTTTTGCATGTCATTCGATAAGCCCATAGTATTGCGGGTATGCGCAGGTCCCAATCACTTCGCTGAGCATTGGAAACCTTGGTCAGTGCATTCTCCAACACCTTATTGAATGCTTCCACCATCCCATTAGCCTGTTTTTGGGAGAGAGATCCCCCAAGGGTAGTTTTGTGTCTAAAAGCCCATGATAAAGTCAAATTTTGTAATATAATTGTAAAGACTCTACATTTTGTGGTCGCGGAGCGCGAAGGTGTTATGTGTCAAAAAGGGTATTCCACCCTTAGTTTTTTAAAGTAAAGTTGGTTGTAAGAGATCTAGCGATGGTCTGCAGACCATGGGATTGTATAAGAAGAGATAAGCTCTAAGTACTTAGGGGGACAAAAGATAGAGGCACACGATGGAATAGAGTCATAGCCTGGGAGTAAGGAGTCTAAGTCTTGGGTTGTAGCATAGGTAGATGATCTGCAGCTGAGTGTGCAGAGGCCTAGGGTAGAAGTCTGCAACTAAGTGCATAGACCCCTCCATCTGTGTGTGCAGGGAAGGCATAGGTTTTAAACACTTGGAAGATATTTATAATGAAAGATATTCTGCAATTTCTGTGTCTTTTGTGTACGATATTTATAGAGAAAGGTATTCTGCAATTTGGATATTTTGCGTATGAATTTCCTTTATTATGCTTATATGATGCATGAATGGTTGTAATTACATTGAATAAGTGAATGCAATTATGAATACCTTGTTTACGTGGTGTTAACTATAATTGTTCGATAAAGATAACTAAGCCACTCATAGTAATTGGGGAATCTGGATAGCACATTGCCATAGTAGTGTGAAAGTATCTAAGTAGTAGGCTAGGGTTGCGCAAAGGTTGATTGTATCCTTTCACAGAGGTATTAAAGGACAGAATAGATGGTTTATCTTGTAAGCCCTAGAGCGAAGCAACCTGCGAGAAGGCATTGATAGAGAGAATTAAACAACATCACGACCATCTGACGGTGCAGAAACCTGGTTCCAGCATCCCCCCATACTGCTTCGGGTGAGACTTCAGTCTGCGCTTCACAGGCTGATGTTGAATGGGCCAGTAGTGTAGGTATTTGTTTGGCTAATTAATGCTGAACCTGGGTCAGGCCCCCTTAAGCCAACATTTAGTTTTGAGGACAAGTTTGACTCCATTGATGAAGTGCTACAAGAAGTGAAAGCAGCTATCCTTCAGATACCACAAGATCCTTTGGACCTGGTTCAGCCTGAGTGGGCTACTCAGCTAAGTCATACGCTAGAGTGCTATAACATGACCACTAAGGAAGAACATGAGGATCCATGAAAAATTAACATTCCAGAAATAGAAGGTCACCATGAGGTCAAAGGACGACAGATTGAGAACCCTGATATAATTGTGTCGTTGAAAATGAAACAAGTGAACATTGGTATGGAGGCAGAACCTAAGTTCATGCAGAATGGAGACTACTGGGACGACACGATAGTGGATAAGGTCGCTGAATTTCTCTGCGAATATCAGGATCTATTCTCTACCAAGTTTATGGATCTGAAGGGGATAATCGGGGACCTAGGTATGATGAAGATTACATTGAAACACGATGCGAAGCTGGTTAAGCAAAGACTTTAATGTCTCAATTTGAAATATAAGGAGAAGGTTTTCTTAGAGCTAGATAAGATGCTTGTGGCAGGCATTGTTGAGCCTGTGGAAGAATCTGACTAGGTAAGCCCAATGGTGGTACAAGAGAAGAAGTAAAAGGATGAGATAAGGATATATGTGGACCTCAGGAAATTGAATGACACTTGTGTGCATGATCCTTCCCCAACTTCATTCACTGATGAAGTGTTGGAAAATGTGTTGGTAGTGGGATCCCCCAAGGGAAGTTCTGGGGCTAAAAACCCATGTTCAGTCAATTTGTGTAATATAATTGTAAATAATCTGCATTTTGTGGTCGCAGAGCATGAAGGTGTTATGTGTCAAAAAGGGTAGTCCAACCTTAGTTTTGTAAAGTAAAGTCGTCTGTAAGAGACCTACCCATGGTCCACGAACCATGGGATTGTATAGAAAGAGCTAATCTCTAAGTAGTTTAGGAATCAAAAAATCAATGGAAAGAATGGGAGATCATGTAATAGAGTGATAGCTCTGAAGAAAGGTCTAAGTCTACAGTCGTAGCACTGGTAGAGGCTCTGCAACTAAGTGCGTAGAGGCCTAGGGTAGAAGTCCATAGTTGAGTGCGCGGACCCCGCAGTTGTGTGCACAGGGTGGATAGAGTCTGTAACGCTTGGAGATATTAATAAAAGGAGTTATTCTATAGTTTCTATGTCTTTGTTCTGTTGATGAGTTTGGATATATTATGTATGAATTTCCTTTATTATGCTTATATGATGCGCGAATGAATGCAATTACATTTAATAATTGAATGCAATCATGAATATCTGCTTACGTGGTGATAAATTTAAGTATTTGACGAGATAAACAAATCAATTATGATAAGTGAGGAATCTGCACGACGCGCTGCTATACCTGAGCCACAGGGTAGGGCTGCGCGAAGGTCGATCACATACTTTTGCGAAGGTATTGAGGAATGGAATAGAGGATTTGTCTTGCAAGACCTAGAGTGAAACCACTGGTTAGCACCAGTATTGCAGCAATAATGCTACAACTCGTGGGGCTTCCTACTTTACTTTTATCAAGCCACTAGTTCGTAACAAACTTGGAAGCGACGATGTTGTATGCCACAAGTACTAGCTCTTACTGCAGGCTATCTCTTCGTCAGCTGGTGCAAGATCACTAGGAGCTCAACCTAGCTTCTATGAGTTTCTAGAAGAAGCTTTTAACTATGATGAAAGAAAGCTAACTCTACAAAGACTATTCTACTTGCATAAAGAGAAAGAAGACTGGAATGTAGCGTTGTTTGGTCAATTTAGTGTGATCTAAATTGCTATTTATAATGTCAACCCGGGGTTCGTAAACTGACGAAGTGAAGTGTACTATATGTACTAGATAACCATTTCCTTAGTCTTTTGTCATTTTTAGTTTTTTTAAGTTTGTTTTTGGTTTTATCTTTCCCTAATGTGAGATGATGAAAAGGTGATAAAGCAAGTGAAATATGGATGATTATGGTGATCTCTAAGTGGTCTTTCAAAACTTAAAAGAAAGAAAGCTTTAAAATAACTGCAATGAAATCAATTCTTAAAAAGAAATAAAGACATTAAACAATGAACTAATGACATCGGCCCAGTATCTTTGTTGCTGAATGAAAATGAAAGTGAAATCTACACTATTAAAAGTAAGAACAACTAATCCACACTATTTCAACTCTTCAACTCAATCTTTCTTGTGAAAAGATATCATGAAATGTTAAGCAATGTGAAATCTAAAAGAAGTTAAACTGCATAAAAGAAACTAATCACACTACTGTAACTCTCTTGACCTTTTTCCTTTCAGCTTAATTTACCCTGTGAGAAACAATCATGAACAAGTCAAGAAATGTGAGATCTAAAGCAAACTAAATCAAGCTATAATGAGTGATATTCTAGCTCCTAATAAAGTTATTTGATTATAGAAAGAAACCGTTAACAGATGAATAGCATGATATCTAAGAGCAGAAAATAAATGTACAACTTAAGGAAATGACAGTACTGGAAATCAAACTTCAAAAAACAAGAGTCAGCGACAAAGACAAGATGATCTCGTATGCCAATAGTTATAAAAAGAAAAGGTGAAAAATTGCCCCGGGCTGCCTAAGAAAACCTGCAGAAAACACTGATCAGTTGTAACCATAAAAGAGCAGCAATGAAAATGTAAATCAACAGAAACAAAAAAGCTTTGTTATGTACAGCTAATATACATGATGAAATAAAACGCAACATTTAAATGACAACTCTACAGCTAATATACATGAACAGGAAAAAAGTAATGCAAGAGTTAAAGGACAACTGTACAAGGCTTTAGTGAGCAGGGGCCCTCTACCACTTCAGCCGATTCAACGAACAGCTACAAGCTTAAGTTTAAACCAGTCTTCTCATATATTAAACAACAACGTAAAAGTGAAGTGGGGAAATACAACAACTTCGAATTACATTACAAGAGATTCACTTTTACAACGTTCATGGACGCGTTATTTATAAGGAAAGAAAGCTAAACAAATTAACTAAATCTACGCTATTAACCACGCTGCTAGAGACACGTAAATCCTCTTCAACCCAGATCTAGGTAACTGTCATCATGTTTATTAAATCTGAGAGGTATGGCTGTTGGATTCACGCTACCAGGATGTCTTCGTGGCTAAGGACTGTGCCACGTAGCTTCACGTGCTCAAAAACAGAGCTACGCAGAGCCGTGCCACCGCTGAACACTTTCGTTGACTATCCTTTGCCCCTTGTTTGACCGCGGGCTTTTATGGGCGTGCTGGATGATCTGGAGGGACACGTTCCATGTCCTTGACTCCTGTAACTTGTCCATGTGGCTCGTTTCTTCAGAGGACACCTGTAGCATGGTGTTTGACAAAACGGCTGCGGAATCCTGTGCTGGCTGCAGAAACCTGGGTTGGCTGTGGAAACCTGTGTCGGCTGCGGAAACTGAGAAGCTTCCGCAGCTGTCTGAACAAAATTCTAAACCAAACAACAGTCATCAGCGTAGTTAGAAAACCATGTCAAAAGCTCTTTTTTAAACTAAAATACAATGATTTAATCAACTTGGTGGATGAAATGAGTGGAAAAAGAAGGCTGAGAGGGTGTATAGGAAGGTGCAGGTTCGAGGCTCAACATACCTCCACTGTGAAGGTGTTGCATGTCCTCATGCAACCAAAACTTAGTTATTTTCCTTTAATCCATATGCTCTGAGGCTTCTGCAAGAAAATCTAGCCCTCTTCTCTTTCTCTTTGATGCTAAAATGGTCCTTGGTTTCCTGACTAGACATTTGAACTTAAGATTAATCAATGCCCTGCTCAACTTTTTACACTTTTTCTTCAGCTTCCTGTTCTTCTTTTGCCATAGTCCTAAATGGAGCATAGTGTTATCATGGACAATCTTGTCTACCTTAGTCTGCTCTTTGAGTGCTTCGTTTTCCTGTTTGATGTGCCTATTTAGGACTTCCAATTCAAACACTTCCTGTTTTAAAGACTGTACTTGTGCATCAAATGGCAAGGTGGTGCTTGGTCCTGTAGCTTATTGTTCCAAGGACTCTAGGTAGTTATATGCTTCTTGCTGATTAGAATCTACCTCAGGTGTCTTTCTCGGCCTGAACTCAAATTCTGGTGAAGGAGGACTGCTTTCTCTTTCCGGCCGAAAAGGGCTTTCCTCACGTGGAGGACTTGGCTCAATGCTTGGCTGAGTTGGAGATTTCTCAAGTGTCTCTTTATCTAAATCAATAAAGTGAGACTGTTTTTCTTTGGTTTTATTCCCCTTCCCTTTTAGCCTAGTGCTCCTTCTTAGGTATGAACTAGTACTGTTTTCTTGTGCAGTCTCCTTTCCTCTTTGTTTCTTTTTTATGGCAGCAGCTTGAAGATGTACTAATCTTTCTGCCAAAGTTTGAGAATCTTCCTCTATGGATGGTTCAGGGGATGGATAGGTCTCTTGAATGGTTATTTTGCCTTTGTCCTTCTTCTGTTTCTTGTTTTTAGCTCCCTCTTCTTCTTCTTTCTGAATAGTTTCCTGAATGTCTATTGTAGGAGAGTCTTGGGCTGTAATATTCTTTTCTTTCCTCCTACTTCTCTTTGGAATTTTTGGGGAACTACTTCTAGAGGCTTCAGTCAGTTCTTGGAAGTGGTTTCTTGTCAAAAAAATTCCCAAGTATCCTTAGTGTTTTTCAACTGATCTTCAATAAGGATTTTTATGAACCCGTGATGGTAAAGATGGGGTTCAATATTGCCTACATGTTTTTGAACAGTAGAGCTCATTTTCTTCAAGCTTGATAACAGAAAATAAGGCAAATTAAGGGTATAACCTTCCATAAAATTCATCATTAGCCTGGCATGATACATGTACATGGAACCAAAACGACCCTCGCATGTGATAAACGTCTAGATAAGTAATAACAGAGTGGACCATTCTTCTTTTATTGCATGCACAGGGATTCCTTTTGTAAATACAGAGGTATCCATACCTGGGTTTTGGAGCATGATTCTCCATCCTTGATCGTCCACACTTCTGTTTTTGAACCACCTTTCACCTTCTTGTGGAAGAATTGTTGCAGCTGCTATTGTGGCCTCGGTCACTGTAAATTTTAAGTCTCCTATCTCCACTGCGTGTCCATTAAAGGATCGTGCAAAGGCTTTAGTCACTTCTTTGTTATAGCCCCTGAACTTTTGAATGAATCTCAGCCACCTTGCTTTCTTCAACGAATCCTTCGTTTGAGGATAACCCTCCAGGTATTTTGGTCCTTCCGGTTCAGCTCTTAGTAGTTTTCCCATTCTCGGCTTTAAATTCCGACTGAAAATTCTACTGCGTATGAAGGTTCAGGAAAAAATGGGCTGATTACGGGATTCTTAGGGTAACTGGAGTGGCCGTAATCAAAGTTCAGGATGTATGTGGTGACTGTAGCCAGGGTTTGGAGCAAGTTGTAGTGGATGCAACAGAAATGGAGAACAGGGAATGGTATGAGTACCAAGGGAGTAAAGGGTAAGCAACAATAACGAGTTCAACATCGAATGCATGCGGGAGTGAAGTGATAAATGGGCAGAATAATGGCTGAGTCCTTTTGGATCGGATGACTTGCGCACACGTCTCAGCAGACAGCTACGGAAATTATGGTGAAGGAGAGCCGTAGTACAGTAGGTCACGTCTCAAAAGTACGGCCAATAAATGGGAGAGCAGTCCATCTCGAGTTTAAATTTAGAATGATCATGGGACCGTTAGAAATGAATAAGGTGTGTGTGGAATGACATCATGGAAGAGGAGTGGTATGGGGCTTGCCGTATCAAATCATTGCATTTAGTGGAACTTGCCATGGCTTAATAACTATGCATAATAATGACATTGAATTGTTATTTGGTAGAGATTTTTTATCATACCTTTGGAAGTTTATCATTTCTTGATTAAGGCTTCTGACCCATTGTTGTTCTTTGATCTTGAAGATGCCCCATGTCTTTGCTGCACTTGGTGATGATGACACTAACCTTTGACTGTGATTTTTTTGAAAACAGAGTGATGCCGGCTGTAGAGACAGAGTGATGCTAGCTGCAGAAATCGTTTCTGGCTGCGGAAACTGATTCTGGCTGCGGAAACGGCACCTAGCTGCGGAAAATGAGACAACACCCCCTTGTCTGCACAAAGATAGTTAGAAAAAGAACTAACTGAATGAATATAGTCCTGAAGGGGACTTTTATTGATGGAATGAAATGAAATGAGTGGAATGAGATGGAAATGAAGTGGAGTGAAGATGGAGACGAAAATGAGATGCAGGTAAACTGAAATGGCAAATGAGGTGGAGTGAAGATGGAAGGAGAGAGAGATTTTTTTTTTTTTTTGGAAAATTTAGAGTGTCAGGTGCCCCTGATTTTCACTCTACATTTTATGTATAAGACTGCCAATCTATGATTGGTTTTCAGGCTTATACAAAAGATTTTTTATTTTTTTTTCTCTTTTTTTTTTTTTTTTCAACTGAAAGGAACAAAGGCTAGGCTGATGGAGGAGAAGGATTCCTCTCCACCAGCCTCATTGCAGAATTTTCTTGGAACATTTTGACAAATTCCTCTTTTGAGAGTGGCTTATGATAAATTTTCAATCGGTGGCCATTCACAATGAGAGGAGTTTGAAACTCATCAATGGTCTTGACTCGAACTTCTCCATTGCTAAAGACTTTGTCAATCTCATATGGTCCAAGCCAATGAGTCTGAAATTTTCCTTTGAAGTCTTTAAACTTGGAATCAAACAGTAACGCCCAATCTCCCTTTTGAAACTTTTTCTCTTTGATATATCTGTCATGCCACTTAGTTCTTTGGTGCTGAACTAGATCAGTCCTTAAAATTGCATCTTGCTTATTTCATCTAGCTCATTCAACTGCTCCATTCTGTGCTTTTGGGCTTCCGATAGATTCATCCCCAACTGAACTGCCATCTTGAAAGTGTTGACTTGAAACTCAATGGGGAGTAGGACTTCTTTCCCATAAACAAGTTCATATGGAGAATGTCATGTTGTATTCCTCCATGTAGTTCTATAGGCCCATAAGGCTTCAGGAAGCCTTTCTGTCCAATCCCTTCTATGGAGATGAACAGTTTTGGTGATGATGCTCTCAAGGACTTTGTTTGTAGACTCCACTTGGTCATTTGCTTGCGGATGGTACGGAGTAGATTTTCTATGCTTGATTTTGTATTCTTCCATCAGCTTCTCCATCAAGTTAGATGTAAATTGACTTCCCTGATCTGTCACAGTTTCTCTTGGGACACCAAGACGAGTAAAAATATCCTCAAAAAGAAATTGAACAACTGAATTTTCAGTGGCAGAAGGCAATGCCTTGGCTTCTACCCATTTAGTGACATAATCAGTGCAAACCAATATATATTTCTTTTGTCTAGATGTTGGATTAATGGGTCCAATGAAATCTAAAGCCCATTTTTCAAAGGGTTCGATGAGTACCTGTGGCTGTAATGGAATTTCATTTGAAAGAGTCGGTCTCCCAACTCTCTGGCAGTTGTCACACCTTCTAACATATTGTTTTGCATCTTTGAAGAGAGAAGGCCAATAATATCCTAAGGAAAGGATTTTATAGGCCGTCCTCTTGTCAGCAAAGTGTCCACCGCATGGTTCATCATGACATGCCTTGAGGATGTCAGGCATTTCATCTTCCCGAACACATCTTCTGATCACATAATCTAGCCCCGTTTTAAACAATTCATTAGAAATCCATGAATAATTTGAACTCTCTTGAATAATTTTCCTTTTCTCATTAGGAAATAAGTGTGGAGGTAGCTTCCCTGTAACCAAATAGTTAGCAATATCTGCATACCAAGGAGTCTTAGTAGTTACTGCAAACAAATATTCATCTGGAAACTTATCCTCTACAGGAGAATCTTCGTTAGTATTTTGGATTCTAGACAAGAAATCAGCTACTGTATTTTGTTTCCCTAGTCTATCTAACACAGTAATATTGAATTCTTGTAAAAGTAAAAGCCATCTTGTAACTCTGCCATTAGTAACAGGTTTGTTCATGAGATATCTAATTGCAGAATGATCAGTATGGACAAAAGTTTCATAGCCTGTTATATAATGTCTAAACTTGTTGATTACATGAACAACAGCTAAGAACTCTTTTTCAGTCACAGTATAATTTAACTCAGTAGGAGTCAAATTTTTACTGGTGTAGTAAATGGCATAAGGAACTAAATCCTTTTGACCCAACACAGCTCCTAGAGCTGTATCTGAAGCATCTGTAGAAATATGGAAAGGAAGTTTCCAATTTGGCCCTCTCAAAATGGGTGCTTCAGATATTCTTGTTTTCAAAGTCTCAAATGCAGATTGACAGTCAGGATCCCACTTGAATTCACAGTCTTTTGTAAGTAATTTGAAGAGTGGAGATGCTATTTTGGTGAAGTTTTCAATAAATCTTCTATAATATCCAGTAAATCCAAGAAAACTTCTAACATCTTTTTGACAATTTGGAATAGGTAACTTGGAGATGACTTCAACTTTTGATCTATCAACTTTAATCCCATCTCCTGAAATATGATGACCTAAAACAATCCCTTCAGTAAACATCATAAAGCATTTCTCATGACTTAATGAAAGGTTTGTTTCTTTACATCTTATAAGGACTTTTTCCAAATTTTCTAATGCCTCTTCAAATGAATTACCATAAACTGTAAAATCATCCATATAGACCTCTACACAATCATGAATTAGATCAGAAAAGATTCCTAGTACTGCCCTTTGAAATGTTGCGGGTGCATTACATAATCCAAAAGGAAGTACTCGGTAAGCAAAAGTTCCCCATGGACAAGTAAATGTGGTCTTGTCCTGATCTTCAGGTGCTACCTGAATCTAATTGTAACCACTAAAACCATCCAAAAATGAGAAATACTTTTTGCCTGCTAAAGTATCTAATACCTGATCAATAAAGGGTAGAGGAAAGTGATCCTTCAAAGTTGCTTTGTTCAATTCTCTGTAATCAATGCAAACCCTCCATTTACCATTCTTTTTAGGTACTATAACCAAAGGAGAAACCCACCGGCTATCTGAAATGGGGTAAATGAAGTTTACATTAAGTAACTTTTGGAGCTCTTCTTTCACTATCTCCCTAAGGTTTGGATTCATCCTTCTTTGAGGTTGTCTAATTGGTTTACTGTTTTCCTCAATGTAGATGTGATGAATGCAAGTCTTAGGGTCAATACCTTTCATATCGGTATACTCCCATGCAAATGCAGTAGAATGCTTTTGCAAGATTTTGGTTAGCTCTTCCTGTTGTGATTTTTCCAAGTTTTTGTTGATATTCAATGTTTTTCCTGGAAAAATCTCAATGGCAGAACTACCAAACTCTTCCATAGAGAAAAGAGACATTTGTCTAGATGATAGACACTCAATGTCAGAATCCAACTGAAATTGTGTGTGGTCATATTTTGAAGATGGTTCAAATTTTTCTAATGTGTTCAGAATTTGACTATCTTCACTGATCTCAGAAATGGTAAAGACAGGTTGTATAGTATCTTCATCATCAACCCACTCATTATCTCCTATTTCTGTAATTGCTTTTGCTGGAGGATACAGATTGAACTTCTTTGTCGAATTACCATCAGAAATATACATATCCCCAGACCTACAACTGATAAAAGCATCAACTGTCGCTAGCCAAGGTCTTCCTAAGATAAGAGGATGTCCTCCTAGATTACTCTTGGGAGTTAAAATCATGAAATCGACTGGATATTCCCAAGAGTCTAAGGAGACTGGAATGTCTTCTAATACACCATCCGGTTTGATAATTGATCGATCTGCAAGTTGCAGTAAAGTAGGTGTAAAAAGAAGATTAGGAAGTTCTAGCTGTTCCATAGTCTGTCTACTCATGATGTTGATAGCAGCCCCTAAATCAATCAAAGTATTTGGTATTTCTACCCCATTGATATGTGTTTTGACAATTGGACTACCGGGATCTACATATTTCTGCATAGTAATTTTTCCCATCATGATATCTGCAATTTTCCCTACCAGGTGGATTCTTCTTGTATCTCTTGGTTTCCTTCCTGGTCTTTTAAGAATCAACTCCTTTA